>OZ010673.1:68660689-69860689 GCA_963932185.1 Troglohyphantes excavatus | reverse complement strand
AAAGTTAAAATGAGTGTTAAATGCACAAGTAATATACTAAAAATAATTAAACTTCTGATTGTGGTGTTATCTTTTCTATGTGTTTGTTGCAGAAATTTGTGTCTTAGGAAAAACCTTCGAGCATGGATCCGTCATAGTAGAGAAATCATAAGGTTACAACCTCGCTAACATCAAAGTGAGGACAACATGTATTTACCTAAACTCGTGGTTTATTACGTCATCCATTCATAAAAAAATTCTAGTTCATTCATAAAAATATCCTGTACTTCATGAAGTAACACATTTACTATTATTTCCAAATCACAAGTCAATCGAGAACGTTTTTTCATTCATAAATTTTGAAAGGAAGTCACGTGTCTGGTGCCATCTGGTCTGAGATGTTTGCATCACGATGATGACGTCATATTCGCTCTACTACAATCCATTTATGCTTGAAGGTAAAAACTGTCTAAAATTAAAAGATATTATAAAACACGCCTTATTCTCCTTATTTTTAGTTTTGTAAATTTGTAGGGTTGTTTTTCTTTGGGATTTGTATAAAGTCATTGACTTAAAAGAAATAGTATTGCAATTGTCTAGTAAGGATGTGACAGGGAGCCAACTTCTAAAAAAATTATTTGTTTACACATCTGGTTTAAGTCATTAAAGGGGTAGGAGCACGCAAATAGAACAGATGTTTTTTAACTAATTAGTTTTAAAAAACATTTTACCTTTTTTCTTATTACCTTAAAGCTTTTTCTAGTTTTATTGGGACAATAGGAACAATTGGAAAGAAAAAGAAACGTTTCTTTATTACGTCACGCTATTTTCATCCTTTTGTACACAACCCTTTCCAATGTGACGTCACGATACATGTTTACAACTGACAAATCAATCATTAAATTTCCCATTCTGCGTATATTACCGAAATCCCATTACGGAAATAGTGATTTCTACACCGTAAAAAACATTTGTTTGAAAATGAGTACTTGGACGTACTTGTTTCTCTTTGAGTACAATTGCATCGAAAATAGGCGATGACGTACTCGACGAATGCAAGTAATCGTACTTTCACAAAAATGAGCAGTGAGATTTGATATTGTTGATTTCAGCCTCTGTTCAAGCCATCTTAACAAAACGACCTGACATACTTAAAGTAGTTGTTCAGAATATCGTTTTCCGCATTATTTGATGTCGATTGCAATGGAAACTGAGTTAATACCATTCAAATATCTTACTTCCCATTCTTTTGGCACACCTTTTTAACATTTGTTCTGTTTATAGCTACTTCACATCACCCTAGTAGTACAACGGATAAGGCACCGGACTGCGGTGCCTAAGGATATTGGTTCGATCCCAGGTAAGTCTTCGTTGTAATTGTCGATATTTATTGAAAGTGATTTATGAAAGCAGCCTATATCGGCCAGCTACTGTTTTTTTTTATTCATTGTACTTCTTTTTGAGTACGTCTTTTTAAAAAATGAAACATGTATTCGGATTTATGATAAGCAACGAATGTAATCAAAAAATCAATATATATTACTTATTTTTGAGTACATATTTTTAACAGTATATAAAAGGTCATTTAGATCAAAGTTTGACGATAGAAATTTCAGCATTTTTTTTTTGTATATAGTTTTGCTACGACGCACAACCACTGAGATAGACACTCACACATGATAGACCCCCCTCCTCTCAGAGGTGCGTGACGTCATAAAAGAACGTCCCTTAAGGGGACAGTACAGTTACAACCTTTAAAAAATTGGATATTTCGTTTATAGGATATGGGGTTTATAATCTTATTACCTATCGTTTGATACTAAGTTTTAGAAAAAATTCACATATTATGTGACAAAAAAATCAAAATTAAAGTATTAACAAAAGTGGACACGCCCCTTTTGGAAGCAGTCACTATTTAAATTTTTTTTTTCAATAAAGCCAATATGGGGGGCCAATTCTTGGGCACTCACTGAACATAAATAGTTGAGAAATATTTGCACGGATGAACAAAAAATCCATTTAGAATTACTAATGATTTTACTTTTACAGTTTTTCAACAAATTTCAATTTTCTACCTTTTGATATATTTTTCTAAAAAAGTATCAATATTTCCGGTCTAAACGAAAGTTTATATATCATTAGTTTAGTGTAAAATCTACAAGTTAAACCTACATTTTAGTTGTTTTACTAGAATAAGTTGTTTTACTAGAATTTTAGTTGTTTTACTAGAATATTAGTTATTTTACTAGAATTTTAGTTGTTGTGCTAGGTTATCTATGTGAAAATATTAGTCAAAAAATAAACAATAATTCTATATTTAAAAAAAAAAAATATGGTAATTTTTTTTTTTAGACCAAACCTAAAATTAAAATTTAGTTCGATAGTTTAATTACAATGTATTCTACAAAAAATATAGAATTTAATTATTCTATATTGTTTTAGAAAATTGTACACTGCGAACTTATTTACCTAAAATCCTACAGTTATAAAATAACTTTTTACATAAAAAGTATACTAAATGCACAAAATATTGTGATTGAATCTTGTTAAATATAGTTTTCCCCACATGATTCAATTGGAATACAAAATTTTATTCCAATTGAATTAATAGTATTGTAATTGCACTGTTTCTTTATAAACACAAAATATTACTCATTTCTGTTCATCGCACTGTTAAACATAGGTACTCAAAAATAAGGCAAATGTACTCAGTTTTAAATACATACTGTTTACTCAGTTTTCAACACATTCGATGCTTATTATAGCTTCGAATACATAAGTTTCATTTTTGAAAAAGACGTGTACTCAAAAATGAAAAAAAAACACACAAAAATGAATAAAAACTGCCGTTGCTGGCCTACATAGGCCAAATCACCTTCAATAAATATCGACAATTACAATCAGGACTTACCGTGAATCGAACCTAGATCCTCAGGCACCGCAGTCCAGTGCCTTATCCTTTGTACAACCAGGACGACGTAAAGAAGTTATAAACAGAAGAAATGTTAAAAAGTTTGCCAAAAGAATGGGAAATAAGATAATTGATTTGAAATAACTCAATTTCCAACTATGTAATCGACATCAAATAATGCGGAAAACCATCTTCTGAACAACTACTTTAAGTGTGTCAGGTCGCTTTGTTAAGACGGCTTGAACAGATGCTGATATTAGCAATATTAAATCACACTGCTCATTTTTGAGAAAGTGCGATTACTTAATTTAAGTACGTCATCGCTCATTTACGATGCAATTATACTCAAAGAAAAACGAGTACGTTCAGGTACTCATTTTTAAGTACCTTTCTTTTTTTACAGTGCGCAAACAATATATAACAGTAAGATAAAAACTCGTCTTATAGAACATTGCGTTAAGAATGTTAAAATACAAACACAACGTTAAAATACGCAATAAAAATCCGTTTAATCCGGACATGTTTCGAGAGATACATCACCCTTCATTAGCGAAAAATGTAAAGAAATGTAAAGTGGAAAATGTATAGTTAATTCCAACCGATTGAAATAGTTTTTTGTTCTTTGGCAATACTTTAAATTTCTGGGTTTATTTATATTTTATTACACACAGACTTTACATTTTCCGCTGTTGAAGGGTTATGTATCTCCCGAAACATGTCCGGATTATACGGATTTTTATTGCGTATTTTAACGTTGTATTTGTATTTTAATATATATAACAGTGTTAAATATATTAAAATCCATTAGATGGTCGGGTCAATCGTGTTTAAGTTAAAGTACTTGATGAGCAAATGAACTCTGTGGTCCTTTCGCAGCATCGCCACGTGTGTATTCGCAATACCCACTTGTCCAAAGTAAACAATCCTTATCGAATCTGTCTGCGAGGGCGCCATTAAAAAAGATGGGATCAACGACACTGCAGGTAAAAAAAAATACGGCTATTCCCGATTGTCTGTCAATACGCGAAAAAAGTCAATGAATGGCAAATAAATCTGACCGATAGAATGCGCAATCACTTTGATCTGTAAAACTAGAAAAAGATATCAATAATGCATTATTTGATGGGAAAATAATCGATAATGTGGTTCTCAACTATTTTACTCTCGCGTACCCCTTGATAAAACTTTTAATTTACGAGTATTCCCTTTTCTCGTAACCTTTCTCACCGATTTTTATGCGCAAATTTGTTTTGTGGTTTTTTTTTGCAGAAATGTTCTTAGGCTTGTTAGCAAATTAATGAAACCACTAAAAATTGATAACACTTACCTGGGTTTGGTTCATACAGATTTTCAAAAGTAAAAATTAAGCAGTTCTTAAGGACTTTTTAAGGACCTCTCGATAATTTTTAAGGACCTCTTATATTTTTAGGCGCCGTTGGAGAATTGTAATTTGTTGGTGCAGAATCGCATGTAAATGCGGTTTCGTAGCAAGTTGGCGCAGGACACCACTTCCGGCAAACTCTGGCGCAGAAATGTTAAAGATGCTACATTATTGTGAAATTCCCCGATTTTCTAGAGTATCGGTTCTTCACAAAACAGCAAACGAGCTGAGATTTTCTATCGATGAAGTGTCGTGTATTATAATGAAATACCAGTGACTAAAACGTCGGACAAAAGAGATCAAAAATTCACTTTTTTTTCCATCACGAAATCCGTCTATTCACGCTTTGCTGATTTACACTCGCGTATAATGGTCAAAAGTGTGGACACGATCAAAGTAAAATCCGTAATTCCAGATTCCGATATTTTTAATACACCCGGAATTCTGTGTTCCGAAATTTTAAAAAACCTTGAAATTTCGGGTTAGACATGAAAAAATACCACCCATGTGAATTAGTAAAAAAAATTCATGTTTGACAAAAAATAAGGACCTTAGTTGAAAATTAAGGACTGTAAGGGCCCTTAATTAAGGACCTACCTAAATTAAGTATTTCTTAAGGACTGTGCGAACCGTGTCACTGAACGAACCATGGACTAAACGAACCACAGTCGCACATGGTTTCCGCACATAGTTTCGGAAACCATGTGCAGAAACCAGGTGCGACTGTGCGAACCATGTGAAGTGGGCCCATATGGTCGTGCTACCTTTAAGGTAGCACGACCATATGGGCCCACTTCGGTTGTTAATGGGTTATCCATGTGGGCCTTGATGGACAGCCCATTTGGGTTTTCTCCAGAAAAGCCAAATTGGGATTCATGAACTGGTTCCATATGGGATTATCTATCAGGGCCCTCGTGGGAAACCCAACTGGGCTAGTATTGCACAAAATGGGTCATTTTTTTCTGGATCCACGTGGGCAGCCCATTAGGGCCCATATTACTTATTACATTTATTTATTATTTTTGTTTTCTGTGTTTTCCACCATTATTAATATTATTTATGCGTACTCCCAACCGAACCGTCGCGTACCCTCAGGGGTACGCGATCGAAAACCGCTGGATTATAATAACCAGGAATTATTTTGATATTTTTAATTCTTTAGGCGATGTGAATGATGTATTCATCATTAAAATTTCTGATTTATATATACAGTGAAAGGGAAATTTTACGGTTTAGCAAATAGAAACTGTTATCTATAACAACAATGAGGTAACACTCTCATTTTTGAGCAGTCTGCGTTTTCACCAAGGCTACTTTCGTCCATTTCGATAATCAATTTGTCATTGAATCACTTGACTTTCGACGAAACAGGAATCTTCCCATTTTTAACGGATGTAATCTACTCTGATTCCTTTGGGGTGATTTTGGTTCTTATATTTATATTTCCACAAATCAAACGAGCTTTTCTGGCGCAGTCAGTCGATAGTGCGTGTGGCTTTTGAACCATTTCAATCCCTAGTCAACGATAATAGTTGCCGTTTCAGTGATCCAAATTTGAAAATTTCCCTGATTTCTTGTGATATTTTCCCTGATATTTCCAGAATAATAAAAATCCCTGATTTCCTGGTTACGTTGCCACTCTGTTACAGTATTTCCTCTACATTTTTTTTAACTAAACGAAAACTATGCCAGTTAATAAAGTGTATTTTTACAACTTCCTGTGAGGTCCCATCTCAGTTCGTTCTCACTGACCGCCTTGGTCCGCCTACAGGCAAGCACGGCACTACCGATTCCAAGAGCCCAAAGCTCCGAACCAATTACACAAAGTGAAAGAGGGAAAAAATCTCCCAATACAAAAGAAAACTGACCTCAATATTCCCTGCCTTCTCGAGAGTTTAAGAGGAATTCATTAAAAATTCATTACGCAAGAAAGTAACCGCGAGGGTAAATACTTCTTGAATATTTTCCTCCTACTTTCACCGTTTGGTTACAATAAGTGCTAAAAGGATACGTTGTTTCAGTACGGGCGTTTCTGTTTAATTAACCATCTATTTAGGTTTAGGAAAAAGTTAAAAATTGTAAAGTTGTTTTTTCTCGGCAAAATAGTATACTTTATATTTTTGATGCATGTAATCAAGATCGCCGTTAGGGGTGTGCCACATGTGTCGTCGCACAGGGCCCCGCGTTGACAAGTGAATAATTTCTTTGCAAAAATTTAACGTGAAACGTCTATAATTTACCTATTACTACTATAAAAGGTTTTTAACGTCAAAGTCTATAATTTACGTATTACGTCTATAAAAGGTTTTTAACGTGAAACGTCCATAATTTACATATTACGTCTATAAAAGGATTTTAAAGTGAAACGTCTATAATTTACGTGTTACGTCTATAAAAGGTTTTTAACGTGAAACGTCCATAATTTACATATTACGTCTATAAAAGGATTTTAAAGTGAAACGTCTATAATTTACGTGTTACGTCTATAAAAGGTTTTTAACGTGAGCGTCTATAATATAAGTGTTACGTCTATAAAATAATTTTAACGTGAAACGTCTATAATTTACGTGTTACGTCTATAAAAGGTTTTTAACGTGAAACGTCTATAATTTACGTGTTACGTTTATAAAGGGATTTTAACGTAAAACGTCTATAATTTACGTATTACGTCTATAATTTACGTGTTACGTCTATAAAAGGATTTTAACTTGAAACGTCTATAATTTACGTGTTACGTCTATAAAAGGTTTTTAACGTGAAACGTCTATAATTTACGTGTTACGTTTATAAAGGGATTTTAACGTAAAACGTCTATAATTTACGTATTACGTCTATAAAAGGTTTTTAACGTGGAACGTCTATAAATCATTTTCATAGGAAATCGGGATAGAAATATTTTAAGCTGTCCATTCCGACACAATTCAGTGACAAATTGCACGGTTGACATAAATTTGACTTCTTTTAATAGAAAACTAGGCGCTCATGCGTATAAAATTATGAGATAAAGAAAGCATTACGGGGCGTGGATGGGAACCACGGCGTCAGACGATTAGCTTGTTTATCTTCTATTTGTTGCAAACCAATCCTTATCAATACAGTTTGCTGAAATGCAATCTCATGTAAAACCCATCTAACCTTCGAATTTATTTATCTATAATTAAGTTTTAATTAAACTATATTAGTTAACTACGTATTTGTAACAAAACATATTTTAAATAATAATAAAAAAAAGAATTTAAAAGAAAAAAAAATTCTTGTCCCACTGCTACACATAATTTATTCCATGCACTTTTTCAACTATTGACAAAAAGAATGGTGCAAAACGGGTTTATCTTTTAAAAAAATCTTAAAATCTGGTTCTAGGGTCCCGCTGCTCCCTTTGCAGAAGGCCCCGCATCTGTTAAGGGCGGCCCTGCATGTAATGCATATATATTTTTAATTTGTGTTTATTTTAATAGATGTAGCTTCTTAGAAACATCCCAACGTTTCAGATTTGAAAAATATTTTAACATTGTTTTTAAACTATTGGTGTTAAATTCGAGTCATTTTAGTTCAAAAATAATATTTGTAGAAATATTGAAATTTTAAAAAAAAATTAAAGTTTCTATAAATATAATCATGTACTTCGTCTTCTTATTTCTAGAGTCAAACAGACGATCGTTTATTATATTTTGCCATACGCACTGCGTCAATTTTTTTTCCTTATATTTTGTCCTAAGTTACTTTTTCTTGAAACTTCATTGCAGGAATGGGTCATCAACAAAACCCTCATCAACAGAAGAAAGATAAACAAGCTGTTTCGCTTGATTTCGTTTACCCCATCAACGCTCCGTACTTTGCATTACTTTAAAATTTAACACGAATCGACCGAATAAGACCAAATTCATGGCAATCGTGCTATTTCTCACAGAGTTATAATGCCGGAATGGATTCCCTTAAAAGCGTCATGTTGTTTCTGTACCAGTGGTACATTACCCGTGTCCGCGGACCACTTGTGGTCCATGAACGGGTCGTAAGTGGTCCATAGAACTTTTCTCTAATCAAGATGTGTTAATTTGCTTTTTAACCTAAAAAAATGAAGGAATAACAAATTTTTCCAATACAATAAATAAAATGTTGTGCACTGCTACCCCATTTTTATACTTTGTCAACAATGTTATTTGAAATGTCATCCTTATTATTTAAAATAGCGTCATTATTATTTAAAATGTCGTCATTATTATTTTAAATGTCGTCATTACTATTTAAAATGTCATCTTTATTATTTAAAATGCCATTATTATTATTATTTGAAATGTCTTCATTATTATTCGTAATGTCGTCATCATTCTTATTTAAAATAGCGTCATTATTATTTAAAATGTCGTCATTATAATTTGAAAAGTCGCCATTACTATTTAAAATGTCATCTTTATTATTTAAAATGCCATGATTATTATTTGAAATGTCATCATTATTATTTGTGATGTCATCATTATTATTTTAAATGCCATGATTATTATTTGAAATGCCATTATTATTATTTGTAATGTCGTCATTATTATTTGAAATGTCATCATTATTATTTGAAATGTCATCATTATTATTTGAAATGTTATCATTATTATTTGTAATGTCATTATTACTTGAAATGCCATCATTATTATCTGAAATGTCTTCATTACTATTTGAAATGATATCAATATTATTTAAAATACCATCATTATTAATTAAATAAAATAAGCAAACATTATTTAATCGATTTCAAAAGCTCCCTTATCTAATAACAGAGAAAAACAATTAGTTTAAATAGTTTAAATTTTTAATCTATAAATTTATTGAAACATTTTTAATTAAGATTTGAATTAAATTTAGTATCTGAATTACATATATATTTGCTACCTAAATATCCTTTTAATATTAATTAAAAGTGGCGGTCCACGCAATGTCTAACTTTTAACTCGAAGTGATCTGCTCCGCGACCGCCACTGTTCTATTATACCGTTACCCCCATGTAGATGATTTAAAATGCCATGATTATTAGTTGAAATGTCATCATTATTATTTGAAATACCATCATTATTATTTGAAATACCATCATTATTATTTGAAACGTCGTCATTATTATTTAAAATGTCATGATTATTATTTGAAATGTTTATATTATTATTTAAAAAGTCATGATTATTATTTGAAATGTCATCATTATTATTGAAATGTCATCATTATTATTTGTAATGTTATTATTATTTGAATTACCATAATTATTATTTAAAACACTATCATTATTATTTGAAACGCCATCATTATTATTTGAAATATCTTCATTATTATTTGAAATATTATCATTCTTATTTGAAATACCATCATTAATATTTAAAAAAAATAAGCAGTCATTATTTAATCGATTTAAAAAGCTCCCTTATCTAACTACAGAGAAAGAATTAGGTTAAATAGTTTTATTTTTTAATCAATAAATTTATTGAAACATTAATAATTAAAATTAGTATGTAAATTACATATATATTTTCTACCTAAATATCCTTTTAATATTAATTGAAAGTGGCGGTCCACGCAATGTCTAACTTTTAACTCGAAGTGATCTGCTCCGCGACCGCCACTGTTCTATTATACCGTTACCCCATGTAGATGATTTAAAATGCCCTGATTATTAGTTGAAATGTCATCATTATTATTTGAAATACCATCATTATTATTTAAAATACCATCATTATTATTTGAAACGTCGTCATTATTATTTAAAATGTCATGATTATTATTTGAAATGTTTATATTATTATTTAAAAAGTCATGATTATTATTTGAAATGTCATCATTATTATTGAAATGTCATCATTATTATTTGTAATGTTATTATTATTTGAATTACCATAATTATTATTTAAAACACTATCATTATTATTTGAAACGCCATCATTATTATTTGAAATATCTTCATTATTATTTGAAATATTATCATTCTTATTTGAAATACCATCATTAATATTTAAAAAAAATAAGCAGTCATTATTTAATCGATTTAAAAAGCTCCCTTATCTAACTACAGAGAAAGAATTAGGTTAAATAGTTTTATTTTTTAATCAATAAATTTATTGAAACTTTAATAATTAAAATTAGTATGTAAATTACATATATATTTGCTACCTAAATATCCTTTTAATATTAATTGAAAGTGGCGGTCCACGCAATGTCTAACTTTTAACTCGAAGTGATCAGCTCCGCGACCGCCACTGTTCTATTATACCGTTACCCCATGTAGATGATTTAAAATGCCCTGATTATTAGTTGAAATGTCATCATTATTATTTGAAATACCATCATTATTATTTGAAATAATATCATTATTATTTAAAATACCATCATTATTATTTGAAACGTCGTCATTATTATTTAAAATGTCATGATTATTATTTGAAATGTTTATATTATTATTTAAAGAGTCATGATTATTATTTGAAATGTCATCATTATTATTGAAATGTCATCATTATTATTGAAATGTCATCATTATTATTGAAATGTCATCATTATTATTTGTAATGTTATTATTATTTGAATTACCATAATTATTATTTAAAACACTATCATTGTTATTTGAAACGCCATCATTATTATTTGAAATATCTTCATTATTATTTGAAATATTATCATTCTTATTTGAAATACCATCATTAATATTTAAAAAAAATAAGCAGTCATTATTTAATCGATTTAAAAAGCTCCCTTATCTAACTACAGAGAAAGAATTAGGTTAAATAGTTTTATTTTTTAATCAATAAATTTATTGAAACTTTAATAATTAAAATTAGTATGTAAATTACATATATATTTGCTAATTAAATATCCTTTTAATATTAATTGAAAGTGTCGGTCCACGCAATGTCTAACTTTTAACTCGAAGTGATCAGCTCCGCGACCGCCACTGTTCTATTATACCGTTACCACATGTAGATGATTTAAAATGCCCTGATTATTAGTTGAAATGTCATCATTATTATTTGAAATACCATCATTATTATTTGAAATACCATCTTTATTATTTAAAATACCATCATTATTATTTGAAACGTCGTCATTATTATTTAAAATGTCATGATTATTATTTGAAATGTTTATATTATTATTTAAAAAGTCATGATTATTATTTGAAATGTCATCATTATTATTGAAATGTCATCATTATTATTGAAATGTCATCATTATTATTGAAATGTCATCATTATTATTTGTAATGTTATTATTATTTGAATTACCATAATTATTATTTAAAACACTATCATTATTATTTGAAACGCCATCATTATTATTTGAAATATCTTCATTATTATTTGAAATATTATCATTCTTATTTGAAATACCATCATTAATATTTAAAAAAAATAAGCAGTCATTATTTAATCGATTTAAAAAGCTCCCTTATCTAACTACAGAGAAAGAATTAGGTTAAATAGTTTTATTTTTTAATCAATAAATTTATTGAAACTTTAATAATTAAAATTAGTATGTAAATTACATATATATTTGCTACCTAAATATCCTTTTAATATTAAATGAAAGTGGCGGTCCACGCAATGTCTAACTTTTAACTCGAAGTGATCAGCTCCGCGACCGCCACTGTTCTATTATACCGTTACCCCATGTAGATGATTTAAAATGCCCTGATTATTAGTTGAAATGTCATCATTATTATTTGAAATACCATCATTATTATTTGAAATACCATCATTATTATTTAAAATACCATCATTATTATTTGAAACGTCGTCATTATTATTTAAAATGTCATGATTATTATTTGAAATGTTTATATTATTATTTAAAAAGTCATGATTATTATTTGAAATGTTTATATTATTATTTAAAAAGTCATGATTATTATTTGAAATGTCATCATTATTATTGAAATGTCATCATTATTATTGAAATGTCATCATTATTATTTGTAATGTTATTATTATTTGAATTACCATAATTATTATTTAAAACACTATCATTATTATTTGAAACGCCATCATTATTATTTGAAATATCTTCATTATTATTTGAAATATTATCATTCTTATTTGAAATACCATCATTAATATTTAAAAAAAATAAGCAGTCATTATTTAATCGATTTAAAAAGCTCCCTTATCTAACTACAGAGAAAGAATTAGGTTAAATAGTTTTATTTTTTAATCAATAAATTTATTGAAACATTAATAATTAAAATTAGTATGTAAATTACATATATATTTGCTACCTAAATATCCTTTTAATATTAATTAAAAGTGGCGGTCCACGCAATATCTAACTTTTAACTCGAAGTGATCTGCTCCGCGACCGCCACTGTTCTATTATACCGTTACCCCATGTAGATGATTTAAAATGCCCTGATTATTAGTTGAAATGTCATCATTATTATTTGAAATACCATCATTATTATTTGAAATACCATCATTATTATTTAAAATACCATCATTATTATTTGAAACGTCGTCATTATTATTTAAAATGTCATGATTATTATTTGAAATGTTTATATTATTATTTAAAAAGTCATGATTATTATTTGAAATGTCATCATTATTATTGAAATGTCATCATTATTATTGAAATGTCATCATTATTATTTGTAATGTTATTATTATTTGAATTACCATAATTATTATTTAAAACACTATCATTATTATTTGAAACGCCATCATTATTATTTGAAATATCTTCATTATTATTTGAAATATTATCATTCTTATTTGAAATACCATCATTAATATTTAAAAAAAATAAGCAGTCATTATTTAATCGATTTAAAAAGCTCCCTTATCTAACTACAGAGAAAGAATTAGGTTAAATAGTTTTATTTTTTAATCAATAAATTTATTGAAACATTAATAATTAAAATTAGTATGTAAATTACATATATATTTGCTACCTAAATATCCTTTTAATATTAATTAAAAGTGGCGGTCCACGCAATATCTAACTTTTAACTCGAAGTGATCTGCTCCGCGACCGCCACTGTTCTATTATACCGTTACCCCATGTAGATGATTTAAAATGCCCTGATTATTAGTTGAAATGTCATCATTATTATTTGAAATACCATCATTATTATTTGAAATACCATCATTATTATTTAAAATACCATCATTATTATTTGAAACGTCGTCATTATTATTTAAAATGTCATGATTATTATTTGAAATGTTTATATTATTATTTAAAAAGTCATGATTATTATTTGAAATGTCATCATTATTATTGAAATGTCATCATTATTATTGAAATGTCATCATTATTATTTGTAATGTTATTATTATTTGAATTACCATAATTATTATTTAAAACACTATCATTATTATTTGAAACGCCATCATTATTATTTGAAATATCTTCATTATTATTTGAAATATTATCATTCTTATTTGAAATACCATCATTAATATTTAAAAAAAATAAGCAGTCATTATTTAATCGATTTAAAAAGCTCCCTTATCTAACTACAGAGAAAGAATTAGGTTAAATAGTTTTATTTTTTAATCAATAAATTTATTGAAACATTAATAATTAAAATTAGTATGTAAATTACATATATATTTGCTACCTAAATATCCTTTTAATATTAATTAAAAGTGGCGGTCCACGCAATATCTAACTTTTAACTCGAAGTGATCTGCTCCGCGACCGCCACTGTTCTATTATACCGTTACCCCCATGTAGATGATTTAAAATGCCCTGATTATTAGTTGAAATGTCATCATTATTATTTGAAATACCATCATTATTATTTGAAATACCATCATTATTATTTAAAATACCATCATTATTATTTGAAACGTCGTCATTATTATTTAAAATGTCATGATTATTATTTGAAATGTTTATATTATTATTTAAAAAGTCATGATTATTATTTGAAATGTCATCATTATTATTGAAATGTCATCATTATTATTGAAATGTCATCATTATTATTTGTAATGTTATTATTATTTGAATTACCATAATTATTATTTAAAACACTATCATTATTATTTGAAACGCCATCATTATTATTTGAAATATCTTCATTATTATTTGAAATATTATCATTCTTATTTGAAATACCATCATTAATATTTTAAAAAAATAAGCAGTCATTATTTAATCGATTTAAAAAGCTCCCTTATCTAACTACAGAGAAAGAATTAGGTTAAATAGTTTTATTTTTTAATCAATAAATTTATTGAAACATTAATAATTAAAATTAGCAATGTCTAACTTTTAACTCGAAGTGATCAGCTCCGCGACCGCCACTGTTCTATTATACCGTTACCCCCATGTAGATGATTTCAATGACGTTTCACGTCAGAAACACGATTTCTTTTGTGTTTTTCACAGAAACATCCTCCTCAAAAAAAAATTCCGCATGTGAACAGCATCAGAATCGTTTGGCCAAAGCGGACGGGTCACTCAAGAGTTATCTTGCAGCGAGGGGGGGGAAAAAGCAGCGAAAAAAAATTAAATCGGTTATTGCGCTCGCTCCTTCTCCTCCCCGTTACTCGGTCAGGAGTTCAACGACCTCTCGTCGAAGTCGTCTGGTGCTGGAACGATCGTTTGCTCTCTGGGGGAAGGGGGAGGGGGGATGAGACCGGGGGAGAGAACTCTTGTTTAGGGAAGTGATGTAGAGGAATTCGAAAAGTGGGGGATTTTTTTTATTATTATTAATATTTAAATTTAGAGTATTTTTATTTCGTGTATTCATGTCAAAAGGAAAATGCAGTTATGGCAGGGATTCTTTGTTTAAAATTTTTAATGATATTTCGTTAATCTATTTTAGTTATTTCTGAAAGGATATTCAAACATTTTATCATTTTATACCAGCAAAAGGAATTTTGCAAGCAACTTTCTTGCTTATCTGTCTATCTATCTGAACTATATATATATATATATATATATATATATATATATATATATATATATAATATACAAATCTACAGTTTTATAAAGAGGTTGATAAAATTTTGTACACTGGACCTTCAAAACAAGAGGGTCAATGTCTACATGAGATTTCGAAAAACAAGCATCATCAACCCTATTCCATCCCTTAAAGAAGAAATAACTCCTTCTAAAACCGCCAGATGGCGCCACGGCGAAGAAATCAGCCAACACTCAGCGTTAAGCCTGGACAAGGCCGGGTACTTAAACTAGTAGTTTAAAAAAAAAATTATATTCTACTAAAATAACTGATAGAATGATAAAAAAAGTATAAGTAATAATGTACTTTCTTTATGAAAATATAATTCTAATAATGCAATTCAATTCCTAATTGTAAAAACTCAATAAAAATAAAGTTAAAAGAATTATCGCAGTTATGGTACGCTTCAAAATTATATTTAATAAAAAGCACGTAGAAGTAAAACAATGACATATCCTTCATGCCGTATGTCCGATTTTGATACCACCCTTGCTGTCGCATCATCTAGGTTAAAGTTATTTGTATTTAAATTATTTGACAATATTTGTTATATTTATTCTCGATATTCATAGACATTGTACATCCTCTCTATTTGAAATGTTTTCTATGTTATTTTATTAGTAAATTATTTTTATGTAATCGTTTCTATATTTTTATTTTAACGAATCTTAATCTTTTTTCAACAACGATCAATAATATTTCATATGATTAAATCTCATGTAGAAATCGCTTGTTTTAATACATAACGATGACATCGAAAGTAAAATTAAAAATAAACTTAATTATAAAAATTATAATTATAAAAACTCAATTATAAAAATTATTATTATAAAAACTTAATTATAAAAATTATAATTATAAAAACTCAATTATAAAAATTAAAATTATAAAAACTAAATTATAAAAATATTATAATTATAAAAACTCAATTATAAAAATTATAATTATAAGAATGTTTAAATATAAAAGTTAACTTATTCTTCTGCCCTATTTTTGGAAAGTTGTAAAATTTTCAATTATTAAAATAGATTTCTATAGTTGTGAAGTTATTGAAACTGCAAATCATAACGTGAAATATTCATAAAAAATACTTATCCATAAAATTTACCTTTTAATATAAAATTTATACATTCTTTGAATTAAATACATTAAAATCTTAAATACATCTTTGAATACATTAAAAAAAATGCACACATTGAAACTTTTAAAATGAGATTTACGTAAACCGGTTAAAATAATAAATATCGGTTAAAAAAACATATTATAAAATTTAAAATAATTTTTTTACCTTATATCATCATGTGCTCTGTTGTGGTGGTGATGATGATGATGGGGATGCTGGTAATGCCGATGATGATGTCCATTCTTATGATGTTCTAGAAAATGGATGACTTCCAAACCGTAACTGAGAGGCAACATTGTAAAAAAATAATTATTTTTCCAAGTTGAATTCTTTCAGTGTTTTCTTTACCTTGGTGGAGGTGCACGAATCCAGCAATGTTTATAATTCAACTGTAGTAAGAACTTCTGATGTGAAGTTATTGTCATAATTTCGACAAAAAATCGTCTGCCGATGTTTCTTCGCCGAAAGTGATCAAACACACAAATCGAACAAATATAATTAGCTTAAATTTTTTTAATATTAATTATTTTAAGTATTAGAAGGAAATATCAAAATAACGAAAGAGAAAATTCTATTTTTTTTCTCCTAATAATAGAATTTAAAGTATATTTTCTATTAAATAATAAAATATTTCAATAATATTTCACGTCACAATAATATATCACCTTTGCAACAAATGTCTTACTCGTTTTCTTAGTCCACAGCAACACAAGACGACAATTCGTATTCTTCCACGTACAAAATGTCAGTTTCCATTTCCGCGTTTATTCGTATATCAACAGCAAAAAAGTAAACAAACGCATAACAACCAATAAGAACCGCACAATATTTTTTCTTCTTTTTTTAAAAAAAATCACGTTTGTTCCAAAGAGCAGGAGAGATTTAAAAATACTTTTCTTCCAGAGTTGACGAACGATCAAAGTAGAACATTATTTCACAAAAGTTCCAAAGCAGACGATAAATAAAAATATTATTTTTTTCGAACGAGAAGGCTTGGCGCGAAACTATTTTAGCGAACTGAGAGAGAGAATGTTTTGATCGGAAGATTCATCTTGCTAGCGAGATGCAGCTCTGGACTCGACTTCTATTGGACGGAGGAAGCCTTGCTGCCAACGAAGGTGGGGAAATTGTGCCACGCGCGCTTCGACATAGAACAGGAAGTGGACCGATCTGGCACAATTCGAACAACTTTCAACGCCGCCTGGGATAAGAACAGAAAGAAATTTTTCTGCAGTTTATAGATTTTTCCACGAAACAAATTTTGGTGGGGCTTGATCGAATTTTTAAATTTAACTATAAAAAATTATTGTTAGAAAAAAGTTTAAATTTATTTTATTTCTAATAGCAGACTATGATTTTTACTTTAAAAAGAACAAATTCTCATTCTATAAATCGAACATTTTCCAAGCGATTTTTGTCTTTTAAAATAGAATAATTAAGATATTTCTTAAAATTTCAACTTGCATTACAAATGAGTTTTTTAGTTAAAAATATCGTTTTCTAAAGATAGTTTCTAAATTATTCTAAGATTTTATTATTGAATGTCATGGTATTAAAAAAAAATATTATGAATTTTTTTGTTAACATTAAAAGTGCTTATGGGTTAAAAAGTAATTTAGAAAAATTATTTATGTTTATTCAATGTGTATCATTTATAAGGCAATAAATATTTGTTCTCTAAATCACTTGATTTTAATTTAACTGATTGTTTAATATTTTTAATTGGAAGAATTCAGAAATGATAATTTAGAGTGGTTATTTTTTTTTTACATAATCAAAAACAACGATCAGTTTTAAATACATTAATTTTAGAATAATCATTCCTAGAAATATGAAATTGCTTAAGAATATAACAAAACCACCATGCTCAAAAACTTAAAACGTACATTCCTTTCTAAACCAAACGATATTTTATTTATTTCGAATCGAATTCCGCCGACACTTTCCGGAAGCAAAAGACATTTTTATACGGAAATAAATTTTCGAGATTCTATTCTTTTTTTTATACACATACAACACCCCAAAATCCCCTCAATTGCTCTCTTTAAGTTCACGGGGGGAAGACTATTCTCCCATCACTTTTTTCTCCATAACCTTACGCTACAAAAAAAAAAGTCCCTTCGCAACGGTATTCTTATTCAAGAACGAGAAGAAAAAAAAGCGAAATCGAACGCAGTTTCGAATATCCGTTAAGAATGGCATCTGAATGTGGAATAGCAGTGGGACACAGAGGAGGGAGAGAAAGAGACACTGCTGCCATCACCTGACTGAAATGTTTACTTCCGCCTTGGTTTTACGAAAGGAATCGAACGGCCACTTTTTCGGGATAGGCTCCCGAGGTCGTCGACCCCTGCGCGCCGCCAGATGGCGCCGTGAGCGTTCGGTACTACTGAATGAATGTCGGCGATGCGTTTACAAAGTTAATTGTTTTGGTAGACGTGTAAATGGATAGCGGATTTAACGGTAATCACATTAAATGGCCATACTTTGCTTAGTTGGTATTTCAATTGTGCAGGCGGTTTAAAATGTATTTAAGTATGGAATTCTGAAGTTAATATATTAGTTACTAGTCCGTTCTTCGCACGGGAAGAAAATAGCATACATCATAGGTATAATCAGCACCGTCACACAAATATTTTTAGGGGGAGGTTGAGACAAGAAATTTCACAACTTAACGATTCGAAATTCCCAAATTAACGATTCGAAATTCCCAACTTGAATGATTCGAAATTCTCAAATTAACGATTCGAAATTCCCAAATTAACGGTGTTGGGTGCCAGTTCAGGTGTTGTCCTCGTTATCTGACATTGGTTCAAAAATACGAGGCATTATTCCCGTGTCTTTCCTTCGAGATAGGCTTCGAACCAACGCCAATAGCTCAATATGCAGGCAGCTCTAGCATTTAAAGATTGATTAATTATATATATTTAAAAAAAAGCTTTCGACGGGACTGGTACAAATACAATATTTTATACGATAAAAAAGAAACTCTTAAGGTATAAGTTAAAGGTTCGAAAGGTGTATAACAGAATGTTAAATTTCATATTCTTGTGTGTATGTAAAATAGGAGAATAAATGACGAAAGAATGTTAGTTTTACCCTTTGCGCAGAATAAGATAACAACTTTGCCAAATTTCATTTTCCTGGGTACATAAGAATTTGGAGTATTAGTGATGAGTGAGAGGATAAGTCAGTGAGTGAGTTGCAAGAGCTTTCGTATTTATATATAGAGACTATAGGACTCTTTACTATCAAGGGAATATATTAATTACTATAAAACATACCCGTTTTTCTCAAGGGGATAATTAAAACGACACACCATAAAAAATTAATATACCTAACCTATTATTAAAGGAGAGTAAGACGTTAATATTATATTCTTATCAATTTTAATTAATTTTATCAATTTTAATTAAGTTTATCAATTTTAATTAATTTTATCAATTTTAATTAATTTTTATCAATTTTAATTAATGTTATCAATTTTAATAATGTTATCAATTTTAATTAATTTTATCAATTTTAATTATTTTTATCAATTTTACAATTTTAATTATTTTTATCAATTTTAATTAATTTTATCGATTTTAATTAATTTGATCACTTTTAATTATTCCTGGAGAAAACTCTTAATTTCATGAAAATCGGGACCACCATGGAATCTACCTCTATCACTCATAAAACTATCAATTAAAAAAAAAAAGGAAAATAGCACAATAAAATGTTAGATCATAAGATAATGGTCCCCTGAAAATGTATTTCAGAAGTTGTAATAATTCCAAAGTTTTTTAACACATCGACGCAAAAAGTGGAAAACCTTCTGTTGAACTACTATTTGATTCTGGGGTAATATTTTAGTTATACACTGTTTAAAATAGGCATTCAAAAATAAGTCAAATGTACTCATTTTTGAATACATTCGATGCTTATCATGGCTCTGAGTACATAACTTTCAATTCTGAAACAGACATGTACTTAAAAAGAGTGCAATGAGCAAAAATGAATAAATAGAGCAGATGCTAGCCTACATAGGCTGCCTTCATAAATCACTTTTAATAAATATTAACAATTACAACCAAGACTTACCGGGAATCGAACCCACATCTGCAGACACCGCTGGCCATAGCCTTATCCGTTACGCTGCCAGGGCGACGTAAAGAAGTTATAAACAAGTCATGTTAAAAACGTGTGCCAAAAGAATAGGAAGTAAGATAATTGAAATAACTCAGTTTCCATTTAAACAATCGACATCAAATAACGTGGAAAACCGTCTTCTGAGCAACTATTTTAAGTTTGTCAGGTCGCTTTGTTAAGATGACTTGAACAGAAGCTGAGATTAGCAATATAGAAACACATTACTCATTTTTGCGAAAGTACGATTAATTAAATTTTTAGTACATTATCTCTCATTTACAATGCAATTGTACTCAAAGAAAAACAAGTACGTTCATGTACTCATTTTTAAGCACCATTTTTATTTTACAGAAAAGGACCATTATTGGAAAAAACTTAAAGAAAACATTTTTATAGTTGAAACCCATCTACTAATTGAGATAAAACCCTTGACGTTAAAACATTTTTACGTCACGAATGGAAAATAGGATTTAACCAAGTCTTATCAAAATCAATTTATTAGTTTCAGAGATATTAGCAAACAAACACAAATCCCTTAATAATTTTATAAATGATCGAAATTTACTGTCACGTTTAAAAAAGAACGCCATTAAATATTGGGTAATATCTTACTATGACCAGCATTAATTTTATTATCTTTTTACTTTGAACGAAAATCCTTTGCTTATTAAAACTATAATTCTATACCCACTGATTTTCTCGGTATAGTGCCGAGCTCGAAATCAGAAGGTTGAGAGAATAGACCTGGTCGTCCGCCAAAAATTCGGCATATAAGAAGAGTCTGGTGTACGACCAGACCGGTTGTTAACCCATTCCTCTCTCTCACCTTTAAACCGCGAAGGGGAGGGGGGGGTGGGCGTAGTAATTTTTGACTTTCTTACCGCGTGGAGGAATGTCGCACTTGGCTGTAGTATGCGCTTCCGACCTTCTATAACTCCATGGCGATAATGATCTAACATCGTGTAAAGGAAATTGGGACTCATCGACCAGGCTGATTGCTAACACATTCCTCTATCTGACCTTTGAACAAGGGGGGAGGGGGGAGTCTCACTTGTCTGCAGTATTCGTTTCCGGAAAAAAAAAATATTAATTGCATTATTTATGTAAGATTTTTTCTACTTTTTTTTACAAATTGGTATTAGATAATAATACCAATTTGTAAACCAAACCAAATTTTAGCTCGGTATAAGTATTACTGTGATAGAGAGAAAAAAAATATTTGGTATATATCTGGTTTTGAAACAAAGCTGTGGGATGTAGCGTTGCAACCGGTGCGCAGATCAATCTGATTTTGAAACCGATATCTGTACTTATCTGATTTTTCAACCAATCGTTACTTTCACACCGCAAAATGAATAGTATATAGATGCTGTAGAGTATTAAGACCTACAGATAGATAAATCTGTATGAAAACTAAAAATTAATGACATAATCTAAAAATCGAAAAAATGGATCTGTCTGGTTTTGAAACTAGACGGCTCATGTATTGAAGTTACAAATAATAAGATAACAAATTCAAGAATTTGATATTTTTTATGGGATACTTAGGGTAAGGTGCATGAAAATGACTATAAAACTCAATTTTTTACGTTCAAAGTCTAATTTCTGTTTGGGGAAGAAATTGTAAAAATTATAATTGTTTTATAAAAAATTTCACTTTTTGATTGGGAACACAAATCCTTATTTTTATTTAATTCTGAGTTTCTTAAATATTTTTAATAATTATTTTTCTAATGCAACATATTTCGATTCATACATGGGGTAAAATGGGTATCTATTGAGAATAATGGAATTTTTCGTGTGTTTTGTGTCAATTATTAAACTTTTTGTTTTTTAGTCAAAATAGAGTAACTTGAATAAAATAGAATAAATAACAATCGCCATCTCTTAAAAATTCAATACATTTGATTATTAAACTTTTTTTTTAAAAATAATAAAAACAAGTTGCAATCCGCCATTTTAAAACTCGACTTTTTTTTTATGTTTCAGGGTGACAATAAAATTCTGGAAAAAAAATTCCCTTATATTTCTTTGATTTCTATTATAGTGTCACACAAATTTCCCTGATTTTACAATTATATTAAGAAATGTCGCAATACATGCTTTATATAAAAACAAAGTATCCACGCTACAGTAATTCAATAAATATATTGCATTATAAATGAAAAATTATAAGCAATACTTATTGACAATTAAGATAATAATTCATGGATACAACACAAATTATACAATTGTGACAGGTATAATTGTAATTAAACATGTTCTGTGGAAGCGGATAATGCAAACAAAGCAAGTTTTCCAATTATTTCTTTTGATGATAATTTTAAATATTTGATATGCTTCGTATTTCCAATCTTCAATAAATCGCATATTCATTAGCCTCTCACATGTTGCTTACAATCTAAAGTCCAACACACTTTGCTTTTGCTTCTCCCTCCAACAGTGGTTCATATTTTTACAAAAATAAAACTGAAAATATGAAAATGCGCATAACCATGCTTTAAAAAAAATCAGAACGAAAAGGAAATATTGACAACTAAACTACCCAGAATAAAGGGCCTAAAAGACGATAATTGCCGTTTTAATGATCCAAATTTGAAAAATTCCCTGACATTTGCATAATTTTTTTAAGTATAAAAAAATTCCCTGATTTTCCTGTTTTCCAGGTTATGTTGCCATCCTGTTATTTATTATCTTTGAAAACGAACACATGTTATCATAATTTCTGGAATATTTTGATTCAGGAATTTATGCTATATTGATTTTATTTTGATTTTTATCACAGACGATTTTTTATTTCATTTAAAACTTTCTGTTTATTTCTTAATGAATCCAAGCAAATGGCGTCCATTTTGTTCTAAATTTATGTTCTTGTTGACAGTATAAAGAGAGAGAGAGAGATAAACAAGTATTTATCTTAATTATATTAACATATAAAAACATTGCTAAATATATTGTAGTTAATTATTATCATTTATAAACTTCATATTTTTGTAAAATATTGCACTGTTTTTGAAGATTGATATTTTTTTTTGAATTTCTTATTCTATACCATTAATAATGTGAGTACGCATTTTCCTCCATTTTTTTAAATCATTAAAAATAAATTAAATGAAGTCGATTTTTTGCAATTTTTTTATTGAAATGTATTAAAAGGTTTCTTATTTATACAAAACCCCGGAATTTTGGTAAATAAGTCGATTTTCAAGTTTATTATACATAGAAGTTTTCATGCATCAAACTATCAAAATTTTTTTGCATACTCAAACAAATCGACTGTTGGACTTGAATTAAATCATACAGAAGTTTAATTTTCTGCTAAAATGTACTCCATTAAACGAAGTATTTGTTTTATTTAAAGAAAGAGATCAAAGCATAAGTTGAACACAATTCGTAATTTATATTCAATTCCGAAACACCCATTTTACCCCACCTTATTTATCGAGATACCTCAATGTAATTGATAATTCGGTATCAATACAGATGATTTTAAAATCGAAACAAAAACATCGCTGTTTAATGTCATCCGTAAAATTAAAACTTCTTTACCTGTACGTCAGCCCGAAGGAATGCCGCGAATATCTGTGAAACGATTTTCTCCTGACATGTCTGCACTATGCGGGGAAACCAACTCAAGTGTTGATTTTCTTTAACACTACTATCTTGTCTCAAAGAGACCATTAATTTGAACACAAAATTTGATGTTATTAAAACATCTATTTTTGAATGTTTTTTTCACATACTGACACATTAAAAAAAAAAAAACTTTGGGGATTCAAGAAACCCTGAAACAGTTTGGAATTGAAAAATCCCGACATCGCAAATTTGAGATAAATCAATATAATATTATCTTATAGACACGGTGACCTGGTTGTAAGAGTACAAGCTCATAGTTGGAGAGTTTTGGGGCTCGATTCCCGTATGGGGTTTGGTTAATTAGCGTCGCACTAGAGCTGCACAGTGGGCTATTAGTGACGGTTCGGGGTCTATCTCGAAGGAAAGACCCGGGAACACATACACATTCACCTCGTTATTTTAGACCATGGTCAGATGACGAGGTTTGGTTAATTAACGTCGCACTAGAGCTGCACAATGGGCTATTGGCGACGGTTCGGGGTCTATCTCGAAGGAAAGACCCGGGAACACATACACATTCATACATGTACCTCGTTATTTTAGAACCATGGTCAGATGACGAGGAAACACCTGAACTGGCACCCAATAGCCGTCGGGACTTTGGACCCCGATGAGATTTATTGTGCACCAGTGCCGTTTACACGCCGTTAATTTTTGCGGATGTTCTAGACGACTTTTCTGGTATTTGTAGAGAAGCTGGCAACCCTCCGATCCCAAGATCACTACTTTTTTCATTTTTCTCTGTCAATTCCATCGCCTAAGATCGAACCAGGAATCTTCGGATTCCCAGCTGACGCCTTTAACCACTCCGCCACGGAGGCCCCCCCCCCCCCACCCCCCGTATGGGGAAGAGCAGCGATCTCTTGATTACATGGTTGCGAGTTCGTGCATCGTCGTCCGCGAAACATGTATCGTGTAGTGAGGGCTGGCGTTCATCAAATCAGTCGTAGTTGAAATGTCTTCGTATTATTCGCGATGTAGACACACTAATAACTCTTACCTCTATGGCACACCTAATTTGGCTGGTTGGCTGCTAAGTGGTAAAAGTAACAAAATTCCGAATATGAACTAACATCATTTTCCATTACTCGGCAGTTAGATATAATATTTGGCGAAGTGGTGTGGCTCATAGTTTAATAAGTTGCACCAATAATGTATTACATGTTATTTCACTTAACACAACTCCCTCGGTAGCAATGTCCATCAAGAATTGGGGTAGATAAACCGGCGTGCGTCAGTCGAGTCTTTACAATTTGATAATAAAAGGACACCTTGTATTTCTCTGCTGGCCCTCCTTTGTTTGACTAATGACTTGCTAAATTAAAAAGAATTATATTTCATCGTTAATGATAGGCAAATTCTCGGTAAAGTTCAAATTTATTCCAAAGGGGGTACCGGCGGAAATAATTTAACGAAACTATTAATTATTGAAAATTAAAGTTAAAAATGTTAGGAATTTTACGAAAACTATTTTAATTTGGTAATTACTTATACATATTGTTGATTTAATTAAATAATTAATTAAACATATTATTGACTTAATTAAGTAATTAATGATATAATAATTATGAAAAGAAAATTGTTTACATTTATTTCGGGATGGATTCTGTCCACATGTACCCTTTTTTCTGAGAACCGCCTATATGGCAGGGTTCCCACTCATTTTTTAAAATAAAAAATAAAGAGTTTTTAATGACTTTCTAAGGACAAAAACAAGTTTTTAATGGCCCTTTTTTATCACGCTGCTGCTATAAGAAAGAAAAAATTAAACAAATGATGACAACAATCAACTTTCATATTAACTTAAAAATGACTTTTTAAATGCAATGGTTGAAAAGTATCTTAACAGAACCTCATTCTTTGGCTTCAAGTTCTTACTTTTTTAATTCGTCAGAATCTTGTTTGATTTCTTCGACTACTGTTAAGTATATATTTGCAAAGAATAATAAATGCAATGCAACCTATTATTGAAGCGAGAAAATAAATAATAGTCAAGCATCTCATGTAGAAACAGCCATAAGTAATAGATTGCCAATGTAAGTGAAATAAACTGAGAACAAGAAATTTTAAATGAACAACTAAAAAAAAATTTATTTTTTCTGGCAGGGGAAAAAAAAAGGAGTTTTTAAGGACTCTTGGTTAAAAATAAGGACTTTAAAGGGATCTTAAAAATGCAAACCAAAAATAAGGAGTTCTTAAGGACTTTTGACCAGTGGGAACCCTGTATGGGCTCAATACAAGGTTACGCCTATAGATTATTAATGATGAAACTACAAATAAGTTATTAACACACAAAAGAAATACACAATTTAGGAGTTTTGACTAGATTATTTATTCGACATACATGCACACACACAAAGGGGAAATGTCGTTCTTTACAAACTTTGTCTCTTTTTTTTTTTGGAAAGATGCATCAATTTTATTTTCCTATCCTAAGTATTTAATTGGCAGAGTTGAAAAAATATATTAAAAAAGACGACGAAATTGCACCACTTGAAAGAACGACGTCTCAATAAAACCACTCTCCACAGCAAAGTTAAATCTACAACCAAAGCATACAACAAGCACAACACAAGCTTCGCTTCATAACCAAGAATTGTGAAAAAAAAATTGGCTTAATAACCAACAATGCAATATTTAAACGAATCTTCTACTTAATTTTAACCCTTAACGCTCGAGATTTATTATTATAATATATACCAGTAGATCGAGGGATGTGGTTACGCCAGCCATTTGGCGACAGTTATAAGTACGTAAACTTACGTACTTATTAATTTTACATTATAAAAGTGATTCATTTATCTATATATGTATAAAAGATAACATAAATGTCTTCATAGCAGAGCTTTCCGATTTCTATAGCATTAATACATGTCTCTGCAGAAGAGCCTTTCGAGCGTTTAGGGTTAATGTATATTTATTATGTCACAGTAAAAATATTTGGTGTACTGGAAATTTACAATACGAGTAAAATACTCCTTAAAATGTATATGCATAATCATAAATATTTACTATAACTATCTTATAGTTACAAAATTAACACAAAGAAAATAACATATTTAAAAATTAACATATAAAAAAATTGCACAAGAACTCAAAATTTTGATTATGTTTTTAGTGTTGTGTAGTTGATATTAACAGGTTTGGTGTGAGATTTAAGAACACTTATATATTTTTTAAATAAAAAACATCTGCATTACTTAAAACTTATGAAATATTTGCTTTCAAAAAGACTATTAGCATGAACAATTTGTAGTACTTTTGTTGTGATTTACAGTCAGTTTTAAATGGCTACAGAGAGGGATCTGGTTAATGCGAAATTATAAAAATTTGAATTAATATGTTTTAAAAACCCACACAATTTTACTTTAAAAACTTTTTAATTAAACTATATAACAGTTATTTTTTCAATTAAATCCCATTTGATTTATGAACTTCATATTTAAGCAAGAAATGTTTTTGAAAAATTGTTGCATAACTTTCGAATACAGTCGTGTGACTTTAATATTTACATATTTCTCTGAATGCTTTCATAGAATGGGTAATAAACATATAAAAAATTATTTTTCATTTCAAATTTCTTTATGGAAACCGGGAAATACATGGAAACTTTGAAAAGGCCACATCTATAAGACAGTCTTGAAAATATGATTGAAATAGGAGTAAACAAAACTAGACAATGTGTCATGCTTAAAAATGAACTTAACCTTCAAACAGTATGGAGGTTTGAGTCGAAAAGAAAATCTATTTGACATGTGTAATATTAGTTCATGTAATTTAGTTATATACCTAGTTTTAGAAGTTAGTAAAAAACTAACTTTAAGAGCTCGAAAACACGCTGTCGCACAATCAGAGAAAAATTAACCGTTGGGTCGGATCCGAACCCCCAGTGTACTGTTTGAGGGTTAAACAACAGTTTTGCAAAAAAAATTCCTATATTAAAATTGCATTCAATTCTATCTTATATAGCAATTGAACTTCTTACTAACACAGTGTACTCTTTTAAATATATTTTGTTTTGAACTGGGCAGTACAGAAATTTAAAAAAGTTTTATTAACCTGTTATTAAAATAAAACTGAATGTACCATCTTCATTAATACCTAATAATTAGTAAAATCCTTTCTTTATAACAGCAATTCTTAACTTATGGGTTTTGTACACTTTGAGGGTACATAGTTAAAAGCCTTTAGGACATATTGTAAGGGTTCAAATGCCAATTTTCTATAAAACACTTACATGTACATTTATAAAATGTGTAGTAATTTATGTCAATTAATATTGATACATATCCATAAAGTTAATAGTTGAAGTGTAAAGAAACTGACTTCAATCCATAATTGGCATAAAAAGTCTATTTTTTTGCTCACAATTGTAACCAACTAAAAATAAAGTGTGTATCCAATATTTCAACTCCGTAAAAAAAATATTGCTGTAAATTAACATATAAAATATCTTATTTTCAAAATTGGAAAATGTTATTTCATTATTTAATGGTTAGTCTGCATGTGGAATACCCAATATATTCATATTTTTTAATCACATTTTTTTGACATCGTAAAACTATGTTAATGAGAAATGCTATTTTAAAAATGGTTAAAGATACTAATACACATTTCATCCCAATATGACAATCATGAAGCACACAACCAAATTATCAATAGAAAAAATACAGTCTAAATCCGTTCAGTTGTGTTCAAGTTATCAGCACACATACAGACAATTGTTACATTTATATATTAGTATAGATATACAAAATTTAATATACAAGTGTATACTGTACTTTAATTCCCACTGTTATATAATAGCTTATTTATTTAGTAGACTTTTCATATAACAACCAATAAGAGTTGTCGTTATAACGAAAGGTCGTTGTGATGAGAAATTTTTTTTATTGCATTTAGAAACTAATCAACCGATTTGGACTTAAAAGTTGCAGTTATTACATCTAAGGTGAGTCTACTGTAGCTTTATCTATCAATGTAAGGAATATGGGTAATGTAAATTTATATTTCCAGCAACAAAAAAAATGAACTGGTTTGGAACGATTGTTTTAAAATTTAAATGACCCTGTATATTCGATAAGCCAAACTATTCATTCTCACGTAATATATAAGCAATAATATAAAGACATAATTGGATGTAAAACATAAACAAGCCTCTGAATATACATGAAACACACAAACTTATTTAACAAATGCTATCTTTTGCTGCCTACAATTATATATATCTACAAAACATACATAAATGCCCTAGGTCAGTATCGTGGATAATATTGATGATCCGCAAAAGCTAAAACTGCAAATAACTTTTTGCATGGAACGCAAATATACATTAACTACATTTAACTATAAATTAACAAAGAATAAGCGAAGTGTTAACTAGTGCTACATTTTTCATTAGGAAGCGCTTTATAACAACTTTGAAAGTTATTTATAAATAATAATCATATATTGCACACAACGAAAAGCATTTCCAAATACATTGCACAGATATACTTTAATAACATAAATATGAAACTTACAAAAACAAGCAACAAATGTAGTTAACTTTAAAGGAGTACTTAAAATCTTTATACATAACTTAATATTCATAAAAATAGCAAGTTTGCAATTGTAAAATAGTGATATATATAATTTATATTTGAGAAACATACCCACAAATATAATTTTAACTAAAAGGAACCACAAGATAAGTTTTTGACTCACAGAACTAAACACATATATATTATAAATCTAAAATATTTCCGTAAGTGATAAAATAATTTCCTAGGATTATGTGTAACAGAAATGCACAGTATAAAGGTATGCAGTACATTGACTAGAAAGAAAACAAAATAATTTTTTATTTGCTTATAGCGACATAACTATATTGAAAATTCTACTCTTAAAAAGTGATGTAAATAATTAAGTAAAACATATTTATAAATAATCAACCTCCTTTATACAACTTCTGTTTAAAATATTGCATGCAATTGTTACGTCTAATAAATATATCTTGCCAAAATTAAAATTATTTTTTAATTAAAAAAAAACTACCTTCAACTTGTCCTATGTAGCATAAGATGCCTTTTATGCATTCACAATCAAGCCACATATAATATCTCTCATAAAAACATAATTTTGTATCTTGAAAAATTGTAAGCAAAATTTTACACAAAGTACACTTGGCTCCCACTCAAGTTTAAAAGACACAGATTCAGATCAAGATTTAAAAGAAAGTTTATACCCAAAAATGTACTGAAAATTATATATTTTTCAGTATCCTGAACTATTATTTAATAATGTTCATACATTTTTTTTAATATAAGAGACATAATTTTCAAAAAAAAGTTTTTATAATATAGTTTTATACTTAGTTGTGAAAAATTGCCAAAATAATATGGTTTACATAAATTAACAAGTAGGAATCAGATTTCACTTATTAGTTAGTAGCCCATTTACATTACTTTATAGATGAAACAGTTTCGAATTAAACACTGATCATTACTCCTTGCATAAACATACTACTTCATTTCGTAACATAAGAACATAAGAACTGAATTTTCAATTCAAGAAACATTACAACACTAAAAAGAAATAATATTTCTAAAATGAATATAAAATACTTGCTTTCCTTGACATAACATTTCCAATGAAAAGAGCTAAGGTGCATTGCGATAACAATGGAAATAGTCGATATTTACATGTGGTTTCGCACCGGAGTTGCAGTTTTTCAACCACTAGTTTGATTTCATATAAAACTTAAATGTTAAATATATTCGTGTTTAGTAATACTGATTGACAACAATTACAGACACGTCACGAAAACGAAACAAAGACACAACACTTAAATTGCATATGAAATGACCAATAACCTTGACTCTCTAAACAAATAAAAGCAGCTCTTACAAGTTGTAAATTGAAAACTAAATCAATTCACGATATAAAGTATTCATATCGAAATTATATTGATTTTTCAACAGGGTTTTACATATCCTTCAACCCTTTTGCGGTCCATGCCCAGTGGTACTGGACACCTCATTTACATTGTAAAAGTCCACTCTTCACTGGATAAATTTTATTGTAAAGTCCATAGAAGTACTTGAACTTGACTCTAATGATATCAATAGACTAAAAAGGGTTACCATGTCAATTTTACTTTAAAAATAAATTAAACGAAAATTTATTTTTGTACACAAACTATCAACTAAATTGCAAGCACATGTTCTGTGAAGTTGCATACAAAGGACTATCACAAATTCAAGGACTGAACAAAACTTTAAAAGTTGTGAATTAACATTTATTGGGATAAAAATATAGACAACTTGAGAAACAAGAATGTTTTTTGTTGAAGTTGCAACTTGTCGGATACCAGCTGTTCCATACAATGCAGCTGTCATTTAGAAAAGTCAATAAGTAACAAACTTTTTAAGGCAAAGAAGCACAGCTTCTAAGCCGAATAACACCCTAAATGTCTGTGGATCATCATCATCATAACAATTACACATTAGTTGTCCTAAATGCAAATCAGATCCGGTCTCTTACAAAATTCGACATTCGATCGATGCACACATTAATTCCATATAAATAAATTAAAACAGTGTCAATTGTATTTAAATACAGGGCAATCAAAAAAGGCAATGCTGATTTTAATTGCAAATATCTTGGATAACTATCAACTGCTTTATTTGATTTATTCATGCAAACTTTTAGAAACACCGAGTTTTACTGTTGGTCATTGCAATGGGCCTCAATTATTACGTGTAAGTCTAATTTCATATAAATTTTTGTTTCATTCTAAGTGCCAAAATCTTACGACAAGTTGGACAAAATATGTTTGAGCCAGATTTTAAAAAAATTAAGGGCTATTAGAAACTTCTCTAGTCATGATAAAAAAAATATAAATTATGTTACTCTGGTGTTAACTGAAAATAAACTATACTGAATGTGGCTTATATGTTTTACTGAATAATTCAGCTAACATAAAATAGTTTTGGATAACTGAATAAACAAACAATAGCATAACAAATTATAAATGAATTGGAATCAAGACCATTACCTCGACTAACAATGAAACAGATTATAAAAGGTGTTAGGCAGTTAATTAGCTAAACTATTATCCAAGCTACACACAAAGAGAATCAATTTCGCCTTTTTCGATGCCCTGGCAAGTTTGGAGTTATTCCACCTACGTAGGTTAATGGCTGACCGCATTTCTCATGAAATTTATACGGGCACACACTTTGAGAGCAGGGCCCAGTTTCATGCTCATCAGGCTCATGAGGTGGTCCTCTTTGAGGAGCAGAAGGGCTTGGCCGTCTATTTCTTGGGAGCGGAATTCGTCTGCGTAGTCCGAACACCCGGGCAAGTCTCGGACAAAGTCAACCACATCGGTCACCTGTAAAAACAAGAAACGTTTGTTTTTCAGTGATATAATAAATGAGGAAATATTGAGGAAAATGACTTCAAAAGTTTGAGGTCCAGCCCTGTTGCAATGTCACGGAATTCATATATTAAAAATTGATAAAATTAACATTGGTCCTTTCTGTTCCAAGCAACATAAATATGTTAATAAAATTGTAATGTAAATGACATGGGCCCATAATTTTGTAAAATGTCCGACAAGTGGTGTAACTTACGAAAATCAGAAAATAGGCCAACACCATTATTCCATTACTAAGCAGTTAAATCAAGCATTTGACAAAGTGGTCCTAGCTTAATAGGTTGCCTAATAATGAGTTATTTATCATTTTATTTTGGAATAATTCACAACCAGCAACACTTTAGTTAAAATTAAAGGGGTTTGATATAAATTATAACCTATTATGAATTTTTTCTCTAGCTTACATTTTGTGTAATAATCATTGTTTTGCTTTTATACATGCTTGATTGTGCATGGACTTACCTATGAGAGGCTATAGAGATAGGTATCAATAGGATTTTTTTCCATAACTTAAAATAATTATTGTCCTATAATTCAAAATAAAATACTATTTTCGAAAAAAAACGCCCATAAGAATATGTATGTAGATAAGATCATTCACAATGTGCATTTTTCTCTATCCAAAATAAAGAATGTTTAAAATGTGGTTTGCTAGAAGGTGTATGTTTATCTTTAATATGAGTCCCAGTTATTCCTAATTTAATTGAAGGACAAGAGTTGAAGGACCAAACTTAATTGAAGGACAAGAGTTGAAGGACCAAACTGAGTGTCCGATATATTTACCTTTATTTCAACACAATGTAACATAAAAGTAGCATCCCTTTAGGTGGAGCAGGCAATGTTGCACATTGCTCTATTGGCAGTTGATATCATTTAAAATATTATACGGCCAGTTCCATAGAACGATAATTTAAAATGTAGATGGATTAACTGCAACTCCAGTCACCTCTAGTTTCTCTGTTTTGTGGTTTTCCTTGAAAACCACTGGCGGGGAAATACTGCAACGGACTGGAGTACATTTACCTTTCTTTCTGTTCCAAGAAATTCCCAGAAAGCAATCCCACTTCAACAATGTTTATCACCCAGAGCCAATCACATATCTCCAGCACATGGGGCCCAAGCATGGGGTGGCAGAATCATGTAAACAACATACCAAGATAACTCATTCCCAGACCTTCCAGCCAACATAACTACATGCGCTTTTCAAGTGCTACTCATTCTAATTGTAATGCCTTAAACTTAACCTTTAAATGTAAATCTTTAAATTTTATAACTGAATCGGTAAATTATATTTCTTTTATTAATACTATGGTATGTGTCACATTATTTATTACCATTAAACCTAACATTCTGAATCTAAAATAAATGGAGTCAACAATACTGTAGCCAATAAATTATACACTGGCCCAAGAAGACTAATAGTGGCTAAAGGTAGTACGTATTAATATAAGTCCGGTTTATAACAAATAATTTTAATAGGAGGTGTGATGCCAATAGAGAGTACATAACTAAAAGTACTGTAGTTAGTTATAAAGAGTGTGTAAACTTTGTCCCAGCGCAAAGTCTTGGTTCGTTGATACTCTTGAAACCCCCGGACAATTCAGAACAACACCGGACACTTGATAACACCGGACACGGACACTTGATAACCGGACACGGACACTTGATAACATCGGACACGGACACTTGATAACACCGGACACCAGTCCTGAAATCACCGGACACCAGTCCTGAAATCACCGGACGCCAGTCTTGAAATCACCGGACACCAGTCCTGAAATCACCGGACGCCAGTCTTGAAATCACCGGACACCAGTCCTGAAATCACCGGACGCCAGTCTTGAAATCACCGGACACCAGTCCTGAAATCACCGGACTATTCCGAACACCCGACACTCTCCTTCGGTCCTTCCGTTTTCTTTTTCTTTTTTAAAACCGCCAAAACCAAAACACCTTCTCTCTCCGCATTCCGCTCTACCCTCCCGTCACTTCCGCTCTATACCAGCGCCACTCTGCGAGTGCCAAGACAACATCTCACACCTTCCCTCCAGTTTCCACTGCATGACTATAGTCCTGCAGTGAAACTACTTCCAGCTTTATGTCCGCGTACACTTCAATGTCCAATTATAGAAAGTACCTTCAGTGTGTGTTGGTGTTTGTGTCCCATAATTGCTTCTCATGCATGAGCTTACAATTAAACATTAAACATATCCATTATTACATATAAACAAATCAATAAAATAATAAACATATTAATTTACTAAAGTACATAAACACATACATTATTTTTTTTTCTTTGTTACAAAATTTACATTTACTACATAAACATGTACATTAATCCTCATACTCGATGCGAGACAGAGCATCAGCGTCCGTGTTAACAGCACCTGGTCTATGGGCAACTTGAACGTTAAACCTTGCAAGGGCTAATGCCCATCTCTGTAATCGAGCATTCTTCGGGATTCCCTCAGTAAGAAATTTTAAGGGATTATGATCTGTATGAAGTAAAATTGGTTTCCCATAAGTCCAAACTTCAAACTTGTTTAGCGCCCACATTACAGCAAAAGCTTTACGTTCTATTGTACTCCAGTTTGTCTGCGTATTTGTCAGTTTCTGACTAGCAAACGTTATCGGCCTAGCTCTTCCCGTAGAATCTCTCTGAATTAAACATGCGCCTATTCCCGTCAATGAAGCATCTGTATGAATTTCAAACGGTCGTGCTAAATCAGGTGTGTACAGCGAAACCGCTCTACATAAAGCATCTTTTAATTCATTAAATGCACATTCTGCTTCTTCGGTCCAGGGGACATCGTTAGGAATGGATTTCTTTGTCAAATCAATTAATGGTTTAGCTATTCTAGCATATCCTGGTACATATTCCCTGTAGTAGTTAAATAGTCCCAATGCTGACCTCAAAGATTTTTTTTTGTTTTAGGTACTTTTAAGTTTTTGATAGTCTTAATTTTGTCCGGATCGGGCCCATGCTTTCCCGAACCTACAATGTGACATAAATATTTTACCTCTGGTTTGCCGAAGGAACACTTATCCAAGTTTGCAGTAAAATTTAAGGATTGAAGCGTCTTAAGAACGGCTGTAATGTGTTTTAAGTGATCCTCCCAGTTTACCGAATAGATTACTATGTCCTCAATAAAACTTTCTGCATAACCACTATGCGATTTTAGAGCTTGGTTCATTGCCCTCTGAAAAGTTGCCGGATCAAAGCGTTCGTCATCTACATAGTAACAAATTAAGGAAATACATACAACCAGTTAATACTATAGGAATAATATACGAGGCGGACAGAGACTTTGGTGAAATTCAACATGCACCGATTGAAAAATGTTCAGCAATAGGAGTATGGCTGAGTAAGCTTACCAGTTCAAAAGACTGGGACCATTTAGACGTTGTTCAACGGGAACAATTAACTAGAGTAATAAGGGATTATCATATGTTTTTTGATGGAGAAATTAAATGCGCCAAAGTTGGGTCACATAGAATAATTTTAAAATCACCGGACGCCAGTCTTGAAATCACCGGACACCAGTCCTGAAATCACCGGACTATTCCGAACACCCGACACTCTCCTTCGGTCCTTCCGTTTTCTTTTTCTTTTTTAAAACCGCCAAAACCAAAACACCTTCTCTCTCCGCATTCCGCTCTACCCTTCCGTCACTTCCGCTCTATACCAGCGCCACTCTGCGAGTGCCAAGACAACATCTCACAGAGTGTTTGTTAAATATCTAATAAAAAATCGCCTTCAATATCATAGGTTGAATTGGAAAATATGTGTATCTGCACTCTATATTTAGAACAAGAAGATCCTGGTTCATATGGTTTGATATAATGGTTCATATGGTTTGAAAAAATAATTAATTTTCTGTTGGGTCTGTTTCCTGCTTATTTCTTCAGTTAATAACCGACGGAGGTGCCACAAGTGTTCACAATATGCAAACACATTTTCATTTTGTTGATTATTCGACATATTGAATAATAAAATTTAAATTACATTCAACCATGGTTGTTTAACCTCTAGAATTTAAACTTTTACAGTTTAACTGTCCGTTATAATGAGGTTATACAGTATAATAATAAAGCACAAATTCCCTGAGAACTCACCGTCCACTTCAGGGGAGATTTCATTGCGAATTCTGTGTGGGAGGCGGGGCTTGCCTCCTCCTCTTCGATCGCCTCCACCAATTCGGAAGGTGGGCGGCTCTCCTCTTCGCTCGCCACAGCCATGCTGGGACTGTCATCCACCTCCATGGTGGGCACGTCCGCGATTTGCTCGTCTGGAACGTCCACCTTTTCTTCGTTTATGACTTCCTCTTGCATGTCTTGAACCAGCTGGATGTTCTGAAATATATTTAGTTAGAAGAGAATTTTAAAAATATTGAAATAATTATAAGTAAGCAATATGAGAGATCCTTATGAGAAAAGTAGAATGAAGTAAAGTGTATTTATTTTTAGGCATACTTATTATTAAATTATGCTATTTATTTACACAACATAATAAGAAATTTAAAACATTTTGTAAAGAGACAAAAATATTTTTTTTAGATTGGTTTGACAAAATGCATATTCTTTTATTTTTATACCATGAATAAGTTTTAATGATATATTGATATAAAAAAAATCATATAAAACTTGAAGCTACCTCTTTTATGAGCCTCTTTATGAGCACTTTAGTTTCAAACCCAGATAGATCCACATTTTTGCAAAAACGTTTTTTCATATTTTTTTTATAAATTTTCAGTGCACTACATTACATATTACTTCTAAAGCAATATTGACCAAAAGAGTCTGAATACAGTCTAAAAATGCATTCAAAGTTAGACATGTACATCAGTGGAGGCCTGTGGTCGAAAATGTTAGTGCAGCCACAATCATTTGACTTATATATGCAAATTTTTCTCACAAAATAACAAAGCTGCAATTTAAAAATTATCTTGTCCAAAGTAAAGCACATGTTCATCCATTTTATAAAAGGTATAAAAATATAATTAAGAAATGGGCAAGGTGGAGCAAAGTCAAGTGGAATAAGTCACAAAACAAAGTTGCAATGAGATTTAACATTTGCAACTCGCCAAGGCTATAATGTTACATGGAATGACATTCAAATCCTTATTGGACCACCTATTGACCGACACTACTCAACAAATGATAAATCTATATTTCTAGTAAAAAATTAAAAAAGATGTTGTACATATTTGGGACTTGTATTGAACAGACTGCCCAAATATGTATGTGTTTATGTCATGAACAGTAAAAACTTTAAACATTATGATGCTAAGTTTTGCTAGGAAGCTACTCTATTAAAAATAGTTAAATATAATAAATCACCAAATATTAAATCTGTTTCTCAGAGGTAAAAGACACTAAATCCATTTTAAGATTGGCATATTATGTGTTTTTTACACTCTTTACAGAGGTATACAATACTATTCATATGGATTACCGAAGGAGGTATTAATTTTTAAAGAACTCTTTGTCCACAAATATCTACAGAAATATAAAACTTTGAAAAGTTTTCCTGTGATATTCTAGTAAATATAGACATAGCATAATGTTGTACCTCTAAAGACCTCATGAGAAACTTATTTTCAAATGGGACATTGAGGAAATGTTCCCTTTTGAAAATAAGTATTTCAGATACATACAAAAAAAAAAGAAATTATAAGTAGAATTAATATATTTGTGCGTATATATATATATATATATGCTAAAGAGACACATAATTGCCTAATAACTTCATATATATAATAAATTAATTTCATCTTTCTTACACAATATTTAACACTCCAATGGTCGTGACCTGTAAGAGAGATCCACCTCTTATACAGTGGTAACATAAGAGATAGATATCTTAGATTGGGCACCACCATCGGAGTGTTCAAAATGCATATCTTTAAAGTTGAATCCCATTAGGAAAAAAAATGTACTGCATACTAAAAAATTGCATACCCATTCTTTGTCTTCATAAATTTTATTTTCGGATTTTTTCCAACTCTTCTTTGATTTTAAGCCTTGTTTCTTCTTTTTTGATTTTCCACCTACATTTTAAATAGTGAAATAACAAAAATTAATCAAACAACATACAATATTCTAAAATGAAATAAAATATATATATATTAAGAATTTGAAAGTATTTAAATAATTGAAGGGAGTGGGTGAAGAAGGTATGTGTTGGCCTGTTTCTTGACACTAACAGCAGCAGTGTAGCAGCCTTATTAACAGAGATACTAGCGTCATGAAGGAGACATATTGTTTTTGTTACATACCCCCTTCATCCGATTTTCCTTCAATTATAAATAGACAATCTGAAAGTTCTTTATTCAAAAAGCAGAATAACCAAGTAGAGTAAGTAATATGCATTTTTAGGAACACTTATTTTTAAATGATGCATATTTAGAATACTTATTTATTTACAGAACACAATAACAAATTGAAAACATTTTGTGAAAAGACAAAATTAAATTTTTCAAATTGGCTTACAAAACATGGATTCTTCAAACAACTTGAAATAATAACATAGTATTTATATTTTATTTCATAATTTACTTTTTATTGTTATATAGATAAAAAAAATTAGGTAAAACTGGAAACTATATATTTTAATTAAGTCAATTAAAGAGATGTATAAATTTTCCACACAACATAGCAAAGTTTTAATTCAAAAATTATCTTGTCCAAAATAAAGCATAACCTTATAATGAATGCAATAAAATTTGCAAAAATATATTTAAAAAAAAATAGTGGTGAGCTAAAATTATAATAAAAATATAAAATACCATCCATTGTCATTTTTTTTAAATAACATCCTAATACCAAATAATTTAATTATGCCATTATGAAAATGTGTACAATTTAACTCACCTTTTTTACTACTACCTTTCTTTTTATGCTTCCTTATTTCTTCACCTAAAACAAATATACCGACATTTTAGCCAAGTATGATGTAGTTATAGCAACTTATGTTGATTTAATTAATTTATCACCAAGTTTTACTATTTGTCTAATTATTAGCTTAAATTCAGAAGGTTTAGTATTGTAGTTTGATAGCAAATGTTTTTATTTGGAAGGTTAATTTTAATAGCATTGCTGTGTCGAAAATAATGTATTGATTATATATATCGTTTGCGTGAAAATAAACAATTTAAAGTTCATGCAAAGATCCAAATTGGTAACACTGGACCAAATAACCTTGAGGCATCATAAAAATTTATTGGATTTAAAAATAATAATAATTTAAAAAAAAAATTGAACTCTGTCATTAAAGAAAAGTATATTGATTTAGGGTAGCATACTAAAAAAAATTGAACTCTGTCATTAAAGAAAAGCATATTGATTTAGGGTAGCATACTTTAAAACATATAGTTCAAAGAACTAACATATTTGGTATTTTTGTAACAATGCCAGTGCTTTTTTAATGGATTCAAAGGAGAAAGAAGTATTTTTATAACAGGGTATTCAACAAGTGGAACAACTTTCCAGTGAATTTTGTTAATTCTACTGGAATTGATTTTCAGAAGAAATTAGATATTCACTGTAGAATAGTTAGGAAATAGTAGACCAAGCCAACCTGGTTCGGCCTTGAGCCTGTTGTTGGTTCTCATTTGTATTTTTATTTAAAATTTAATCTTTATTGAATGGAGGAGTTTCACACCGAGAAGAAGAAGACGTTCCGAGAAGCTGTTCCAAACGAACATGGACAAAAATCTGCGACGCCGCAGAAGTTTCGTAAGATTAGCATGGAACTTCAGTTCCTGTACTATAATTCGATAATTTTAAGTTTTTGTCATTAAATAATACATAAATATAAAAATATTTATATACGAGATAGATTGTACTCATCGTTTATGAAGCATCTTTGTGTTGAAATAAAAGTATTTTTATGTATTTCGTTGTAATTCTAATTATAAGCAACTTATATACAGATAAAAAATACAAGTATTCCTGTATTTAAATTTATTCATATATAGACTAAAAATAATACTTACTTTGAAAAAACCAATATTATAAACAAACTTTCCAATAATTGCAAGCATAGCGACTAAACAAACAAGAGCAAAGTTGTCTGCTGTACAGAAGAATTCGAAACTACTTGCAAGTTTCACACTTGATACGTTACGTGAAACTCCTGTATTGTCTACATAATTTATATAAATAAAGTCAAGGTATTTAAATATTTTTAAGAATTTAATGATCCATTAAGTTTTGAATTTAAGCAAATCCATTCAAATGGCCAGTAGCTCTAGTAAGTATCCACCAAAGAGAAATACAAAATTGGTAATTACCTGGTTTTTGATCATGCTCTGGTAAAATTATAGCTAAACGTTTTGAAGAAAAACCTGCGTTGAATCGCTTAGCACAGGATGTTGAGCAAAAGCGTTTGGAGCGTTTAAATTTTGCTTTGGGTCCAAGTTTCCCACAAAATTCGCATTTTGCCAACTCCACAGGGCCCCCTCGGATTTTAGGAATTTTCTCTTTTTTCTTTGAAACAGAAATATCTGCAACAGAAGACATATTATGATTAAATTTGTAATTATTTTCATACATAATTTTTTTTTATTATCATCAAAATAAGCCAATTCTGACTAATACAAAAGAATCAAGATTTACACATCTATAGTTGAGTTTCTGTCACATTCGTGTGGTAAAAGTTTTAATATTTATCAGCAAAAATATTCTTTTAGAATCCATTAGTAATACGTTTTACGTATGTCACAACATGCTTAGAACACTTAAAATGTAACCCACCGGCAGTTTGAGTGCCGCTAAAAGGTTCCATGGATTTATCGACCACCTCTTCTTTGGTAGGTAAACTGTATGAAGGTATTGTAACCTAGAAAAATACATAATCATGTTCAATATGTTTAATAGTTTTTCAATAATATCTTATAAAGAAAATAGTAATTTATTATTTTTCTTTAGTTATTAAGGCATGTGATTGGTCACAAAAAAAATTAGTCGAAATTTTATTTTTACGTTGACCAATTACAGCGCTGAAATCGGTCATACAATAAGATTAAATGTTTGGATTTCGGCTAATTCGTGGAAGCGTTACATGCTTGGGCATTTCTTTGAACAAAAGATTGTACTAGTTTAAAGCATAAGAATATGCCTTACAAGTTAAAAGAGAAATACCTAACAAATACAAATATTAAAAACAGTAAGCCCTCTTATAATGATTACACTCTAGCACCTTTTCCTTAATACAACAGGAGCGAATAATTTTAACCCTTTCAGACCCAGATATATTTTCTAAATTGAGATGGTGAGAGTCATAGCCAAAGTTAGACACAATACTTTTCACCCAGTTTAACAATTCTTTCTTTCATTCTTCAATATATGTATAATTTATTTTTGTTAAAATAATATTGGGTTGCGAGCTATAAAAAAAACCTTATAGCTTTTTCGGAAGTCCGTCCTCAAGCCTATAGAAAACTATCGACACAAGCACACATGGGTCATTCACGATGGGGGGAGCATCATTTATCTAAAATTGACTGTACAAAGGGTGAGAGCCAGTAAATTACAAACAAATGAGGACGAAGTGGGCTATACAAATTCCAGCTTTGTGGCAAGACAAATGTCTTGAGATGAGCTTGCTACACTTTCGACCCACAGACGGCGGTAGGCATTTTTTAAATGAATGTTGTTATGGTGTTGCCGGCAGAACAGGTAATTACAGGTGCTTGGGAAAGGAAGACACTTGACTAATGATGTGTACAAGTCATCTTCAATTGGCAACAGTTTAGAAAGGAACTCATTGTCCTCCTGTACTTTTCAAAGTTTTCTATTTCTATGATTGGTTTTTTAAATATTTTTTTTTTTTTTAAAAGAGGAAAAAATAGTATAATATTGGGGGGGGGGGGGGGCGGGGGGCTGAGCCGCATCAAAATATTTTCTGGGAGGGCTCGAGCACCCTAGCTCCTTACTTCCTATGTCTATGCTTTCTTTGGTCACTGAACAAAACTGACGATAAAGTGGTACAAGTCTGATTTTGGCTTAAACTTCTATTACTCAATTCATTATGGTTCCAATTGGTATCACTGGGTCTGATAAGGTTAAAAATAAACCGAATTTTTATTTGGGAATAGTCAGGAGGTATTAGACTGGACCATCCTTGTTGAGCCTTGATTTTGCTATTGGTCCCATGGCTTCTGTTTTTATTAATCACAAAAGTTCAAATTCTCCTTATGTAATAAATTTGAGCATATATATAATACATTAAATCTCCACTGACCCCTCTATATTCAAAAGTATACACAGCTCAATTTATTAATTTAAATTCGCAATCCATTTACTCTAAAACCAATCAATTTTAAAATTAACACTTTGCACTCGAGGAACAAGTTCTATAATATTTCAGTTCTTTTATAGAACAGTTAGATCCTGTTTCTGTTCTTTTTAAAGTGTATTTTTTATTTTTTTTGTAAGTTTCAGAGTGGATAATTATAAAATTAAAAAGTTATGCGTGAAGCTAAATATTAATATTTGTCAAATGTTTTTCTTTTTTTTAAACTAGATTATGGAGATTTTAGAGTTGAAGTAATTTTTAAATCACCAACATAATTCGGGCGTTTAGATGACAAAAATAATTTCCAGTTGTTCTCTTACATTTTGAAGAACAGAGAGAAAAAAAATAACATGTCGTTACTTAGGTGACTTTTGAGTGCAAAGGGTTAATAAAATGTGTTGATACATAAGCGATGTCATACTTTTAAAAAGAGATATATAAAGAACAAGCTAACGAAAAAAGATATTTTTTTGTTCAATAACATGCAGTTCTCTTCCAATTTGAAGAACAGAGAAAAAATAAAACTTCATTATTTTGATAACTTAAAGGCAACAATCGAATACAAATTGAAATTAAAAATATGTGTATATGCAAGTGATGTCATACTTTTAAATAGAGATCAAGGACAAATTAACGAGAGAAAATAATTTTAGGGCATATAGTTCTCGTTCGATTTGAAGAACAGGGAATAAAATAACAGGTTATTATTTTGGTGATTGAAAGTCTCCATTCGAGTCCATAGGGTTAAATATTTAACATTAACTAACTCAAACAACATTAAATTTGTTTTATACAAAGAGAATAATTGGCTTGCACAAATTACCGGAAACGGTTCGGACCCTTCTTGTATCACAAACCCCTCAATCACGTGCGTCAACACCTGCGGCTTAACAATCGCCTTTTGGGGCTGCTTCTCTCTCAACGTCACCTCCGGCATGGGCATCACAATCCCGACATTATCAGCCTCTACCTCCTTTCTGCTGGGGATGACCACCTCCACGGGGACTGGGGCAGGCGGTGGAGATGGGGCAGGTGCAACTACCTCCACCACCTCCATGGGCATTTCCATCTCTTCTTCTTCGACCAGCGGCATGGCGGGCGAGGGTGCCACGATGGCCACGTCGGGTGTGGACACTTGTTCAGTGGGTTCGGATGCCTGTGCCACTTCTATTTCGATGGGTTCGGGAGGCGTAGGGGAGAAGGCGGTTTCTGTTGCTGCTGACTTGTTGAATGGTTCTGGAAATAGATATGAGAATGATCAAAATATGGAATTAGTTTTAGAGAGCAAAAATTATTGAATAAAAACTGTAGCAATGTGTTCTCTACCGGAATTGAGTCTGGGATATTTTGCATGCTATTAGGGTGTTACTCTAGCCAAAGTAATTACTGTACCCCGAGGGATGGTACAACTGGGTATATGAACTGACTACTGCAAAATCATATATGCATATAATTATTGATTACAATAATTTTCAGTTGTTTTTATCCTATGAGTAACACTCTGGCAGGGCTTATTCTAAATGGCAGTCATGGGTTAATTTTGAAGTTTTGGGTTAATTTTAACAAATTAGAATTAAAAATTCGTACACACCCACCCACAATTAAATTGAGTAGGGTAATCTGAATCTTTGTTATCTTGTTAAATTTTCAAAATTCCTTAACGAAGAATCTTGAAACAAATATCAATGTTTCCTATCCAAAAGGTTCTCTGTGCACGAGGCAGACGATTCTAGTGTCTGTTGAACACCACATCTTTGAGTTTTCCAACATTATCAAAGGATTCCAAAATTAAATTGCCACAGAAGTTTAATAACCATTCACATTTGAAGTGGAATATTTTTAACATAGAATTGCATGGAGTACAAGATTTGTAGAAAGCTAAAAACAATTGCATCTGGAACTTTCTATTTGGATTTTGATTGCTGAAATTTATGATCACATTGGGCATTCATATTTTTTAAAGTACTGAGTAGTCATAAAGTTTTGAGGAATTTGGCAGTCATAATATTTTACAGAAAGGATTCGGGAGTCAAATATGTTTTTAGGAATTGGACATACATAATATTTTATTGGAAGAATCTGGCAGTCAAATTTTTTTTGAGGAATTGGGAGTTATAAATTATGTTTTGCACTTTGGGTGTGTGAGCTGCTTTCCCTTCCCCATCCTTCTCGCACCCCTTGCTGATAAAGCTCAACCTTACTGGTATTTCTCAAAGGGTTAGTAATGAACACAACGCCCTTCTGTTCAGAACAACCTGCACATATTTAATTTCATGTATAAAAGATGTTATTTTTTCTTTCGCGCACCCCCTTGATAAAAGATTTCGTTTATGAGTACCACCTTCTCTAATAGACCTTTTCACCCATCCCCTATGCAAAAGAAGTTTGTTTTTGTAAGGCAGTAATGTTAGCAGTTTTGTAATGAAGTAATGTTAGATTAACTGACAAGTTCATCAAACGACTCAAATTGATGACAATCATTGGCTTAATTTTAGATCTTACTTATTATATTCATTTTAAGTATTTCTGCCATTACTAATATTATTTTCGTGTACCCTTAACCCGACTGCCAAGTACTCCCAATTAGTGCGCATACCACAGGTTGTGAACTGCTGCTATGAGGGTTAAAAGTATAATAATATTCATACTTATAATTAGCTCAAATGAGTAGAATAATGAACTTCATTATTTTGTTTAGTTGGAGTAAGTGGCACAAAAGGAACTATGGCCATATTGCATCCAATACTAGGTACTGTGAAATAAAATGATCAAAAAAATATTACAAAATATTTTCTCCTAAAATTAATTAATAATAAAAATTTTAAGAGTTATTTAACTAAAAAAATGAAATGAAAGTTGTGATAAGTTGAATTGCAATTAAGTTGGATTAGGTGTGAATAAAGGACTTGAAATGTTAAAGTGGCTGCTCATTGTAAAGTTTTGGCAGCATAAAAATGCTTTAAGTAAAAATTGAAAGAGAAATGTTGATTTGTGCTCAGCAATATCAATCATACATGGACTCGACTTTCTGGCAGCCCAATATGAACAATCCAAAAATTAGGTATGCACAAGCTCAAGATGCCCCAGAGTGCAGTCTTCACCATACTGTCACTTGAAAAACCCTAATGAATGCTTGAATTTAATGGCTATAGCATATAATTTTTACTTCCAATTCGGTTTGCCACTGTTCTTTTATGAAATGCACGCAGGTATCATTATCAATTACATTAAAGTGCCACTGCTTTGAAAAGCCCTTTCTGTTAGCAATAATTTTTACCCATATTATTTTCAAGAGTGTTAACCTAATCTAGCAAAATTATACTTTAACTAAATGTTGGGTGAAGTTGACATTTAATCATTGCTTTCAAAAAATAGTTTGCACAGTCAGTCATATAATAGTTAAGAAATATAGTTCAATTTTTTTTAGCTCATGCTGCAATTGACTCTTCACACTATTTTGATAACTTTTTTGTCATGAAACTAAATTTGTATTTTTAGCATTTTATTGCTGAATAACTACAATTACATTACTTTCAATTTAGTTGTATCAATGTGCTTAATTTAGAGACAGTACAAATACAATGTTCCCCATTCCATGGACAGTACAATATTGACAATCAAATCTGCTTTTAATCTTGCAAAAATCATACCTAAAATCTTATTGTAAATGGATGCCAGTTTGGGTTCCGACGTCGGCTTCGTCTGGTTGGCTGCATCAGCTTTTTGGCTTGGCGGTGGCTGCGTCTGGGTTTGAGTCGTTGCCGTCTGGGATTGGGCAGAACTGGTGTGGATTGGTACACCACGGTTGTGAAGATAGCGCGATCGAGACTTCGCCTGAAAGGATTTAATTAATGTTTACAAATATTCTAACACTTCAATATCATATATACAGTCAAACCTTGGTATAACGAACCCGGGATATAATCATCCCTCAGTTGTAACGAACTTTTCAAATGGTCGCAACTGAACCCCTATGTCACTAATATATTTTCAAATGCTTATAACGATCTTCAAAAGTGAGGAATTTGGATGTAGCGAACTAAAATTCATACTTTTCCATCTTAGTTTCAGGTCTTTCATGGAAAATTTTACATGCCCCGACCACATTTCTTAACCTTTGTTCCTTTGACAGAAGCCAGTTTCCTCAAAGGTGACAATAGACCCCTGCTCAGCTCCTCCCCTTCCCCCGTTTAAATGTTCAGCATACATTATTTGCCTTCCTTTCATTCTATTGCTGATTATCGTTTGACATATGAACTCCGCATAGATTTAAAAGCGCTCCTGTTAGTGAGCGAAAAACTTTTTCTATTGAGGGCAAAGCAAAAATTATTAAGAGAATAGAAAACGGTGATTAACGTTTACCTTCAGATATAGAATACGAAGCTGATGTAAAATAAGGTCCTTTAATTTCTGATGATAAGGGTGATTCCCCCTTAATAATCAAAAAGGTGATGCTAAGAGTGAACATTTTTCAGAAATTATTTGCAACAGAAACTGTTTATATCTATTATAGATATATAGAGAAACTGTTAACAAGGCCCAATAAGGTTGGTCCTGTCTAGTATTCCTTAACTTTCCACAAGAATATCTAAATTCTTCTTAAAATCAATTACTCCTGTAGAATTAAGGCTATTCACTAATAAGTTATTCCACTTGTCTATTAACCTATTATAAAATTAGTACTTTCTTCCTTCATAATTAAAATATGATTTGTTAAATTTAAATGGCTTCTTGTTCTATCACTCTTATTTATATTCAGATCCTTGACACTCATGTTTGATAAATTTGAATCAAATATCCTCTTACCCGTCTCTCTTTCTAAGTATACATACCGTATATACTCATAAACCGACTCCCTAATTTTAGAACGATTTTTTGTCCAAAATTGAAAACTCGCGTATAAGTCAAGTTGTATTTTCGTACATGAAAAATTTCGATTAAAATCGGCAAATCATCAAAAATAAAGTGAAATTTTCATTTTTAAAATAAATATTTAAGCCAAGAAATCAAAAATTAATAAAAAAGTGGCTGGAGAAACGGCCTTCCTCAAAGTTCGTGACAATCCTTCATGCTTAAAAAGTATATACCACTCGCGATGTTCTTGTGTCTTTCAAATCTCCATCGGATTTCTTAAATTACATCCATCTTCATGAAATATTTTAAACCATAAACTGAAATACCAAAATGTGCATGTTCTAATTCTTAACATCGTTTTGTAAAGATTAAAAAACTTAGAAAACGTCAACTATTTATAGTAGCTTCATAGATTCTACAAACCAATCAAATACTTATCAAAATATATACTTTTTATTTAGTTAAACTGATTATTTATCCGAGTAGTGCAATTTTGCGTTTTGATTACATCACGATGCGTAGAACGGTCTTCAGACAGCACATGCGACGCACATTCTTGATCTCGGATAGGGGAAATATGTCGAAGCGGTCTACAAGAATCCGTTTAATTACAACTTCTCTCCTTTTCCCATTTTAGGCAAATAATTTTTATAAATTTTACTGACCCGCATATAATCCGACGCCACTACTTTTTTATGAAGATTTTGACTTAAATTTCTCGGCTTATACGATATTCAAATTTCTTAATCTATCTCCAATATCCATGTCTGAAATACCTAGGACCATTTTAGTAGAAAACATTCATTAAAAATCTTATTGCTAAATTTGTTAATGTGATATACATTTACTTAATCATAGATCATAACAAGCTTCCATATGTGCTTCGTTTCATAATTAGGGTCTGCACATACAAGCACTTTTAAAAAACAACTTGTTTTCAACTGTAATTATTAAAACATTCAAAAACTAAACATTACTATACTATGCATTTCCTAAAGATTATCACCTGTGCTTTAGTGATAGATGCACTGGTGCTAGATGCCGAAGTTGAAACTATTGTTTGGGTCGCGACAGAACTTCCCGGTCGTAAGGGCTGCAGGAGAGAAAATATAATTCAGAGCAGGAATACATTGACAAATGAAAGTAAAAATAAATTTAGAATTCTTGAGTTTAAAAAAGTTAGCATAACACACAAATTCTTTCTTGAACTTTCTTACGGATTACAACTACACAATACCTGACAAGTTTCTTATTTAATTTTATGATGCACTCAGTTATTAGAGAAGTATTTTATTTTGTTAAAGATAATATCTGAATACATATTCATGGTTCATACAGATTTTCAAAAGTAAAAATTAAGTAGTTGTTAAGGACTTTTTAAGGACCTGTCAATAATTTTTAAGGACCTCATATATATTTTTTTGGCGCTGTTGTGGAGAATCACATTTTTTGGAGCAGAATTTCAATCCCTGTAAATGTTAAAGATGCTACATTCTTGCGAATTTCCCTGTATTTCTAGAATGAGTATCGATTCTTCACAAAATAACAGAGATTTTCTAACGATGAACTGTTGTGTGTCATAATGAAATACCATTGACTAAAAAATCGGACAAAAGAGAACAAAATTTCACTTTTTTTCTGACACTAAATCTGTCTATTCATGCCCCATGAGAATTAGGAAAACAACTCTTGTTTGATAAAAATTAAGGACCAGAGTTGAAAATTAAGGACTAAGTTGAAATTTGTCCGATGAACTGTCGTGTGTCATAATGAAATACCATTGACTAAAAAATCGGACAAAAGAGAACAAAATTTCACTTTTTTTCTGACACTAAATCTGTCTATTCATGCCCCATGAGAATTAGGAAAACAACTCTTGTTTGATAAAAATTAAGCACCAGAGTTGAAAATTAAGGAGTTTAAGGGCCCTTAATTAAGGGCCTGTCTAAATTAAGTAGTTCTTAAGGACTTTTAAGGACCGTGCGAACCATGATATTTAATAAAATTAAATAGGGTTCAGTTTCATCAGGATCCTAAAAATCCATGCTCTTCTGCAATCAAACAGAATGCATTTCAATGAATTTTTACAAATAAGTTTCCATGGTCACTAAAAAGATAGCTAAATTTCAATGTTAATGAAAACTTTGGGCTTCAAAAGCCATTTTTTTTTTGTAATTTCAAACTATTTTAAAGTATTTAAAATTTTTTAACGTTTTCCCCTCAGAAAATCCCTGGAACCGGAAAATCCCGGAAACTACTAAATATTAACATACTGTAAAAAAAATACAAATAAAAACATTATGGTGCTAATCCACATGAGTAGTGAGGTTCACTTAGCACTGTTGGGGAAAATGCCCAACTAATTCTATGTTAAGCATTCTATGTTCCTGCAATCAAGTCCCTCCATGACCCCAAACTCCACTTACTGGCTTAGCTTTGATTGGTTGAGGCACAGGAGTGCTAGGAGGGGGCGGAAGTGCCGGTGGTGTCTGCTGTTGCTGAATTTGCTGCTGTTGTTGTTGCTGCTGCTGTTGTTGTTGTTGTTGAATCTGCTGTTGGACTTGTTGCTGCTGATGTTGTTGGGCCTGTTGCTGTGCTTGTTGCTGCTGCACCTGTTGTTGTTGTTGTTGCTGCTGCTGCTGCTGTAGAGCAGGTGACACAGGAACGGCATGTAGGGTAGCCTGTGGGGGAGGCGACTGGATGAACATATCCGATTGCTGGCTGCGGATGAAGATGGGGTTCTGGCCGAAGAGGGCTGATGAGTGGAGGGAGCCGGGCGTGGCCCAGGTGATGCCGGGAGGTACCCCTAAGGCTTGGAGTGAGCCTGGAAGTAGTGAAAATTGTGATCCTGGAAAAGTCGAATTGGATGAAATATTGGCGGCAGAAGTACTGGAATAATGCAGGTGGTTTAATATTAGTTTTCTAAGAACTGAGTAGGTGTTTTGAGTAAAGAGTATTGATCAAGTCGTTTTAAAAACAAATAAATAAAAATAAATTATAAATTACTTTTCAAAGTTTTCTGCACATGTTCAAAAATAGTCTCAAATGTATTGTTAAATATTTGTAAGACTTTAAATGTAAAAGTGTAAGGTAAAGTTAAATGTTTATACTTGAGGTTTAAAATTAGTGCTGCTCGCTAAAATGCAACACGTCATTAATAATGCCATACAATAAAAAATTTTTTTTCAAATGTACTGTTTCAATACCTTTGTAGAATAGTGTGCATGTACTATGTAAATTTCAGTAAAAATTTAAACTGTGTAATTTATTTGGCAAAATTTGTAAGCATTTTATGACTTATCTTTTACATTAGGTTTTAATTATATACAATATACTGTCAAATTTTTTATAACAAAAACATATACAATTTTGTGGTTACCTAACTAAAGAACAACAATTATCAAAGGAAGCTAGACTGAAAACTTTAACATAATATTTCGAATTCAAAACGTATCTATTACTAGCTACCATAATCAATAAAATATTAAATCAAATCAGTTTAAAGAAAACTATAACACCACTAACTTTTGAAAAAATAATCAAATTAAATTAGTACATTAATTTTTTTAGGAAATATTAGACAAAACAATACACCGAACAAAAGTAACACATTAAAAGAAATAAATCTCAAACAGCAAATATGGCGGCTTCTACAAATCAAATTATCAGGTCATTTTATTAAGTTAATTGATATATATCACAGCAAAATCACCCTAAATGACATATAACACTTTTATTGAAAGCTAATAATCACTATAACAAGTATAAAAAGCTTTAACCAACATGAATAATAAACATCAACAGCAGATGATAATCAACATGGCTTATTACCAAGTAGCTGTGCTTGATTGGTGATCATAGTTGGTGCTTGGGTCGTGATGATATGAGGCGCTGAGGGGAGCTGCTTCAGCTGGCTTGTGGCAATCATCTGGCCAGCGCACGAGACATTCGGATTGGGTAGAATGGGGGATTTGGGGTGAAGAGTTGCTGGTTGAGAAATGAGCTAGGATTGCATAATAAAGATATATTAATGCTTAACAATAAGTATGAAATTTAAAACAATAGGAAAAAAACAATTAATTTTTTTTAAATATTATACAATTTTATAAGACTATTTAAAAATTAGATATAAGTAAAAAAATTTCAAAATTAACCTAATCATGTAACACCTTGGTTACAATGGCCCCTACCGGCAACTATAACACCCTCTACTGGTTGGCGGAATCAACTCATCAGTCGAGAGCCAGGCGTCACCATACTCGGTTTTATGTATTTTGTATACAATATTGTATGTGTTTGCTGCGTGTAACTTGGAATGTCAATTTAATTTGTAGTACCTAAAGCACAAAAGAGTATGCCATGATTTAATTACTCAAGAATTCCATTCGTAGCAATGACCCCAGCTACAATATTTTTTTAAAAAGCATATTTAATTTTTTTTAAATATTGTTGGTGTATATACAGTTTAAAATACTATTCAATGTTTAACAATTAGCAGTAATCTAAAAAGTGATTTATTTCACATATAAATTAAATTAAAAATATCTTTTAGAAAAAAAATCTACAAAATTAAATTTAAAATTTCATAGACTAAAAACCATTGTTGAAATCCTATGTAGATTGGTTGGTCAAGGGCCAATTTGGCTAAGCTGAATCAAAAATACTATATTAACAATTCAGCTTTTACCATCTGACGAATAGGAACATATTTATATCCATTTCTATATCTCCAGTTTTCCCGGTTGCACACATAATATAAAAGTATATATGTATACTTGGAAATATTTTTTAAAGCCTGGGAGGTCTCTTGAAATCTTTCTCTATTGAAATAATTTTTAATTATTTTTGTTTTTAAAGAAATAAGTTGGAAATATATAAATTAAACTTCCTTGCAGTGAAAACAAACTTGGAAATTCTATATTTTGCTTATCCGGCAGAGGGTTAAAAAGATCGAAAACAACAATATACAGTCAAACCCCGTTATAACGAACCCTCAACAGACTGGTTCAGAAGTTCGCTATAGCCAAGGGTTCACTATATCCAAATTTTCAAATATTGACAATATAAAAACTTCCTAAAGTCCTTAAACACGTTTTGTGCGAAACAAATTACTTACACTGAACACTGAATTGCAATTAGTAAGGGGCAATAATAAAGTAAAAGAAATATTTGTTCTTAAAAAACAATTAAATTAATTTTACTACTACTTAACTTTTATTATCTAAAGTATGAAAAGAAGTTTTGATTTTTTGTTGAAAGCATCCAAAGAGTCCATTACATTCTTATCCACAGTTTCTGTTGCAAAGAAATTATGCAAAATGTTCACAGCTGCCTTAGGCCCTTGGCATCAGAAATGGAAGGACCTGAACTAACATCCCCTTCGTATGCAATATCTGTAGATAAACGATAATCACCGTTTTCTATTCTCTTAATAATTTTCGCATTATCCCCAATGGAAAAGGCATAAACAAACTGGAGCGATTTTAAACTTACAAGTTAAACGATAATCTTCAGCAATAGAATGAAAGGAATAGGCAAAGAATGTATGCTAAACCAGTTGAACGGGGGAAGGGGAGGAGCTGAGCAGGGGAGTTTATTGTCACCTTTGAGGAACCTGGCTTCTGTCAAAGGAACAAAGGGTAAGGAATGTGGTCGGGGCGAGTAAAATGTTTGGGAAAAACCTGAAACTAAACTGGAAAAGTGTGAATTTTAGTTCGTTACATCCGAATTCCTTACTTTTGAAGATCGTTATAAGCATTTGAAAATACATTAGTGACATAGGAGTTCGGTTGGGACCAATTGAAAAGTTCGTTACAACCGAGGGATCGTTATATCCCGGGTTCGTTATACCGAGGTTTGACTATATATATATATTAAATAGAATTTCAACCCCCTTTTAACTTACCACCTCTTTTTACAAAAACACCCCCTTTGACTTCAATTCCTTTTTAAACTATCTCTCATTTATTTTGTATACTGCCCCCCATCTTTAAAATTCCTTTTCATTCTTGCTGACATCGCTGTTTCATACTAACAATCCGCATTCTCTATGTGCCACTCTCAACCATTTCCATCACTGAATGTTCCCTATCACCTACGCTCTTAATTCCCTTTTGGCACCCCTCCAGAAACTAAATGTGTGTGTTCCGCCTTGACAAATCCCTACCAATTATACTTTTCCCTATGTCGTATCTGAGGTTATCCCTATTGGGGAGATCTCTCTCCTGTTTTCGACTCTCCGTCTGGAATGACATACTTCATGGGCTGTCTGGTGATATCATAATAAAGAATCTAAATGCAACCCATGGCCCTCTTTTTGTTGAATTAATCTTAATATTTCATATATATATATTAGGGATGAACCGGATAGTGGTTTTGCCGGATATCGGATATCCGGCGCACATTACAAACTGGATATCGGATATCCGAAGTGGATTTTGCCGGATATCCGGCAGTTTCTTTTTTATGAAAATATCTTCCCATACACACTAGAAAATACGGAAATCGGTCAAAAATTACGAAATATTTTTTTATTCTATAATATTCCCCAATTATTTACCCTTAAAGTCCAAGATTGAATCAGAATTCAAAAAACTTTTTTATTTACAAAGGGTTAGTCTAAGGTGCTGCTAGCAATGGGCGTATGTTTGTACACTTTAAACTCAATTTCTGAATAATTGTATTTTTACCATATGCCCTTTCATTCCAAACATAAAAACTCAAGTTTGCTTAAACTTTTGAGAAATTTATTTTTATTTTAACTTTATATTAGTTGTGAGATGTTATGACCCTCCACCATAACGATTCGTTAAAAAAAAAATTAATAGAATTTTAAAGTTAAAAACGAGAAAATTTCAAGGAAGAATCTGCAGACTGTTAATACATTGGTAGAATTTTCAGGAAAATACTTAAATACCATATTTTTAGCAAAAATAATTGACTGCCACAAAAAAAATCTTCGATGTATCTTTATTAAAATCTTTTATTCATCCGGATATCCGGCTTGGAAAATCGGATATCCGGCACTTTATTTCCGGATATCGGATAGTTACCGGATAGTTAAAAATCAGCCGGATAGGCCGGATACCGGATAGTTACCGGATATCCGTTTCATCCCTAATATATATATAATTAATAGGCACAGTTATAGCTGGAACTGATTTAGCAAAACTACCCTAAATCCCAAGGTGGTGTAAAAGAATTGCACCTATCTTTAAAAGAAGCAAATAGACACAAAGTGTGACATTATGACATAAATAGCATTTCAAAGTACATTTAATTACACAATTTCAAAATGATTCAATACAATAAATACTAATTGGTGCTTACATATGATTTCCCTTTCTGTCCATCCGTTATGGCCTTCGCCTGATGAGGCATGACCGACTGGGGGTTTGAGAGCACCCCCAATTGACCAATAACGACCGTCTGGTTGGAAGTGGTCGAGGGGATGAAGCCAGACTGTCCCTGGATGACAGTCGATTTGGAAGAGGTGGCCAGCATTTGACCTGGCACGCAGGCTTTTGCAGCGGCTGCCATCTGACTGCCGGCAGGTATCAGAGACTGAGTTCCGAAACTACCCACCTGAACAAAGTTTGCATTATTATTAATGAATATTAAATTAATTAAGTTTAATTGACTAGTAAATTATTTCATTGGTAAAAAAGTTTCAGGGGGAAAAGGTAATAGAGATTGGTGTGAAATGCTGAACTATTGGAGTTAAGATAGTTTGAGGAGAAAAGTTATTATAGATTTGATTTTGCTTATTGTGCAATGTATAACTGCTTAAAATTAATCAGAAATTTTATTCTTTTTCATACTAAATGTGCACCAGTAAAAAGTTTCAAACGAATTTAATTACAAACAAAAAGTTAAACTACATAGGCCCTATATAGTAGTATACACTTTATATATTTTAAAGCAGTGTTCATTCTAGGCGTTTTTTGAAGGGCGGTCCGCCCTGCCCGCCCTTTTTTCGTGTCGATAATGCCTTTATGCCCCTTATAAAAAATCCTGCCCTTTTCAGTCAAACACAAGCATCCTTGCTTCCCTGGCTCTTTAAAAAAGACAAAACATTAACAAAAGACAGACATTAAACAAATTTTGCTAAGTTTTTTTTCTGTGTTTTTTTTTTAAAGAGAAGATGGTTTGGGGCAAAGTTACTAGGTTAAGCATTTTATTACCAAATTTTGGATTTGAGTAGCATTTTCATCAGTTTTGTAAGGGGTTTGATTAGGCCTACTTAAAGATTTGGTTTTTAGGGAAAACATTAATTTTTAAATGTTAAATTTTAGATTTTAAGAAATACCTTTATAAAGAGACATCAATTTTGTACGAGTCTTTCCTTCGAGATAGGCCCAGAACCGTAAAAATAGCACAATATGCAGCTCTAGCGCAATGTCAACCAACAAATCAGAGCTTGTTTTTTATTTGGTCACAGGTGCAATGTGCCAACGCCCGCCCCAAACTTTTTTTTTGAAAGTGCTCTTTTAGAAACAAAAAGTGCCTTTTCAAAAACGGGGTGCCCTTTTACTGGCAACAGCGCCCTGCCCCTTTTTATTTCTAGAGTGAACACTGTTAAAGTATATACTTTAATTCTATGAAACATATTAAATTAATTTAAAAATTATAAATTTTTTTTAATTTTTATTTTAATGACATGTAATTTGGCCAAATGTAAAGGCTAAACATAAATCTTCATTAAAATCTAATTGGAAGGCATAAGGGTTGAAGATATATAAAATTAGGCTTTAAATTATTTTAATATACACTTATAATTTATTTAAAATATACCAAAAACAAGTTCAAGTTGGTAGTTTTCTGTTCTATGGCACAAGAGAAAATTTGACTAAGCTAGGCCAAACAAGATCAGGAAATATACAGGGTGTTCATAAATTGTCAAGATTTCCGTAGCTTATAAGTTTTAAATAAAAACAAGACGAATATTATTAGATAACCTAAATTTTTTTTTTAATTGTAATTATAATAGCTTAATTGTGTGTTATAATAGCTGCAAAGTCAAAAAGTGGGATATCAGGTGATTTTCGAGACTACATGGAATTGTTCCACACAATCCGTTGAAAAAATTTCATGTAGGAACTTGCATACAACTTTGTTCCAATGTGGGGGTGCGGATGCACCATCTTGCTGGAATATCACATCTAGTAATATTCCAGCATGATATGGCTTGCCCTGACAACAATTTAAGAACACATTTGTTAAAAGGGTGTATAAGTCCTATGTTCAAGTCTATGGAACATGTTCTTTTTAACAAATGCCGATTAATTTGTTAAAGACATCTGGACTTTTACCAGATAATTAAGCATGATATAAACTAAACCTGCCAGAGATTTCTTGAATGATTACTTTTACAGTGTTTGAAATGTGCCTGGTTCCACAAAAGACAGAAAAATGCAAGAAACATATCTCCATATATATCGATAAGTAGGTGCAGCAGCTAAGCAATTGCTCAATTCTATGGAATGGAATCTGGCAATGCTGCTTAATGCATTCTGCCTCAGTAGTTCTTGACTCACTCTTTTCCTTGCTGCATCGGTTGCCTTACATGCTGCTGCTCAATCTAAACAAACTTCTAATCAATTCTCATTTCTACATCTTATTTCTCATGTAAAATATTTATGTAACTTTAATTTAAGTCTAATTGTAACCCAATAAAACCACTTGTATATGAGAAACAAACTCCACTCACGGTCTGCATGGGTGCTGCAGATATGAGGGTGGGTGTGCCACCCTTGTTGTCCATCCCCTTCCCCTGCAGCTGCAGGCTGATGCCGGCTGTGGTGGCACCTATGCTCTGTAGCGCAGGCTGCAGGGTGAGGTTGCCAGGCAGGAACATGTGCTGCTGCTGGGGTGCATACAGGTGCTGCAGGTATTGGTTCTGCAGTGGCTGTTGGATCACCTGCACCTGGAGGAGAGATTCAATTTTAAGTATATATGAAAATAAACTTTGACAAACATCTCGACAGTTCATGAGGTTGGAATCTCCAGACGATTTCCTGAATTTCTTGAAAAACAAATTTAAATTTTATGATTTTTACTTTCAAGTGGGTGGAAAAATAAAAATTAGAAAGTAGGTATGTTTAATAGCTCTGCAGATGCCAAACAATGGTTTGGCTTCTGCATAGGTTTGGGAATTCACCCTTACTTTGGCAATGGTATTCAAATTTATAAACCATGAGGAGTTGCAAGAAAGTTTTTTGGTTTGGGTTCCAGGACATTCAGGCATTAGGAGAAACAAAATGGCTGATGAATTAGCCAGTTGGGCTCTAGTACTCCCAGGATTGTAATTTCTTGAAAATTCTGGATACTCAAGTTTGTGAGAAAGCTTCAAGCTTACATGGAAAACTTCCATATGTGCAAAATAATTTTGTATGAAAATTTTCCTCACAAGCCCGAGTTTTATCATTTTCTCCAAGTTAGAAAATTACTTATGACTTCTGGATGGGGGCTCTAGTTGGAGCAAGCACTGCGACCGGAGGTATATTGTACTATCCGCTAGAAATAAAATAAATCTTTGATCACTTAAGAAAAGAGAAGAAAACAGAAAAGAGATACATAGCTGAAGCAAAATTCAGCAGTGATCTAACAGGAATGTTCTGGAGCTCCCAGGGCTCAAGTAAATGACGTCCCAAGTGCTGGAACCAATGGAAGGAAAAGAAGTCACACTCGCAGAGAATATGTACAATGGTTTCACCTTTATCCCTACATAAAGGGTCATCCTTAACCCTCATAATAGTTAAATGCCTTTTAAGAGTACTATGTCCAGTCAGTAATCTAATGGCCCTATGAATACCAGAGCGATTGAGCTATAACAGCTCCTTTTGACGAGAGCTAGGACAGCCACTATTTAGTTCTGTAGCCTGTCTCTGGTCTAATGCAATGCGCCAGTCACTGCACTGTTGATTCCTAAAAATAGAAAAGACAGAATCTCTGACAACTTCATTAGAGATACCTAATGCTGACTCAGGACCAATGAAGGGGGAACAAGAGCCCAGTCTGGCCAGTTCATCTGCCGTTAGAAAACACTTCAGCAACATATAAACTTACACCATTAAATAATAAATATATTCGAGATAAATATGAGGAAACCAATTTATAATTATAAAATGCCAACATTGTTCAAAAATCTAAATGAGAGAACTGAGTTAAAGAATACTCAGTGCCCACAATTGGAAGCAGGATTTTAAATAATGCAGAAATTACTCAGTACTCCCGTATTAGTCCCAGATTTTAAATATACACTAAAATAATGCTGTATGCTTGGTAATAATGGCATGTCACCTATATAACGTGTGCCCAAAAGTCTGGAAGCCAGAGATAGGATACCGGAGCTCTTAAAAGAAATTCCATCGGAAAGTACTCACTTTATTTGAACAGAGCCGGCTCTAGGCATATCCAGCGAAACAATCCAGTGACAGGGGCAGTGCAGTGGACTAGAGGCAGGCTAGTGAGCTTAATAGCAGGTGCTCTAGTTCAAACCATAAAGAGTTGCTTACACTCAATCGAAATTGTTTTGTAGGACTATAGCATTATCGACTGGGCATAGTACTTTTAGGAGGCATCTAACTATTATAAGGGTTACTGCTGACCCATTATGTAGGGTATGTAGTGATATCGAAGAAACCACAGTCCATATTCTCTGTGAGCAGGATTGGGTTTCTTCTGGAAGAAAATGGTTTCTCCAAGGACAGTGGAAGACCCCAACAGAAAACAAAACTGTTGCCTAAAATTAAATATATTAACTATATAAATAACTACTAAATTATTATATCAAATATAAAGTTCATTTAACTTCATATTAAAAATATTATTTTTTTAAAAATTAGTTATTTTTAATAACTAATTTCAGGTATTTACAGGTGATGTTTTTCACAACTTCAAGGGGTTACTGTTCCTGTTATTTCTGTAAAAAAAAGTTAACAAACAACTATATAACACTAATTATTATACTAATAATAACTAATACTATTTACTACCAGTTAAAGAAGTTTACATAATAAAAACAATATGCTGGTTAAATTGAAATAGATAAGTTTTTGTATAAAGTTTCCTTAGTTCAAGTACCCATAAAAAGCTTTAGGCATGTGTACCTTGACTACAAAAATTATTTAATTATTAATTTAGCATTATAATTAATTACATTTTTATAGGTCTAATTAATTTTATACCATTCTAAATTCATACTGATTTTGAAATGGCCGGAGCTGTACTGTAAGATGCGTTTGACAATGTAATTTTGAAATATTTCGAAATTGCTGATCTAAATTGTGCTATATTTAAATTCTAAAACTAGCACTTACTAGACTGGAGAATAAAACAATTTCTAATATATAACGAACAGAGATGTAGCTATGCACCCTACACACAATCACCCTATTGGACCCGAAGATACTTCAGGTTCCGAATGTCTGCAGCATATCTTCCTACTACCTATTCTCTGTGACCCATCGAATCTGAAACAAACCCGGTCAGGTTTTAACGAGAAAGTTATCACTTCATTCCTTATTCCCTTGGATAGCATGAGAAAAATGCAAGGGAGAATTTGTTGACTGCAGAATACATTGGTAGCATTTTCAGGAAAATGCTTAAAACAAGAGCAAAAGATAGTTGATCGCCACAAAAAAAAATCGTCTGTGTTTCATTCATCCGGATATCTGGAATGGTAATCGGATATCCGGAAATTTGCTTCCGGATACCGGATATCCGTTTCATCCCTAATAAACATACACAAAATTGTACATCACAAAGGTAATTTGTATGCAGTTTCTTATATTATCTATTCTGCAATATATATACTTACATGAGGCAGTGGAGAAGCTGCCACTGAGGGTTGCACCCCCACATTCTGTGGCGGAGTGTGAGACGCTGCCGATTGGGCCAGCATTACTGGGCCTGCAGAGACACTAGTGCCGTTCTGGTTCGAGGCTGCGGAGACCGAAGCTACAAAGGGCACAGTGGCGATGCCATAGGATGAAGTCGATTCGCAAGGGACGTTTGCTGAGGCTGACTGGGTTTGGCAGTGGACTTCCACATCCTCAGAACCCATCATCTGGGCCGAGTCGCTGCTCTACGGGCTGGGGAGCCATAAATTGGATAAGGATGAGTGTCTGAGACAGTATCTATATTTAATATATAGGACGTACATAAATAATTCTTGAGGTTTTATTTAGGAGAGCAGAATATGTTCGAATGCCCGAACCAGGTTCAGGAGAAATTTGCCCTGCTTGGGGAAATTTTTACTAAGAACAAATAATAAAAATTACAATTAAGATATCTAATTATGTTTGGTATAGATCCTAATATAGGACATTTGGCATGGTTTTTTTTGGGGGGAAAGGGGTGAAAAATGCATATTATGTCAACCCCACCGGACTTTGATGGTATTTTTCGATTCTTGCGATGTCTTTCAATCTGTCAATCTATTAAGTCATTGTGCTACATATATTTTTTATACTGTTTTGTCAGTTATGTTAACTGGAAGAAATATAAAATTTCTTTCTAATTTTCCAGGATACTACAGTTGTAGGATGATACTTTTTTTTAGTTGTTTTATGGGTCAGTTTTTTTTGGATTTATGCACCATCCTCAACTGCTCGAAGGTGGCACCAGTATTGATCCCAAGTAGTAGAAGGCCAAAGACCCCAATTGCCCGGAACCATGATCGATGTTAGGACATTTGTGAAATGTTTCTGTTGAAAAAGTTTTAGATCGTCAACGTACTTAGTGCTTCGAAGGAGACAAAAGATATTTCTAAGTATGGCTTTTCATTTTGGTAGAAAGCACTGTGTTTTTCAACAGCCAATTGCAATTACTTTCTCAAATTAATTTGTATTGGTCTGAGGGAACAATTGTAGAGAATGGGCATGTTAATAAAAACCACAGGTACAGTTCCTCAGCCACTGTTGGCAGCCTTACACCTCGTTGGCGATAACTTGGCTATCCTACTATGCATAAGGTCGCCAAAACCTGTTTAATCCCTTATACCGTCAGGTTTTCCCCTACATGATTTGAAAACAGCGAAGGAATGATATTAACTGTCTGTAGTTGTATCTTAAATGATACTGGATTATCTTGGATTTTATTTGGGGAACAAAGTCAAATGGAGCATTTTTTTTAAACAATTGAATTTTGATAAGAATTTGTTGCATGAGGTTAACTATAATTAATCTTGGTACAGATGTAGTATAGGACATTTGGCGTGCAAGGTTATTTTTGGCGTGTTTTATAGGGACGATAAATTTATGGTATGGCAACCCCACCCGACATTGTTAGTATCTTCCGATTCTTGTGGCGACTTTCGATCTGGCAACCCTATGATGTCTGTCATAGCGCTGTTTAACGGTAATTTTTCGTCGCCAAAAACAAAACCACGCCAAATGTCCTATACTACAACTGTTCCTTAATCTTTTTTTTTTTGACAAACATTTACTTGAATCTCTTTGCCACCAACATTTCATATGTATTAACTATTCATAACCACACTTAACTAATTATTTTTTAAGTCACTTGTACTCTTTGGCTTCTCAGCCCCTCAATTATAAGATGCTAAAATTTTAGGGATAATCCTGTTAAAACTAATAATACTTAAGAAACTAATTTTCAAAAGTATTTGCATACATTTTAGAAAGAAACACTTAAAAACTTTGATAAAAATTAGTGAAATTTTCCATCATGTAAAAGTTAAATTCCCTTTATTAACCAGTTTTAAAATACCATACAATATTCATCTCTTTACCCTATATTTTACAAACTAAAGAACGAATCAACGATACGAGTCCAAAATTATGTAGCATAAATATTTATACAAATTTGTGAAAGAAATGTCAAGAATATTGATTTTGTTCTGGAAGAACAAATATGTTTAATTAAGTTATTGTATGCTCGATTGAAGTTTTAAAGGAACGATTTTTTTATATATAATATATTCTATATAAAATTACTCACCGCATTTTTCTTAGTAGTGGCCATCACTGGTTTTATGTGATTAGTATGAAAATTAATTATAATTAGAAGGACGCCATCGCAGTTTGCTTTAATAATTTGTCAGTTCCAAGTCTTTACTACCCCCACTGGCGTCCCTAATTTGTTTCTTATAATGCACAGAAATGAACTGCCATGTTGTAATTTAGATTTAATAACGCTGTGACTAAATTTTAACAATGATTTCAAAACTGACAATCATATAAACAACTCCTGAGAAAGCCTAGCAGCCGAACCAGACACCGGTTAAGTTGAGATGTTTAAGCAGCTGTGCGTTTAATTGTTTAATTTCGATTGGTTTAGTTGACTTCGTAGTGCACAATGAGTTATTATAAACGGCTTGGGTTGCTTGGTTAATTAACGTCACATTAGAATTAGAAAGTGAGCTATTGACGATTAGGGTCTAACTCGAAGAAGTCCCGGTAACACTGCCTCGTATATTTTCAGCATGGTCAGATGACGAGGAAACACCTGAGTTAGCATCCGACGCAACTTGAATATACAAATACAAATACAAATATTGACGACCAACAACAGGCTCAAGGCCCAACAAGGTTGGTCCATCTAGTACCTCTTAACTATCCCCCAATGCATATCTAACTTCTTCTTAAAATCCGTTACTCCTTTACAATTAACAATATTCACTGGCAAGTTGTTCCATTTGTCTATTACCCTATTATAGAAATAGTGTTTTCTCCCTTCCCGATTAAAATGGGATTTGTTTAACTTAAACCCATGACCTCTCGTTCTATCACTCATATTAAAATCTAAACCCTCCACATCTCCTTGTTTGATAAATTTGAATAGTTGAATCAAATCTCCCCTAACCCTTCTTTTTTCCAGAGTATACATATTCAAATTTCTTAATCTATCTTCATAATTCATGCCTGAGAACCCTTGAACCATTTTAGTAGCCCTGTGCTGAATTTTCTCTAACAATGCAGTCTTTTTTAAGATATGGTGACCAGAACTGTACAGCATACTCAAGATGTGGCCTTACTAAACCTCTGTACAATGGCAAGATAATATCCGTCAAGATAATATGCGTCAGGACATTAGACCTCAATCAGATTAATTGTGCATCAGTCCCGTATACATGCGTGGTTCAAAAATACGAGGCATCGTTCCCGGGTCTTTCCTTCGAGAAAGGCCCCGAACCGTCGCCAATAGCCCACTGTGCAGCTTTAGTGCGACGTTAATTAAACAAACAAATGTATACATGCAGGTTGAAATTGAATATAATTTCAGACGACTTTTGCAGTTAATTTCTCATAAGGCAATCTTCCGATCGGAAACTTTTGTCAAGTCCTCATCGTCATGCTGATTCGAATTTCGAACTCTCCTAGCCCACGGAGAAAAGATGAGGTGTGCTCAAGCAAGGCCTCAAGTCCAAAACCTGTTTGCAATGTGAAGTAAGCAATAACTTTAAAAAAAAAAAAAGTACGTCCTGGGTAAGTATTTGGCGCTATTCAAATACACACTACTTTGAATCATTTATATGGCGATCATTTATTTTATAATTTAATTTATGAAGCGGAAATAATAACATCTTTTGAATCTTTAAAAATCGTGCTTTAAATACACAGTCCTCGTTGGAAACGCACTACTAGTTGGGTTTGTTTTCAACCAGGGTCTGGATTACCGAATAGACAAATGATGCCTAGGCTCATGCTGCATAACGATTAGTTAGAGAATTTATAGTTATTAAGTTATGGTAATTTAAAGATCTATTAAGCGTTTTAGTTGACCAAAACTAGCAAAGAATAACTATGGTCAGGCAGCAAGTGGAGACGGTTGTCCCACACTTTTTTGGATGTTGGACCTTCATTTTTTTTAATATTGCTCTTTTTAAAAATAAAACATAACACAAAATCTCTCACTATTAAAAGCGATGAACACATACTCGTCATTCTCTTCTTCCGAAATTTGTACCACGTATGGGAGTGGGGGGTTGGGCTTGGCGGGAATCGTCCGCAACTACAGAAACGATTCCGTCCTCATAACTTCCTAGAATCCTTCCTTCCGTAGAATTATTATCTGGGGATAAATAGCATACCATCATGCAGAGGAAGGTGGGTCGCTTTCACCAAGCCTATTGTTAACCTGTTCCGCCCTCTGAACCGCGTAAAGGAAATGTCATTCTCATAACTACACACTACACGGGATTAATACTACACACTACACGGGATTAATGACGGACCAGGCTACGAGGATAAATTACCTACCATCACGTAAAAGATAGTGGGACGGGACGCATTGACTACGCTGAATGTTAAGTCCCCTAATTGATCTTTGCAATGTCTGGATGCGGATGCTGCCTTTGGCTGCAGTATGCGATTCCGCCCTCATAACTCACGGGGAATCAACTTTTGTGGATAAAAGATATACCATCGTATAGGGGAAAGTGAGCCACGTCAATCAGATTGGCCATTTATCCACTTCACCCATTCTACCCCGTTGGGCCCAGAAAAATTCATGAAACAAGTTATAGGTATTGTGGCCCGCACCTATACTCGATTATTTTTCCTTCTAAAATAGATTGAATTCGAGAATGCTGAAATGTTATTCGGCTTGAAAGTGAAAAAAATTATGAAATCGCAGTTTTAATTAACTTGCCAGCTAGTCTATAATTAACGCATATAAGGCGTATTGACTAAATAACTATTCAAGGATAGAACATAAACATCTTTAATCACATATGCCTAACATTACAATAATCTCGGGGAGGAACGAAACCTTAAATACGCATCACCGTAAGAGGCAGTTACATGACTGAAGCTTTCCTGCGCAGCGGGAAAGACATAACATATGTAGAGGGCGTTACAATCGTAAGAGATAAGAATCTTCTTGAGATAACCTTTCACAGAAAATTGTTTGTTGCATACTTCACACACATGTGGTTTTTCTCCTGTGTGAATCCGGAGGTGCTTTTTGAGAGATCCGCTTTTAGAAAATTGCTTGTTGCAAATTTCACATTTATGAGGTTTTTCTCCTGTGTGAATCAGAAGGTGCTTCTTGAGATATCCTTTCACAGAAAATTGTTTGTTGCATACTTCACACACATGTGGTTTTTCTCCTGTGTGAATCCGGAGGTGCTTTTTGAGAGATCCGCTTTTAGAAAATTGCTTGTTGCAAATTTCACATTTATGAGGTTTTTCTCCTGTGTGAATCAGAAGGTGCTTCTTGAGATAACCTTTCACAGAAAATTTTTTGTTGCATACTTCACACACATGTGGTTTTTCTCCTGTGTGAATCCGGAGGTGCTTTTTGAGAGATCCGCTTTTAGAAAATTGCTTGTTGCAAATTTCACATTTATGAGGTTTTTCTCCTGTGTGAATCAGAAGGTGCTTCTTGAGATAACCTTTCACAGAAAATTGTTTGTTGCATACTTCACACACATGTGGTTTTTCTCCTGTGTGAATCCGGAGGTGCTTTTTGAGAGATCCGCTTTTAGAAAATTGCTTGTTGCAAATTTCACATTTATGAGGTTTTTCTCCTGTGTGAATCAGAAGGTGCTTCTTGAGATAACCTTTCACAGAAAATTGTTTGTTGCATACTTCACACACATGTGGTTTTTCTCCTGTGTGAATCCGGAGGTGCTTTTTGAGAGATCCGCTTTTAGAAAATTGCTTGTTGCAAATTTCACATTTATGAGGTTTTTCTCCTGTGTGAATCAGAAGGTGCTTCTTGAGATATCCTTTCACAGAAAATTGTTTGTTGCATACTTCACACACGTGTGGTTTTTCTCCTGTGTGAATCCGGAGGTGCTTTTTGAGAGATCCGCTTTTAGAAAATTGCTTGTTGCAAATTTCACATTTATGAGGTTTTTCTCCTGTGTGAATCAGAAGGTGCTTCTTGAGATATCCTTTCACAGAAAAGTGTTTGTTGCATACTTCACACACATGTGGTTTTTCTCCTGTGTGAATCCGGAGGTGCTTTTTGAGAGATCCGCTTTTAGAAAATTGCTTGTTGCAAATTTCACATTTATGAGGTTTTTCTCCTGTGTGAATCAGAAGGTGCTTCTTGAGATATCCTTTCACAGAAAATTGTTTGTTGCATACTTCACACACGTGTGGTTTTTCTCCTGTGTGAATCCGGAGGTGCTTTTTGAGAGATCCGCTTTTAGAAAATTGCTTGTTGCAAATTTCACATTTATGAGGTTTTTCTCCTGTGTGAATCAGAAGGTGCTTCTTGAGATATCCTTTCACAGAAAAGTGTTCGTTGCATACTTCACACACGTGTGGTTTTTCTCCTGTGTGAATCCGGAGGTGCTTTTTGAGAGATCCGCTTTCAGAAAATTGCTTGTTGCAAATTTCACATTTATGAGGTTTTTCTCCTGTGTGAATCAGAAGGTGCTTCTTGAGATATCCTTTCACAGAAAAGTGTTCGTTGCATACTTCACACACGTGTGGTTTTTCTCCTGTGTGAATCCGGAGGTGCTTTTTGAGAGATCCGCTTTCAGAAAATTGCTTGTTGCAAATTTCACATTTATGAGGTTTTTCTCCTGTGTGAATCAGAAGGTGCTTCTTGAGATATCCTTTCACAGAAAATTGTTTGTTGCATACTTCACACACGTGTGGTTTTTCTCCTGTGTGAATCCGGAGGTGCGTTTTGAGAGATCCGCTTTCAGAAAATTGCTTGTTGCAAATTTCACATTTATGAGGTTTTTCTCCTGTGTGAATCAGAAGGTGCTTCTTGAGATATCCTTTCACAGAAAAGTGTTTGTTGCATACTTCACACACGTGTGGTTTTTCTCCTGTGTGAATCAGAAGGTGCTTCTTGAGATAACCTTTCACAGAAAATTGTTTGTTGCATACTTCACACACGTGTGGTTTTTCTCCTGTGTGAATCCGGAGGTGCTTTTTGAGATATCCTTTCACAGAAAATTGTTTGTTGCATACTTCACACACGTGTGGTTTTTCTCCTGTGTGAATCCGGAGGTGCTTTTTGAGAGATCCGCTTTTAGAAAATTGCTTGTTGCAAATTTCACATTTATGAGGTTTTTCTCCTGTGTGAATCAGAAGGTGCTTCTTGAGATATCCTTTCACAGAAAAGTGTTCGTTGCATACTTCACACACGTGTGGTTTTTCTCCTGTGTGAATCCGGAGGTGCTTTTTGAGAGATCCGCTTTCAGAAAATTGCTTGTTGCAAATTTCACATTTATGAGGTTTTTCTCCTGTGTGAATCAGAAGGTGCTTCTTGAGATATCCTTTCACAGAAAAGTGTTCGTTGCATACTTCACACACGTGTGGTTTTTCTCCTGTGTGAATCCGGAGGTGCTTTTTGAGAGATCCGCTTTCAGAAAATTGCTTGTTGCAAATTTCACATTTATGAGGTTTTTCTCCTGTGTGAATCAGAAGGTGCTTCTTGAGATATCCTTTCACAGAAAATTGTTTGTTGCATACTTCACACACGTGTGGTTTTTCTCCTGTGTGAATCCGGAGGTGCGTTTTGAGAGATCCGCTTTCAGAAAATTGCTTGTTGCAAATTTCACATTTATGAGGTTTTTCTCCTGTGTGAATCAGAAGGTGCTTCTTGAGATATCCTTTCACAGAAAAGTGTTTGTTGCATACTTCACACACGTGTGGTTTTTCTCCTGTGTGAATCAGAAGGTGCTTCTTGAGATAACCTTTCACAGAAAATTGTTTGTTGCATACTTCACACACGTGTGGTTTTTCTCCTGTGTGAATCCGGAGGTGCGTTTTGAGAGATCCGCTTTCAGAAAATTGCTTGTTGCAAATTTCACATTTATGAGGTTTTTCTCCTGTGTGAATCAGAAGGTGCTTCTTGAGATATCCTTTCACAGAAAAGTGTTTGTTGCATACTTCACACACGTGTGGTTTTTCTCCTGTGTGAATCAGGAGGTGCTCCATGAGATTTTTGTTTTGAGAAAATTGCTTATTGCACACTTCACATTTATGAGGTTTTCCTGCTATGTGAATCAGGAGGTGCTGCCTGAGAGATCCCCTTTCAGAAAATTGTGTGCTGCAAACTTTTCTCTTTTGTGTACGAGCGGATGCCTCTCGAGATTTCTCATTACAGAAAATTGGTCGTAGTGCAATGGAAGGATGCTAAATATTGTATTTATAATTGTTATAATATACTGATTTATTTTTACTAAATGTTAGTTTTTCGTAATTTATGATATTTTAGTAACAAATTATTTTAATAAGGGCAAACTATCGACGTGATAAAATATAAACAAACTTTCTATCGCGATATAAATTTTTATTGTTGCCAGGAAAACTTTGATAAAAGTAATACATTTTTTTACATTTCTTTTAAATGGCCCAATGTGCAGTTCTAGGTCATGTTTATTAACCAAATCAAACATTTTGCTTTAAAATGGATGGTTGGTAAATTTGATTGCCTTGTTGATTGCTTTCTCGATTGATTAGTTAGAACAGTACTAGAGCTGCACTTTGGGCTATTGTCAACGGTTCGGGCCGATCTTGAAGAAAGACCCGAAAACGCTGTCTCGTATTTTTAGACCAATGTCAAGTGTTACTGTTCGAGGTCTCTATAAAATGGTGAGCCCCAGTTGCTCAGTTGGAAAAGTAGTGATCTTGCGATCGGAGGGTTGCCAGCTTCACTACAAAAATACTAGAAAGTCGTCCAGAATATCCAACAAATTATACTGGCGTGTATACGGGACTGGTGTACGATACATCTGATCGGGGTCCAAAGTCCCGACGTCTATTGAAGGCGTTGGGTGCCAGTTCAGGTGTTTCCTCGTCATCTGACCATGGTTCTAAAATAACGAGGTGCATGTACGAATGTGTGTGTGGATGCGTGTTCCCGGGTCTTTCCTTCGAGATTGACCCCAAACCGTCGCCAATAGCCCACTGTGCAGCTCTAGTGCGACGTTTTTTAACAAAACAAAACCAAAAAAATGGTTTGGTTAATTAACGGCGCACTAGCCCTGCACAGTGGGCTATTGGCGACGGTTCGGGTCTTTTTTGAAGGAAAGACCAGGTTTGTTTTGGTTATTAACGTTGCACTAGAGCTGCACAGTGGGCTATTGGCGACGGTTCGGGGTCTATCTCGAAGGAAAGACCCGGAAACACATACACATTCATACATACATGCACCTCGTTATTTTAGAACCATGGTCAGATGACGAGGAAACACCTGAACTGGCACCAACGCCTTTAATAAACGTCGGGACTTTGGACCCCGATCAGATTTATCGTGCACCAGTCCCGTATACACGCCGTTATTTTTGCGGATTTTCTAGACGACTTTTCTAGTATTTTTGTAGCGAAGCTGGCAACCCTCCGATCACAAGATCACTTCTTTTTTACTTTTCTTTGTCAAGTCCATTGCACGGGTTCGAACCACCAATCCTCGGATTAGTAGCTGAACGCCTTAACCGCTCAACCACGGAGGCCTCAAGGAAAGACCAGAGGACACATACACATTCACCTCGTTATTTTAGAACTATGGTCAGATGACGAGGAAATACCTGAACTGACACCCAACGCCTTCAATAGACGTCGGAACTTTGGTCTTGGATTAGATTTATCGTGCAACAGTAACGAATACACGCCGTTAATTTTTGCGGATGTTCTGGACGACTTTTCTAGTATTTTGGAGAGAAGCTGGCAACCGTCCGATCACAAGATCACTACATTTTTTACTTTTCTTTGTCAAGTCCATCGCCTAGGAATCCCCGGATTCGCAGCTGACGCCTTTAACCGCTCGTCCACGGAGGCCTGAGGTCTCTATAGAAGGAAAAACCCGGGAATACTGTCTCGTAATTTAGAACCCTGGTCAGATGATATTTTAGAAAAACGAATATCGAATAAGTAAAGAACTAAGATTAAGTTAACGTTAAAAAGTGATTGTTGCGATTAGAACTCGTGATCAGTAGATTTTGCTGTTGCTCAATTACTTTAAGTCGTGTGGTCATTAAAGATGTCCCCAAAGATTTTAAGCGCATACAGGCAATCCTTCGAGCAGTCGTTTTGGGGTATCACATTTCCTTAGAGCAGCGATTCTCAACCTGTGCGGCGCGCCCCCCTAGGGGAGCGCGAGCACACTAGAAGTGGGGCGCAAGAATATCCAAGAGAAAATATTATTTTAAAAAATTGATTAACTGACTGCTGCGCATGCTCGAGACAGTGGCGTACGCAGCCCCCCCCCCCCCCCCCCCCCCCTATCGGTATGAAGTTTAAAAAAAAAAAAAAAAAAAATGCTTTTATCCCCAATTAATAAACATTTCCAAAACAAAAAGTTTAGAAAAAATACAAATGTTTTTTTTTAATTTAAAAGTGTGTGTGTGTGGGGGGGGGGGGGGGGGGGGGGTCTCGTATCACCTTTCCCAACAGGCAGACAGCTAACAGCCATTTAGACGTCTTCCCATTTCCGTCATTACAAAATATGCATCGTTTGACAGGAAATAAAAAGAAAATGTAAAATAAACAAAAAGCAATCTTTTTCGATTTTAGAGGGCGGGAACAATTTTGGCGCCGATACATATCTACGTTGAAAATTTAATAAGTCAATACAAAATATTTTTTTTTTTAAATGGTAAATAAAATACCGCATTTTTTTTTGGTTTAGAATATTTTGTTTCAAAAAATTTGTCGCCGGTCATTTAGAATATATCTTGTAAGTCTTGTAGTGTAGAAGTAAAGGATGACTAAAATAGTCAGGTCAAAAATAAAGGTCATATGAAAAGATGTTTTGAACAGTTTCTACTTTTTGTACTCCTGAAAATTGGACTTTAGTTTTTGAGGCCTTTTATTTGTTTAGTATTTCTGAAAGTTATGGTGCTTTGTTTTGCCTTTTTAAGCCAAAATGAAACATGTATCAGATGATTGTGTTAAATTATTTTCTAGAAGAAAGCTAAAGTTTTTTCTTTTAAAAAAAAGCGAAGGAAAAGACAACCCAACGATTAATCAGGAAAGGTGAGATTATTCCATATGTGTTTTTAAAAGACTTCATTCCTATTGTCAGTTCCCATGCATACTAATTTAGAAGAATTATAACATTTGTACTGCTTTTACTTTAAAATTCAATTGCTAAAATACAAATGACTTATATTTTGTGCAAACATATGCAATTTTTTTTAATGTATGTGTTATGTACTGCGAGAGCCGGAGGCAGGGGACGTTGGGGATTGGCATCTTTTCTCCCACTCCTTGGCGCGATTGGCGCTCTTTCTCCTCAAGACATTTCGGCAAACCCGCATTCGGAAAACTGCGCTCCTATGATTAGGACGTAATGCTTGGGTCTCAGAAGACCATTCCCTACCGTTTCTCCGTCTCCGGCGGGTTCGCAATAACCCGTTGCGTGAATAATCTCTCTTGAATAACCTCTCTATAATAAATTGTTTTGTTAAAGAAAATCCATACAGTCCATTATTATTTAGAACCAGCGCCGGTACTCTTGCAGTAGTACTTAACATGGTCCGATCTCCCGGAGTGTTTTCATTTTGCGGAAACGAAACAGTAGCAAAAAGCAAGCTTTACAATTTAAAACTAATGTCATTATTAAAGTAAGGACCTTAGACTTTTTCGCACGAGCTTTGAACTTTATAGTGTAAACGTTGGACTTTCGAGTTTCGATTATGGATTTAACAGCACTAAACCGAAAGCGCGGCCTGCTCAAAGGCCAAATAACAATGTTCTCAACGTTCATAAAGGAAGAAGCCAGTTCAACGAGCGAAATCGGCTTAAATGTCAAGATAGAAAAAATTAAAAAGATCAGCTCTCAACTGGAAGAATTGCAATTGGAGTATCAACAACTGATAAAAGATGATAAAGATCTCACAGAGCATGAAGATATACTATGCAGTTTGGAAGACGATACTGAAAACATTGAGGTAAGCCTGAAAGAACTTTTATACTCTTTGAATAGTAATGCTTTGGGCTCGCCTAACACTCAAAAGAGAATAGGTGATGAGTCACCGCGTAGGGTAACAGTAAAGTTACCAGATATACCACTTCCAAAATACGCCGGATCTTACGCTGATTGGAATAATTTTAAAAAGCAATTCACATCGTTAATTGAAGAGAATGAACAGCTAACCCCCCAACAAAAACTGTATTATTTGCAATCGGCCTTGGAGGGTAACGCAAAAGACATTCAAACAACTGAAGATTCGTATGACTCTCTTTTTAAAGCCCTTGAAGAGCGATACAACAACAAACGCATAATTGTGAACTGCCACATTAATGAAATTATAAATGTGCAAAAATTAACAAGCGAATCTTCGAAAGAACTTAGATCGTTGCTGGATAAAGTGCTCAAAAACGTCAGAGCATTAGAGTCGATCGATTTCAAGCAAAATGATTTAAATAGAGCTATTTTAATTAATATATTGTTGAGTAGAGTTGATCAATAAACGCGTAAGCAATACGAAATGTCATTAAACTCTAATAATCCGCCCCAGTGGGATGAATTTATTGAATTTCTAAAAATCAGATGTCAGTTATTAGAGAATGTGCGGCCAGGGAAAACATTTCCGTTTAGGCCCAAAATAATAAATAAATCAAACAATTTCATGCTTAGCAGCAATGGTTTAAAACCATGCGTTTTTTGTAAAAACATGCACTCTCTCTTCAAATGTGTGGAATTTCAAAAACTAAATATCAATGAAAGATTTGACTTTATCAAACAGCAGAAGCTTTGCTTTAATTGTTTTGGAACTCATAGAGTATCAGCTTGCAAATCTAAGTTTAAATGCAAACATTGTCAGAAGATGCATAATTCGCTTTTACATAATCCCGCACCTTCGCACGATCCGAGTACATCAAAAGAGGTTACTCGTGCTCAAGAGGCTTCAACTGAAACCGAGGAAATAAATCAACAGTCTGTTTGTACAACAGCTGCTTCTTCTGATGGTTCAGGATTGCGCAGCAAAACAGCGTTATTGCCCACTGCCATCATTAAGATTAGAAATTCGCAGGGAATAAAAATACCAGTTCGATGTCTATTGGATTCAGGCTCCGAAACCAATTTTTTGACACGTGATTGTGTCATCATGTTAGGACTAACTCAAGTAAAATTCTGATCTTCAATATACGGATTAAATGGACTAACAACTGAAATAAAGTCTAAAACTAATTCTTTAGTATCTAATAAAAAAGAGGACTTTAAAAAAAAAATGGAATTCCTAATTGTCCCAAGGATTGTGGCCAAAACACCTTCATATCTTATTGATTTTCCAGCACATTCCTTGCCTTCAAATATAGAGTTGACTGATCCTGAATTTTCAATCCCTCGGAAAATTGATGTACTGTTGGGTGCTAATGTATTTTTTGAGATATTGAAATCAAATCAAATCAGACCTCCTAATAGCAACCTTATTTTACAAGAAACCAAGTTTGGATACGTTGTTAGCGGAGAAGGTTCTTTCAAGTCCAATGAAGCATTGCATTGAGGACTTTCGGTTACAAATGACAATCTTGATGAAATATTAAAGAAATTTTGGGAAATCGAACCCCTAGAGGAACCTGTAATGAAAGGACAAGAAGAAGAGTTTTGCGAAACACATTTTCTGCAAACACACAAAAGAGAGCAGGATGGGCACTACACCGTTAAAATGCCCTTTAAAGAAAATCCAACTAGTTTGGGAAATTCTAAAGATATTGCACTTAAAAGGTTAAATTCGTTATGGAACCGTTTGGGAAGAGATGCTCAGTACCTATCTTTGTATAAAGATTTTTTAAAAGAATATGAGGATCTCGGTCACATGATAGAAGTTAAAGATAATAGCGAAAAAAGTGGTCAGTACTACATTCCACATTTAGGCGTTCATAGGCCTGACAAGAGCTCAACAAAATTAAGAGTGGTTTTTAACGCATCAAGCCCTAGTTCTAAGAGAAACTCACTGAATTCCTTGCAGTATAATGGTGGAATCATACAAGACGACTTATTCTGAATCATACTGCGTTTTAGAAAGCACCTAATTGCATTCACTGCAGATGTTCGAATGATGTACCGTATGATTTGGATGCATCCTGAGCAAAGATGTCTTCAGCGAATCCTTTGGAAAGAAGGTGTTGACAAGCCCGTTAAGACGTTCGAGTTGGCTACAGTAACATACGGCTTGGTTAGCGCTGCGTATCTAGCAACCAGAGTACTAAAGCAACTGGCTTGCGACGAAAGAATCGATTTTCCTCAGGCAGCCAACGTTGTTGAAAACGACTTTTACATGGATGATGTTCTCTCTGGTGGTTCTAATCTCGATGAAACCAAGGAATTGCAGCGACAATTAATTCAAATAATGCAAAGAGGTGGCATGGAGCTGCATAAATGGTCTGCAAACCATCCTGAGCTCGTTAGCCAGGGTTCAGCAATTTCTGAAGGCTATACTTTTGCGAAAGAAACAAAAGTTCTAGGACTCTTGTGGTGCCCAGATAAAGATATGTTCTCTTATAAAGTGACTGTGGAGCCTTCACCAGTGTTGACAAAACGATCAGTCTTATCAACCATTGCTAAGATTTTCGACCCCCTAGGCCTCCTGGGCCCTATTATCACAAAAGCTAAAATCTTCATGCAACAGCTTTGGTCATTACCACTAGACTGGAACGACTCCCTTCCTAAAGAAAGGGCTCAGGAATGGGAACAGTTTTTGTGCTCTTTGCTTTCAGTGCATAATATTAAAGTGCCAAGATGTGTTTTAGGTGAAGATTTAAATGTCTATGAAGTGCACGGTTTTGCAGACGCATCTGCAAAAGCATACGGAGCAGCTATTTTCATTAAGTCTTCATCTTCGAGTGGTGAAATTCAAGTCAGTTTACTGTGCAGTAAAAGTAGAGTTGCGCCAATCAAGCCCGTCACTATTCCAAGGCTAGAGCTCTCTGCAGCAGTATTACTAGCGCAGCTTTATAACAAAGTTGCAAGATCCATCAAGCTTGAGGTAGCAGAGAGCTACTTTTGGTCAGACTCTACAATCGTGCTTGCCTGGCTAAAAGGTGATCCAATGCACCTCAAGACCTTTGTCGCCAATCGAGTTGCTACAATTAAGCAGCTCACAGAGGTCCAGCAATGACGTCATGTGCCGTCTGAACAGAACCCTGCAGATCTCATCTCAAGAGATCTAGATCCGAAACAGCTAGTGAACAATAGTTTGTGGTTCACTGGTCCTCTTTTTCTACGAGAACCTCATGTGCCAAATGATGTAATAGGTCCACCTTCATGTGAGTATTTCAACGAGCTCAAAAATCCAAAGAATAGCGATGAGGGGCATTTGGCTCTTACTGTAAGCAGCAGTGGTTCACCTGCAACAACTTCATCTTCAGTGTTGTCAGATAATTCTTTAAGTGATTATATAATGAGTATCTCTAATAGTTATGTTAAAACTATTCGTATTTTAGTTTTATTTTTAGGTTTTTTAATAATGTGAAATATCCCATGCAAAGGAAAGAGGGACCTCTTAGATCTGAAGAGCTTAAAAGGGCTGAGATTGTACTAGTCAAATGGGCACAAGAAAAGGAGTTTCATGATGAGTTAATTGATTTAAATAAGGGTAAACAAGTAAAGCCCCAAAGTAAAGTGAAATCTCTTAATCCCTTTCTTGATGATGACAAAATTCTGAGAGTGGGTGGTAGGTTAAATCACTCAAATTTAACTTATCAACAAAAACATCCAGCTCTTTTGCCAAAGGGTCACAAATTTACCAAAATAGTTGTGGAATACTTCCATAAAAATTTTCTTCACATTGGCCCACAATCCTTACTACATTGTGTTAGGCAACAATACTGGCCACTTAATGGCAAAAATCTATGTAGAAAAATAGTTTATGATTGTGTTACTTGCACTAGAAGCAATCCTGTTGTAGGTAACCAATTAATGGGAGATCTTCCAACTAAAAGAGTTACCCCTGCTCCCTCATTTTCCAATACTGGTGTCGATTTTTGCGGGCCTTTTCTTATTAAGTACAAAGGTCAAAGAAAAGGGTCTTTGAACAAAATCTATGTGTCTGTTTTTGTTTGCCTGGCAACTCGAGCTATACATCTTGAAATAGTCTCGGATTTAACTTCTAACACCTTCATTGCAACTTTGAAGAGATTCTTTGCTAGGAGGGGTTTATGCTCCGCACTACTATCAGATAACGGGACAAATTTTGTGGGTGCCAATGCTGAAATTAGACGTTTGCATAATCTTGTTAAGAATCCCGACGAAGTTTTGGCTAGCTATTTGTCATCCGAAGGCATAGAATGGAAATTTAATCCTCCTAGAGCTGCACATTTTGGAGGAATTTACGAAGCAGGTGTCCGTTCCTTTAAATTTCACTTGAAAAGAGTTATGGGTAGTGCTAATTACACATATGAAGAATTTCTAACGGTAGTTGTGCAAATAGAGGGAATGCTGAATTCAAGGCCAATAACTCCCTTGTCTTCTGACCCCAATGAGTTGGAAGCCTTGACTCCTGGTCATTTCTTAGTGGGTCGACCTTTGAATGCAATGTTAGAACCAGATCTTTCAGAACCCCCAGACACGTTGGCAGCGTTCAACTAAAGTTACGCAGTATGTTTGGAAACGTTGGCATCGCGATTATTTAAATCATTTGCAGCAAAGAAATAAATGGCAATTCACCAAGGAAAATGTTAAATTGAACACTGTGGTGTTACTAAAGGACGAAAACTTGCCTCCATGTAAATGGTTATTAGGTAGAATAGTACAGTTATTCCCAGGTGTAGATGGGAAAACTAGAGTTGTGCTAGTGCGTACCAAAACTGGTACTCTAAAAAGACCTATAACCAAACTGTGCATTTTACCAACTATGTAATGTTAAATGTAACTTTGTATGATATTATTTGTAATTTTTGTATATGTCTTGTAAGTTTATGCATAACCTTTTTTTTTAATGTTTCACATTGCAACGCCGGGCGGAATGTTATGTACTGCGAGAGCCGGAGGCAGGGGACGTTGGGGATTGGCATCTTTTCTCCCACTCCTTGGCGCGATTGGCGCTCTTTCTCCTCAAGACATTTCGGCAAACCCCGCATTCGGAAAACTGCGCTCCTATGATTAGGACGTAATGCTTGGGTCTCAGAAGACCATTCCCTACCGTTTCTCCGTCTCCGGCGGGTTCGCAATAACCCGTTGCGTGAATAATCTCTCTTGAATAACCTCTCTATAATAAATTGTTTTGTTAAAGAAAAACCATACAGTCTATTATTATTTAGAACCAGCGCCGGTACTCTGGCAGCAGTACTTAACATGGTAGATTCGTAAGTATGAAAATTAATTGGGCCCGAATGACAAGTAAACTCAAGCATAATAATCAATAGTTAATGTGAATAAAATATAGTTTAAAATAGTCTTTTTTTCAAAATAAAAACCGGCTTTAAAAAAAGCTCTAAAACGTTTTTTTTTAAATAATTATTAATTTAAGGAACAAAAGTGGAATTTTTTTAAATCTTTAAGTATTAATTTTATGGTCATTATCACTTTTTGAAATTGGCTCTAAAATTTAGGTGTGGTTTTTTTGTGAATTGGCACAAATTTTTTAAAGAGTGGTAAAAAGTACAAAATTAATTCTAAATGATTATTTTTTTTCCACTAGTCCCTAAATTAAAATTTTTGTACTCCGTAGTATTTTATTTCTTAAAGTATATATATATATATATATATATATATATATATATATATATATATATATATATATATATATATATATATTTAAATCAATCAGCAAAATAAACCTCTTCGAGCATGTTTACATAATGGTCTTAAGAGACTGTGATAGTCTGTTCATTTTCCTCGAAAAACCATGGGTGATCTGATGGGACGTGCGTCTCCACTTCTTTTTTTTCTGCACACAACCAGTTTCCCTGAACGTTGTCACCCACCAAAAAATAGATTTCCGGTCCGGTATATATCCCAAAGGCTCAATATTGAAGCGATTTCGGAAAGCGCGCTGGGTTGAAATCACCGAACTTCCGTTGGAAAAATAGGCCTCTATACGGCAAATGCACGCTATTCGTTACTCCAACGTATGATGGCGTCTGAACCACAAGGTCACAAAACTTTAAAATTTCTTCGAGACCACGCCAACCTGCCTGGGGCTGCTGTAAGCTTCAAAGCACTCACTTCAAAAAAGGAAGTTAACTTGCCGCACCCTGCGTATATATATATATACGTGTAAAGTAATCTGACGATCAACCCCCCCCCCCTTATAAATTTCCTGTGTACGCCACTGGCTCGAGATGAAATTGGTCGTGTGAATTCCCTTCCACAAACATTACTTATTTTTTTCTCTTTTGTTTAGTCATGCTTTTCTTTCTTTTATTATTCGAAAAAATGTATTCCATGTTTCTAAATTTAGCTCACCCCGTCTAGGTTAACTTCCATTAACGAATTTTTCTACTTTCATATTCTTTTAACGTTATCTCCCTGTTTGGCTTTCATTTCAAATATAATATTTAAATTTTCCCCGCTTTCATTCGCTTCATCTGTTCACCGCCCGCTTGGCAAAATGTCAGATGTGGTTTCTTGCCAACGTTGGCTTACTTTTACTCTTGTTTGTGCAGTTAGTTAAAAATAATTTAAAAACACAATCCAAAATATTCAATATATATTATTGTTGTAAACATTTTATTGTAAGAGGGGGGGGGGGGGGGGGAATGAAAATTATGATAGAAAACTGGGCCGCGAATACTGAAAGGTTGAGAATCGCTGCCTGAGAGCTGTCTATTTTGATAAATCCGATACATTAGGTGTAAATTGCGCCAGTCTTACCTATGGCATCTCGCTAACAGTTTTAAGCGTACTTCCTTTTCCAAAATTTAGATTCGTCTATTTCCACAGTTACAGAATTACTTATTAAATTTGTGCACTGTCATTTAAAATACACATTACTTGTGACGTCATCTAAATTATATAATTTTACTGGCCAAGAAGTTCGTTTATCTGCAATGTAATCTCCTCCCCACTTCAGACCTTCTTAAATATTTGTTACATTTAAAATATGATTGAAATTCGTAACCAAGAGCTTAATAAGAACTGTTTAATAACTGTGGGGGGGGGGGGGGGAAGAAGGAGGAAGAATACCCCTGAACCTCATGGGAGTATATTACAGACAGAAACGCGGTATGGCGTCATGATAGGTTTAGTTTGAAGCAGAAAAAATATAACATATTCGTTTTCAAAAGGCACTGATGAGGTTATTTTTATATTAAACTAGTCTAACATGACGTCATCGTGTTTCATTCCTTAGCATTTTGATTTCAGCGACAAAGGGAAAAAATCGTCAAACGGGGTCGTATACACAAGCTGCTCCAAATCATGCTATGGTAAACGTATTGTGGTATGGCTCTCTACGACCCGAGACCACACATAATTTCGTAAATCTTAAACAATACATCATTATAAATTGCTGTGTTTAGTCTAAAAACCATCTCCCATGTTTTCTCGTTATTTTATTTTGATCTAAATTTTTCGAAAAACAAGCGAGCGATTTTTAGTCTTTACTTTTTATACCCTTACCATTTTGATTTAAACCATTCAAAAAAGTTGTCAAATACGAATTACATATACCAGTATCTGTATAATAAAGAATTAAAAAAATAATTTTTTATTTTAATAATTATTTTGTAATAAAGGATTTCTTTTAGATTAAAATTGTTATCTTTTGAAATAACATTTTAATCCAACAATGTTATTCTATTCCAAAATCTAAAAAAAAAAAAAAAAAACTCACCCGAGTTGTTGTTTTTTTATAAAAAAAAACACAGGGGTACTGTAACTATTGCTTGGCGACAATCAACCGAATGACTAAAAAATCACTCGGCAACTGCCTGACGATTATTTTAATGGGAGAGATTAATTTCACTTGACGTATTAACATAGTAAATTACTAGTAGTTTCGATTTCTTCCCTACAGCAGACAACTTTGCTTTTGTTTATTTAGTCGCTACGCTTGCAATTATGGGAAAGTTTGTTTATAATACTTGTTTTTTTCCAAATGAGTAATATTTTTATTCCATATATGAATATATTTAAGTACAGAAATATTTATATTATATTTGTATATAATTAGAATTATAACAAAATACTTTTATTTCTGCACAAAAATACTTGATAAACGATGAGTACAATCTATCTCAGTGTATGTAGTAAATATTTCTAAATTTAGGTATTATTTAAAGGCTAAAACTTAAAATTATAGTACGGGAGCTGAATCTCCATGCTAATCCTACGGAACTTATTCGGCGTCGCGGAATTTTCTCCATGTTTCGTTGGAACAGCGGTCTTCTTCTTCTCGGCGTGAAACTCCCCCATATCATTCGACTCAAGGCTGTGCTGTTGCAGTTTTAGATTTCGAAATCGTCAGAGTAAAGATGGAAAATCTTAAATGCCTGCTCTGTGAATCAATAAAATCACATTTTGATGTATTGTGCATACATACAAATGCGTGATACTGGGACCAGCCAAACCCACACTACTTAAGTTTCATGGAACAAAATTTAGAAGGGTATGCACATTTAGAATTTGAGTACAGCTCACTAACATTTTATAAAACCAAATGTTTTCTAATCATATACTTTTTTTCTTATATACTTACCACACCTTCATCCCCTACAAAATTATGGTTTTTTTTCACTTTGATGAAACTTTTTTACCAATTTAAAAGTTTTAGTACTCAATTTTTTTTCCACATTTAGAATCTGGTTTTGCTAAAAAAAACAAATTTGAAAAGTTTTTGAGCCTTACGAACAAAATAATCAGTTTGCTTTGTGCTGCACCACTGGATTGCTTACATATTGATGAATACTTATAAACAATTCATCAACATTGGTTGGTAAACAAGGGAGATATAATATATTTTCAATAAAAGAACAAATAACGTTTCCTCCGCCCAATCGACAAAAATCGTAAAAACTTTAACAGGCTGTAAAAACTAAACCGCTTGAGAGGGAGCAAAAAAAATTATATTCTTATTTAAATCTACAAAAGGAAATAACATGCCAAGTTTCATCGAAATCTGTGATCATGGGTGCCAAATCCTTTTTTTTCTGGTTGGTTTGACATGGATTGGCCCAACATGCAGATGTTCCAGTAAAATATTATTCCTGTTATGAGAAAAATTTTACACATTCTAATGGTTTGTTCCCCTAGAGATTAAATTTTTCGTTGCACACTTCAATGAATGATTTTCTAGGGAGCCGGAAAATTTGGCGGAATCATTCGAGGGGTCGTCCATATATTGCATACACACTTATAGGGAAGAAATTTTCTGTTCAAAATGGATTTATGTTGATTGTAGTGTATTTGATTATACATGACGTGGGAGTGGTGGTGGGAAAAGAAGGGGCGGCAGTGGCGGCTCGTGGTCGAAAATGTTAGTGCATCCGAAATCATGTGATTCCTACCCCCTCCCCCCAACTATTTTCCACAAATCATACATGATCGGAAATTCTTTATTATATATAACTCAAAACAAGGTTTCCTTTTAATTTTTACGAAATGATAACATGCGAAAAAAATAGAAAACACTTACTATAAGGCGTATTGACTAAATAATTGCTCAAGGATAGAACATAAACATCTTTAATCACATATGCCTAACATACAATATCTCGGGGAGGGACAAACCTTACATACGCATCACCGTAAGAGGCAGTTACATGACTGAAGCTTTCCCGTGCAGCGGGAAAGACATAAATATGTAGAGGGCGTTACAATCGTAATAACGGGAACAATATATAGACACGTAACGGGAACATGAAAATATATACAGGTGACGGGGACATGATAATAGGACAAACATATAAGATAATAACATAAATGAATAACGCTGGTTACATCCTCCCCCTCTGGCTCCGACGTAGTCCCGACGAGGGGCCAGCACCAGTTCTTTTGGGTAAGTTTGGTGGCCGTCCTCGCTTTCGCAACGGATTGCAAGGACGTTCGATGGGGTCCTGGGTGTAGGCCTTCAGGGCAGAAGTGTGGTACACGCCCAGGGGCACTTGGGGATTGTCCAGGCTGGCAATTTCGAATGTGGATGGTGATCTTTGTGTAAGGATGACATATGGTCCATCTCGTCTGGGCATAAACTTTTTGGATTGTCCAGTGGCAGCCTTGCTGACGGGATGCAGGGTCACATACACTTTATCACCTGGAGCATATGGTGGAGCCGGATTACGCCTTTTGTCTGCGTAGATTTTTCTTTTGTCTTGTTGGGTTTCGATGACTTCTTTGATCTGGGCTGTGAATCTTGAGAATTTTTTAAGGTACGGTGTTATTTCAGGAACGAAATTGTCGTTGTCGATCACTCCTCGGATGTCGTTAGTCACGTCGTCTGTCGTTCGCAATTCTCGTCCAAAGCTGAGAAATGCTGCTGTCTGCCCAGTTGATTGGCACTTTGCTGTGTTGAGCGCAAAACGGATTGCTGGCAGTTTCTCAGACCAGGATCGGTGTTCGTCTTGAACCAGGATTGCAAGACGAGGTTTAAGATCACGGTTTTTTCTTTCTACCGGATTTGCTTGAGGGTGATAGACCGGTGTCAACGTTTGGTTGATGTCTAGCATGCAGCAAAGTTGTTGCATTACGGCAGACACAAACTGCGTGCCGTTGTCGCTTATAATTCTACGTAGGATTCCGTACCTCAATAATACTTCTTCTAGTAGTGTAGTAGCACACTCTTTCGCAGTTGCAGTGGGTAATGCGAAGAGTTCAACCCATCGAGTGTTGACATCTTCGATGATGAATATCCATTTCTTACCATCTCTGCTTTCTGGTAATGGGCCAAACAGATCGATTGCAAGAGTCTCGAATCGTTGGGCAGAACGGGAGTTTGCAACAAACTAGCTGGCTTTTGGTTTGAAGCTTTGTATCTGTTGCACTCTATGCAGTTTTTTACATAGTCCGTGATAAACTTCCGCATACCTGTCCAATAATAGCGCTTTGCTATACGATCGAATGTTCCTTCGGCTCCATAGTGGCCTGCTGTTGGAGCATCGTGATGATCTTTAAGGATGGAGTTTACTTCTTGAGCCGGAATGACCAGTTGTGCTTCGTCACTGTCTGAGTCTGGTGCATATCGGTAAAGCACACCTTCATTCATCAGGTAACCACGATCAGTCCAGTTGGCGAAGTCTACGTTTTTCTCATTGCTTTCGAAACAACGAATTATCTTCTCAACTTCTGGGTCTTTAAGTTGTTCTTCTCGGAGCTCTTTTGAAGTATGTGAGGGAACGTCGATGTGTGTGCTACACAGTTCACATGAAGGTTTGGCATGCTGACAAGCTGGTCTTGACAACATATCAGCGACCACGTTGCATTTTCCTGGGATGTACTCTAACTTCAAATTGAACTTCTAGAGCCCATCTTGCTAATCGTCCCGTAGGAGACTTCAAACTCATTAACCACTTAAGAGGTTGGTGGTCGGATGCAACAGTAATCTCTTGTCCTTCAATGTAGGCACGATACTTCTTTAAAGCCCAAACTACAGCTAAAGCCTCGCGCTCTGTAGTCGAATAGTTTCTTTCGGCACTAGTGAGTAAGCGACTGGCATACTCGATAGGATGTTCATCAGATCCGGTGCCTTGTAAGAGAACTGCACCAAGGGCATAACCGCTGGCATCAGTTCGGAGAGTGTATGCTTAACTTGGATCACTTTGACGAAGGATCGGTGGACTAACCAAAAGTTCTTTCAGAGTCTTGAAAGAAGTTTCTTCCTCTGTTCCCCAATTCCAAATGACATTTTTCTTAGTAAGATTGCTAAGAGGTCTTGCTACTTCTGAAAAGTTTGGAATATATCTTCGATACCAAGAACAGGTCTGTAGGAAGGATTGTACTTGTTTGACGTTCTTCGGAGTTGGTATCTTCAGGATAGCCTCAACCTTCTCTGGATCAACTTCGATTCCTTTGGTAGTTATCCAGTGACCTAGATACTTAACCTTTGGGCAGGCGAATTGACATTTCTCTCTATTTGCCCTCAAGTTGAACAGGGAAAGTCGTTGGAAAACTTTCTTGAGGTCTTTTAGGTGATCTTCAAAGGTAGCGGATAAGACAATGATATCGTCCAAGTAGACTAGTATCTTTACATCCGGCAGACCACTTTTAAATCTGTCCATCAGCCTCTGAAATGTAGCTGGTGCATTTCTCAACCCGAAAGGCATTCGGTTGAATCAAAACGTTCCGAACTGGGTTGTGAAAGCCGTCTTGTCTTTATCCTCCGGATGCACGCTCACCTGGTGATAACCTGACCTCAAATCAATAGTGGACATGTAAGTTACATGTCGGGCGTCATGGATAAGGTCATCGATCTGTGGTAGAGGGTAGTGGTCTGCAACTGTCACTGCATTCAAGCCGCGATAGTCAACACACAGTCTTGTTTTTCCATTTGGTTTGGGTACCAACACCACCGGAGCAGCAAAGGGTGACTCGCATTCTTCGATTATTTTCTTTTGCAAGAAGTCATCCAGTTCTTTTTTCAATATTTCCTTCTTCGCAGGAGAAACTCTGTAGGGTGGATAAGCGACTGGAGCATGCGTTCCCGTATTAATGCGGTGCTCTATGAAAGTCGTGCTCTCTCCCCCTGGTTTGAAGCTTTCCTCGAAATCCTGAAGCAAATTATTGACCTGGAGCCTTTGCTCGATGTTCAAGCTCTCGCCTTCTTCTTCACGGAGATTACAGCTGTTGATGGGAAGAGTTTTGACAGGCTGCTGAGACGTCGATGTGATGTCATTCCCAAAATAAACCTTTCGGCGAGGGTTGTCACAAAAATTCCACCTTTTGTTTCTTATGTCGAGAACAATTTCCGACTTTTCTAGGAAGTCTGTTCCTAAGAGAGTTCGATTTCCTTTTGCATTTGGAAGGGCAAGGAGATCCAGAATGATTGTTTTGTTTTCAATCTCAATGGACACCGTGGCTGTGCAAGCCTCTTCAGTAGTTTGGTAACCGTTTGCCAAGGTCATGGTTACTGAAGTCTCCTGGAACTCCACTCCTTTTCTCTTCAGCAGGTTGTAGAGGATCTCACCAGCGACTGATCTGCTGGCACCTGTGTCTGCACAAACTCTGGCTCGTACACCGGATATGCAAACATCAATCAGTGCAATAGGGGACATCTTGGAAAAGTGTACATGGTAAGTGAATTTGCAGGGAAATTCTCATTTCTCGCCGTTGGAGAGCATGTCGGACACTTTGCCTTTATGAAACCAGGTCTGGAACATCCATAGCAGTATATGGCAGGCTTGTTCTCTGGATTAGGATTTCTTTCATTTTGCCTTGGCTTTGGATTCTGCGCCACTTTTCTGAAGTTTCCAGTATTAAATCTTGGACTGGACCACTTCTTGGTATTCGACGTAGAGTCATTTCTGTTGTTTGGACGAACCGTCTCGTAGTCATCTAGCTTTTGTACTAGATCTGTAGTAGTCTTTATTTGTGTCCAGTCATCAATGAAGTGCTCTTTGACTTCTTGTGGAACACGGCGTTTAATCTGGTCTGTAACCATCAGATCAGACAATTCTTCAAAAGTTGTTATCTCGAGACCTGTAATCCAACCTTGAAAGTAATTCCTAAATTCGTAGGCGAAATCTGTCCAAGTGCCTTCTTGACATTTCGAATGTTTTGTGAACAATTGACGAAATTTCTCTGGAGTGAGTTTATAGCGCTTTAGAAGCAGCTGTTTCACTTTTTCATAATCTTGTGCAACTTCTTCGACTTCTCTTGCAATGATCTGAGCAATATCATATGGCAGCAGACCAATCAGATGAGAGGCCCAGAAAGTCCTTGGAATCTCAGCTCTGTGAGCTTGTCGCTCGAAGAGAACGAGGTATAAGCTGATGTCATTCGTTACTGGATCGAATCTGTGGATCAGCGTCTGCAAGTCCAATCTTGGTTTGGCTGCTTGAAAACCATCGTTCTGGGTAAGAGGAACTTGGGATCGTGTTGCCTCATCCTGGAGTTTCAGCTTCTGAAGTTGGAATTCGTAATCGTCTTTTCTTTTCCGCTCTTCGTACTCCAGTTCCAGTCTTCTTTTTCTTTCTTCAGCTTCAAGGTCTTCTTTCCTTTTCTTATCTTCAATTTCAAGGTCTTCCTTCCTTTTCTTATCTTCAATTTCAAGGTCTTCCTTCCTTTTCTTATCTTCAATTTCAAGGTCTTCCTTCCTTTTCTTATCTTTAATTTCAAGGTCTTCCTCTTTTATTCTTTCAGCGATTATCTCTTCAAACCTTGCTTGGACAAACTCTAAATCGTCCTTATATGCTTCACTCTCTTGTATTCTCGTCTTCAGTTGAATAACTTTCAGACTATCAATACCATCCAAGTCCAGTTCAATTGCCAGCCGGACCAGGTCAATCTTCTTTCCTCGTGCGAGAAAAGCCATCGTGGGATTTCAGTCTAGTTCTTTGTGAGTTCAGATTATGACAGTAGATAACAGGCACACAAAATAATTACCTCAAAGTCCTAGAGCTATTTCACAGTTCAATGCACTTAAACTCACTACAATTACCCTACCATGAAATATTAGCACTCAAATAGTCTATAATTATTTTTCAGAAAACCAATTAATATCAGTTAAAATAATATTAAATCATTTAAACTATTATAAATTTATTGTAAACCATTATAAAATCATTCCAACTGTTCATTTATTCAAGCAAATGACACTGTGCAGTATGAAATCTTTTCAAGTGTAAATGACACTGTATAACACCCGATCTCTAGTTAAAATGCAAAATTTTTATGGTACAATTTCAATATTAGATTACCAGAATACCAAAATATATTTTAACATGATTGAACAAATTTATTTATAAGAAGAATCACTTTTGTTTAAATTATTTAGAAATTTATGAAGTACTTAAATATAAAATCAAAACAATAGCATTAACAAACTTCCATTTCATAACGAATCAATTCAAGTGTTCTTTCAAAATAAATTTTAAAAACAACATTAAATTTTATAATATGATCAATTATCCAACTGATCAAAATAACTAATAATTAGTTAATGCCAATAATTGAATTAAATAAGCACTATCACAAATAAAACTTCCTGCCAATATAAAATCTACTACTCTGAATCACACTAAGAACATTTATTTCTTACGATTGCATATAAAACCACATTCTTTTATTTTTCCCGAAAGAGAACAAAATAAAATAAATAAAACCCACAATCAGAATCTTCAAGGCCAGCAATAATTTCAAATAAATGAGAAATAAAACACTATCAGTTATGTGGAGAGGAGGGGGAAAAATTGCTTTTCTTTTTATCTCCGTGTGTACGAATTTTGAATTCGTAATGCTACCAAATACGATTAGCACAACCAGTATTTACAGAACCAAGGTGGTTCTTAGTTTGAAATTCAGTGCCAAAACACAGCAAACCATTGCGGTTTAATTTCAAAAGACTAGTTAAAATTAAATCATTAGAGATAACACTCCAAACGAGACACAGCATACGTGTTATGCAAAATTGTCTCCTCACAGTAAACGGATGTATACTGAAAAACGAAACTTTGCGTTTCGAAACTTTAACCTAGCCTACAAATTAAAAAACTTGTAACACTGAAAAGAAAACAAAATAACACTTATCTTAAACATCCGATGACATTCCTTCTTGCCTGAAGAACACAATATCCTTCGTTCTTGCAACGAACTTTAATATGGCGGCTCTAGCCATTTTCATCAATCGGAACGAAGAATCTAAAAAGCGAGCCATGCAATTGCTGTTCCTACGGTGTTGCGCCGCGTTGGGGAGCCATTTATAAGGCGTATTGACTAAATAATTGCTCAAGGATAGAACATAAACATTTTTAATCACATATGCCTAACATACAATATCTCGGGGAGGGACAAACCTTACATACGCATCACCGTAAGAGGCAGTTACATGACTGAAGTTTCCCCTTCAGCGGGAAAGACATAAATATGTAGAGGGCGTTACAATCGTAATAACGGGAACAATATATAGACACGTAACGGGAACATGAAAATATATACAGGTGACGGGGACATGATAATAGGACAAACATATAAGATAATAACATAAATGAATAACCCTGGTTACATTACTTAATTTTTGATAATTAAAGCAATCAACCTTTCTTTTAAACATGCTAATCGGTCAATTTTAATAATAACGAAACAACAGCAGGGCCATAGTGGTCCTGAATCAACAGAAAAACAGTAAATTTATCACGAAAACAATTGCCCGGAATTTTGTAACTGATTTAGAGTATATTCGATGTGTTGGTTTCAAGCGATTTTCTCTACCAGCTCAACTTTTTAAGACATGACATTATTTACATTTATATGTTAAATTAGGCTAAGTGTATAAGGTTTTAAATTAAAAAACCTTTTCCTTAATACATTTTGTAAACCATTGTAATTAATTGAAATAAACAGAGCAACACAATTGTAAGTCTACAATATCTTAATCAAAAATTAGAATAGAAGGGAAAATGAAATTATAAACAAAAGGAAACATTTTGTTTTTGTGCGAGTTTTTTTTAACTTCGAAACTAAGCTCTAAACTTTTTTTTAACAAAGCAGAAAGGTTCATTACTTGCACATCCATTTAAACAGTATTTCCCTTATATTTTTAATAGTTTATATACTTTTCGTTTTTAATTTAGCTTACAATATAAATTTCATCAATCATCAATTTTTACAGTGATTAACAGGACTCAGGAAATGAGTTCTGTTTAATTTGTTGAAGAATACATTTATCTACTCAGTCATCATTGTAAGACTCTAATATATTATAAGTATCAAAAATTTGTTACAAAATTTTCAACTTGTAGGTTCGAAAGAGTTTTATTTCTTAATTTTATCTTGTTTTAAATGCGCACACTGTACATAAAACTATCATAATATGTATCACCATTATTATTTTTAATAAAATGCACATAAAAGAATGCAACTGCGATATCTCAATATGAATGACAGCACACTTGTGATTAGAAGCTCGCGAGATTGAACCTCTTAATCCCACAATCAAAGTTTTTGAATTCCGTATTACAGAAATAAAATAAATATTCTCTTCCCCGTCTTCTCTAAGATTGTTAATTTCAGTTTAGGGTCTCATTAACTATTCTTTAAAAAATACTCTTGATTTTTAATGTATCATAATTGTAAAATATTGTTTTTCAACACTCGGTTACTAAACCAATAATACAAATATCCTTTAATTTAATCATCAGAAGGTAAGATATATAGCCAATGCAATGTCAATTTAAACCCTAAAATTACGTTTAAAAACATTAAACAACCCATTTTGTTCGAATTTGAAAAATTCTGTGAAAGACTATTTGTGAAATTTAAAGTTAGTAATATGAAAATACCCAATTTATTAAAGAAGTCTGAATCTTTCTATTTATTATTATTATTTGAATTCCATAACTGAGTTGGTTTAAAAAATATATAAAACTTTCTAGTCTTTTTCTTTTTATGTGAAACACAAGACTATTTCGGTCTTTATTGGCACCCCTCTTTTGAACTTTGAATTTCCCAAGTTGATCAAAGGATAACAATGATTTTTTACAATCCACTTTTTGCAAATTTATAAAAAAAATCATTTTTCCGTACCACATTAATATAAAATAGTTCCAAAATTAAACGAATAAACAATGTATTGAAAATATATACTTTTTATATATAGCAAAAGAGTGTACTTAACGTTATACTTTTCAAAATAGTTTAAAATTGTAATCCCCGTTTGACAAAACTTTTAGAGCAATTGGACAGTCTAATTTTCTTAGAACACACCCTGCTTATATGAGCTATATTTCAAGCCACTTTTTTTTAAACGTAATAAATATTTAATTAAAAATATTTTATACAGAGGCAACGGTTGTTTTAAAAGTTAAACACAAGCTCTATGTTGTTTACATGATTTTTTTTTATTAAAACTATATATTCCAACCTGTTATTTTCCACAACCTCAAACATATTTTAAAATTTGACTTAACTAAAACTCTTTGCTACAATAAAAACTCTAGTTGTTCATTTATATTTCTGAAGGGTCATTGCACTGCACATTGTTAAGCAAAGTGTTTGGCATAAAAATTGTAAATAGAAGGGAAATTGAATATACTAGTCGTGTTGGAAAAACTTAATTCATGCCTTAAAAATATATTTTTTTACGAAATTTAAATTGTAGAAATGTTTTTACTTAAAATGCATTACTTAAGTGATAGTTAAAATCACCATGTAATTTACATTATTTTATTAAAGTCTTAGACCCTTAGATGTGCAGTAAAACAGAAGTAAAAAAACACCATAACATTGAAAAAATCGTTTTATAAACAAACCGACTTCAAATGGGTATTTATAAAATGCTTCAGTTAAAATTAACTGTAATGTTAAAATTTATGTTTCGAAGTGAAAACCTTAATATTAAATCGTATCTGTTTTTAAAAATTTTGACTTTTATATACATATAAAAGCAAATTCTTTCAGGAAAATTTGCGGACTTTTCGCCAAATTAAAAAAAATACCTTTTAAAAATAGTGATAATTTTAGAAATCACACTAAATTCCTGAAAGAGATTAAGCCAGACAGTTTTTAACCGACGTAAAGCGCGCCAATCAATTGTCAAAGCGCGCCAAAGGAGATCGGTTATCAATTCGACTGTTATGTACATTTTTAACGTATGTTCACAATATTTCTGTTCAAATTAAGATATTATGAAAAAATATTTCTTGCTGGATAGGGGTGTGTCACTTGGGCATTTTTCTTATTAAATAATTCGGTTATCTGGCATTTAACTATCCGGAATTATTAAATTTTTTAAAAAAAATATTGTCTGATTTTTGTAAAATTATTTTTTGTTGGATAAAGGAAAATCCACTTTTGGAAAATTTACAAAAAAAACAACGGTTATCTGGCGCTGTTATATATATCTGGAAATAATAATTAACCAGACTTTTTTATTAACACAGTTTGTTCGATTTCAAAATATTTTCATTATTGAATAAAGGTTGTGCAAAGATAGTTCACCCGGCATTGGCATGGATTTACAATATACATTGTTGGAATATGTTTTGTTTACCCGACGAAATTTATTCAACCGGATCTGGGACGTGGAAAAATGTGAGCAACAACTTAAATTGTTTGACGAAATAGCAGGGCGGAAGCCTCCTGCTAAATCAAAAACTAAAAAGGGAAAAATGAAATTATCTTTTTTGAAAAAGGAAAACAGACTTTAAAAAAATTGCGCTAAAAAGTATAAAATAATTTTTAATATAATGTACAATTTGAAAAAAGGGAATGATTTATTATTAATTTTATGGGAACGTCCATTGTTACTCTTGTGACGGTCAGAGAAAATTTTCATAAAAACGTACATTTTTTACAATACAAAACACGTTTAGGATAAAATTAAAAATTACTATTTAAAAGTTCATGTCATTCCGCTTCATAAAATATATCTAATATGTAATTTAGTATATTTTTGTTGTCTAGGAAATAAATCAAAATTTTGTTACTCTTGTGGCCACTGGAAAAGGCAAAATACAAAAAGTGTTTTTAAAGTAGAATTCCTGTGAATTATATGAGAATACAAAACCTCAAATTTACAAATATAATAGAGCAATATATCTCTTCAAAAGGGAAAAACTTTTGAATCTTTTTGACAAAATCTGAATTAATGGCATTGTTTTAAGTAAAAGGCTAAGCGTTACTCTTGTGACATTTTGTCCACAATTGAATTTCTGCTTAAAAACCTCAAAAAATCATTAATATATGAGCTAATTCTCGATTTTTTTTATATACAACAGTTTTAAACATTGATAGGAGTCTAAAATAGCTTAAAAGGGTATAGAATTATTATATTAAAAAATAGTTTATTAAAAAAATATTTTACAAATATAAGAGCAACAAAATTAGCCACAATTTGGTTTCTTTTGTATCAAATAGCATGATCATAAGGTTCAAACTTTTGAATTCTTTTTACTTTGTGTATTAAAGCACCTTATTTGATATTCATCATATACTGTTAGAATTAACGGACGACAACATAGTTTACATTCACCTACTGGTTATATTGCAATTTCTCGGCTCTTTTGCGTTCTGCTACTGAGCAGAATTGCTCTTCGTCTTCATCATCGGTTTCACTTGCAGTTTTATTGCTGTTTCCTTTATAAAATATGAACTCTTTGTAGGAATTAACGTGTGTTATGGTCAATGGTAGATAGTGGCATTTTTGGTAGCTTCGACAAAGTGTGTTTTTGTGTGCCCTTCACTATACAATTTCTCCAAGAGTAATACGCAAATGAATTCTTTGGCTATGATTTCTTCATTTGGTACATAAAGTATGTTTACCATTATTGCACCATGAACAAGTTCTGCAAAATCAGCAGCTTTTTGTATAATTGCTTTTTACCATGCACTTCATTTCATAGACATCACTTAAAAAAAGAAAAACAGCACTGATTCCATCTACAGCACTCGTATCCTGTTGAAAAAAAAATGTCCATGAAAACTGTTAATATTTAAGTGCTGACATGTTTACAAAATTATATTTTTGTTTACATTGGCCTGTGCAACCATCAGAAAAAACTGGATACACTTTTGACCAATGTATTTTCTTGGAGATGCTGCATTAAAATATTGTGCAAACACATTTACAGAAAATCTGTCTTGTATTCTGTAATAGTCGTTCTATGATATCTTTTCAAAATGCACATTCTGAATGTCTACCAACATTCAAGTAAAGTATCAAAGCACCAGCGACATAGCAAAATTGAAACAACAGGCTTGAAACAACAAATTTCCCAACTTAACAATTAAAAATTCCCAACTCAACGGTGCTAAAAATTTCCATTTCCAACTAATCAGCATTTTTCATCTTTTTTTATATACATTTTAGGTAATATTCAGTGGCGTAGCCAGCATTGGGTTACTTTGGGTTAGAACCCCCCACATAGCCAGTTTTTTTTTTTTTTTTTTAAATAACAAATGCAAAAAAAAAAACCAAATAAACGAAGATTTTTTTTTCTCTGATTTTTATAGAGCAAACACACACGTCGCATTTCCTGGTCTACCCCATATGAATCTCCTGAAGGGATGATTTTAAGGAGAACAATGGTGAAACAACCTTGAAGACAGAAAATTCGACTTCTTGGGGGGGGGGGGGCGATGGGGTAGTAGGTCTGTATGATTGTCTTGGTCGCTTGTACATGTAGAGGTATACTTTTCTTAACACTTGAAATGGGGCGGCAGTTGAGCCAGAATTCATAATGCATCAATCCAGAAATTACTTGCTTTGAAGTAAGGTATTTTCCCTGAAAAGACCCATTCATCCCCTACGTGCTTTAAGAAAGGATTGTAAATGACCCCTGTCAAAAATATAACGTCCCTAATTGTGATCCTCTTCGCTCCCTCACAATACCAGTGGAATTTTTTCCCCTTCTCAAAAATCAGTTTTCTGAGAGGTTGTATGTCTTTCATTTGCCATTTTTGTCTCTCATTCACAAAAACATAAACTATTGGAAGATTTAAGACAAAAGAAAGAAGCATCGTGCAAAAAATTTGCTGATGTGTTTAAAGTATGTACTCCTTTTCTTATTCAAATATTTTTGGTTTATTGAGATTATCGTTGAAAATACCCAAACCAAAACTAACTAATTTTTTATTCAATTACATTTACAAATGAGTTTTCTGTCGCTCGTATGTGCTACTTTTCACGAGAAAACGCGGTTTTGCGCTTTTTAAAAAAAAAAAATTGGGGTTTTGATCATTTCCAAGATTGATGTAAATTCGTTTGAATTTTTTTTTATGGGTGGTTATTAAAAAGTTATATTCAGCTATTATAAATACGAAAGGCACATAATGGAAAAGTTGGCTCTATTTAAAAAGGGTGGGGGTCAATAGATTCTCGTTTAAATCTGTGTTCATAACCTTTTTCTGGATTTTTTTTCTGCGGCGCTGCATCTCGTGCTGATGATTAGGCAAGCATTTTTCCATTGTCAGCTTCACAGATTCTACAAATCAATGTTTTTTTTATAATAATATTTTTTTTATTCAGTTATATGATTTTTTTACGAGCAACGCCAATTTTCGTTATGATTTTGCCGCAATAGACCGTTTTGCTGCGTCACGCAACCAATGAAACCTCCTCCCCCCATGTCACGCCACAGTCATACATGATAAAATTAACCGGAAAATAAGGATTATTATTCTGTTATTTGTAATTATATAATAAAGAATTATTTACACATTTAAAATTACTACTTAAAAATTATTATTATTAATTAAAATTACTAATTTAAAATTGCTTCATTCCGGATCCCCCATCAATATTTAGCTACAGACTTAAATCCCAGTAAAATGTCAGCCAGGTTTATTAGTAATTTAAATTATGAAATGACTAAAGATTAACCTGCGAAAATTAAGCTTTTATTTTACATCTTATTTATAATTTATATATAATTTTTATCAATTAAAATTATTAATTATAATTTAAATTTAAAATTACTGCTTAAATTAAAAAATATCATAAATTAAATTTACTAATTTAAAAGTACTACTTAAAAATTATTATGATTAATTAAAATTACTGATTTAAAATTATCAATTAAAATTGCTAATTTAAAATTATTAATTAAAATTAAAAATTATTAATTAAAATCATTAATTAAAATTAATAATTTAAAATTATTAATTAACTTTAATCAAATTATTAACTAAATTTTATGCAAATTATTAATTAAATTTAATTGAAATGTTTAATTAAAATTATAAGTTAAAAAAAATTCAAATCAATTATTAATAAAAAAAAATTATTTGGTTTTGGTCGGACCAAAAATAATTTATGGACCCCCCCCCCCCTTCGGACAATCCTGGCTACGCCACTGGTAATATTAAACAGTTCTCTCACAAGCATTAATTTGTTGCACCCATATTCCAATGCAATGTCCGCTCTGAGGTCTAATTTAAATGTAATAATACAAGTTAGGCCATTTCTAATCTGCCCTAGCTTTCATTTGCTAATAATATTAATTTTCTTCAGGCATAAATTTTCTCAAATTGGGAATTTTTAGCAGTAGAAATTCCCAACTTTCAGGGTTTCCAGATTATAGTGGGGCCGTGCTCCCCCCGGTGCAACGGACCTGCACAGCACTCTAAATCAATAAATCTTTAGGAATGGAGGAGAAAATAAATCTGCAACTGTCCTATGAATTACTTTGTAAGTTTTTATGAAAACCACAAATACACACATTCTGAGGACCTGCTGTCATTATTGTTCTGTAATTTTAAAGTAAATAAAAAATTAAGTTCATTCATTTTAAAAACATGAATGACTGCAATTTAATTTGTTTTAAATTAATTATGTAATTAATTATTAATATAATTAATTATGGAAAAACTACTCAAGAACTTATTCTTAAAAAGGGCAAAGCCAAATAAACTTAAAATATTGTTTTTGTTTTAGTCTGAAGACAACCTATTTGATTTACTTGCCAGAAATGTTATGCGTTACTCTTGTGACACAGTCATTTGTTACTCTTGTGACAACACAACAGAGGGTGTTCTATGCATGACACACAAAAAATAAATGGTGTAAAATATGTCTTATTCCACCAAATCAGAGATTAAAAGGTTTCAAGTAAAAATGTTAAGTAGTTTTTACAAATTTGAAACTTTTATATGTTTTTTGTTACTCTTGTAACAATTAAACATCACTATTAAATAGAGTTAAAATTTTATTCAAAAGCTAATCTAAAATATTTCAACTATATATATAATAAATATGTACATGGATTATGAATTTGTATATATAATGATTTCAATTAATGAACAAAATTAAGAAAATAATATACTATAATCGAAGTGACATTTTTGGCCCCAATAAAAGTGAAGAAATAAGTCAACTTTCAGAACAATTTCACTGCAGACTATTATTCTTATGAAATAATACCTTACAAATTCATATCCAACAGCTTTCTAGGATTAAATTGATATACCACACTTAAAGTTTGGTTAAAATTTTAATTTCAGTAAAAAGTTTCATTTTTGGTGGACGTTCCCTTATACTTATTACAACTTTTTGAAGTTGTTGCCAATTTACAAAAAACATACCTAAATTTTAGTGCCGATTTCAAAACATTGAAATAAGTATAAAATTAATATTAAATAAATCAATTTGTACATAACATTTGGAAAAAAAATTATACTTTTAGCGAATTTTTTTAAAGTTTTTTTTTTTTTTTTTTAAAGATTTTATTTAAGACTACTTACAATGACCTTCTCCACAACCGAGGAGCCATCTCCTTAACAATGTTGTCTGACCATTAGCAGCATTTTTTTTAAGTACTATAGAAAATCATCTTGATAGCAGCGACACCTGTTGATCACACAATCAGCCATCTGGTCTGGACCCTGATGTCTGCCCCCAGACAGATTCCCCCCATGGACACGTCTGGACTCTAATGGTGCCAGCAACATTTAGAGAGCTGTGGGATTAGTTAGTGTAAACTAAAACATAATTTCCTTTGGTTATTAGAATAAACATGAATGAGATGCATCAATTTTTTGTAAATTTCGAATTAATTACCATCAATTAGGAAAATAAACATATCAGTTTTCAATTTATATAAAAAATAATATTTTGTCAAATTTTCTTTTCAAGTTAATGGTTATGGCTTAAACAAAACAGTATTTTTTTTCACACTCAAAATTTAACGAAATAATAAGATAGTTACAAAAACGATTGAAATGTTTCTAGTAGTTTACTCTTTTGCTAAGCTAATCCTAGAATCTGAAATGAAACATCTTTAAAATCAGATTCGTGGGGTCTCAAGTTAGAAATACTATGCTATTCTTGTATAGCAGATACATTCCGACTATAACTCCGTGAAAAATTCCACGATTTATATAAATTTGGTCTTGTTCGAAGGGAAATTATTTAAAAATAAAACAAGTACTCGTGTCGAGGGAATCCATGGCATCAGACGCAACAATTTACTTTTAATCAGTCTTTTGACGAGGTTACGTTGGCGAACAAACTATCCTTACTTCTGTCTCTGTATAATTTGCTAAAATGACGTTTCATGTAAAATTCTTCTTCCCGTGAGCCGACATTGCTCCACCCAATTTTTTATTATTACTTTGATAAAAGATGTAAATTGTGATTTAATTTGTTATTAAAAAAAAATCTTTTAACAAAAGAATTATAACCACAGGCCAAAGCATCGACTAAATAATTTTTGACCAATATTACTACGAACAAAATAGCCGAAATACACCCTCCATTTCCTCTGCCCCCCAAGCCTGCTTTCCTTCCTTCTTGACACGCTATTCTTCACCCCACCCCCCCTCATGTTACGTACGATCATTATACATCCACTAAAAGCAATATAGAACCACGCAGAATAGAAAATTTCTTCCCTATATGTGTGTATGCAATATATGGACGACTCCTTGCAAGATTCCGCCAAATTTACCTACATCCGATTTTCTAGGTCTATGTAAATGAGTATGTTCCTTTTGAGAGTTCCATAAAATAGTTAATTGAACACTTCAAATACGTGAAGGGTTTTGCTTCTCGGGAAACTTCCTGCAAGTTTATTTTATTTGTTACATACTTCAAACACAAGATTCTTACATTATGTAAAGGAGGAGGTGTCTTTGGATATCCCTTCAGAAAATTATTCATTGCACTCTTTTCACTTGCAATTTATGAGGTTTTTCTCCTGTGTGAATCAGAAGGTGCTTCTTGAGATAACCTTTCACAGAAAATTGTTTGTTGCATACTTCACACACATGTGGTTTTTCTCCTGTGTGAATCCGGAGGTGCTTTTTGAGAGATCCGCTTTTAGAAAATTGCTTGTTGCAAATTTCACATTTATGAGGTTTTTCTCCTGTGTGAATCAGAAGGTGCTTCTTGAGATATCCTTTCACAGAAAATTGTTTGTTGCATACTTCACACACGTGTGGTTTTTCTCCTGTGTGAATCCGGAGGTGCTTCTTGAGAGATCCCTTTTGAGAAAATTTTTTGTTACACACTTCACACACATGTGGTTTTTCTCCCGTGTGAACCAGCAGGTGGATCTTGAGAGATCCGTGTACAGCAAATTGTTTGTTGCAAACTTTACATTTATAAGGTTTTTCTCCTGTGTGAATACGGAGGTGAGTTTTGAGTGATCCGCTTTCAGAAAATTGTTTGTCGCAAACTTCACACACATGTGGTTTTTCACCTGTGTGAGTCATGAGATGCCGCTTCAGATTATCTTTGAAAGAAAATTGTTTGTTGCAAACTTCACACACATGTGGTTTTTCTCCTGTGTGAATCAGGTGGTGCATCTTGAGAGATCCGCTTCTAGAAAATTGTTGGTTACATACTTCACATTTATGAGGTTTTTCTCCTGTGTGAATCCGGAGGTGTCTCTTCCACCTTCCGCTTTCAGCAAATTGTTTGTTGCAAATTTCACATTTATGAGGTTTTTCTCCTGTGTGAATCCGGAGGTGATTTTTGAGATGTCCCTTTTGAGAAAATTGTTTGTTGCAAACTTCACACACATGTGGCTTTTCTCCTGTGTGTATAAGCAGATGCGTCTTGAAATGTCCCTTTTGAGAAAATTGTTTATTGCACACTTCACATTTATGAGGTTTATCTGTTGTGTGAATGAGGAGGTGCATCTTGAGAGATCCCTTTACAGAAAATTGTTTGTTGCATACTTCACATTTATGAGGTTTTTTTGCTCTGTGAATCCGGAAGTGCCTTTTGAGAAGTCCGCTTTTAGAAAATTGTTTGTTGCAAACTTCACATTTATGAGGTTTATCTGTTGTGTGAATCAGGAGGTGCTTCTTGAGAGATCCGTTTTGAGAAAATTGTTTTTTGCATACTTCACACACATATGGTTTTTCTCCCGTGTGAATCATGAGGTGCTTCTTCAAAGCCCATTTGGAAGAAAATTGTTTGTTGCAAACTTCACACACATGTGGTTTTTCTCCTGTGTGAATCATGAGGTGCATCTTGAGAGATCCCTTTACAGAAAATTGTTTGTTACATACTTGACATTCATGAGGTTTTTCTCCTGTGTGAATCCGGCGGTGATTTTTGAGTGATCCGCTTTCAGAAAATTGTTTGTTGCAAACTTCACACACATGTGGTTTTTCTCCTGTGTGTATAAGCAGATGCGTCTTGAAATGTCCCTTATGAGAAAATTGTTTATTGCACACTTCACATTCATGATTTTTATCTCTCTTATGAATGAGGAGATGTCCCTTTTGAGAAAATTGTTTATTGCATATTTCGGGCAAAATATTCTTCTGTTATGTGTGGAAGAGAATTTGCTTCTTTAATTGTTTTTTATCAAATCGTTTATTACTATCTTCCCTGAAACGGGCATCAACTATATTCTTTCGAGCAAACATTTTGATAAACACAAACAAAATATGTGATTTTGAGATAGAAGTTTTCCACTGATATAATTTCTAAGCTGCGGTTGCGTGGAAATTTTGCCGGCTATGCTATTTTAGATGTTGCTGCAATTCGATCGATCGATAAATGTTCCGGTAAGACGTAGACTATTTTAAAAGATTGAATTAATATAGTAGAAGAGCTAAATATTAGAGAAACCTACCTCCCGAATAGAAATATATTTTAGATTAATTTTAAAAAATATATATCGACAGCGTGTTTTTGTATGTTTACATTTTCCTTTTTCAGTGCTGCCACTTTTATTTAGTTAAAAATATTGTTCCGTTTTGATTGGATGCAGGCCTTTACAAAATTAGGAAGTCTGCCTCTGATTTTTGACGTCATCATGAGTAGACTGGATTTCTCCTTTCTCGCTCTGTTTCTTCGCTTGAAGCGCTTGGTTTTTCGAGTAGATGAATAAAATTTTTCTTTAGAAAATGAACTGTTACGTTGCCTATACATTATTTACCTTACCTTTGCATTTCATTAAATATTTTTAAATAAATATTCCCCAAAAAATACTCGCATTAGCATGAAAATAAAAGTATCAAAGACCAAATTAACAAAAATTCTTTATTGAACTGAGCGTTTATATACAGTTATGCAATTTTATATATTTGTACCCTTTCTATAACTTTGATCCCTTTTTTCAATGTCTCAATTTTTTTAGAATATTTTTTTAATTATTTTTTTTATATAATTTTTTTGCCTGCAATAGTTTTTTAATAATGTATTTGTAGCTGAAGTTAATATTAGTTTTAAAACACTCTCAGAACTATGGCCCGCTTCACATTGATCATCTACATCAAAAACATTCATTACATAATTTATTAATTTCAAAGTTTTTTCAACCACAAATGAGCAGGGATCAGTAATTATTAAAATTTGGTCTCATTTTCTTTTAAAAGCAATTTTTGCACAACAATATAATTGTAACTTACAGCAATTACAATATATGCAGATGGGTAAACTAAACCACCTCTATCCAGAAATTCAATTCATTTATATTTATAGTTAAATTTTAAGGTCTTGTCAATACCTAGTCATTTGTTTTGAACAATATTTACAATGAATTTTTTTTATCGCCGAATGAGCAGAATAGCCGGAAAGGTATACAATAATAGACATTCAATTTTCAATGCCTTTAAATTCTTCCTCACCAACATTTATATAAAAATCCGAAACATAAAAACTGTCAGTATGTATTAGTAATAACGATATCAAATACTTCACTGGTGTTTTTATTTAAAACCGGTGATGTTTTAATCCAACTTAAACCTGAAAATCTGACATCTGCATGTTATCAATTTACATCAAAGAACGCAGATTAAATTATAAGCATAATCACACATACCAGGCACGTAGGTATAGATTTTTCATGGGGGTGTTTCAGTAACTGAGTAACTTATTCTCTCCCCCCCCCCCCCCAAAAAAAAAAAAAAATATCCCCCCCTCATTTTTTTTAAAACTTATGAATTTTTATTCAATTAAACAGGAATACGTTGGCATATAAGTATCGAAACAGCTACATTTATAATATATTTTTCATGAAATCATTACCAATTTTAGTTATTAACAATTTTAAAATTAGTAAATATCACTCCCTAATTATAAAATAAATTTAGAGAACAAATTTACATTTTTAGATTCCTTGTTTAAAATAATATATGGATCCCGTTTTAAAATCTTTTCCCTTCATCGCCAAAATTCAAATGTTATATAATGAAACATGATGATGTCATGTTACGTTTATTTTGAGATAAAAATAACCTAAAAACATGTTTTTGAAGCTTTTTGAAAACTATTTTCCGGGATAGGACCCCCGGAAAATACTAGGTTTTTCCTCATGCAACTCAACAAGAAGTATTATACTAGAAATTGAAATTTTTCTAGTTTTTTAAAGTATTTTTATGATTTGTACAGGAATTCGATTTTTAATTTTTTTTCTTGAGTTTCAGTGGGAGGGATTTGAACCCCCTGAACCGGCCCCCCCCTTACCTATGTGCCTGACACATACCCTGGTGTAATATGTAGGAGTAAAGTCGTCTCTGTGAATTGCACGAATCCATTTTCTGCGCAACGTCCGATCTTTAGGAAACGAAAACAGCTGAACTTTTGGTGTGTTCGTGTAATTTCCCTAACAATTAGGAACACAGCTCGTTTGTAAACCATAACTCAGATAATAAATAATAATCGCAGACAAAAACACACGGAATTTTTAATCGCAGACAAAAACACACGGAATTTTCACCCATTTTGAGAAAACAAAATTCGCGCTTAAAAAAAACAAAGCAGCGAAATCTTCGTCTCGACCCGCTTCCACGGCCTACTCGTGATGACGTCAGCTCCGGAAAGGTCACGTGAGGCACGGCCTTGTCTTTGAGTCGGTGTTGGTATAGGGCAGTAGCATCCCCTTCCCCCACCTCCCTTCCTCTTCGGTTTCGTGGAGGAAAAATACAAGTAACAGCCGCACAAACTCCACGATGTGATTGGTCGAAATTAACGTAAAACCGGAAACTGGTCACATGCAAACCGGCAACCTGCACGTGATGCCGTGTAAACCAATCACCGTCTGCAGATTATTTAGTCGTTTGCCGCTGTCCTCCACGAAGTCACTAGAGCTGCACAGTGGGCTATTGGCGACGGTTCGGGGTCAATTTTGAAGGAAAGACCCGGGAACACATACACATTCACACACATTCATACATGCACCTCGTTATTTTAGAACCATGGTCAGATGACGAGGTAACACCTGAACTCCCTCATTTTAAGTAACCGAAATCGAAAATCTGAATTCTGTAATATATTTTATTCTTAAACAAAAACTATCCAATTTACTTAAACTTGTTTCGTTGGCATTCTCACTTTACATTTAAAAGAATTACTTTTTTAAAATTACAACAGAAAAATAACAGGCTTTTATAATTTTTTTTTTTTAAGATAACAAAATTATTTTTTCAACATGGTAGCAGTACATTTTTCTAAACAAATTTTATAACCACTTTTAAAGTACTGTCAAAATAAATTGGCTTTTTTTTAAAAAAAATTATCAATGAAAAGATTTTTAAATTAAAGTTTAAGTATTTAGAATATGACACTTTCTTGAATACTTATTAAAATTTGTCTATTTGCAATGGGAAGAAAGGCAAACAAAAATTTATTGTACTTGAAGAGTAAACCTCTCCTTATATAATTTTTTTAAAAACAAAAAGAAATATATAAAATAAATTTTATATGTCGAGAGGATAGAAATCGAAACTACTAGTTTGTTTCCATCATGATAAGTCACGTGAAACTTGCGTATCGGGGTCTGTTTCGAAAGAAAGATCTAAGACGTCAGGCCATAGGACCAGATCAAATTTTAGGAGCCCTAGTCCCCGTTTCTTATTCACTCGGAAGGTCTATGGTAGTTCTGAGGATCCGTTGTCGGCTGGCAAACAGAGAGTTGCGAATTCGAATACGGGTGAGATGGCGACTTGCTTAATGTTTTTTAATGCATTGAGCTTGTGAACGGAGGGTTACCAGATTTTCTGCAAAATAACGAAATGTCGTCCGAACTTATCCTCCTATTTCCAGAGCGTGTATACAGGACATCACGTTAAATCTGATCGGGGTCCAGTGTTTTTATGCCTATATTCAGGTTGCGTCGGGCGCCAGTTAAGGTGTTATCCTCGTCATCTGACGAACATAATTAAAAAATACGATGTATCGTTTCCGGGTATTTCCTTATAGGTAGGCCCCGAATCGTCGCCAGTAGCCCACTGTGCAGCTCTAGTGCGTGGTTTGGTTAATTAACGTTGCACTAGAGCTGCACAGTGGGCTACTGGCGACGTTTCGAGGCCTACCTAGAAGAAAAGACCCGGGAACTCTCTGATTCCCAGATGACGCCTTAATCCGCGCGGTCACGGAGGCATCGGTTTAGTGCGTGACTTTAATCAACCAAAGCTAAACTTGGTATACACGACGAGTGATTGGTTGCAAACGTCTCACTGAAGCACACTATGGGCTACTTAAGAAGGTGTAAGATTTATTTTGTTATGGAGACCGGGAACACCCTTTTTTTTTTTATCCCTGTTCATTAGGGTGGAGCGAAAAAAATCAAAAACCATCTTGGAAAAATGGCGGCCAAAATCAGTTTTTTGTGATTGTCTCCTTATTTTGTAAATTTAGAGAAAATATTTCAATTACAAAATTATTCCCTAAGTAATTTTACACAAAAATGCAATTTACATTATGTTTCTGCGACTCACCATTTAGACGCTAGAGGTGAATAAAGTGGATACTAAATCACCAAGTGCCATGAAACCTCAAGAAACCGCTTTGACAGGACGTCTTTTGTTCCTTACTTTGTTTAAAAACCTCTCAATACCTCATTCACGCATAATATTTTTTAATTAACTTTTTAGTAATGTATTTCGTATACATAAAACTAAAAAAAATTTCAGCTTCAACACAAGTCATATTTTCTATATTATCATTGTATGCAGATAGTTCTAAATTTCTTTATGTACACTCCCAAAATTATTTACTTCAAGTCAGTTCCCGTATATATAAAAATTACAACTACGATTTTTTCTGATATTTCTTTACCTTCATATTATAGTTCGGTACAACAAAGTACGCCTCATGTATTTGACTCCAGCACAGCTGGAGTGCTTTTTCTACATGGTAAGTAAGTATGTGTGGTATGGTGATCTTGCGATCTCACCAGCTTTCAAAAGCCATGCGTTAGTCTAAGATCATTAACACAATAATAATAAGAGTAGTAAGTTAAATGTAACAATTGAGGTCTATTAGGGAAACAAGTCTGTAGCTGAGTATTTGCACTATATTTTTCCAATGGCATCAATAGTTATTTGCATTACAACATTAGAAAGCCTTTAAATAATTTATTTTTATTGGGCAAAGATTATTTATTGTCCTTCCACACTGTGGGTTCGGTTTGATTAATTAACGTCGCACTAGTTACACACTATGAGAGTAAACACTGGGTGTAAGTAAACGTTTTTTAAAAAAATTATGTAATCATTTAAAAGCCAGGTGAAAGAAGATACTCTAGTATTTTTGTAAAATTCGAAGACATAATGCTAAATTTAAATGTTTCCTGAGTTTATAATAGGTTTTTTTTAATGTGTGATTCATATCCATTGGTTAAGTAGGATTTGATCAATTACACTATTAGAATTTTTTTTAACAGAAGCAAGCCATTTTGGCGTTCTTCCTCTTTTTGAACAAAGTAATACTTTTCAAGCAATCAGACAACTAAAAGTAATATAGTACTTATATTCATCCTTTGAATGATAAAATTTAGCTCTATGGAAATATTTTAAGTTTTGAATAATAATTCAATATCAATATTGGAATTTTAAATGTTATTTGGATTGTAGAAGGGTGTTCCAAGTCGGAATAGTTACTTGGAAATAAATAGGGAAGATTTATTCTTCAACTCTATGGGAGCCCAATGTGAAATCTCTTCCAGAAATGGAAATATAACACATATTTGCAAAATCCCCTCAGTAAAATTAACTTTATCTTAACGTCAAACAACCATTTTTGTTAAATTATACGTTCATAAGGTATAGAGATGTTTTTAATCAAAGTAAGGAACAAAAGACGTCCTGTCAAAGCGGTTTCTTGAGTTTTCATGCCACTTGGTGATTTAGTATCCACTTTATTCGCCTCTAGCGTCTAAATGGTGAGTCGCAGAAACATAATGTAAATTGCATTTTTGGGTAAAATTACTTAGGGAATAATTTTGTAATTGAAATATTTTCTATAAATTTACAAAATAAGGAGATAATCACCAAAAACTGATTTTGGCCGCCATTTTTCCAAGATGGCGGCCAACGCCGGCGTGGTGCAGGGGTGTAAAATTAATATATCATACAGAATACTTTTTGGAAGCGATTAAAATTGTTTCCAGCTTTCCCTTATTTTTTTTTCCGAATTGAACCCTTTGCTGACTGGACTAATAGTGCGTTACAACATATTCAATTTTTACCTATTATTGGTAAATTTCAAGGCCTGAGGGGAACCTCTGGATATTATTTGCTATCAAAATCCTTTTACATGGTGAATAATGTATGCGAAAGGCAACTTTTCCGCACTATTACTTTACACTAATCAAATTTTGATTTTTTTCGCTCCACCCTACTGTCCATATCAAATTACATCAAGGGCACATAAACACATTGAAAGCGTCTGAATAGAGCTACACTATGGGCTACTTAGGGGCTGTAGATTAATAATGTCACATCGTTTCCCACATTTTTGAACACCACTCCCTTATGTCACATAGTGTCACACATCACTATACCTTTGAAAAAAAATTAAATATTAAAGAATGACTTCAGAAGTCTATTCTTTTATATTATTTTCATCACAATTATGACTATAAATTATCATTAATCTAATATATTTGCATTATGGTGAGTACCTATAAGAAAATCTAACGAAATCTCGAACAAAATCCCTCATTTTGAGTTTTTTGCATGAATTGGGATACACTGATCCTGAAAATTGATGCGATTTTTAACCGACTGAAAAGAGGACCAACTAAAACTATAAAATAAAACCGTAATTTTTTTTTAATTAAAACCGTCAAAGCGCGCCAAAAGGTGAAATGTTATCAATTCGACAGTTTGGTATATTTTTTTATGTATGTTCGTGCAAGATTTCTGCTTTTTCAATAGGCATGCATTTAGGCACCTTTTGAAAAATGGCAATAGCCCGATTACGGCCTACCATATTCTCAAAGAAGAGCACAATTGTTTATCGCCCAGACAAAAGGTTGCCGTGGCCGCAATCGGATCTTTCCGTTGAAAAATAAATCCGGTTATCTGACATTTTACCAGTGGCGGATTTAAGACAAAAGGCCCAGGCGGCAAAAATTTTTGAAGAGGGCCCGTTTTCTAATAAATAATTTAGGAGCAAACATTCAAAAAACGTGTTTTTTTTTTTTTAATTTTTTAAAAATAGGATTATTACCTCTTTTGAACTTGCTTCCGAATTTTTAATAGAACTTAACTATTTTATTTGTCCAAAACACGTTTTATCCTTTGAATTTATCTACCAAAGTTTGGAATCTGTAGATCAGTCAATGTAGTAAGAAAAAGTTATTATTTGCGGTTTTTGCCACGAACTCTTCAGATTCTATAAGCGCACTTAATGTGACGAAACAAAATTTGAATATTTGTTTCTAAATGATAATTTTCTATAATATTAACAAAAATTAATATTTTGCTCGACGCAATTATTTCCCACTTTGAGAACAGCGCAACGGTTCCGCAGCCCCTTGCATCAATTGTGCTGTGTTGTAATCTCGCAAATAGAACTTTTCGATATTTGTAACTAAATAAACTTGATTCGTCTAATTTAACAAAACAAATAAAATATTTTACAATAAAAGTTCGTAAATATGGCTTTATGCCGTATTTTAGTCCTCATTGTACAGTTTTAATTTTCTTACAAGGAAACGTACCACATTCTGATAAACACCGAAAATGAAATTACCAAAAGTAATATATTTTTTTTTTTTACATTATTTTTATATTTACTTTTTACATTTTTAACGAAGTGTTGTAGATATTCATATAAATATCTGAAATTATGTTTATTTCAGCTACTTAAATGGATACATTTTATAAATAGTTTTCAAACTTAAACTTTTTCTGCTTTTAGGAAACATAAAAAGTTAGTAATATAAAAATATATACGATTTTGCACGAGTCAGAGTTTATTGAGTACAAGAAAAGTTTAATTGAATAATGTTTTGAATAAATATAAATTATCAATTTAAATATTAGCAAATGAAATAAATAATAAATTGTTAACAAATGAAATAAATAATAAATTGTTAACAAATGAAATAAATAATAAATTGTTAACAAATGAAATAAATAATAAATTGTTAACAAATGAAATAAATAATAAATTGTTAACAAATGAAATAAATAATAAATTGTTAACAAATGAAATAAATAATAAATTGTTAACAAATGAAATAAATAATAAATTGTTAACAAATGAAATAAATAATAAATTGTTAACAAATGAAATAAATAATAAATTGTTGAATATATAATTATTCAATTGATGCAATAAAATCATTAGAAATTTAGACTTTATATAAACCGTATTTTCCTAGTATTTACACTAATTCGCTACATTGAAATTGCATTTATTATATGTAATTTATATATTATTCAAGATTAAAATGAGCTTCGACTTATTTCTATACATAAACATTCTTAGTGTTATTGACTTAATGGTGTATAGCAAAAACAAACATTTTAATTAGAGTCATTGCCAATTGATTAACATAATTACAAAAGCCCATTTCATTAGGAAAGATGTTATGATTTGTAATTGATTTTTAGAATATAGAAATATTTACTTACTTGCAAAACAGTAAAATATGCTGATGTAAAAAACCTCCTATATTTGTTATTAGTACTAAAAAAATTACTTCCTAAATTTACCGTCTTACTCTGAAATAAGAAGCTGTGAAATGGAAGCTGTTCGATCTCATAAATTAAGGATTTTTTTTTCAAGTAGTCCCGTATGACCAATGTAGTTGTATTGTAGTCCATTCTAAACCTCCACAAACATAAAATGGCAATACTCATGTCACAATGGAAAGAGCATCTATCAACCAGTACGGCCAAGTGTCACTAATTACAAACAGAAGAGAACGAAGCGAAGTAGACTGACTATACATTACAATTCCCCGAAAAGCAGTCCTTTGTGACCCCTGACCCTGACATATGTCTTGAGATGTCTTGCTACAATTCCGACTCACGGATGCCTTTCAAACGAAGTTGGTAACAGAACAGGTGCTTTGGACCACTCCCTGTTTGGACAAAAGGGCATTTGACTAATGATACATACAAACCGTCTTCGAAAGGAAACTATTGAAAAAGGTTTGCAAGCGATTTCATTGTCAAAGCTACGACAATTCATTCTTCTCCTGTTCTTTTCAAAACGACCTCTTTCCTATTCCAAGCGCACGTAAAACACGTTTAGCAATAAACAAGGGTTTCCTTTCCAAGGCGGATTTTTGTACAAATTCTCTATAACTGCAATTGGTATTTAAAATGAGATTTATTTAAAAAAAAAAAGGTAGAGGGGATTATTATATTAGGGAGGGTGACTCAGCCCCTTCAAAATATTTCTTGAAGGGGGCTCTAGACCTTTAGCCCCCCTCCCCCTAAGTATATGCCCGGGATTGATTAAAAAAATTCATTACTATAGGCACAAAAGCACTGATAGGGGCCATCACTCTTAAAAAAATAGATTAAAATAATTAAAAATCCCACATATACAGTTAATTATTCTTTTAAAAACAAGAAATTACAACGTTTTTGGAAAAATTGCTGTAAAGTTATGCAAAATTGCAGTAAACGAATTTTAAAAAACATAGGCAATTTTTCTACAATAAAAGATGAGGATCATAAACCCAGGACTCTTAGCTACAGACTAACGTGCCTAATGATAAATCAGGCCCTGTTCAACCCAAACTTCATAGTTTATTAAATGAAATATTTTCAACGATTTGTCTTACGCTTTTAAATAGACCCTAAAGCATCAATTCGAGTTTCTAGTTACGTGTTTGATAAGTGTAATATATTTTTATAGCATAGGGGAATACTATAAAATTGTAACTTCTCTATATTAATACTCCCCCCCCCCCTTCCCCATCCCCCCGGCCTCCTTAACGCTGTGACAAAGGGTCCCGTGCTTTTGGTTGGTGGCCTTTTGCCAAAAAAAAAAAAAAACTTAATCTGTATTTTAATTTCTTAACCCCTTTTTTTAAAAAAATATTTAAATAAGACCGTATTGCTACATTTTTTAATTTTAAATAATGATTAGAAACTGCCGTTCTCATGCTCTATGCACTTAAACTCCGAGTTTATTTTTCGAGAGTCGTTGCTTAGCCCCACTCCTAAATAATAATAATCTTAAAATCTATTAAAAATATTATAATTCTTAAATCTATATTATAGTTTATGGATTCTCGCAGCTACCTTCACACAGTGCCCTGCGTCTCATAAGAGGCCCCACGTTTGGTCTGTTTACAAAAGCAGGGCCCTGCCCCCGCGTCGTAGATGATTTGGGGGCTGCTCAGAAACCATGTACAAGTGCTGTTTGCACGGACTTATTCGATAATGGGGCCCTGTAAAGAGGAGGAGTGGGCCCGGGCCCGTTGAAGAAGGGGCACCTGTCTACTCGTATGCATAAGGATAAAGGAATCCAAACAGATAATTTCAATGAAATGTTTAGTAAAATTAAAATATGTTAAAAAATAAAAGAAACAATTATTTATTTTCCTCCCTTTTCTAACTTTGTGAGTCGGGGGGGCCCAAAATGGACCCAAGACAAGGGGGCCCAGGCGGCAACTGTCCATTTGCCGCCCGTTAAATCCGCCACTGCATTTTACTATCTGGAATTCACAATTAACTTGACCATTAAAAAAAAAATATTGTCCGATTTCGAAAATGCTTTTTTTGTTGGATAGGGAAAAATCCACTTTGAATAAAACTGCAAAAATTAATCGGTTATCCGGCTGTATATCGAAAATATCGATTAACCAAACTTTTTTTTAACAGTTTCTCCAATTTAAAATTTGTTTTCATTGTTTGATAGAAGTTGATAAATATTTACAATATTAATTTTGTTTTTTGCCTGTATAATTTCAGAGCAGCCTAGGAATACGAATGATAAAGTTTGACGTCATCAAAAATAGTATATAAAATCGCATTGAAGTAGTAAAATATCTTTAATTATAAAACATACTGCATCATATTATTAGAACAATCTAGGCGAGTCTGACCACAACCTCGGTTGCCGTCAAAAAAAATTCTACCAGTGTTCTTCATTTCGTAGTCCAACTAATACTTTGTTCAATGTGGAGGTAGCCCTTTAAATAAGATATTTACATATTGTCTAATATCTCTGTATGTAACTGTCGGAAATTAACAAAAATTTATATTTTAATTATTTTGAGGGTGGGGAAATTTTCTGCGCTATCAAGAGTAGGTGTTGCTATTGAAAATTTAATAATTGGTCCTTATTTTAATATGAAGACAGCCCTAGTAAAATGATTTGCATATCATTGTGTAGCAGTCATTATGTCCTGCAAAATGGTATATTAATTTCAGCTCTACGATAAATAGTGGCCGGAATACCAGGGATGGTTCGTTTTTTCCCCTCGACTGTACCTCTAGGGTTAAACTTGCGTGCTTTTATACTTTCCATTTCTGAGTTGCCAATCATCCATACTATACAAAGACTTAACAACCCTTTACTTCTCAATTTACCTGAAACAAAACACGTAAACAGACCTTGGTGTAAAAATTCATAATTTATTGTGTTGGTTTGATATGTTCGAATATATTAGAGGAAAAAAAATAATTCAATAAATACAAAAGATTAGCTCTTACAAAAAACTTTTCTTGTGTTTCAATAAATTTTTTTAGCGACCAACAGAGGGTAAAAATGACCGATCTACTCAAGTGTAGTATAAAATTAATAATTAAATAAATTCACAGAAATGTGCTAGTGTTTTTTTTTATTTATGAAATAATTTAAAAGGTCAGTAATAGTATAATAGTGAAGGCAGCATACTCGAGATAGGAAGGTCTAAAGCTCGAGTTCTGGTTTGGCAAATCGAAGATTCACTATCTGAAATTGGAAATGCAGAGCCGACTCGAACACCAAACAAAGAACAGCGTATTTTTTAAATAGCAGATCTCAATTACATAAAAGAAAATCAACATGGGCACCTTTCCCGATTTACCACAATAGTCGGGGACAACCTAAGTTGAACCTAAAGTGGAAGTTATGATATGTATAAATATTCAATTGCTTTAGGCTCAACTTAGGTTGTCCCCGAGTATAGCATATTTCTGTATCAGGTCAGAATAATTTATACTTTGTGCAATATCGTTTTCGATCACTAAACTCTAACTGTACTTGCTGGAAGGCTCAAACCTTGTTTCGTCTATGGGCGCGTTGAACCTAATTGAAAGCAGCCATGCTGAGCCCCAATATTTTTAAAAAAGTGATTTAGTGGTGTTTTTTTTATTACCATAGTATTGTAGAAATATTATATGTATATAAATATTATATTTTCTTCTTATAGAATTAATGTTTATATTGCCAAACAAATAGTTTTTGCTCTTGCTTTTTATCTACTGATTTACGGTAACATATATATGTTACCGTAAATCAGTTAATTCCCGAATTTCCTAGTTAGAACTAATTCTATCATAACCCCTTCGTTATTACCAGTATTAACTAGGCAATACTAGAATTAACTGATATATATAGAGAAAACTAGAATTTACGGACTGAATATTATGTTTCCATTTTTTACAGTTTTTGTTATTTAAAACTGTAATTAGTAAAAACGAAAGGTCAAAAGAAAAAAATAGAAAATACTCAGTTACTAGTTAAAATTAGTTTCGACTAAAATGTATAATTTTAAACTAGTTTTGCATGTCCAGACCAGCACAGAGGATTAGTTTTATTTGGGTTTATCGGGTCTTCACGATAATTCTCGTTAAAACTAGAATTATCTAACAGCAATTGTTAATTCTAATATAGTAGAGTCAATACTGGTATTATAGTTCAAAAATACAAGGCATCGTTCCCGGGTCTTTCCTTCGAGATAGGCTCCGAACCGTCGCCAATAGCCCACTGTGCAGCTCTTATGAGACGTTAATTAACCAAACCAAACCAATACTGGTATTAACGAAGGAGCTATGATAGAACCAGTTATAACTATCAAATTCGGGTATTGACTGATTTCGGGTTTTCACGGTAACATACAAATTTTCTAGTTTTCTGTGTAGTATTTGATTTTGACGCATCGCCCTAAGGTCGCCTCTGCTTCCATGTGACGATATTTCAAACAATCGACCAGTTCAGGTGTTTCCTCGTCATCTGACCATGGTTCTAAAATAACGAGGCGCATTTATGAATGTGTGTGTGAATGTGTATGTGTTCCCGGGTCTTTCCTTCGAGATAGACCCCCGAGCCCACTGTGCAGCTCTAGTGTGACGGTAATGGGGGAGTTTCACGCCAAGAAGAAGAAGACCGCTGTTCCAAAGGAACATGTAGAAAAATCTGCGAAGCCGAAGAAGTTCCGCAGGATTAGCATGGAACTCATTAAATAATATCTCAATATAAAAATATTTACTTAATATACTGAGATAGATTGTGAAAATAATATAAGGCATTTTGTGTGTCGAAATAAAAGTATTTTTCCGTATTTCGTTGTAATTCTAATTATATACATATATAATATATAAATTTTACTGCATTTAAATTTATTCACATATAGACTAAAAATATGACTTATTTGGAAAAACAAATATTATTAACAAACTTTGACATAATTACAATCGTAGCGATTAAACAAACAAAAGCAAAGTTGTCTGCAGTAGGGAAGACATCGAAACTACTAGTAAGTTACCATGTTAATACGTCACGGGAAACTCCCGCATTAACCAAAACCAAACCAATCAAACAATCGACCAATTACTTTCAAAATACTACGAAAGATATGAGACATTCGAAACATTGCGAAGGATTCGACTGTCATTCAATTGTCAGTTTCAAGTCCCGACGTTTATTGAAGGCGTTGGGTGCCAGTTCAGGTGTTTCCTCGTCATCTGAACATGGTTCTGAAATAATAACAAGGTGCAGGTATGAAGGAATGTGTGTGTGAATGTGTATGTGTTCCCGGGTCTTTCCTTCGAGATAGACCCCGAACCGTCGCCAATAGCCCACTGTACAGCTCTAGTGCGACGTTAACTAACCAAACCAAACGAAACAATTGTCAGTTTCACAATTTCAACACGCGTCCCATGAACAGTATCAAACCTGTCCTTTTTTCCAATATAAAAAACACAAACGGATGATCGGCTCTAAACACAACCTTCTTCTGCTGCCGCACACTCACAAAGTGAATCAAACCCGTTGTAAACGCTGTGGCCTCTGTTCCCTCTTCATTCACTCGAATCTTCGATTTGTGAATCACATCCGTGACGTACATCTTACTCGAATCTCTGATTGAAATCCCCGAGAAATCCTCGGATCCGGCCTTGAAGATTCCGTGGACGCCCAACCTCTGGAGTTCTGGCGATAAGTTCTTGCTGAACTCCATCTTGAATTTAGGTATGCTCAGGTCGAGTTTCTCCGGGGACATTCTTTGTCGGATCTCGTCCAGTTTGGTGCTGGTCAGGTTGTTTTCCAGTTCTGGCAGACCGTCTCGGAGTTTGGGTAGGATGATCAGCATAGAGAGGGTTTCACCTACGTAAGGCAGTTCCACTGCTTGGTAGTCATCGGCAACTGCATAAGGGAGCGTGGGAGAACTATGGTGCATCATAGGAACTTTTCTATAATAAAGTAATCAAAAATAAATAAATATTTATTATGATTTTATTTTATAAATAAATATTTATTATGTTTGTTTTGTTTGTTTGTTTAATTAATTAACGTCGCACTAGAGCTGCACAGTGGGCTATTGGCGACGGTTCGGGGCCTATCTCGAAGGAAAAGCCCGGGAACGATGCCTCGTATTTTTGAACCATGGTCAGATGACGAGGACAACACCTGGTTTGGTTTGGTTTGGTTTTGTTTTGTTAATAAACGTCGCACTAGAGCTGCACAGTGGGCTATTGGCGACGGTTCGGGGTCAATCTCGAAGGACCCGGGAACACATACACATTCACACACACATTCATACACACATTCATACATGCACCTCGTTATTTTAGAACCATGGTCAGATGACGAGGAAACACCTGAACTGGCACCCAACGCCTTCAATAGGCGTCGGGACTTTGGACCCCGATCAGATGTATCGTGCACCAGTCCCGTATACACGCCAGTATAATTTGTTGGATATTCTGGACGACTTTCTAGTATTTTTGTAGCGAAGCTGGCACCCCTCCGATCGCAAGATCACTACTTTTTTACTTTTCTATGTCAAGTCCATTTCACGGATTCGAACCACCAATCCTCTGATTAGTAGCTGAACGCCTTACCAACTGAGCAACTGGGGCTCGGACAACACCTGAGCTGGCACCCAACGCCTTCAATAGACGTCGGGACTTTGGACCCCGATCAGATGTATCGTGCACCAGTCCCGTATACACGCCGTTATTTTTTGTGAATGTTCTGGACGACATTCTAGTATTTTGGTAGCGAAGTTGGCAACCCTCCGATCGCAATATCACTACTTTTTTTACTATTCTTTAGTCTACTCCATCGCAAGGTTTTGAACCGGGGACCCTTGGATTCCCAGCTGACGCCTAATCCACTCGGTCACGGAGGCCTAAATATTTATTATGATTTTACTTTACAAAGTAAAGCAGATAAAATACGTGGATGCAAGAACCAGTGAGCTGCCTGATTTATACTTTTTCACTTATTTCTATAAAGAAAAAAAGGGCTCCGTGGCCGAGCGGTTAAAGGCGTCAGCTGGGAATAAGAAGGTTCCTGGTTCGATGCCAGGCGATGGACTAGACAAAGAAAAGTAAAAAGTAGTGATTTTGTGATCGGAGGGTTGCCAGCTTCGCTACAAAATACTAGAAAAGTCGTCCAGAACATCCGCAAAAAATTAACGGCGTGTAAACGGGACTGGTGCTCGATACATCTGATCGGGTGTCCAAAGTCTCGACGTCTATTGAAGGCGTTGGGTGCCAGTTCAGGTGTTTCCTCGTCATCTGACCGTGGTCCTAAAAATAACGAGGTGCATGCATGAATGTGTGTGTGAATGTTTTCTAGGGTCTTTCCTTCGAGATAGACCCCGAACCGTTGCCAATAGCCCATTGTGCAGCTCTAGTGCGACGTTGATTAACCAAACCAAACCAATCAATAAAGAAAAAAAAATCATCTATGCGGGAGTTTCACGTGACGTATGAAGAGGGAAACTTACTAGTAGATTTCTTCCCTCCATTAGACAACTATGTTTTTGTTTGTTTAGTCGCTACGCTTGCAATTATGGGAAAGTTGTTTAGAATATTGGTTTTTGCCAAATAAGTAATACTTTTATTCTATATGATTAAATTTAAATATAGAAATATTTATATTTTATCTATATATAAGTTGCCTATAATTAAAATTATTACGAAAAACGAAAAAATACTTTTATTTCAACACAAAAAATGCTTCATAAACGATGTGTACAATCTATCTCAGTGTATGAAGTAAATATTTCTATATTGAGGTATTATTTAATGACAAAAACTTAAAATTATAATACAGGAACTGAAGTTCCATGCTAACCTTAGGGAACTTTTTCGGTGTCACGGAATTATCTCCGTATTCTGTTGGAACAGCGGTCTTCTTCTTCTCGGAGTGAAACTCACCCATTGATTGGTGCAAGAACCAGACAACTATAAGCAATGACTATAGAGGTATAAACGGGAAAATATAAAACTTTTGCTCATACGATGCAGGAAAAGTACACTGCTTTTCGTCCGTCTTGAACAATTTCGGAAACAGGAGCTGTCTGGTTCGCACAACCACGTCTTCAAATGTTCAGAAACGACGAAAAACACTTACGTTTCTTGCACCGTATAACACAAGTACATCAGTCCCTTTTCCTTTATATCTCTACTGCCATTGTTTAGAACTGTCTGGTGCTTTCACCAATCGGATTTGTTTTTGTATAGGGATAAGGGAAAAAGTGTAAATCGGAAAAAGTAGAGCTATCTGGTTCTTGCCCCCTACGTCTTCAATTGTGTTATACTTACCATTATCGTGATGCGAAACGTCTATGTTACGCTTTTTGGGTGATACTTTACGTTACTATAGGGATAAGGGCTTTATAGGGATATCTCTATAGCCACTGTTTAGAACTGTCTGGTTCTTGCACCAATCGGATTTGTTTCTTTATAGGGATAAATGAAAAAGTGTAAATCGGAAAAAGTAGAGCTGTCTGGTTCCCTACGTCTGGCCCCTACGTCTTCAATTGTACTATACTTGCCATTATCTTGATGCGAAACGTCTATGTTACGCTTTTTGGGTGATACATTCCGTTACTATAACTTCGTGACGAATAGCTTTGGTGGACATGAAGTTTGTGATACAGATGTTACTTTATCGGTGTTGAGTCAAACACAAGGTCAGATAAATCTATAATAATAAAAGCAAAAGTTTGTCTGTGGACCGCAAACAACGAACTTCCTCTGCGTATAAAAGGCTGAAAATTTATATACGAGTACTATTCATCCTCAAGATGTGCACCTGAGGCTTGGATTTAGAAAATTTCATTTAGGCTTTTTTAAAAAATCATTTTAACAATTTTAGAAATATTGCAAAAAGAAACATCTGGAAATATTTCCGAGATATAAAACATGCCTCTGTAGATTAGTTGGTATAGCATGGGGTTTCAGAACATGTATTCAAACTCCGATGAGGGTTACTCATTTCCCCCCCAACGTATGTGCCTTAAAGGATTCCCCAGTAACGAGGGGCCGAACAGCTAGTTTAAAAATAAGAAAAGGATCCAACTCACTTGGATCTCAAACCGCCATTGTAGAAGACCTCTCGCCTAGTAATCCTCGGATGGAAGGGTATCTTCCATTTTCCCTTGAAATAAACAGCATTCAGAAGAACCATGGCCGTCATCGGATGCACTTCTTTCAACACCTGTCGAATCTTACCACCTGTCTTGGCCTCCACCCATCTGTTGACATCGCCAACGATCCTCTGTCCGTCCCTTGCAAAGTTCACTTCTCTGACTGGAGAAAGGTAGACATCTTGAATGCTCGTTTTGTACTCAGGTCGCAGAGAAAGATGTTCGTCAACCAAGATGGCGCTGGCGGACTTCAGAATGTAACCGTTGTTGGAAGAGTTCGAGATTTGGTTTAGAAGTTGGTGGAATGTGGAATGGATTGCTTCGTCAGGTATCCGGGCGTCTTCGTAGCCCAATGCTTGTCGAAGTTCCTAAAATATCGGTGATTAAAAGACGAAAGTTCGAACAATTAACATACAGGATAGTTATTTTTTGTCTGTTTGATTGCACATAATAAATCCTTATTTTCCATATATTTTGACTACTTTGTTGGAAATATTTCAAGGGCAGGGCCATGACAAAAACACCCAACGATTTTTTTTTAATATTTAAAACTAGTTCACAGACAGTAAATACATTAAATATCAATGCGGGGTGTTTCACGTGACGTATCAACAGTGTAACTTACTAGTAGTTTCGATTTCTTCCCTACAGCAGACAACTTTGCTTTTGTTTGTTTAGTCGCTATGCTCGCAAATATGGGAAAGTTTGTTTAAAATATTTGTCTTTTTCCAAATAAGTAATACTTTTATTCTATATATGAATAAATTTAAATACAGAAATACTTATATTATATCTGTATATAATTGCTTATAATTATAATTACAACAAAATACGGAAAAATACTTTTATTTCAACACAAAAAATGCTTCATATACGATGAGTATAATCTATCTCAGTGTATGAAGTAAATATTTCTATATTGAGGTATTATTTAATGACGAAAATTTTAAATTATAGTCCAGGAACTGAAGTTCCATGCTAATCCTACAGAACTTCTTTGGCGTCGCGGATTTTTCTCCATGTTCTTTACGATTTTCAACATTATTCAACACACGTGTTATTTTCATTGGAAAGTAATTACAGTCATATTATAGAAATTGGTGCTCATGTACTAAAAATTATAAAATGAAATTAACCTTGAAATATATGAGAATGGGTCTTGCAAATTTTTTTCTGCTACAAAAAAATTAACTTTATTTTTGTTATTGAACTTTAATGATTTTAAGACAATATATCCAAATGTTTCATCGATTTGCAACTTGATATACTTAAGTAATCGCGATACAAACTACGCAAAATGACATTACCTTTGCTGATTCTCCTCTTGCACCATAATAAATCATCCCTAAAACAGTTGATAAACTCAGAGGCGAGAAAAACACATTTTCATCTGAGCCAGCAGAAATAATTCTGTGTAAATTAAAACCAAAAATGTTATTTGCAGTTGCTAATTTATTCAGATTTCCGTTTGTCATCTGTCCAGACGCGTAGTTAAATGTGCCTACAATGGCGACGAAGAACAGACAGGATTTGGAGAGGCTCATGCTTGCCTCGAAATTCATTCTCTGAAAAGAAATTTACTTCATTATCATTATCGTCATTCATTATTGTTGAGCTTATGATAATATTGTTGGTCGGTCGTTCGATTGCCCCAAAAACCCTCCACCACGAAGTGCCGTTCGGTTGGGAAGAGTGTTTGATAATTGCTTTAATATGGAATGTTTGGCAACGGTTTCTTCCCTCCCGACGTGTATAGGAGAAGCGCAGTGCAACGTCACAGGCTGTCGCGCTGAGCGCTTAAAGGCAAAACAAACAGAATTCCGTTGCCTTTCGCTATGCTTGCGTCGCGTTAAAAGTCGGTATTTTGTTTTAAACTCAAAATAAAAGCACACGATTAGGCACAAATACAAGTCCAATTATAGTTTTAGTTACATAAGGATTATAAAAACAAAAATTTCCAATAATTTTATTTTTCATATTCGAACAAAAAAAAAATACTGAAAATAGACGATAATGAAACGTAAACTAATGATACATTATTTGTGCACTATTATTTTATATTTGTAGCAATAACTTATAACTTTTTGTGTCAAGTTTTGTTTACAAGATACCATCATAGGTTCATTAAACACAAATAATTGAACCTAACAATAATATTGTTACAACTATATTTAAACATTTTTTGAAATCCATCGGCGACTTTGTTGGAATTCTGAAGTTCGAAATCATTATTTAATAGTATAAATATATAAATCGTATTACTTATATTGAATTGCTTGTTTACTAATCCAATAAATATATGCATAAAAACTTTAAGCACAAAAAATATTACACATAAATATATTAAAAAAATGCGACTTCGATTCTGCAAATAAGTTTTCTTGTAAAAGTAGGCCCAAATTACACAATAAGTTGTCGCATGGAGTGAGCCTTCAAGGAACCTTCAAGTTCGCGACTTGAAATTTGTATGGTGATTGTTTTATTCTTCACCTTCAATTATGAAGCAAAATAATTTTCGTTTGTGCACAAACATCCCTTGAACCGCTGTAATACAATTCCCATAACGATCTTTTATAATATATATGCATTTAATAATTTGATGTTTTTAAAAGAAATTATTAATTACAATTATCTGCCTGATATTTTAATATAAGTACTAATTATGGTAATGTTTTAATCATTCTTAGAGAAAACAAAACAATAAAAAATATTTGTTAATTTATATTTAAATATATGGATATTATTAATATATAAGTATTTTTTTAATTTGAATTTTACGCCGAATATAACAGATAATATTTTATTTTTTAATTGTATAAATATACAATTAAAACTAAGTAATTTTGATTAAAAAAAATTTCATTGAACTTGTATACACATTTTTCTTAACCTTTAAAATAAGCAGAAAACCCTAAAAAATAAATAAAATGTCCTTAAAATAAACAAAAACAGTAATAAATATATAACTTTATTATTAAATTATAATTTTAATCAGTATAATTAGTTTCAAGTTATCCTCAAATGAAGTATTAACGATTAACGCATTGGTCGATCGCGAACAAACATGCTAAACCCATGTTAAACGCTGACCCGCGAACGACGATTCTGCCTTCAGCTTTTCCGAGAAGCCGGTTTGTTTACAAATACGCCCATCCGGTTTGCAATGTGAAGTAAGCAATCGCTTAAAAAGTAGGAACTGGCGAAGTGTTTGGCGCTATTCCAAAGCACTACTTTGTACCAGTACTTGGCGATAATTTATTTTTCCCTCGTAGGAAAACTACTGCAAACTAGGTTTGTTTGTTCCTAGTTTGGGGTTGCTAACTTACGTCTCATGAAATCTCGCCAAATCATCTCCACCTTTTTCTTTACTCCGTGGTGTGGTGAGATTTGGGATTTTTACTTCGTGTTCTTCTTTTTATTGCGGACGTTCGTTGATTTCTATTTAATTTGATATTAAGTCATTCTAAGAGTGAATTCCTATTTAATAAAAGATGATTCTCTAACACAAATCTCCTGATTTGGACTATGCAAACATGTACACAGCCGTACAATTATCATTAACGTCTTCAAACTTTTATTACATAAAATTATGTGTTAAAATATTATTGTGAGATCCGTAGCTCCGAGGTACCGTCGTCGGCTAGCAACCACAGGGTTGCGAGTTCGAATACTGCTGATGCAAGAGACTTGGCAAAAATGTTAAAATGCGGTGAACTTGTGATCGGAGGATTGCCAGATTCGCTGCGTAGTAACAAAGATGTCAGCCAAACTTGCCACCAATTTCTACGGTGTGTATATGAGGCCCGGGCACGTTAAATCTGATCGAGGTCCAATGTCTTAAGGCTCAATTTATTATAGATCGTGATAAAATGTTTGTCAATCGTGTCACGGAGTTATAGTGACGTAATGAATCACCCTAAAATGTAGAGTTTATATCCTGATACCCCATTAGCTGATTTTAAAGACGTTTTTTGTATCAAAATGCCTTCCAAAATTTTCGAACTTCTGTTGATGCTGCTATTGATGTTTTTCTGTGGATAACTTTTATAGATAACTAGCTGTATTGCCCGGCGTTGAAAGTGTGAGTTGTGGTCTATTTCTTTAACATAGCGCCATCTATCGGTTTTAGTAAAAAAATCATTTCTGCTTTAAGAGGTGGAAATGGTTTTCCGAAGTCTCAACTACACAATGACGTTTCTCATGTTTTAAAAGTAAAGTGTGCAAAATTTCACCGAGCTTGGAATAAAACTGTAGATTTGTATAAAAAACATATAATTTCATGGACACTTATTTGGATATATAAATTTTATATATTAAAATTAATTGGTATATTTCAATAGAAGTTATCTATATAACCTGAATAGATAATTTGGATAGAAAATTTTAAGATTGAAAAACGATACCATTACTTTATATATATATATATATATCTTAAAATTTTCTATAGAACTTAAAAAGAAATAAAATGCGAAATTCAACTTACCTAACGAAAGCTGACTACCACTTAAAATGGACAAAACTACAAACACCTACTCAAATAGCCAATACGAAATACGCAATTCTCAAATACATATACTCACTGAATAGTTTCACATTCAGATTGTCCTTGTGTTATAAGTTACTGCTATTATGAAATCATTGGTAATGGGGATTTCAAATGGGTAATTCACATTATGCCTTAGGGGAATTTACCGCAAGGTGAACGTCTTTTCCCCAAAAGTGAAGAGAGGTGTCGAATTCTTTTGTTGTTAGGGTCACACCCAACCTATTATCTATCATCAAAGGTTCCTTCCGCTTGTCAGGCAGGTTTGAAACACCTACGCCATTGTTTCAAATGCAACTACTTCTACTTTCCAACGGAAGTCGGATTACTGTGGTTGAGATCGCATTTCGGAATCCAAATTCGTGCTGAAACAAAAAAAAAACCGGAGAAGGAAAGATAGGCCCTTGTACATGAAACTGATTTCTAACTGCAACTTCTGGATTGGAAAAGACATTTTGTTGACTTGAAGCCAATTGAAGGGGAAACAACTGTTCCCCACTTCCATCGCTATCGCAATATATCGTCTATATTTCATGTTAAAATAATCCGACATGTATTTCGTCAGTAGTGGCGCTAGGAATTGCCCGACGGGGGGGCTAATCTTCCCCGACAGGGGGGCTAATATCCCCGACGTAAAATGCACGTATTAAATTTTCTTAAATAACATAATAAATATTTTAAACTAAATGCTTATAATATTTAATGTGTTATTACTAAAAATTTGCAGAGTTTCGAATATTCTGAACTGCAATCAACAAGTATAATTTTTATGTTGGAATGATTATGAAGTATAGTGGGGAAAATATAAGTAAAAAAACTGTACAAATCATACTGCTCTATTATTTAACTTAGTGTTTTTTTTTAATTTAAAAACTATGGTAAATACTTATATTTACTTAAATACTTATACTTATATATATAAAATACTTATATTTATAAGAGGCAACGGAAATGAGCGATGAGGGCTGTAGGTCAATTATTATTAAAGATGAAAAAATGTTTAAAAATTTTTAAGTTTTCGTTTATTTCTTCCAGGAACTTTTCTAAACCATATATTTACGACTGTCCGCATTGAGATAACAAATGTAAAAGTCCTAAAAAAATAAAATAGAAAGTGTTACATATTTTTTAAAGAAATATTTTAATTTTCGTAATACATTTTGGATTTGTACTTGTTTTGAAAAATTTATATTAAAAAGATTTTTTTTTAATACTGAACTTTCTATGTATCTTAAAATTGATCCAATCTGTTATCCGTAACATTTCACTTTTACCATGATATTGATTTTTTTTAAAAACCTTTGAAGCGATTTCGTTCAATTTTAGAATTAATCTACGTTTTCCTATAAATTTCAATGTCGTATGGAATAGGAATATATGAAATTAAATGTTTGTTACATAAAAAAAAAGGTCGTTTTTAATTTTTTAGTCAGCCTGGAAATTCATGCTGAATTGACGACGGAATCGCCTGTGTTTAATACATAAAACATGGATCTCATATTTTGACTTTTGTTTAACCTATTAGTAATTTATATAGGTTTGATGAAAATTCAAATTTCTCTAGTCAATTCAATTTTATATTTTCATTTTACCAACACCAACATGCTTAAATTACCTAGTAGAACTAGTAAAAAATTTAATGGATTTAATGACTGTCCATTTCTAATTTATGACTACCCAATTGAGCCATGAATGTCCTTTAAAATAGGATTTGATTTCTCCTGAACTGATTTTTTTTAGAATAATTATTTCTCAATGTAATAATTTTAAGGATCCCACAAGAAAAACGTATTCTATAATGATATTTTATTATTAAATTCCAAATGATTTTAAGTTTCACAAAATTTACAATAACAAAGATTGTATTAAGAATAAGGGTAGTTTTTAAACTTCACGTGAAAAAATTTATTGTTAGAAAAAACTGCTAAACTAAATAATAATGACAATATAAAAATTACCATAGTTCTTCGAAATGCAGAAAACATAAAAATCAACAAAAGATAGGATTCCGTTCATAACAAAATAAATAAAATATTATTAAGTTGTCAGGCATTAATAGAATATTTTTTTAAAAATTCACAATAATTTTTAAAACATCTCACCTTATACGAATTGCATCAAAATTTGACGATACTAATTCCAAATCCACTAGTCTCGATGCATTGCCTACTTTTCTGCATTTTTACTCTTTTAAAAAATAAAAATAGCAAACTTTATAAGGTTTTTTAAACTTTTGAAAAAGAACGGAACGGACAAAAGAAAAACTCCGACTGTTCTACTGCTTCGTATATAGCGACCTGATTATTAACTGGACCCCCTATTTCTTGAAAACCTTAAACACTAGTGACGAACACCAGTCATTAGTCCTCTCTGTGTCTTATCCTATGCAAATGCTTGACCCCTCGAAATTCAAAGAGAGCTTGCCAGTGAAAAGCCAAATAACAGAACAAAAATACTATAGAATGGAAAGGGGTGTTCTTGAATAAAAATATTTTTCCCTTTAGTTCTTTTCCTTTGAAGTTAAAGATAACAAGTGACAGATGACATTTTTACCACCTTAATTGCCCTTTTAGCGGCATTGCTCCTTCCTACCAATACCTCGGCCGGACTGTTAGTATGCCTCCCAAGGCTGAATAAGATCCGAAAGATCGGTTCGAGGAGCATCTTGCCGTCCTGATCTTGCCGTCTTCCCCTTTGTCAGGGAGAACCACAGGGGGTCCGACGAAACTGATATTATCTTTTGGAGGCAGGCACTGTCTGGGACTTTAGGGGTCTGGGAAATAAAGCGACTCAGACCAGTGCTCAGACTGCCGTGGGTTATTCTTCTATGAAATATTCTTCTATGGTCAAGTGACACTGGTTACCTTGACGAAAAGTAAAATAAATTTTGCGTTTGGAACTAGACTGCGTAAAATCTAATACATTTGTCCACATTCGGTAAAATGAAACTACATGAACAGAAAACATGGTGAACAAGTCAGGAATTAAATGACTATTGTTTTTTTATTATTAAAATAATTAATGTTGAATGAAATGTTTTTTTGCGTCATGCCACAATTTGTTTCGTAAAGACAATGTATAAAAAATAGTGTATACACCGAGAAGCTCACGCGCGTTTTACTGGTTCGTGTAGAATAGGCATTAGAGTCATACGTGCTTTATTTTGTTACCATGTTTAACAAAAATATGACTATAACGAAATCATAAGCCTTGAACAGCGTTGGCGCGATTGCATCATCATCTATCTCACACTCGTCTCAGAGCATGCAGAGGTTTTTTTAGGAACCCAAAAAGTGCTCGAGTTAAGTTTGACGCTGCATGCCTTAAACACTCCGGCCGTTTTGAGACAAACACCACCTACCTAATTTTTTTTGTTTGTTTGAAAATTATTGTATAAAATTTAATTATAGTTCCTAAACGTAAAAAATATCGACAGGATCAAAATTACAGCGATATCAAGCTCGACAAACCAATCTTGAAATAAAACGCCACAACCCCCAAAAGTTCTTGAATTTACTGGGTATTACTTTTAAATTAACTACGTTAAATGCCCCTACGTTACATCCAGCCCTCCCACCAGCCTCGTACACGGTGGATGTACTTTGGTCGTGTGAAAAGAGCGAATTTGACAACCATCCGTTTACTAAAAAGTTACACATATGCTGAGGATTGAACTGGCGCCCATCGGATGCTTATCCGAGCCCCTTATTCGGAAATGAAAGTCGGGATTTCGATGAACTGTAACCTTGTCAAAATTCTGTCTGTCGGGGTGACACAGATCCATTTAATAAAAAAAATGATTCAATGCTCCACAAAAACTTGTTTTTACAATTAAATTAAATCTATTTCCCCGACGAACTTCATAATTTTGCCCGACAGGGGGCTTGCCTTGCCCGACGGGGGGGGGGGGGGGGGGGGGGGGGCTACAGCCCCCCCCCCCAGCACCCCCACTGGCGCAACCTCTGTATTTCGTATGGCTGAGTTTTTTCTATTTTTTTTAAACCCATTTTAAATACTGTGGGCAAAACGCAGGTGTAGGTAAAGAAAGAAGGCAAGCACACATTTGAACAGGAACATCTTTATTGAATACTACAACCCCATCACACGGTCATTGGTTAAGGGTATTTATATACACAGAAATAAACAAATTATAATATTTGAACATCTTCTTCACAAATACAATCTGCTATTAAAATAGAAAGACATTTGCAATTCAAATTCCAAGTGGTTAAAAATCAAGTTATTTAAAACTATTTGTTTTGCAATATAAAATGAATTCTATAAGAAGAAAATATAGTGCTTATATACAATTAATATTTCTACAATACTATGGTATTAAAAAGAACCATTAAATCTCTTTAAATTTGTTTGGGGGGTTACAGTATGGATGCTTCCACATTGGCTTCAACGCGCCCATAGAAAAAACAAGTTTTGAGCCTTCCAGAAGTTACAGTCAGAGTTCAGTGGTACACCTTTAGTAGCGCACAAAAGAAGCCTTCAACGCAATGCATCTTGGGATACTGTGACCAGTTCCGTTATGCGCAGAACTTGAAAACCCGTCGGGGCGCACAAATAAACTCATTGCGCAATGCATCTCGGGATACAGCGCAGAACCAATCGGCAATACTCCATATTCTGCCATTTATATGGCTTCTCCTTCCTCTTTGTACTGGAGTGGCATATCTCCATATTTCTCCAAACATTTTCAAATTCTCAGGCCTTTCCTTCGAAATAGGCCCCGAACTGTCGCCAATAGTCCACTGTGCAGCTGTAGTGCGACGCTAATTAACCAAACCAAACATTTTCAATGTTTTTACCCATAAAACTTAATTAAAAATAAGCATTTTTAGGGCAAATTTTGGGAGATGCAGTGCTATAAAAATATGTCTATCTATCAATGTAGGCTGAGTTTTACCCATGCGCCAACTTTCACAATAATCTGTACTACCGTTTTTGAGTTAATCGCCACAAACTAACAACCGACATGCTTTCATTTGTATAAGACTATCTGAAGTGTCCGGAGTCTCCGGGCTTTACACAGACTGTTGGCCGATTTCTTCAAGGTGGTGCCACCTGGCGGTTTTAGTAAGTGGTCGGTTCTGCTGTAAGGGTTGGGAAGGTAGATGGGGATAATTTTTGGAAATATGTAGACAGTAGCCCTCCTCTTGATTTGTTAGTCAAGTGTGCAAAATTTCATCAAAAACGGAATAAAACTAGAATTGTATAATATATATATATATATATATATATATAAGCAAATCGCGCATAGCCCTTATTAAAATGTCAATATCTTTACGTTAATTAAAAAAAATTAGATTAAATGGTTTTGAGAAAAAACGCATATTCCACTTTAAAAAAAATCAGAGATTATTTTATAACAAACAAATATTATCAACAGTGTATGTAATTTATCCAACCAATCTACACAAACAAAGTAATTATATCAATATCTCACAACCCCTTGCTAATTGACAACGAAAGGGTAATTACCATTTTCGAAGAAATGATTGAACGGTTTTAGGTTAATGGATCAAGATCACACCGACTTTTCTTGATACAATTCATTTATTCCGCCTCGATCATCGTTAATTACACTCTTTTCTCGAATTTCATTAAAAGCACGAAATGAGTAACAATACAAAGAAAGTTGCCGGCTGTTTTATTTACGGTCGACAACCCAGACTACGTTTCGATGTCAAGAGTAAAGTGTTTGACTGGAAAGGATTAGAAGGAAAATGGCGTATCTTTCATTTACTTTCACTGAGCTCTAACTGTAACTTCTGGAACGCCCATAACCAGTTCCTTCTATGGGCGTGGTTGAAGTCATACTGAACCCTAACTAATTTTTTTTAACTGATTTTGAATAGCCCACTGTGAAGCTCTAGTGCGACGTTATTTTAACAAAACAAAACCATGTCTTGGGTATTTAAAAAAAAAAAAACTAAACTAAACTGATGTTGTGTTATTTTTTTTGTTCTTCTCAAACCGTTATAGAAATGTTGAATATGTTTAAATATTTTATTTTCTACATATGAGAAATATTAAATCACACTGCTCATTTTAGAGAAGAGGCCTCCGTGGCCGAGTAGATTAAGGTGTCAACTGGGAATCCGAGGGTTCCCGGTTCGAACCTGTGCGACAGACTAGACAAAGAATAGTAAAAAAGTAGTGATATTGCGATTGGAGGGTTGCCAACTTAGCCACCAAAATACTAGAATGACGTCCAGAACATCCACAAAAAATTAACGGCGTGTATACGGGACTGGTGCACGATAAATCCGATCGGGGTCCGAAGTCCCGACGTCTATTGAAGGCGTTGGGTGCCAGTTCAGGTGTTGTCCTCGTCATATGACCATGGTTAAAAAATACGAGGCATCGTTCCCGGGTCTTTCATTCGTGATGGGCCCCGAACCGTCGCTAATGACCCACTGTGCAGCTCTAGTGCGACGTTATTTAACCAAACCATTTTTGAGAAAGTACGATTACTTAAATTTGAGTACGTCATCACTCATTTAAGATGCAATTATACTCAAAGAAAAACGACTATGATCAGGTACACATTTTTAAGTACCTTACAGTGTATACGTACCCACCTTTTTCAATTAATGCTAATTTTTATTTTATATATATAATAAACATAACTTATAGCTAATTACTTTCATTGATCTACCCTGTTGCATTACATCTGTTTTTTTTTTATAAAACGGACTTTGAGTATAACGGGCAGTCTTTATCCCCTACAATGTAAAAAAAAACGTACTTAAAAATGAATATATGAATCTACTCGTTTTTCTTTGAGTACAATTGCATTGTAAAGCAGCGATACGTACTCAAATTTAATAATCGTACTTTCTCAAAAATGAGCAGTGTGATTTAATATTGCTCATCTCAGCTTCTGTTCAAGCCATCTTAACAAAATGACCTCACAAACTTATAACATTTGTTCAGCAGAAGGTTTTCAACATTATTGGATGTCGATTGCTTAAATGGAAACTGAGTTATTACGACTCAATTATCTTACTACCCATTCTTTTGCTAAGCATTTTTAAAAATACTTTTGTTTGTAACATCTTGACGTTGCTTTGGTAGTACAGAGGATAAGGCCCTGGACTTCGGTACGGACGACATCAGGTAGACGGATTGGGTTCGCTTTCCGGTAAGTCCTGATTGAAATTGTTGAAATTTATTGAAATTGGTTTATGGAGACAGCCTATGTAGGCAAGCAACTGCTGTTTTTATTCATTATTGAGTAAATGTCTTTTTCAAAAATGAAATTTATGTATTCGGATCTATGATAAGCATCGATTGTAAAAAAAAATAGGTACATTTTGACTTATTTTTAAATTCCTATATTTAACAGTGTATTAGTACGTTAAATAGAGGTTCTACTGTGATCCTGAGTCCTCCGTGGCCGAGTGGTTAAAGGTGTCAGCTGGGAATCCGAGGATTCCTGGTTCGATCCTAGGCGATGGACTTGACAAAGAAAATTAAAAAAGTAGTGATCTTGTGATCGGAGGGTTGCCAGGTTCACTACAAAATATTAGAAAAGTCGTCCAGAACATCCACAAAAATTAACGGCGTGTATACGCGACTGGTGCATGATATATCTGATCGGGATCCAAAGTCCCGACGTCTATTGAAGGCGTTGGGTGCCAGTTCAGGTGTTTCCTAGTCATCTGACCATGATTCTAAAATAACGAGGTGCATGTATGAATGTGTGTGTGTTTCAGGGTCTTTCCTTCGAAATGGACCCCGAACCGTCGCCAATAGCCCACTGTGCAGCTCTAGTGCGACGTTTATTAACCAAACTAAACCACGCTTTTTTAACAATACTTCTGTTTGTCACATATTGACGTTGCTCTGGTAGTACAGCGGATAATGCCTGCACTTCGGTGTGGACGACACCAGGAAGACAGATTGGGTTCGATTCCGGTAAGTCCTCGTTGCAATTGTTGAAATTTATTGAAAGCGGTTTATGGAGGCAGCCAATGTAGGCAAGCAACTTCTCTTTTTATTCATTGCACTCATTTTTGAGTACATGTCTTTTTCAAAAATAAAATTATGTATTCGGAGCTATGCTTATCATCGAATGTAAATAAAAATGAGTACATTTCACTTATTTTTAAGCACCTATATTTAATATTGTATTAGTACGTTATATAGAGAGATTCTACTGTGTGTAATCCCAAAGACAAACCCATAACGATGACTTGCGTCACTATACCTCCCAACCCAGCCAAAATCCAGTGTCTTAATAGTGAAAGAATACAAGATATGGTGGTGATAATGAGAAGGGAGACACAAGAAAAAAAATACAAAACCGAAAGACAGACAGCTCGGACCCGCATGTCACATTTCCTACAAGGCCGCGCCTCTCTTGTCAAAGAAAAAGGCCCCGTGTGTATTAAAAGGCGGCCTAATCACCTCTAGGTAGGCAACTTCACCTGTGCTCAACTTCGGCACTTGCAGCAGATGGAATAAGAGAGGAGTTGAGGATCGGTCTGCTCGGATTGGAAAGCGCAGGAACTCTTATCATAATTGTTGGAATTGGTATGTATTTTTTTTATTTATATGAAGGTCTCTCTTTCTTATTGAGGTAACTTTGAGAAGCCATATTAATGGGACACAATACCCAAAAAATTGTAAAATTGTCGAATTTTTTTATTTGCTGAAATTTTGGTTTGGTAATCTTCTAAATATGTTATCTAAAGTCTAGAATTGGGTCGATTGTTTGCAATGAGTTATTTGAGATTTTATGCTGGATGATGTATTATGTTTTTCAAGGAACGAAAAACTTTAAATCGTTTTATTTTTTAGGGTTCGGTTTCTGTGAATTTGAGTTTTTCGGAAAGCTAAGGCTTTTTTATATTATTTATGGAGAAATGTATAATTTCTAAAGCATATTGTAAAATATGTGTATATTATTAATTGACATGCGAATTTGCTCTGTATTTTTTTAAAAAAAACTACTAAATTAAAAAAATATAAAGAAAATTGTTGCGTTATTATGAATACCATTTATATTAAAACCAAATACATGTAGTTTACAAAATTTTAATGCCAATTTTTATGTATTGTAGTTTAAAGGCATTGAAAAAAGAAGTTTGGTGATAAAATATAGATATTTAAAGTCGCTTTAGCGCTTAAAAACAGACTTTAATTTTTTTTTAAAGTTTAAAATTTGAAAAAAGTACAAACGCCGGAATTTTTGTGTGAAATATCGTTCTCTTATATAAATTTAAATAATATACATTAAAATTTTAATTTAAAAAATAAAAAAAAAGTTTAAGCGGTACCGTGGTCCTTAAAATTTTTTTAATACATTTTCCTTTGCACTAAGTTGTAAGTGAGTAAAGTTTTGTAGTGAGTAAAGTTTTCTTAAGGCCAAGCAACACAAGCGGTTGCTCGGTGGCACTAAACTAAAGAGGGTTCCAAATTTGAGAACGAAAAAGATTAATTGTCAACTTATAGAAACAATAAATTTCTACGATTTGAAAATTTTATTATTTCTTAAAACGTTTGTACATATAAATACTCAAAAATAAGTAAAATGTAATATTTTTTTAGTACATTCGATGCTTATTATAACTCCGAATACATAAGTTTAAATTTTGAAAATGACATGCACTCAAAAATGAGTACAATGATTAAAAAGATCATTTGCTTTGCAACATTAGCTGCCTACACAAATCACTTTCAATAAATATCAACAATTACAATTAAGACTTATCGGGAATCGAACCCAGGTCCTCAGACACCTAAAATTATTGAAATAGTAAAAATTTATAATCGGTTTGTCCGATTGCTTGCAAAGAATTACTTTGCGCAACAAAGAATCCAAAATTATGTTTACCCTTAAACAAAAACTTTGAACTGCCCTTAGTTTATTTTGCGGTATCAGAGAAAGTAAAATTCTTTAAAATTTTTATTATGAATATACAATATATAACTATTCTCTTTCTGAAAGATTACACATTGAAAATAGCTGCAGAATAATAATTAAAAAAAACCTATACTGCTAATTTTTATCATCTGTTCGGCCCCCTTTGTTGAGTACCAGTTAAACACTTATTAAATATAATTATAATGGTATTAATTATCTCTAAAGTTTAGGAAACAATGTCTCAAGAACCAACATGGTGTACTCCCTGTAAAAAAGTAAAACAGACAATGAAAGCCATTATTGCTTCCTTAATTTGAAAGAATGCAAATATTAAAATTATTATTTTTTTTTATTTCAGGAATTCGTCCTTTTGAAAATGGAGAAACTGAGGGATATCCTAATATTTTGCGTACTTCATCTTGTTGTAGTGTCAAGTTTTGTAAGTCTATGAAGTTTAAATTCCAGCAAGTTTATGATATTCACTTCAATAAGTTCTCTTTTAACTATAATATAACTGGTTTACACGATTTCTCTTTACAGCCCCAATCACTTGATTTTCATAAGCGTTTGAACAAAGATCAGCTACAAAGATATTTTTCTGTGCATAATCACGAAGAAGGTAAGTTTATGCTTTTAATACAACTACGTTTTTCAAACATGTATCTTAATACTGATTACGCGATCGACAATACATTATTTCCAATTCCCTGAAACACTAGGGGCAAACGAAATTGAATTTATTTAGTGTAGAATTGTATTTAATAATATTTTACATATATTGAACGAGAAGAGTAATATTATAATCGCTATGTCATCCTTCATTCAAACAAAATCAAATTCAAACAGTGAACATAATTGTTTACCCAATATTATTTAAAAATAAATCGCATATACAACAATTTATATTTTTCGCAATATAAAATGTCACAAAGTATTTTGCATAATTTAAGAATTATTTTAGGTTCGCTATGTAAAACTTGTGTATTTTTATTATTATTAAAAAATTAAATGAAAATATGGAGTAGAATTTGAGAAAAGTTTACCAATGTACTGAAAAAAAAACCCGTTTAATATTTAAAATTATTATTACAAAACTACAAACTACATTTTTGAAGTGTAATAATCATAACAAATATTTAGTTATTCACTGTATTTTTTATTATTATAAGATTATAAAATATTAAATAATTTGAAACAATTTTACGTTGAATATATATATATATATATATATATATATATATATATATATATATATATATATATATATATATATATATATATATATATATATATATATATATATATATATATATATATATATATATATATATATATATATATATATATATATATATATATATATATATATATATATATATATATATATATATATATATATATATGTATATATATTATATATATATATATTATATATATATTATATATATATATTATATATATATTATATATATATATATATATATATAATATATATATAATATATATATATAATATATATATAATATATATATATATAATATATATACATATATATATATATATATATATATATATATATATATATATATATATATATATATATATATATATATATATATATATATATATATATATATATATATATATATATATATATATATATATATATATATATATATATATATATATATATATATATATATATATATATATATATATATATATATATATATATTAATAATATATATTATATATATATATTATATGTATTATATAATATATATGTATTAATAATATATATTATATATATATTATATATATTATATAATATATATGTATTATATATATATATATATATATATATATATATAATATATATATATATATATATTAATAATATATATTATATATATTATATAATATATATGTATTATATATATATATATATATATAATATATATATATATATATTAATAATATATATTATATATATATATATTATATAATATATATGTATTATATATATATATATATATATATATAATATATATATATATATATTAATATAATATATATATATATATATATAATATATATATATATATATATAATATATATATATATATATTAATATAATATATATATATATATATATATATATATATTAATAATATATATTATATATATATATATATATATATTATATATATATATATATTATATATATATATATATATATATATTATTATTAAAATAAATGTCCAATCATGCTTTAAATTATAACATTCTTGCTGGTACTTACTTAATTCTTAAAAAAAATCATACTCCAAAATCATTATCCATTTTTAGTTCCAGAATATAGCCTGGTCAACATCCGAATGAAGAAATACACCCCACCCACCCACAAATCGTCCCCAAATCATCTTCTGCAACAGAGGGGCGGCCAGGCCGTGCACCAGTCTTCCTTTATGTTCATTGCCACCGAATCCGTATTCGGGCACGATGTCCAGATGCAGCTTCGTCCCAATGATCGTCTGCTCGCACCCTCCTTCAAGGTGGTCAAGATTGAGGGCGAGAGCGAGGAGGGTCGCGAGTTGGACACCAGCTACTACCCCGTGTGTCATTACATCGGATCCAATGGGAGTGTCTCGGCAGCTGTGAGCGATTGTGGGTTCAGTGCTGCCAAAGGTTTGGTGAGTGAGGTTTGAAGATTCTTGAATTTTGCACTGGTTTCATATTTTTAATTCATACCTTTTAAGATAATAACTCTTCAAGAAAAATTGTGCATAACCTTTTTTAAAGTTCTGTTTCAGAATTTATAGTGACTGTTTCTACGTCCTCTTTTCCTTTATTTACTACTGGCTTAGTTTCAATTTCTCACATTTATAGTCTTCGAGCATGAATGGTCTGTAGTAGAGAGAATATGACATCTTAATCGTGAAGCCCACATCCCAGAGCGAAAGGCCCATATCACGTGCCATCTCTTCAAAATTATGATATAAAAAATACTCGCGATTGACTGATGAATTGGGAAATGTGTAACAGTGAAAATTTATGAATGGAATGACGTAATTAACCACGTGTCTGAGGCCATACATGTTGGCTTCACTTTGATGTTATCGAGAGTGACGTCATGACTCCTCTACTACAAAGGATCCATGCTCGAAGTTTATAGTAACTTTAATTTTTGATTTTGTTCCTTAAATTTCAATGATTATTTCTTACAGTAATTTGTAAGTACTTAATACTGTGTGTCCAAGTTTTCCTTTGTTGTAGTCTTTACATTTGCAATGATTATTCTTTAAATTTGAGGAGCAATAATTTTTTATTACAATATTAATGATTATATCTTACAATCCTTACATTTGCAATGTCGCCATACAATTTTTTAACTTGATTACTTTGATTTAAAATGATTATTCTTTACATTGGCAATGATTATATTTTACAATCCTTACATTTGCAATGTCGCCATACAATTTTTTTTAACTTAATTACTTTGATTTAGAATGATTATTTTTAACATTGGCAATAATCATTATTTATATTTGCACCGATTATTCCGTATATAAATAATTCCTTACAATTCGAGCATTATCTAAGTTTTTTTGCAATATTTTTCTTTCTTTACATTTTTAATTATTATGATATGTGCAATTATAATTACTTCTTATTTTTTACCGTGACTCAATTTATTAAATTTATAAAGCGTTCTTACAATTCCAATGACTTTACTTTCTTTATGATTTTATGCTTTCAACTACGACTGTATGCTTTTACTTCTGATAACTCAGTTTATTTCAGTTGCAATAACTTAATAATTGTATTTTTCAATGGCTTTATGAAATGGTTGCATTGCAGTCGGGAATACTGATGTTGCCCAGTGGAAGTGCTCAAATCCAGCCCGTGGATCAGGACTTGGCCGAGCTGCTAGGAATCAATGTGCTGCCGGACAAGAGATCAGCAGCAGGACAACAAGACGAAAACCTTTTACATCTCATTTTTAAACCACCTCAGCAGAAGAAGTTATCAGTTCCTGATGGTAAATATATCATATTGTTAATAAAAGTCAAAAGTATAAAAAAAAATCCAGATTAGATATTTTAAAATATCATATTTAAAATATTAGACTGAAGTCAAATGAAATGTTAGCACAGAATTATTCCTACTCCCTGGTTAATACAAAAGTTTTCGTTATCAAAAGCTTTCGTATATATTTAACTTAAAAAAAGTATGCTTAGATTTCGCTAAAATGTATATCAGGAAAATTTATACTTTTTTTGCATTTAAGGTTACAAGTCTTTAATTAGAAAAATACAATATTGTAATTATTATAGCATAGGATATGTCGCAACTATTAAACTATTACTCGAAAAGGATTAAACTGTTAACAGATGTACAGCCGCGGAAAAAAAAAACGAATCACCGATTATTATTTCGTTAGTTTTTATAGTAGAGCTAAACTTAATATACCATTTTGTAGGGAATAAAGTCTACTCTACATTGATATACAAAACATTTTCATAGAGGACTATCTTCATATTAAAATCCGCACCAACTTTAAAATTTCCAATAGCAACACCCAATTTTGATTCAATATTTAAAATCTACGACAAAATTTATCGTTGATCGTCAAAATTTATCAATTTGCAAGTCATTTGGTTAAGTAGTTTTTTAATTATGAATATCGAAAGTTTAGTACTCGTAATGTTAAATTAATTTCTTAAACTTTTAATCATATCTTTCGAAATAATAATTTTATTAAGATGATATTTTTATCAATGTTACTTCTAAACAACCCAAATAAAATACACTAACTTTCATTACTTATATGTATATTTTTAATTTTATTTAAATTAGGATATTAATATTCATAAAATTTATGAATAGCAACAATGCTATATTTTGATAGTGATGGATTCAGAAAAACGTTTTATATGCATATCTAAAATTTCATAATTTTCCTCTTTGTAGTTTTTTGGCAATATTAAAATGTGCATCAAATGATCATTTAAGGGGTCATACACAAATTTAAAATCTGCATAACTTAACAGAAATCTACTAATTTTGAGAATTAAAAGCGCTGTGATCGCGTTGGCATAAAATTATAAATTCTTATATAGAGGCGAAGGGTATACGGGAGTGGGGGAATGAATGACCACGGAAAAAGAAGAACCACGGCTAACGCCAAAACATTTTCGACCAGCGTACTTTATTTCGAAGTCTCACTAATACTTTGTTCACTGTGGAAGTAGCCCCTCAAATAAGATAGATACATATTGTCTAATATCTCTGCATATAAATGTAGGAAATTAACGAAAATTTGTATTTAGATTTTTTTTGTGGGCGGGGAACATTTCTGCGCTATCAAAAGTAGGTGATGCTATTGAAAATTTGAAAGTTGGTTCGGATTCGAGTATGAAGATAGTCCCCTATGAAAATGTTTTGTATATCAATGTAGAGTAGACTTTATTCCCTACAAAATGGTATATTAAGTTTAGCTCTACTATAAAAACTAACGAAATAATCATCGGTGGTTCGGTTTTTTTTCCGCGGCTGTACGTTTATGTATGAGGTTGATTCTTATTCAGTATTTCGACGACGGTTGGAAACGAGCTTCACATTTAATTGGCAATACACGTGCAACTCGCATATTTTTACAGGAGGTCTTTAGCAGCTTTCTTGTAACTTTTGTTTTCACTGGCGGATTTCATTTTTTAATTCACATACATGCGCGCCGCTCTTTGTTACAAAATGTAATGCTCACGAATTAGTTATCGTTTATAATTTGTCGGATGTTCTGGACGACTTTCTAATATTTTTGTAACGAAGTTGCCAAAACTCTGATCGCAAGATCACTAGTTTATTTAATTTAATTTGTCAAGTCCATCGCAAGGGCTCGAACTATCAATCTTCTGATTACCAGCTCAACGTCTTTATTATCCACTGGGCAACTAAAGGCCCATCAGCAGAGAAAGATAATTTGTATAAATGGTTATTGGGAGGGTGAAATCTGCTTTCTCAGCATTTTAGTTTGACTATCGATGAAGTGTATATTGCCTATTATTCCACAGATTTATGGGAAGACGAACAATACCTTCCACCCTCCCCCCGCTCCGAGTACGAGTTGGACGACGACGACATCGTCAAGTATCTCGACTTCGACGATCTCAATTCAAACTCTGTGGATTCTTCATCGAAGGGTGAGAAATCTGGATCCAAAGACGGCGATGACTCCGTCGCCAAGAGACAACAGCAGTACGCCAAGGGCAAGCAGTTGTACCTGGAGTTGGCTGTCTTCTTCGATCAGAAGGGTTACGAACTGTTCCAACCCCACGTGAAGTCTGAGGAGAGTATGGTTGATCTCATTTTGGGTTTTGTCAACCAGGTGAGTAGGGTCGTGCAACGTCTTGTTGTTGTTGTTTAAAGTCATATACATTGAGCCTACCAGGTTCACCTTGTTTTTTGTTTTTTTCGAGTATTTTTTTTTTAATTTTAGAAAAACTCTTTCGTTATTACATCTCTTCTTCCCACATTTTTTTTTAAAAGCTTCAAAGATAAGAAATGTTTAAAACAAATTTTTGTATAATTTAAAGTCGCAACATATTAAAAAAAAAATGTTTTGAAAAGCAAAAAAAAAGCAATTTTCCACCCCGCCTGACATGAAGAAAAAGTGCCAAGAAAAAAAAAATTATATATATATATATATATATATATATATATATATATATATATATATATGTGTAGTATTAACAATTCAAGTTTCTTCCTTTTAAAATTAAAGGAGAAATCATGTGAAATCCTAGAAAAGAGGATGTTTCTCACCCTGGTTGATTGAATGCAATATTTTTGTATCCATTGTTTAAACTGGGATATAAAAGGTGGTGTAAAATGAACGTATGGTTTACATGCTTTATAACTTTTTATTTAATATTTAATTTTTTCTTTTGCTTCAGAATTGTGTAAAGAAGGCTTGGGGATTTTCAAATGGAACAGTACACAATAGAACAACGAACAAAAATCATTGAATTTTATTTTTCAAACGGAAACTCAGTTATTTTGATGCAGCGTGCATATCGTCGATATTTTAATGTGCGGACTGGACCCTCAGTGTCAACAATAAATCGCCTGGTTGCAAATTTTCAGCAACGAGGTTCAGTAAGGATCCAATAACTGAAAAACAATATTCGCGATGAAATCCGTGCCATAACCCCTGAAGTTTTGCGAAAAGTCATGCAACATGTGTTGGAAAGAGCACAATTTTGTGAAGCGGAAAATGGGAGACACCTGCGAGACGTACTTTTTCACGTTTAAATTCACAATATTCTCCATTCATATGCTGTATTTTGTCAAAATAATGCTAACTATTTATTCAAAAATAAAAAAGTTATAAAGCATTTAAACCATAACGTTCATTTTGCACCACCCTTTATAAACTTTTAAGCAATTTAACTGACTCGTTGGAATTGTTATGAACCATAATATTATTCGTATTATACACAAGTAATTATTTAGTCTCACTAAAAATTTATTTAACAATACCTAATGAAATTATTTTATTGTAAATAACAAATTAAGCTCGTATATAATAAGCTATAATAAACTAAAATTATCCCGATGACTGATATTCGTGGGTTAATATTTTTTTTACCTCCTTGGCTTCATTTACAGTATTACATTTTAATATAAAGATAAATAAAGGTTAACATTTTCATATTTTAAAATGGTTTTATATAGTTAATATATTTGATATACTAACATGAAAGTTTGGAAATTTTAAAACAAACTTTGTTTTTACCCTAAGATATAACGTTTTGGTGTCCCACAGTTTTAAATATTTTAAATAAAACACTCTTTTGTTTTGGATAAAGTATATTATTGTAAAAAATAGTCATATATGTGCGTGTTGAAATAATAAAACACACCAATTATATTTGTGAGTCTCTTAAATTACAAATAGGTAATAGAAAAAATATAATAGTGTTTCTGTTTGCAGATGCAAGCACTTTACCAGCAGCCCACTTTGAAAAAGAAAATCCAAATCAGTCTTGTGCGGCTTGAAATGATGAAGAAGCAGCCGGTGAGCACACAGATAACGATTAAAATCTAATCGATTAATCAACTCCAAAGATTGATAGAATTGTTTTGCATTACGAACAAACCGAATGTGTGGTATAAATGAATGAAAAAAAATAATAATAATTATTATTTTTGATTTGAGGGGATACTGCTATTCTTATTTTTTTAGGTGTATCAGTCGAAGATAGAACCCCAGCAGAAAAAGTCAGTATAAAACCTTCATCAAAATTGTCAAATTGAAGGTTTTTTGAAGGTTTTAATTTTCCTGCATAAAACCTTTAAAATATCTGCATTTTCCCTTCATGATTAAAAATTGAAGGTTTTTTGCAGGTTTTTATGAAGGTTTTTTTTACAGTTTTTATGAAGGATATTGAAACAAAAACCTTTAATTTTATATATCTGCAAAAAAACTAATTTTCCTGCATAAAACCTTCAATTTCAAAATTTTGATGAAGGTTTCATGCTGACTTTTTTTGCTGGGACGTAAAATGCTTTGCAATATTTTTTTCTTTCTTTTGGTTTCACACAGTCATAATTTTTTATTCTCTTAATAATAATATTTTAATTATATGTATACTTTTTAGATGTTAAGTAACTTCTTACATTTAAAAAAATATACATTTGCTATAAAATTATTTCGAGTAACTAACTTTATCACTTTCTTCTAATATTCAAATCTAAAAAAATTATTAAAAAAAGTACAATTCACTAAAAAAAAAAGCAAGCAATAACGTGGTGTTATTGTGTTTGTTCTCACTTTCGAAATTGCTTGAAAAATGTTTGATGTGTTTTTACAGGCCGATTTGCCACATGCTGATGGGGACAGGGACAAACTCCTGGATTCCTTTTGTGCTTATCAGGCGAAGAAGAATCCAGATTCTGACAGCGATCCCAATCATTGGGATCTTGCTCTCTACATTTCTGGGTAAGTGAGAGAATTTTGAGTTAATTACACCGAAAATAACAGTATATAACATAGGTTTCCTCAGGCGCGTAGGTATAGATTTTTCATGGGGGTGGTTCAGTAACTGATCAACGGATTTCTTTAAGTAGCTTATCCCCTCCCCCTAATATTTACAAACTCTTCCCTCCCCCCGCGCCATTTTTCTTAAACTAATGAATTTTCATTCAAGTAAACAGAAATACGTTGGCATATAAATATCGAAACAGCAAAAGTTGTCATTTATTTTTCATGAAATCGTTACCTTTATCAGTCATTAAATATTTTTAAAATCAGTGAATATCACTTCAAAAATTAAAATAAAATTCCTTGTTTAGAATAGTATATTACTTAGGTTACAACTTGTTTATACGGCACCGTTTCGCGATCTTTTCTCATTGTCATCGAAATTCAAATGCTATATAATGAAACACGATGACGTCATGTTACGCTTTGTTTGAGATAAAAATGTCCTCAAATCATATACCAGATTTTCAAAAAATACCAGATTTTCCCTCATGCAACTCAACAAGAAGTATTATACTAGAAATTGAAATTTTTCTAGTTTTTTAAAGTATTTTTATGATTTTTACAGTAATTCGATTATTGATTTTTTCTTCTTGACTTTCAATGGGAAGGGTTTGAACCCTCTGAATCACCCCTTTACCTACATGCCTGCGTTTCCTATTAGAGTTAAGCCACGGACCCTTAGCTAAAACTTTACATGGAACCGGGGACCTCTTTTTTCATATATATATATGCTCAAGGAAATCCCTTGGCTTTCTTGGGCATGTATACGTTACAATTTTGTTTGAACATGAAAATGAAGGAAATATAAAAAGTTCCGAAATTAATTTTATAACTTCTTTTAATTTTGCACAGCTTTATTAAAAACACGGAAACAGATTTGTCCAACAAATACGCAGAAAACCATCACAATCAGAATTTTTATTACTTTTAGTTTCTTATTTGTACATTTAACATTCATGAAAACATATTTGTAATAGTCACTTAGCTACTTCCCTGATGTTCGAACTCTATGAGATGAGTGAAATCTTTTTTTTTGGTTCATAATCCCCGTCAAAATGTGCTGCAATCTTGATATTTTAACTCTTAAATCAACGAATTTTACCATTTTTCTTTGTGATCCCGTGTACTCTAGGGTTGCTTAAAATGTAAGCTAAGCACACTTAGGCAAATACAATATTTTATTATGGCAATATAGCTAAATACGATACAGCCAAACAGAGACCATCACCTAACAAATTTCTGTATTTTAGAGTTTTTTTTTAGTTTTCTGTATTTTAACATTACATTACTGTTAATTACATAATTTGAACCTCTTGAATTTTTTTAGGTTAAACTTTTTCGCCATGGAGAAAGGAAAGAGGAACGGCATAACCATGGGTAAAATTCACATATTTCTTTATTTAATCTGAAATGTAAATCTTATTTGATTTGATGAACTGTTTTACACGATCTTATTTACATTTTAACTAATTAATCATTGAGTTTATAAAATGCAATGTTAATTACACGGATCCAGGTAAGCGTAGGCTTCTACGCACATCTTACAGTTTTTTTGCAAAACAAGATAGATCCTATAGCTTGGTTGCTAAACCAAATAGATCCAAAAGAAGAAAAAACAACTGTCTTTCAACAGAGCTAAATTTTGGTTAAGGCCTGTGTCTATCTAATATCAATTTGGAAAACAGAGGATATAATTTTTCCATCATCACTTTTTGATTATCTTGAAAAATTTGAAGTGATCTATCTGATTTAGGAACTTGAGGGCTCATTTAAAGTAGGTGATTTTAAACTTTTTGTATTAAGTTACAGATGTAAATTTTGCATTTTTTTACATTCATTATAAATTTATGGTGTGGTCGATCGTTCACCTAGGTCTCGCTCCTGTTGGTGGCGTGTGCATGAAGAAGCATGCTTGTGTCATCACTGAGTTTGGCACCACCAGCGATGACGGACGGCCGTACCCTTCCGCTGGTCTGCTGTCGACTTACATTGCAGCCCACGAGATAGGACACAAGTGAGTGTGTCATTTTTTAAGGTCTGTGAGTTACATTAAATAGACATAAATCGAATATACTGTACTAGGGGGCTCTGTCTCCTACTCCACTGACGATCTGACAACCTCAATGCACCTTGGGATACAGATTGCTGAGCAGATTCTAGCAATCTTAAGGCTTCTGCTTTCCCTTCTGTGGTTTACATTCTGATACGCTTTCAACTTCTTTTATTTAAAATAATAACGCTTATTCTCTTCTGAGTTTCACCTAAAATCATCAAAAAAAGGTATTCGACAATGTATTGCAGTGGTTTTAAAATGTTAAAGGTATAATAACTAAAAGTAATGTAGGGGAAAAGATATGCCTTAGTACATACCCAGTAACGCATAAAAGAAGCCTTCAGCGCAATGCATCTTGGGATACTGCCAACGGTTTCGTTATGCGCAAAACTTGAAAGCCGGTCTGAGGGCACAAAAGAACTAATCGGCGCAATGCAACTTGGGATACAGATTCCTGCGCACAATCAGTTGCTAGGACTAACATGGCGACGTTGCTGAATTAGTGGGCGATCATGTGAATCGCTGTATTTAGTCAAATTACGGAACTAAATACAGCGAGTTTTGATCTATATATATATATATATATATATATATATATATATATATATATATATATATATATATATATATATATATATATATATATATATATATATATATATATATATATATATATATATATATATATATATATATATATATATATATATATATATATATATATATATATATAGATCAAGGATAGTGAAGACTATATATAGCAGGTGCGCTCGTTTTTCGCTTTTTGAAAGTGGGCAAGGAAAGCAACTATTTGACGTCATTTTTGCTCCGCCTAACTATGGGTTTTTGATCATTCTCATTAGCTGTGTGTTTCATCCCTGTAGGTTCGATCCCCGGTTGGGTAACAACTGGTCTGGTAATTAAATTTTTAATTAACAAAATAATGTAAATATCTGTAAATAGTTGTGTTCAGGTAGCTTCACTACTCATCTCTCCTTGTTTTGTTATGTCCCCGTATTTTACTTGATTGAAATTGTAACTCATTTAATATGTCCAATACAAAGACATTGACCTGATGGTTCCAAACCTCATTTTACTCTTTCAAAATTCATGGACATGCTTTCGTGGCAGCAATATTTTTTTAATACGCTTAATTTATTAAGCAACTCTTTTGCAATTTTTACATACTAAATGCAATCCTTAAAATATAATTTAAACTCTTAAAATTCAGCAAATTCTAAATTAGAATAGCGAATATTATTTTTAAATAGTTCAGAAAAAAACGAATAGATGGCAGCACGTCACGAACCATTGGTTCAAATTGGCTGCAATTAACATCGAGATATTTTAATAACTAAACTACTCTGAAAATCGATTAAAATTGTTTTTTGAAGCAAATTTTAACTGTTTTCTTTTATATAAATTCATGATTAGTTACAAACAAGAATTCTTGTTAAATGAAGTTTGCTCTGTTGACCCTAAAACGACTGTAAAAACGAGAGAATTAGACACGCCCACAGAAGGCGAAGGTAGGCGTCACTATGACGTCAAATAGTTGCTTTCCCCACCTTCCGTCAGACATTGCGAGTACGAGCACACCTTATATATATATATATATATATAGTCTTCACTATCCTTGTATATAGATAAGAATTTGAATTAAATAAACATAAATACAAACAGTGAATTTACCAACCTCGGGGCCCAGTGCGTATCTATAAGCGGGACCTCTTTATTCCTCTTCATAAACTTATGAAGAAGTCTAAATAAAAATTGTGAAATTTGTTATTAATTTTTTCAGGTTTTCGAAAACCGCACAGCTTCGAGGGGGTCAGGGGGAATAAACAAAATCCACATTTTAAAAGTTTTTTTTATCGGTGGATGATGTTGCTTTTAATAGTTATTAAATTACATAACATACTAAAGCAAAAAAATTCTTTTTAATAAGAAATAGGCATTTTTTTTTGTGAATTTACCAATTGTCCGGATATTCTATTATCCGAACGGAATCTTTGGTCCCAATTGATCCGCATAGTCGTAGTTCTACTGTGTTTATTAGATGTTGAAATTCATGTTAATGACGAATGTGTTTCTCAGCCTGGGCATGTACCACGACGGACCTCCGAACAACAAATGCCCTGCCAATGGTCACGTGATGTCTCCAAGCAGAGGGACGAAGGGGGAGACCACCTGGTCCAAGTGCAGTTCTGAATTGCTGGAGAAATCAGAGTAAGAATATTTTTAGATTTTTAGTTTGTCCAAAATCCAATTATATCCCATGTATTAATTACATTGTTTTTCTTCAAAGGATTTTACAGCTGTTTTAATACTTGAATTATAAATAAAAAGTAAAATTTTAATTGAATTTGAAAATTACGCTTGCGCGTGCACTGAAAGTACAAAATGGTATTAAAATCCGAAAAAAATATTAATTTAAAAAGAAATTATAAATTATATAGTAAAAAAATGATAAATTATATAGTAAAAAAATGATAAATTATATAGTAAAAAAATGATAAATTATATAGTAAAAAAATAAAAAAGGTTGTTATAAAGAATAAAAAATTTTATATTAAAAAAAATACAAAAAAAATATAGAAAAAAAAAATTATATTGTTAAAATAAAATGATCATTAAATAAAAGAAAAAGGAAAACCGACTAAAATGCGCTAAAAGGTAAAAAATAATTTTTAATTTTACGAACGAGTTGAAAATAGTGATTTATTTAATATCAAGTTTATACTCATTAAAACTTTTTGAAATCGCCGCCAATTTACAAGAAACATGCATAAATTTTGGAATAATACAGAAAGAGAGGAATAAAACTGAGTTATCTTAGGACACCAGATTTGCCAACCTCTACAGGAAAAACATATTATTGACTTCTTTCACTGAATGTCCCACCTTTTTTCAAACGTGAAGCTTTTTTCGGAGTAAAATTACCCTATAACATTCGCTGACGGTACTATATTAAACTTATTATGCAATGAATTTTTCTTTGATAATTAAAAAAAAAAAGTGATAATGTAGTCTCGTAGCGATGACGGGATTTTAGTAATAAAAGTTTTAAATCCGCTGTGTGATCCTTTATCACGTTACTATGGATACAATGCTAATAGTGGTTAATTGTCTTTTGTGATCACAGCAAGAAATGCCTGTTCGACGAGCCCCAAGGATCCCCCGACAAAGGAAGAGACCACTCGAAATTCGGAGAGAAGCCGGGCCAAGTGTGGGACGCCTACGACCAGTGCAAAGTTTTCCTGCGAGACGAAGAAGCTACGCTTTTCAACGAGACAGTGATTTCGGTGAGATATTTATTGCAACTACATAAAATAAAACTTCCTTTATACATGGATCATCAGGAAAAATTGAACATAGTATGGAAACATTTGTATGAGATTTCACTCTGCGATCCTTTACGGAAAACAATCAATTTTATGTCCCAGAGATGATTTGAGGTTATCTGAAAACTTATTTTTTGCAAAAATTTGGAATGTATATCTTCATAATTTGGAATGTGTATCTTCATAAAAATTTGAAATGTATATTTTCATAAAAATTTAGAATGTATATCTTCATAAAAATTCGGAATGTATATCTTCCTTCGATTTGGAATTCGAAGACGATACATTAATTTACATTCTAAATTTGCGATCCTTTTTATTAACACATAATATTCTAAATAGGATTTTCTTTTTAAGAATATTTTAATAGATACTTTGTTGATTCTATTTTTTTTTTTTAAATTACAAGTTAATTTTTTTAATTAATATTTAATCAGAACGTTTTATAAAAATTTCGAAATTTCCGCGCGTAGATCCCTCTGTTTTCAAACTAGTTCCCACAGTTACCGCACTGTTGGAGATATTCATATCAAACGTAACTAATTACCAATCAGTGCGTCTGCTGCACATTTCTATCATCAAAAGTAATAGTGTGATGCTGTAAACGTTTACAAACCTAAAAGATAGATGGAAGCTCCAAATATTTTTTTATTATTTTAGTGGTGCTGCCATCTACGGTCGAATTGTTTAACCATCTAGGTTTCGAATTAAATTACCAATTTATACTTGGGTGCTTTTAGTCAAAGCTATTTTGTATTTATTTATTATATCCTAGTTTTACATTTTTGATTTATATATGGTTTTCTATCAGTTTAGAGAATATAGTGATGGAAATAGGGTTTATTTTTGCGATAATTTTTTTTTTCTAATGCGTTTTAACTACTATATTAAAAAAAAAAATTCCAATCGGTTAAAAAATCCATTTTTAATAAAAAAAAAAAGGATTTCTATTGAATATTACGGTACCTCAGTTTTGAAATTATGATAATGGAAACAGGGTCAAATAAATTCTCAAAGTCGAGCAAGTACATATTAACTAAATAAAATAACTTTTTAAAAAAAAATTGACGACAGCGCCATTTCGCCACAACGGCAGGCGCATAAATTCAACTGCTCATGTCTGTGTAATTAGTGTGAAGTTGTGTTACTTTGCCCACTCGTCCACTGTGTGTGACTGTCCCCTTCCTTTGTTGTCCACAGATGTGCAACTCTTGGATTTCTGCCTCTCGTCAACTCCCCGGATTTATGCTTTGGAAGAGATTGGTTCCGTTTTTGAATGCGGCTCACGCTATGGGATAAATGATATGCACTCCATACATATATATATATATATATATATATACTTCTCTGTCACTAGCATGTAGGGTGGAGGGTTTATTTTTAATTTCAATAAATGGATGATTGTCTGTCAGTTTTGAAATGGATTTCTTGTAATTGGTGGTATAAAGTTCAAATCGCTGAGAGTAGCTGAAGATGTGAATATCCTATATATTGAGCCAGAGACTGATATACGGCAGGACATTCGGGGCACTTGCCAAGGTCCCCGAAACTGTAAAGTTCATAATAAATTTACTAACTAATTATTTTTTTAATTAAATTAAATTTAATCAATTTTTAAATCCCTTGTTAATGGGTTCGCTAAACTTCTACTATTTTATCTAAGCAAATCAGTTTTACTTTTCTTGGACGTTCCTGATGCATCTTTCATCATCATGTCATCTCTTAGCGTCGCTTTGTCAAAGGAACGTCATTTCAATCACTTGCAACACTCAATTCATAAACAAGACTGTAAACAAACTGTGTGTTATCAATTGCACGTAGATTTGTCTCGTTTACGGATATTTTTTTTCATATTCCAAATTTTATTATATTGAAATCCTTATACGGATTTGCTAGCTATAAAATGGGTAGAACATACGATTCCGGAGAAAAAAACTAAAAGGGAAGAAGGAAAAGAACCAAAAAAACGGATCAAGAAAGTGATGAAATTCTGACCATTAAAGTAAAATCAAATTACCAGAAGAAAATAAACTTTAGTAGATTAAAAAATAAAAAAAGTTTTCCCGGTATTTACACTTACTTTAAAGCTGATTGATTATGTTATTTCGCAATTTGAGCTTATACATAAAAATAGCAGTTTTATTTTGGGGTACGGGCCCCTGAATATTTTTTGTGTTGAGTACTCTCTCTTTTGTTAAAAAAGAGAGAGATTTTCATAATTGAACTTGACTAAAAATTGATGTTTATGAGTGTAGCACCCATTGCGATAACTAATTTTGCTTCAAAATAATCACTATTATTTCAAAACATTTGAGGCATTTTCAGTGTTTGCTTTAATCTATATAATTAACTTATATTTAAACTTTGGTTTGTCATAAAAAATTCAAAATTTTCCAGAAGTGCGTTCCCAAAACCATAATGAAATTCTCACTATAGCAATCAACACCTCTAAATTCTCGTAAACAAACCCAACCAGGACATATAAACTAAAACTGAAAATTCTCGCCAACCTTAGTCAATATTTGGTAAAAAGAAAGAAAAAAAAAGGTCGCCAAATTGGCGGTTTAATAACAATCTCTATTCCGTTGATATTTGTTATCTTCATCCTTTTTAATGGTCATCAGTAAACTTTATGTTCCTTTTTTGATTGTGAGCAGTGAATACATTGAAGTTAGGAAAGATATACGTTCTTCGCACTGAGCTTTGTGGGCAAGTAGAAGTAGTAGCAAGTAGAAATAGTCAATATTAGGTAAAAAGAGAATCATTTTTTTTATAAAGATCGCCAAATTGGCAGTTCAGTAACAAACTCTATCCCGTTCATATATGTTCTTCATCCTTTTTAATGATCATTTAACTTTATGTTGCTTGTTTGTTTGTGTTTACAAAAATGTGTTACTCGTGACTCGTCTGCAGGCGGTGTGTCACGAGACCTTGTGCAAGACCCCCCAGAGGATAGGATACTACGCGGCTGGTCCAGCCTTGGAAGGAACCTTCTGCGGAGGAAAGAAGGTAAGACAATCCCATTCTTCGAATAGTGTACTTGATTAAGCAGATGATATTAACAGAGACTAAACTAAAAAAAAATTTAAACAAATATATTCTTGCTGTACAAAATTTGAAAACCAATACAATTATTTTCCAGTGGTGCAAGGGCGGCGAGTGCGTGTCGTGGGGCTCCGAGAAGTTGAAAGTCGTGAAGGGCGGATGGTCGGACTGGAAGAAAGGGGCGTGCAAGTCCGGGTGCCTCAAGGACTCGCGAGCGATCACCTTGGACAAGCGATACTGCGACAATCCAAAGTAACTATGCCTTCTAACTATTGTACTACCAAAGGTATTGAATTGGTTGCAGTCTTTAAAATTTTCTTTTCCTTAGTCTACCTATTAAGCATAAAAATCATTGCCAAATATACTTAAAATACTTATTTTATATTACGCTTTCATAGTAACGCAAAGCATGTAACGTATTCTTATACGATTTCAAAATGATTCATCATTTTAAGGAGTTTTAATATCTTGTACTTGTAACATCATCGTATGAAACTAGGCATGTATATAGATAATTTTAAAGCAACTATAATTATATCTTGGTCATTGTATTGATAAAATGTGTCGTGTATTCTAAAGTTTACCCCAAATATTTTTTATTTCAGTTTAGAGCTTTCCAATACATTCATGAGTAAATATGTATATTTAATAGGCAAGACGATATTTTGTGGCAGTCATTCCTTCTGAACTACAAAACCAATGGTTATGATCAAGGTGTCATTTGAAAGGGAGTGACTGTAGATGTGCCGAAACGTGTCAAAACTTTAAAATATTAAGCAATTAATTCATTAATCACTAAGAAAATATTTTTTATCAACGTGGCGACATCTACATCTCAAAATATGAACTGAATGGGCTGAATGATCACTGGCATTTAAAATATGATGACCGTACCTTCACAAAAAATATTGTATATAGAACTTTTGTAATTTTTTGTAATTTACGGCTAATGTCTTCTAAAAAGTTTAATAGAAATCAAATATGTGCAGACCGTGGCAGTTTTTTTTAGGATAAAGCAGTGTTTCCGAAGAGTAAATAAAGGACAATGATTTAATATTAAATGTCCACTGAATAGACATGCTTCCCATAAGGGAGTTAAGCCCCCATAATTTGAAAACGAAGCAAGAAATTTTTTGACGAGCCAAGCGAGCCGCGTTCGGGGATCGGCGAGGGTTAGCGAGCAGGACACGAAGCCCCATAGTTTGACTAATTTGATATCATTTTGTCATATAACTGGATGTTGCAAAACAATTACAACCTATACATCGGATATGATGTCCTACGCTAGTCTTTCAAAATCGTGTTTTACATGTGTCATTCTTGCTCTGGATAGTAGTTGAAAATAGTTTTCATTCTTTTCCAGGCCAAAGAACTCTGAAAAATATTGCGAAGGAGACAACATCCGAATACATTTTTGTGATGATTCAAAGGTATGATTTTTATCAGTTTGTAAATATTTTAATGTACGTTTTTAGTAACAACTCTTTGCATGATATGCAACATGTGCTCGATTTATCATAAGCGCTATTGAAACTTCTTTAAATAATATAATTGCAATTTCACAATTAGCCAAATTTTACTTTATTCTTGAAATCCTTTTTTGTATACATAAACTTTATAATTAAAATTAAAAATTATTTCGAATAATTACTTATATATGTCATACTTTAATATTACTTATTTCCTTAGCTCTGCAAAAAGTATTTAGCGCCAGTGGACTATGCGAAAGAGAGATGTCAATACTTTTCGAAATATCTACCAGAAGTTACACCTGTGGGTGTCCAAGTGAAATACAACGAAAGTAAGTTCGTTTGAATATCTTCCATATAAACTTTCGTTTGAATATCTTCCATATAAACTTTCGTTTGAATATCTTCCATATAAACTTTCGTTTGAATATCTTCCATATAAACTTTCGTTTGAATATCTTCCATATAAACTTTCGTTTGAATATCTTCCATATAAACTTTCGTTTGAATATCTTCCATACAAATATTTTGTTTGAATATCTTCCATACAAATATTTTGTTTGAATATCTTCCATACAAACATTTCGCTGAACATCTTACGTACAAACATTTGATTTGAATATCTTCCATACATACATTTGATTTGAATATCACAAACATTCCCATCTGAAAAGGGAATTGAGACTTTCTCTTTCGTAAATAAGTATGATTGTTATCCAGTGTCGCTACTGATTTTTTAACACTGAAAGTAACACCTTGGGCTTCCAACGTTGAAAACGACACTTTTCTTCAATTTGTGGGATAATCGGTTGTTACAAAACACTGTCCATTTATAATAAAGGAAAGGTCCGGGAACACTGCTTTGTTACTTTGAAACCATGATAAAGGACAATGCCTCATCGGAACCTTACGCATATATACACTGTGTAGGCGTTATGATGCCCTAACCATGGCATATTCAACGTGCAGTTTGGATCTTTAAGTTTGTTTCTGGACAACTCAAAACGCTGATTCTCTAACATTCAATCGGTCCCATTCTTTCAGAGCGCCAATGGCAATCCTGCGCCGTCTACTGCAAGATGAAGACCGGCACCTGGTACACCCCTCGCCAAGAGTTCAACGACAGGGGAATCGACACCTTCTTCCCGGACGGCACCTGGTGCCACAACGACGGACGGACAGACTACTTCTGCCAGAACCGCCTGTGCCAGACCCCGCCCGTCAAGGGCCGTTCTCTGCTGCCCACGGGCCACTACCAGCCGAGGGGCCGGGCCCCAGAGGTCGAAGTGCCCGTCCTCAACAACGCCCGACCCAAAGGGGACAACAGGAGCCCCAAGAAACTGAAGGAATACTTCCAGTACAAGGAAGGAAAGTTGCCACCTGTGCCCAGTTCGGATGAGTTGGGGAGGCCCAAGGAGGAGGATTATGAGATTGTTGATTATGTATCACCTGTTTGATTTTTTTTAATAAATGTGTGCTTTTGTACTTTTTTTTTAGAAGAGAGCGTTTGTGTGATTTTTTTCTGTAGTTACAGTGTTAAGTTTTAAGTAATGTTAATGCACTTATTTCAGATAAGGATACTGTCCTAGATAACTGAAATAATAAAAAAAAGTGCAAGTTCTTTGAATTATTTATAAAACCCTCCAACATTTTTATGATTGAAAATCTTTAAATGAAATTTAACAGTAAGTTATAGTGAAATTTATATTGACCTTAATTCCAGTGCTATGTGGTTTTTGATATGAAACGCTAAAAAGTGACAAGTAAATTCTAAAAATGCCCTATATCAATGAGCAGTTGTACAGAATCGAAAAAGAAAAAAAAACGAACCACCCCTCGTCATACGGGCACTATTTATCGTAGGGCAAAGCTTACTAAAGCATTTTGTAAGGAACAAAGTTTTATACAGTCAAAAATACAGGACGCAGGATTGCCATTGGCGCTCTGAAAGAATGGGACGATTCAATGTTAGAGAATCAGCGTTTTGAGTTGTCCAGAAACAAACTTAAAGATCCAAACTGCACGTTGAATCTGCCGTGGTTAGGGCATCAACAAAATACAGGAAAAAAAATGGCAGAGGAGGCTATATTCAACTATGAATATTGTCCGAATAACGAAGAGTGGTTCGGTTTTTTTCTGCAACTAGTATGAATTTTGCAAAAGGTAAAAGAAAATACAGTTATCAGCACACACATACACACACAAAATAAAATGTTGTTCATACAAACAAATTGTAGACAAGTCTTTTAAAGTATCAAAACTTTGACGCAGTTGATCAATTTGGTTTTCTTGTTTCTTGTAAAGTCTTATTTGATTGGTTAATTAACATCGCACTAGAGCAACAAAAAATGGGCTATTGGCGAAAGTTCGGAGTCTACACGTCTACACAGTGAATCAAAGAATTTTTAAAACAGGGTTTATAAAATTAAAGGAAAACAAGTAATTATATATTTTTTAGGATTTCTATTTAAAATAAGCTTTTTTGGCTTTAATACATTTGTTAAAGCGGTTTAATAACGACACGTGTGCTTGTTTCAGTTCAATTTGTTGAATTGCCTCCAAACCTCCGTTGAAAGTGTTTGTACAGTCACAATGTCATGAAAATAACACCCTTTAGCTTCATTTTGAGTTTTGGGAATGAATGTGTAGTATGCATGACATACAACTACAATTTAAAGACAACCCTAACCTCTCTTTCGAACAAAAACTAAATAAACTTATGAATCACAGCTTCAGCAACTCTAATTCCCAACTTTAATTTACCAACCTACCCAAATTTCACCCCCCTTATAATTGAAGAATTTATTTTTAAACACCTTAAACAAGGCAAAGCACCGGGACCAGACCTCATTGATTACACCATTTGGAAAAAACATTTTTAATTCCTTCACTAACCTCCTCTTATATTTCTTCAGTAAATCTTTCGCCATGGGTTATTTCCCATCATGTTTAAAGGAGGGAAGCGTTTTCTTCCTTCGTAAACCAGAAAGGGGCTCCTCCCCTTGCTCCTCATATCGCCCTATCTGCCTGCTTTTCACGCTTGGTAAACTCCTGGTTATGGTTTTGTTAATTAACGTCGCACTAGAGCTGCTGTAAACTCTTGGAGAGGCTACTGGTTAACAGGCTCAATCACTGGATTTTCATCAATAACTTAATCCATCCCTACCAATACGGTTTCCAGGAATTAAAAAGCTGTAAGCTTGCATCTTCCCATTTAATTTCTAAGATTGAGGAAATTAAAAATGAGTAAATTTTTTTCACTTTAGTTTCAATTAATATCAAAGCGGCTGTTGACAATCTGAATTGGAGCACTCTCTTCCAGGTGTTGAATGAACTTCATACTCTATTTTATATTCAATCATTTATTTTCTCATATCTTTCCTCTTGAACAATATTCTGTTCCGAGAGCGGCATTAAAATTAGCAAACAAATTTTTGAAGGTGCTCCACAACGTTCTGTCCTAGCACCTGTGTTGTGGGTGCTTTACTGTAACCACATCTTACTTTAAAATAACTTGCAAGCTTTTGTTGATGACTTAGCAGTCGTTGCCTTTGGTAGAACTCGGGACATTATAGAGTGCAACGTTAATCAAATCCTTAAACTTATCTCAGATAAATTACTTACCATGGATCTAGAAATAGCAGCCTAGAAAACAAAAGCTCTCTACTTCCGGAAAAAGGGAATTCACTTGAAAAGGATTAAAGGGGACAAAACTAAGAATCTTAAACGCAATCCTATTTTTAAATTAAATAACGTAACTATCTCCATTGTTAGAGAACTTAGGTTGATTACAACTATTATTGATGACAACTTAACTTGGTCCAATCACATCCTTTTTCTCAGCAATAAATGTCTAGTCGTTAACAACGGCTTCAATAGAGTTTCTGGAGGCAACTGGGGCGAAAACAAAAACTCCTTAAATTCTGGTACCTAACGGTCATCGAAAAATCATTGGCTTTAGTGCAGACGTTTGGGCTGGCCGCTTGACATGTGAGCAAGTAACGCGTCTCCCCTCCCTCCAAAGGAAATTTATTCTCAACATCATTGGTGCCTACAAATCCTCCCCAAATGATGTTCTCTTAGTTTTACTAGGAGTTCTATTCACTTAACCTTTAAATACGCCCACGCTAGATTTAACTTCTGGATTCTTAAAAAGAATATTATTAATAACGCCCAGCTGCCACCCCCTGACAGGTTCGATATATCACGTCCATTCAGCACCTGCCCCCCCTAATCTGAAACTGCTCATCCCCTCCTAGATCAACGGCAATGTTGGGCTTTCGGTCTGTATCCTTAATCATGCACTTAAAATCTTCAAAATTATCACTCTCAAACTCCACCCATATAATTCTGTCTTCCAGGCCGAGCTGGCCGCAATTAATTTGGCCGTCGATTGGGCCAGAGATAACAAATTTAAAATCTCGGTTTACAGCGACAGCAGATCATTCCTTGAGGCTCTACAGGGTATCTCCAACAAGTCAAAAATTCTCTTTGAAGTTAAGCAAAATATTATTGAACATAAAAGTAATACAAAACTCAACTGGATCAAGGCCCACGCCGATTTCCTAGGCAATGAATTAGCGGACGGGTTTGCCAAAAACCCCAGCTTTCATTGGCCCGTAACATAATATTCCTCTTCCATATTCCCTACTCAAAAACTTTATTAAACAGTTTATCCTTGATGATTGGAGGGATCAATGGATAAATTTTTCTACAGCTAGTAGAGTTTTTCTCTTCATGGCCGATCTCTCCACGGCCTTTAAAGTCACCAATAGATCGCTAATTTTATTTTTACTGGGACACGGCCCCTTTAAATATTACCTGCATTGCTTTAATGTCTCTGATTCTGACCTTTGTCCTTGTGGAGAACCGAGGGAGATCCCGATCATTACGTTTTCGACAGTCGCTTCACATCACTTCTACACCTCACTAGGCCCTCAGACGATAATTGTGCATCATAGTTTAAAAATGTCCTTAACAATAAAAATTCCTTGAACCGTATAAAGAATTGCATTAAAATTTTTTCAACAAATTTGTAACTCCCCTTAATCCAACACCTTCTTTAAAACTGTCAAAATCGCTTAAAATTACCCATCCAGCTGTCCGTTGAGTTCATCTATACCCCGATATTATTTTTTGTATTTGTTCTTTCGTATTGTCCTCCTGTCATAATTTTTTTATATATTTTTTTTTAAATTTGTTACTTTATGATGTTTTTCCGCCAGTGTGGCGAGGGGCGTTTGTGCTCTTTTTGTAATTTTAAAATTTTAACTTATGTAATTGTAAACTTGTATTACGTAATTGTAAACTTGTAGTATGTAATTTTAAACTCTAGAATTTTAAACTCGTAACTTACGTTACTCGTAACTTACGTACGTAAACTCGTAATTTTAAACTTTATAATTTTGGGATTGTAACTGTTACAGTTTTGAACTTGTATAATAGTGCCTGAGTCTCTGGAATGCTGTAATGTCTCTTCCCGGGCTGACCTGTATCCTCACGTCTTTTGCTGAGTTCCCTTTGGAGGGGCATGTTTTCTTTGAGGGGAACAAAGTTGGGTCAGCCTTGGGCTTGAAAAAAAAATTACCATATCGTTATAAAAACCGACACATACACGTATTTTCTGAAAAACATTATCACAGCAAACATTTATTTAAAAACATCAAACAGGCACTACATAATCAATAATCACATAGTCTTCCTCGTTGGGCCTCCCCAACTCTTCGGGACTCGGCATAGGAGGCAGCTTTCCAATCTTGTACTGGAAGAACTCCTTCAGTTTCTTAGGACTCCTGTTGCCTCCTTTGGGTCTGGCGTTGTTGAAGACCGGCACCTTGATCTCCGGGTCCCTGCCCCTCGGCTGGTGGGGGTCTGTGGACAGCAGGTTCTGACCCTTGACGGGCGGGGGTTGGCACAGGTGGTCCTGGCAGAAATAGTTCGTCTGGCCGTCGTTGTGGCACCAGGTGCCGTCCGGGAAGAAGGTATCGATGTCCCTGTCGTTGAGCTCTTGGCGAGGGGAGTACCAGGGACCGGACTTCGTCTTGCAGTAGATGGAACAGGATTGCGATTGGCGCTCTGAAAGAATGGATTGCCTGGTTACTTAACGTCGCACTAAAGATGCATAGTGCTATTGGCGACGGTCGGGGTCCATCTCGAAGGAAAAATCCAGGAATACTGCGTTCCCGGGTCTTTCCTTCGAGTCAATAGCCCACTGTGCAGCTCTAGTACGACGTTATTAACAAAACCAAAAACAAACCCAGGGAAACTACCTTGTATTTTTGAATCATGGTTGGTTTGGCTTGCTAACGTCACACTAGAGCAGCGTATTCGGCTACTGACGACGGTTTGGGGCCTATCCCGAAGAAAAGACCCGGGAACGTTGTCTCGTGTTTTTGAACCATGGTCAGATGGCGGGAACAACACCTGAGCTAGCACCCAACGCAACCTCAATAGGCGTCAGGAAATTATACTAGGATCATATTTGTCGGGCACCAGTCCCGTATACACGCCAGTAGGATGTTCTGACCGACTTTTTAGCATTGTTTTGGGAAGGTAGCCTTCTGATTGCAAGGTCACTACTTTTTAACTTTTCTTTGTCAAGTCCACCGCACGGGCTTGAACTAGCAATCTGCTGATTAGCAGCCTGTATCCACTGGGCCACTAGAGGCCCGTGAATCGTGTTTAGATGACGAGGACAACACATCAACTGGCATCCGATGCAACCACAATAGACGTCAGGACATTGGACCTCTACTAATTTAGTCCCGTATGCACGCCGATGGGGATTGAGGATAATATCAGACGACCTTTTATAATTTAGTAGCTAGTCTGACAACCCTCCGATTACGAGCTCGCGACAGCTTAACTTTTTATCAATTCCTCATACCAATTCGAAGTCGCAATCCTCTGATTGCTAGCCCGAATGCTGCGTCTCCCTATCTTAAAATAGGCCTCCGTGGCCGAGTGGGCTGGAAATTCAAGGGTCCCCGGTTCAAAACCTTGCGATGGAGTAGACTAAAGAATAGTAAAAAAGTAGTGATATTGCGATCGGAGGGTCGCCAACTTCGCTACCAAAATACTAGAGTGTCGTCCAGAACATCCACAAAAAAAAATTAACGGCCTGTATACGGGACTGGTGCACGATAAATCTGATCGGGGTCCAAAGTCCCCACGTCTATTGAAGGCGTTGGATGCCAGCTCAGGTGTTGTCCTCGTCATCTAACCATGGTTCAAAAATACGAGGCATCGTTCCCATGTCTTTCCTTCGAGATAACGTCATCTGACCATCATTCTAAAATAACGAGGTGCATGTATGAATGTGTGTGTTAATGTGTATGTGTTACCGGGTGTTTCCTTCGAGATAGACCCCGAACCGTCGCCAATAGCCCACTGTGCAGCTCTAGTGCGACGTTATTTAACCAAACCAACATTTGCCTTTTCAAATGGAAATGTGAGGTTTGGTTTGCTTAAAAAACGTCGCATTAGAGCTGCACAGTAGGGTGGAGCGAAAAAATCAAAATTTGATTAATGTAAAGTAATAGTGCGGAAAAGTTGCCTTTCGTATACATTATTTGTCATGTAAAAGGATTTTGATAGCAAATAATATCTAGAGGTTCCCCTCGGGCCTTGAAGTTTACCAATAATAGTGAAAAATTTAATAATGTTGTAACGTAATATAGGATAAGAAAAATGTATTAGAATTTAATACTGTGGACATTTTAGCTTTAATATAGGGTCATTTTTTAAACATAAGCAAGTTAACAAGTTCTGACAATGTTAAAGATAATCTGAGGCTCCGCCCGTGGTACGAACTTTACAACAAATGTTAAGTTTCCATATACTACAGAACAAAGGTGAAGTAAGTATGAAATTGTGAATTCAGCTTAGCATTGTTCACACAAGTATCACTTAAATCTAAAGATATTAGTAAAACATTCCTCTGTTATTCAGAACTATAACTGTAACCACAATGCAAACAACTGAACATAGTTTAATGGGCCACTTGACTTGATTATTGACGATAATCTGCTTTGGTGTTAAATTGTGGCATAAGTTGTCTAGACTGCAATCTGACTCTAATAAATCTATCTATATTGCTTGCACCACAAACCGCAGCTGATGCTTCTGTAACTAATTTAACGCATCGTTCCACCAATTGAGTATGACATGGGTAGTTTTCAAAATCAAACACTTCAGGTACGCCATAAAGCACCATTTCTTTTAAAGCTTCATCTGAAATTCCCATGGTAAACGGAGGTTCAGTTGTTTCCAAACTCTGCCAATATATGAGTTCATGGTAGTCTTCCGCTTCGAAGTTAAAATCTGGAATTGTAAATTTGCGAAGTTCAATGGATCTTGCCGCCAAGATCCTATGCAGACCAAGATCCCTGATAGATTTTCGATCATCTGTCATCATTGCTAATAGTATATTTTCTGGACTCTCAAAGAAACCATTGCGCTGAATTACAGGATCTATCACAGTTTTCATTTCAGAATAGAGATAACAAGATCTTTTTATAGTTTCGAAGACGTGTTTGGCACTAGCTTTACAGGAGTGGTGAATCTTAATACTAAACTACATTGGTGCATAAACTTTCATAACGTATTCTGCTAGAATGTATTAATTCTGTGATGAATTAACGGTTGCGATACAAACGCAAAATTCTATTTGCAGTCGTTAACCACCTTGAGTGGTTTAATGCACCAGGTTATCGTCTTGACAAACTTGTTGAACACTGGCCGCTAGCCACTGCAAAAAAGTACTGTTGTTCAGTACTTAAAAATTTTCTACTTATTTCTGGAAGGTTAACTTGAATTGTGTCAAATAATACAACTGGCAATTGTTCACAATTAGCCAATGCTTTTCCAATAATACCAGAGGACGCACGAGGACCTGTATGCTCTTGGTGATGTTTTTCGCTGAGCCACTGGATGAAGTCACATGATCAAGATACGTTCTTGAATCAGAGTAACGTGCTCTTCAACTAATCTTTTGCAGTACTTTTTTTCCATCGAAACTTGCAATTTTTAATGTCTTGTCCTTTCTGCCATCGAATTACAATCCACGTAGTATTGTCGGTCTTTCTGTCTCCTGTATATTCTTCTTTTTCTTTTTTTTCTCTCGCATGATTTTGCTGCGGTCAATTGCGTTTGAAGAATCTTGTTCCGTAACTAAACCCACATCTTGAAGCACAGCGCTTGAGATTACTGTTCTGTCTGACACACCGTATCTGTCACATTGACTTGCCAATGTTGGTAAAGAAAGTCGCATTTGTTGTGAACTATGTCGTGGCTTTGCTAGTGAGTGTGATGGTTCATTAACTGTTGCTCTAAAAGGTGATGTGTTTGAAGTAGAAGCCATAAAAATGCCATCGTTTATCTCCATTTCTGATGAACTCGAATTTGAGAACATTAGTACTTTCATATCTTTTAGCATTTTTAGAAAGTCAAGCATTTTTTTGTGCTTTTCGTTCGACCTTACGTCGGAGGACTTGTGTTGCGGTTAGGTCAACAGTACTGATGACCATTCTTCTGACAGTTCTTTGGTCATGAAGAAATGCCTCTTCTTCAACAGGAACCTTACGATACTTTTCACAACAGCAAGAGAAAATTTCACATTTACAGGCCGAAATATCGAACAATTTTTGTTTAGCTTTCTCTCTGAATGCTTTGAGCTTTGCCTGGTAATGATCACTGATTTGTTTCCCTTTATATGATTTTTTTAACAGAACTTTGTATTTGGTATGATATGAACGAATTAGCTGAAGAACTCGCATGTGGGTTACTATAGGTATTGAAGCTTTGATCCACAGTATCAACGTATCAACGTCACATTGTTGAAAAAAAACCCAATTTTGTAGAATTCAAGGCTAGAGGGGAACCTCAAGATGAAAATATAGAATAAAAATATTTTAGGTATGTCATTATGATACCAAATGGCAACTTTTCCGCACTATTAATAGTTGAAATTCGAAAAAAAATATTTTTGCCTATACTTTCACTCCACCCTACTGCACAGTTGGCTATTGGCGACAGTTCAGGGCCTATTTTGAAGAAAAGACTCGGGAATGATGCATCGTATATTTGAACCATGGTCATATGACGACCATGGTCAGATGACGACACCATGGCTGGCACCCGACGCAACCGCAATAGGCGTCGGGATCACATTTATCCGTGCACCAGTCCCGTATACACGCGGAGGCCTCCGTGGCCGAGTGGATTAAGGCGTCAGCTAGGAATCCAAGGGACCCCGGTTCAAAACCTTGCAATGGACTAGACTAAAGAATAGTAAAAAGTAGTGATATTGCGATCGGAAGGTTGCCAACTTCGCTACCAAAATAATAGAATGTCGTCCAGAACATCCAGAAAAAAATTAACGGCGTGTATACGGGACTGATGCACGATACATCTGATCGGGGTCCAAAGTCCCGATGTCTATTGAAGGCGTTGGGTGCCAGCTCAAGTGTTGTCCTCGTCATCTGACCATGGTTCAAAAATATGAGGCATCATTCCCGGGCATTTCCTTCGAGATAGGTCCGGAACCGTCGCCAATAGCCCACTGTGCAGCTCTAGTGCGACGTTAATTAACCAAACCAAACGTATACACGCCAGTGTAACTTATTAAATGGTCTGTACGACTTTCTAGTACTTTTGTAGCAAAACTGGTAACCCCCCGATCGAAAGATCACTACTTTTTTACCTTTCTTTGTCAAGTCCAACCGCACGGGCTCGAACTAGCAATCCTTTTGATTACTAGCTGAACGCTCTTATCCACTGGGCCACTGGAGGCCCAATGGAAATATGAGCTTGGATTGGTTTGATTTAGTTTGGTTAATTAACATTGCACTACAGCTGCACAGTGGGCTATTGGTGACGGTTCGGGGTCTATCTCGAAGGAAAGACACGGGAACACATACACATTCACACACACATTCATACATGCACCTCGTTATTTTATAACCATGGTCAGATGATGAGGAAACACCTGAACTGGCACCCAACGCCTTCAATAGACGTCGGGACTTTGGTCCACGATCAGATTTATTGTTCACCAGTCCCGTATTATGAGCTTGGAAGATATTCAAACCAACTTACGGTTGCTGTACTTTACTTGGACACCCATTGGAGTGATTGTTGGTAGATATTTCGAAAAGTATTGGCATCTCTCTTTCGCATAGTCTTCTATTGTTTTATACTTTTTGCAAATCTAAGAAGGTAAGTATATAGTAAATTATATCACATAGAAAACTTATAAACAGTACATAATATAACCACTGATCTCTAACTGTAACTTCTGGATAGGGCAAGACATTTTGTTCACTTGAAGCCGATGTGGAGGCAGCCATGACGTACCCCACTTTCTTTGCTACCGCGATAATTCGTATATTTTTCATGTTAAAATAAGCCGCCGTGTATTGCTTTTGGCTGAGTTCTTTATTTTATTTTTAACCCCATTTTAAATGCAATCTGCTATTAAAACAGAAAGTCATCTTCAAGTCAAAGTCGAAGTCGATAAAAAGCAAGAGCAAAAGCTATTTGTTTGGCAAAATAAAAATTAATTCTATACGAAGAAAATTTAATAATTATATACATTTAATATTTCTACATTGATTTGGTAATAAAAAACAACACTAAATTACTCTAAAAAAATATTGGGACACAGCATGGCTGCTTTCAATTAGCTTCAACGCAACCATAGAGGAAACAAGGTTTGAGCCTTCCAGCAGTTACAGTTAGTGTAGGATATCAATGCCCATTTTCCCTTCACCCCTGCTTGTTTGTAATAGAACAACCAATGCATATAAACATGTAACTTAGTGGTGGCAACACCCTAATCATTGATGTTTACAATCTTCATGTGATCAGTCCTGTGTCGTCCCAGTGGGTCAATCTCGTAGGCACCCACTTAAATGTTCCTATCTTTAAATATTATCTTAGCTTGAACCTAAAGTTTAAATATATTTCAATAATGTCTTGTTTACCCTCTAGTATTCATTTCTATGCTAAAACACCGCAGTTAGAGTTCAATACTGAATATAACACGTTCAGTGAGTATAACACGTTTGATAATTATTTAATCGCAAATAATTTATTGATAGGGGTTTCGTTACCTTTTATGGTAACTCATGCTGCCAAATTTGCAAATATCATGCAAAGAATGGTTTCTAAAAAAGTATTTAGTAATTGAGAAGAGTTCTACCTTTGAATCGTCACAGAAACCTATCCGAATGTTATCTCCATCGCAACGTTCTTCTGAGTTCATGGGCCTGGAAAAGAATGAAAATTATTTTCAAATTATTATTGTCAAAATTAAGATTGTCTGAAATATTAAAGGGTTATGTAAAACAGGCGAGGCCATTTACAAGAAAAAGGCTTGCTCACGTTATGTAAAACTATAAAATTATATTTCTGTATTCTTGCAAAGTAAAAAATTTGCAATGAGATTTATTGCATCTCAAGACATCAATGACAGATATCAAATGGTAGTCTGTAAAATATTGCAGTTGTTTTAAAGTTAAAATAATTACAAACGTGTGAAAAAAAATTTGTATTAGTTTTTTTTTTTTAAATTAACTTTGGTTTGGTTTGGTTTGTTTTAATTAACGTCGCACTAGAGCTGCACAGTGGGTTATTGGCGACGGTTCGGGGCCTTTCTCAAAGGAAAAACACGGGAACGATGCCTCGTATTTTTAAACCATAGTCAGATGACGAGGACAACACATGAGCTGGCACCCGACGCAACTTTAATAGTCGTCAGGATATTGGACCCCAATCAGATGTATCGTGTACCAGTCCCGTATACACTCCAATATAATTCATTGGATATTTTAGACCACTTCATAGTATTGTAGAAAAGCTGGCAATCCTCCGATCTCAAGATCACTACATTTTTCCTTTTCTTTGTCAAATCCATCAATCGGGATCGAACTCGCAATCCTCTAGCTGAACGCCTTTACCCACTGGGCAACTGGGGGCCCAAGGTAGAAATTGAAGCGAGGAACACTTTTTTAACCTTCAATTGGCAAATTCAATTTTTGAAGTCAACAAATTGCTTTGCTCAATCCAGAAATTACAGTTAGAGTTTAGTAATCGGTCTAGTATATCTTTGGATGCACTAGTGAATCTGCACTGATTTTTGAACTTACACTGTGTTCGGAGGCCAGGTCCGCATTAGCTGAAAAGGACCGCATTTTTCACCTATAAATACCAACCTGTTCCTGGATGTTATTGTTCTTTTCTTTCTTACTATCTTAAAAACCACCACAGCCGTGGTCAACCGTGTGATCAAGCCAAAAACATGTGTATTTACGATTAGTTTTTATTAGATTAACTGTTGTTCTCATAATTAGATAACACAATTTATTTTTTACTGTACCTGAAGACTTCTGCAATTATTTTTGAGCTACCACTAAAGAACACCAGGTAAAACACTTAGGACGGTATTTACTTAGGATTGTTGCAGTATCTCCTGTCCAAGGTGAAAGCTCGCGAGTCCTTCAGACACCCGGACTTGCACGCCCCTTTCTTCCAATCCGACCATCCGCCCTTCACCACCTTCAACTGATGGGAGCCCCACGGGACGCATTGGCCGCCCTTGCACCACTGAAAGTAGAAAAATCCGGTTCATACTCTCACAGAAACAAGTTCTTGTTGACATTTTTTTCTAACAAATTGTTTAAACATGAAATGAGTAAAATTTAGGCTCGTCAACGTCGCAATTTACCCTATTCGCTACAATTTACCCTATTACCCTATTCGCAACGTGCTATTTACCCTATTCGCTACAATTTACCCTATTACCCTATTCGCAACGTGCTTTTTACCCTATTCGCTACAATTTACCCTATTACCCTATTCGCAACGTGCTTTTTACCCTATTCGCTACAATTTACCCTATTACCCTATTCGCAACGTGCTATTTACCCTATTCGCTACAATTTACCCTATTCGCAACGTGCTATTTACCCTATTCGCAACGTGCTATTTACCCTATTCGCTACTGTGAAATACCAGATCAATTGTTTTAGAACAGTAATAGGGGGGGGGGGGAGTAAAGGGGGAATTAGTTAATAATCGGCCTAGTCGATGCATCTCAATATCCTCTACACGATTGTAGATTCCCATATTTTGATCTGCCAGTAAACCCGTGGAGTTATGAAGGTGAAATCGTATACTGCCGTTAAAAGCGACTTTCTACTCACGAAAGTCAGAGGGCGTAATGGGTTTATAATAGGTCTGGTTGACCGTCCACCGTCCTCTATATGATGGTATGCTATTTATCCCCATAAAATGATTTCACGGAGATTCATGGGGGCGGAATCGTATACTGCAGTTGCAGACGACTCCTCCTTGCCCTTACGTGCTATAAAAACGTCAGAGGGTTGGAATGGGTTGGGGTTTTTGTTTTTGTTTATTTTTGTTTTATTTTTAAAAAGTGCAATATTAAAAAAGTGAGGCGCAATATCCGAAAAAAGTGGGGAGGGGGGGGGGGGCAAACGCCCCCCTTGCTCCCCCCCCCCCGAATCGCCGCCACTGGCTGATATAGCAAAAGTTAGTGATATGATTTGCATATCATTTTCAACTGCAAAAAGCTTGTATTGTCAAGTTCTTTTGCATGTATCTTAATTGAAAGGTGAATAATAACTATATTAATGTGTTATCTTTGTACCTTTACTAGTTAAGTCAAAGTTCTCCATTTTGATCGTATTGGTATCCATAGCATTTATTGGGACATTCTTAATGAAACTTAAAAATATTTATAATGGAGGTTCATAAGAGCGTCTTCTCTTTTACTTTTGCACTGATATGTTAAAAAGGAACCGAGTTATTACGATTTCTCTTAATTCAGATCGTTAGAATTATTTTCGAATGATAGAAGAAGGGATTTCTATTGTTTGGTATTCTTTTAGTTGATTAGGTCATATATGTTTACCAAGTCCTTCATTTTTTTAATACACTGTAAAAAAAATGTGCTTAAAAATGAGTACATGGACGTACTTGTTTAATAGTATCTGAACCTACTACTTTGAGTACATGACCTTTTCAAAAATGAAACGCATAAAATCACTCATCAAAAATGAGTACATTCGACTTATTTCCGAATGCCTATTTTTAACAGTGTACGTAAATCGTTTTAAATAACACAGTGCGGAGAACAAATATTTCTGTTATCTTGAATATAGTTATTCAGATTTTACAATCATTGTAATGACTTACAAAAAGTAATTAAAGAATTATATAAAAAATAATCGTAATATTCAAACAAAGGGGTTGTCTTACATTCCTTCCTCCGCAGAAGGTTCCTTCCAGAGCTGGGCCAGCCGCGTAGTATCCTATTCTTTGGGGAGTCTTGCACAGGATCTCGTAACACACCGTCTGCAGACGAGTCACGAGTAACAAATTTTTTAAAACACAAACAAACAAGCAACATAAAGTTAACTGATGTTCATTAAAAAAGATTATGAACGAATATGAACGGGATAGAGATCGTTACTGAACCGCCAATTTGGCGTAATATTCTCTGTGGATGGCGAGAATTTTCAGTTTTAGTTTCTATGTCCTGGTTGGATTATTTTAGAAACATTTGGAGGGTTGATTGCTATAGGGAGAATTTCATTGAGGTTCTGGGAATGCAATTCTGGAATTTGGACTTATTTTATGGGCAAGCAAAGTTTAGATAAAAGTTAATTACATATATGAAAGCAAACATTGTATCAGATGTTTTCAAGTAATAGTGATTATTTTGAAACAAAATTGGTTATCGCAGTGGATACTCCACAGTGGGAATTGCAAACAAAAATTGACATAAAATTAAATGTTTACCATTAAAAAGCGGATTAAGATCAAATATGAACGGTATAGGATAAAGTTCGTTTATAGAGCTGACAATTTGGCTTCCTTTATAACGTTTTTTTTTCTTCTAATTTTCACCTAATATTGACTACGGATGGCGGTAATTTTCAGGTATAGTTTTAATTTTCTGGTCGGGTTGTTTTAGAAGTATTTGGAGGTTGATCACTGTTCATTATGAGAATTTCTTTATGATTTTAGGAATACAATTCCTGGAAATTATGAAAATGAATTTTTTGGTCAAGCGTTGAATTAGATAAACCTGCCGTTGCGACAGAATGGCGCTGTCAATTTTTTTTCAAATGTAATTGTTTTGATAGTTGATAAGTATTAGCTGAATTTTGAAAAATGATTTGACCCTGTTCAGATTACCATAATTTCAAAAATAAGATATATAATATCCATTAGAAAAGTGTTATATTTTACAAAATTAGATTCTTTAGCCAATTTAAAATAGTTCTTCATTAAAAAAATATATTATCTACAGTAGTAACTAGGCATTTAAAAAATAATTTTAAAAACAATTATAAAATAAAACCCATCTCCTTGTTTTCAAAACCGATTTTTAAACAAATATAAAAATCAAGAATGAAGAGTAAGATATAATTAATAAAAATAGATTTGTTTGATTCTACTGGATAAAATGGTACCCCAATAAAGGCTTCTTAATTATAATAAGTAAATTCAAATGTACTCTAATTCAAAGCTTACTTATAATGGTCAATAGGTGGCGACACCAGAAAAATATACAAAATTTGGTGCTGCCATCTATCGTTGAGTTTCCTAAACGTTTACAATATATTATACTATTTAACTTTTAATGACAGAATCGTACAGCGGAAACTACAAACCGATGATTGGTAATTGGTTACGTTAATGTAAATATATCTTTAAATTGAGTTTTTTTTAAACGTTTTGATTAAACGTTAATATAAAAAAAGAACTTGTAATTTCAAAGAGAAATAAAAATTGGAATTCACAGAGTAGTATTGAAACAGCCAATTACATTAATTTTTTTTATATATACTGGTAAAAAATATCGCGAATTGCAGATATACATTAATGCATCGTCTTCGAATTCTAAAACGTGAAAAAAAAATGTACGTTCAAATTTTTCACAAAATATACGTTTTCAGATGATCTTAATTAATCTATCTCTATATATAAATGGGAAAAACCCCACTCATTCACTCATCACTAATTCTCCAACTTCCCGTATGCCTATGAAGAAGAAATTTGGCAAAGTTGTTCCTTATGCTTTAAACAGGAAAAGTACTCCCTTTAAAACCCCTTTTTCGATTTTCGTAGCGACGTTAGTTTGGGTATCTACATATCTAAAAGACCTAAAGTGCTGAAATTTGGAACACATATTCATTTTGGGCCGTAGAGATGCACTACGAAAGGATTTTTAAAAATTCGAACTCGAACTGCCAATATAACGATTTTTTAAAAACCTTACATAGGATTAACATGGAGAACATGTCACAATTCAATATTTCAAGATTGAAACAATGGAAAATTTTAATAGTATGTAAACTATGAGGAGCATTCTGATTGGCTGATGACTAAATATCGCCAAAATGTCGTCAATTAAATAAGAAATGTCGCCAAATAAATAAAACTTTCCCTTTTCATATAATAGTTATTATTACACAATTATAAGAATTGTTCATCTATAAATTTCTGGGATGTTATTAAAGGTTGAAGTATTGATGTTAATCAACGGTGGTAACGTATATATATCCATATTATTGTACAGCCAACCTCTCCATAATATCAATCTTTCCAGTCCTTGCGGGACCTTGCTAATAAAATTTCGTTACAAATGGGAACTTTTAACACTTTATTTCGTTCCCCATGATGGGTGATAAATTAAGAATATTATTTATTTCGCTTATAATTATTATATTTGTATCTATTTTGTAACTTATTTCCTTCCCGTGCGTAGAATGGGTATTTCAGCTAGTCGTCTATAAAAGTGATTGTTTTCCGTAAAGGATCGCAAAGTAAAATCGCCTACTAACGTTTCTATGCTAAAAACCAATCATACTATGCTTCATTTTTTCTGATGATCCCTGTATAAAAGAAGTTTTATTTGATGTAGTTGCAATAAAGATCTCACCGAAATCACTGTCTCGTTGTAAAGGGTCGCCTCTTCGTCGAGCAGGAAGACTTTGCACTGGTGGTAGGCGTCCCACACTTGGCCCGGCTTCTCTCCGAATTTCGAGTGGTCTCTTCCTTTGGCGGGAGATCCGTGGGGCTTGTCTAGCAGGCATTCCTTACTATGATCACAAAACACTATCAACTATTATCAGTAATAACGGAAAGTCTTGGGTGAATTGGGAAGTCGTAAATAAAAATGGGCAGTTGTAAATTTGAAATGGATAATCGTGAAATTCAGTAAAGAATTTGAATAAGAGGAGAGCCGTGTAGTAGTTAAATACAAACCAACTTAGGTGAAATTGATCATCTTCATAGAAAAGTTTTTTCTCTATGCTGCACAAATTTTATGATATATAATTTTTAATTTTGCGATATTTTCTAATTTTACGATATTTTTTTTTAAATATTACGTTAATTTTCTAATTTTACGATATTTTTTTTTTAAATATTACGTTAATTTTCTAATTTTACGATATTTTTTTTAAAATATTACGTTAATTTTCTAATTTTATGATATTGCAACTTTTACGATATTTTTCTAATTTTGTGATATTTTCTAATTTTACGAATTTTTCTAATTTTATGATTTTTCCAACTTTTACCATATTTTTCTACTTTTGTGATATTTTTCTAATTTTATGATATGTTACGTTAGTTTTCTAAATTGATGATATTTTTCAAGTTTTACTATAATTTTTAAATTTTATGATAATTTTCTAAATTGATTTTTTTTAATTATACGATATTTTCTAATTTTACGATATTTTCTATACAATGTCAAGATATTTTCCTAATTTACGATAGTTTCTATATAATTTGATGATATTTTTCTAATTTTACAATATTTTCTAATTTTATAATATGTTCTAATTTTACAACAATTTTCAAATTTTATGTTAGTTTCCAAATGTTATAATATTTTCTACTTTTAAGATATTTTTCAATATTTACTATTTTTCAAATTTTACGATATTTTCTAATTCTCTGATATTATACGTTAATTTTTTTATTTTATGATATTTTTCAATTTTTATGATACTTTTTATTTTGATGATATTTAATAATATTATAATATTTTCATAATTGTACGATATTTTCTAATTTTATGAAATCTTTTAATTTTTACGATATTTTTTAAATTTTACAATATTTTTCTAGTTTTACAATATTTTTAAATATTAAAATATTTTCTAATTTTTTGATATTTTTCAAATTGGATGATATTTTCTAATTTGATGATATTTTTCAGATTTTATCATAATTGTATATTTTTTTCTATCTAAAATAATATAATATTCTCTTATAATGTATTTTACTTGAATTTAGTATTCAAGTAGTATAAGATTTAAAAATACCTGCAACCATACACTTAAAATGACAAATGTTAAAACATAAAAATTAGATATGCGTTATGTCTCTTTGATTGAAACCAAATGGTGGAGGGGTATACAATAAATAGGAGATAATTTATTTATTAATTAATGTAAGTAAATTTATTTAATAAATAAAGTAAATTTATTTATTAAATGAAGTAAATTTATTTATTAAATAAAATAAATTTATTTATTAAATGAAGTATATTTATTTATTAAATGAAATAAATTTATTTATTAAATGAAGTAAATTTATTTATTAAATGTAGTAAATTTATTTATTAAATGAAGTAAATTTATTTTTGAATAAAATTCATAATATTTTTTAAAGAAAACCACCATTTACAAAAATAATGAAATAATAAAATTTACTTTTTTAAGTAAAGTAAATCAAATTAAATACAATATCACACTGAAAAGAAAATGTGAAAATCAATAAATTTGTTACGTTGATTTCTCCAGCACTTCTGAACTGCACTTTGACCAAGTGGTCTTTCCTCTTGTCCCTCTGCTTGCAGACATCATATGGCCATTGGCAGGGCAGTCGTTGTGCGGGGGGCCGTCGTGGTACATGCCAAGGCTGCAGAAACATCGCAAAAATTGATGTTAACATCCGAAACTGCTTGATGTGTTGGTTAAGCATTAATATATGTAATATGTGAATGGGATGCTGGATCGCAGTGTATTCTAATAAAGATACTCGTAAAAAGTGTCTTTAAATCACGCTCAGGTAACGAGAAGATCCATACCTGAGCTGGCACCCCATTCTCTAAACTACCATATCATGGTCAATGTGAAGATATTTAGATCCTGATGCATTATTTTTATATAATTTATTTTATGTTATAATAATTTTTATTATAGTTTCCCACAAAAAACAAATACATTTATGTTTAATATAATAAAAAATTAAATCAGAAGGTAAAACTACTGAGTTGACGACTTATGACTTGAGGATGGGGGCTCCAGTTGGAGCAAGCACTGCGACCGGAGGTCTATTGTACTATCCCCTAGAAGTAAAATAAATCCTTGATCACTTAAGAAAAGAGATCCGTAGCTGAAGCAAAATTCAGCAATGACCTGACAGGAATGTCCTGGAGCTCCCAAGGCTCAAGTAAGTGACGTTCCAAGTGCTCGAACCTATGGGCGGAGAAGAAGTCACACTCACAGAGAATGTGTACAACGGTTTCTTCATTATTCTTACATCCCCTACACAAAGGGTCATCCTTAACCCTCATAATAGTTAGATGCCTTCTTGGAGTACAGTGTCCAGTCAGTAATCAAATAGCCCTACGAATATCAGAGCGATGGAGCTTTAACAGCTCCTTATGACGAGAGCTAGGACATTTACTATTTAGTTCTCTAGCTTTTCTCTGGTCTGATGCACTGCGTGTACTGTAATGTTGATTCCTAAAAATAGAGAAGACAGTACCTCTGATAACTTTATTAGAGATGCTTAATGCTGGCTCAGGACCAATAAAGGGGGAACAAAAGCCCAGTCTGTCCAATTCATCGGCCGTTTCATTACCCGGAATACTCGAGTGTCCAGGAACCCAAAATAAGGAGACTTTATTACTAACAGCTAGTTTGCATAGGTTAGAGTAAAGGTCCCAGACCAGCAGTGAGGTGAAATTAGGTTTCTGTAAAGCCATGAGGGCAGCCTGGCTGTCTGAACATATGTAAATATGTTTACCATGATATCTTCTGTATATGCATTTTCTACAGCACATAAGGATAGCGTAGACCTCAGTTTGTAAAACGTTGGTGAAATGACCAAGAGGATATGATAATTTAGTATTGTCAGCGTGACAGAAGACACCTGCCCCAGTGAAGTTATCAAGTTTAGAACCGTCTGTGTAAAAACTACTGAGTTAGTATATAATTTGACTAAAGTACTGGAGCAAGGACTCCCGTTGTGCGACAATATATTTAACCGTGCCGCGCGGATGTATACAATTAAAAAGAAAGGCTGAGAAAACATTCACCTTTGACTATGCTGGAGTCTCACGTGACGTCATAGAAATATTTAAAACTGTTTTTTCGGTGTTTTTTGTCTTCTTTTTCTTGTAAGTAATAAAGTAAGTATGGAAAAACATTGAATATGTAATATCTTTATATATAATTCACTTACGCGGTGATTGAAAAACTCTGTTTTTCTGTATACGGAGTGGCAACAGTTACTTTGTTTACAAAATCTGTTGCGTCCGAATTTTTATTTTGCCATTATGTAAGCCATTTTGATGATTAACCCCTTCAATTCATGGGTAAATAATTATTTTGATGATTTCAGCTTAAATTAGGAAGAATATAAGCCTTATTAAATTAAAAAATTAAAGTTTTAAAAAACGTTTTCCAAACTTTAAAAGAAAAAAAACTGACGTGGCGCCATCTGTTGGCAATTTTGAAAACTAGATTTCTATGGGCTTCATTTTTATGACGTATGAATTCAGTAAATTACACACTTCTGGTAGGCAAGATTTATGGTAAGCTTAACTTCAATTATGGCCAAAACAAACTACCAATAATGTTAGAAATTTAACTGAAAGATGTGAAAATAACAAGGAAAATAATAAATAATGGTAGGCTTGCCAGTGGTACCATTGTTTTCATTTGTAGTTAAAAAGAAATTAGTTTAAATGATTTTATATTGACTCACATGGCGAAAAAATGCAGTGATGCCAAGATGAATATTAATTTAAATTTACAATTTCAACTTTGAAAGTTTTTAGTAATGTATAATTAAAAAAAGTATTGTTACTAGGACACATTGTTATTGTGTCCTACCTTTTAACGAGCGAAGCGAGAAGTGGTTTGCGAAGCAAACCTATGAGGATTGCGTAGCAATACTCCGGGGGTTGGCGGAGCCTCCTAGTTTAATGTATTTTTGAAAGCCAAAAATACGTTTTTAAGTCTACGCAAACCTGCATGAAAGTACTATTTTTTCTATCTTCGCTCAAAAAGGAGTAAAGTGGTCGGCGATGTTTAGTCCTCGCTCCAGTCCTTATAGTTATATTAGTCTAGCTCAGTGGGTAAAACTAAAAATACAACGCTGACAATGAAATATATGTTTTGAAATATAATAATTGAAAATTTTAATTAATCACTTATAAAACGGCCCAGCTCTGTTCAATAAAGTATAAATTAAAATTTATACACACCATTGTGTATATATATATATATATATATATATACACCATTGTGTATATATATATATATATATATATATATATATACCTTTGCGGATAAAGGAAATATCATGCAATATTACTGAGATATGAAAGGAAGGATATTGTGTTTTGAGCGAAATGTTTGTACTATAGTCGTCAAATATATGCCATTTTATGGAGATTATTATAATTTTACGCAGCTACTATAAGAGAATACATTCCATTCCGTACATCATCTTTCTCTACATGATACTCCATCACACTCACACACAGTCCAAATGCCTTGACAAAGTGACCCTCTCTCCTCCTATACAAGTTAATGATTTTCTAAATTTGCACTGTAAGAAAAAGGCCTTAAATATGAGTACCTGAATATACTCGTTTTTCTTTGAGTACAATTGCATCGGAAATGAGCGATGAGGTACTCAAATTGAATTAACCGCACTTTCTCAAAAATATGCAGTGGGATTTAATATTGCTAATATAAGCTTCTGCTCAAGCTATCTTAATAAAGCGACTTGACAAACTTAAAATTGTTGTTCAGAAGATGGTATTCGACATCATTGATGTCAATTGCTTAAATGGAAACTGAGTTAATACAACTCAATTATATTACTTTCATTCTTTTGGCACACCTTTTTAATATTACTTTTGTTTATAACTTCTTCGAGTCGCCCTGGTAGTTTAACGGATAATGCCCTGGAATGCGGTTTCTGAGGATCTGGGTTCGATTCCCGGTAAGTCTTGGTTGTAATTGTTGATATTTATTGAAAATGATTTGTAAAGGCAGCTTATGTAGGCAAACATGTGCTCCTTTTTATTCACTGTACTCATTCTTGAGTGCATGTCTCTTTCAAACTTGAAACATGCATTCGGAGCCATGATGAGTATCGAATGCACTCGAAAATCAGTACATTTTACTTATATTTGAGTACTTATTTTTTGCAGTGTGTGGAACTTTGCTTTCGCTCTTCTCTTTAGGTATCTAAAAGCACGCCATTTGAAAAGCTTATTTTTGAAAGGGAACATTCTCCCTCACGATATTTAATAGCCTTAAGGAATGTCGCTTGGCGACAAAGTTTAAGTGATTCACTTCTAAATATGGAATTGGGACAATATAAATGAATTGCTTGAATTTTATTGCCAAGCATCATTCGCTCGTGACCTACGTTTGCTACGGCTGCTTGATTCTAAACAGGAAAGGATTTATTTTCGTAACTGATCTTTTTATATATATATATATATATATATATATATATATATATATATATATATATATATATATACTCACTTGTGTCCTATCTCGTGGGCTGCAATGTAAGTAGACAGGAGACCAGCAGATGGATATGGGCGTCCGTCGTCGCTGGTGGTGCCAAACTCAGTGATGACACAAGCATGCTTCTTCATGCACACGCCACCCACAGGAGCGAGACCTGGGGGAACGATTGACCACACCATAAATTAATATTGACGTAAGAAAACAATTATCATTATATTGATATATATATATATATATTTTCAATAGTAAAGATTCCCTTTGCGGGTCTCACGGAGAACGGATCGATCTTAACATGTGAGGTTTATAAAGAATAAGAATTTCCCTTAGCAGTGACAAATCGTACTTTTGTCTCTCAAAAAATTAACGTGTTTTTTTTTTTAAACCCGTTTAAAATTTTAGTAGTTTCCAAACAGTTTTTAAACGAGCCATTAGTAGTGCTGCCATCTATGAGTAGTTACAACGAATGTGTGTATGTGGGTGGGGAGGGGTCATGCGATAATTATCACACCGGAATGCATTATCTATTAGTTGTGTAATATTTTGAACCATGGTCAGATGACGAGCTGAACTGGCACCCAACGCCTTCAATAGACGTCGGGACTTTGGATCCCGATCAGATGTAACGTGCACCAGTCCCGTATACACGCCAATAATTTTTGTGGATGTTCTGGACGACTTTTCTAGTATTTTGTAGCGAAGTTGACAACCCACCGATCACAAGATCACTACTTTTTTTACTTTTCTTAGTCAAGTCCGTCGCACAGGATCGAACCAGGAATCCTCCGATTCCCAGCTGACGCCTTTATCGAATGAACACCGGGAGATGGTCGGAAGAATGAAAAAAGCACTGGACTTTCTTTAAAAAAAATGGACTTGAATTATCTAGTACATGTATTTGAAAATAAACGAACATTATTTATCGATACTTTTTAATTAAGTGACAATACTATTTAATCATCCTTACAGTGCTTAAAAATTATTATTCAATTTAATTACCATTTTCCTTTCAATTTTTACATATTGTCCTTATAGCTTATCATCATTATTACTTAATTGCCAATAACTGTATCCATTTTTTATGTAAAACCTATATGCTAGTAACTTATAAGTTATTTTTTTTTTCTGAAATAGCAATTTACAGTTCGCAGTCACGGCCTGAAACCTGTTAACCTTTCTGCATAGCCAGGGGGCCATGACTGTAGTAACCTGTAACCTTACGGTTATAGTGTAGACAATTTTGTCTTTTTACCTCTATTGAATTAAGCATAGAAAATAAGTGAACTTTTGTGTTGTATAATTTTAACTACTGAGTTACTATTAAATCAACGGGCAATGAGTTTCCATTAAGAAATCTTGAAAGGGAATAACATGATAGTACATATATTTCACAACAGTAAATTGTTTAAATAATAAACACTTAAATTTATGTTTTTTTTTTCAAAATTTTTAATTTTTTAATTTTAGTTTTCTTTTTATTTTATGCAGAAACATATGTGAAAACCTGGCAATTTGATAAAGAGCGAGCCGTAGGAAATTTATTGCAGTACACATCGGATTTTTTTTCTAATAATATAATCTTCATTATTTTCAAGTAATTGGAGTTTAAAATAGATAATTTTAGACATCGGTTCCATTTTTTTAATTAAATAAAGAAACTTGAATTTTACCCATGGTTATTCCGTTTTTCTTTCCATCCACCATGGTGTAAAAATTTAACCTAGAAAAAATTTTGGAGGTTAAAATTATCGACATTATTTTAATAGTTACTACTAATCTCAATATAAAGCAGATTGTCCAAGAAATTGTATGTTATTCATACAAATCTACAGTTTTATTCCGTGCTTGATGAAATGTTGTACACTTGACCTTCAAAACAAGTGGAAGGTCACTGTCTACATGAGATTTCTAAAAACCATCCCCATTTCCCTTTTAACCCCTTAAAGCAGAAATGACTTCTTGCTAAAACCGACAGATGGCGCCATGGTCAAGAAATTGGCCACTACTCCCCCAGGCAGCGGTGGTCCATACAGCTAGTATATAATATTTATCAGTGTATTATACACATGTAAGTGAAGTGTTAAGGACGTGTCTGACAAACGTATCGATTCCTACAATATAAAAAAGTACTTAAAAATCCGTATCTGAACCTCATTCTAATTGTTGCAGTGCAACACTGCAGAAAATATTAATAAAGTGGACATGGTGTTCAATGATTTCTAACCCAAGCTAAGAGGTAAAGTTTCAAGAATATTGAATTCAATTTGTTGTAATTTTACAAATGCATCTTGAACACTAAAGTCTTATTCAAGGTTATTCAGATAAAATCTTCCTATTTACATATTTTCCAAAATGAACAACAACTACACTGGAAAAAAGGTACTTAAAAATGAGTGTCTGAACCTACTTCTTTGAGTACAACTGCACCGTAAATGAGCGATGACGTACATAAATTAAAGTAACCGTACTTTCTCAAAAATGAGCAGTGTGATTTAAAATTGCTAATATCAGTTTCTATTAAAGCCATCTTCACAAAGCGACCGGACAAACTTAAAATAGTTGTTCAGAAGATGGTCTTCCACATTATTTGATGTCGATTGCTTAAATGGAAAATGAGTTATTATAACTCCATTATCTTACTTCTCATTCTTTTGGCAAGCCTTTTTAACATTGCGTCTGTTTATAACTTCTTCAAGTCTCCCTGGCGATACAACGAATAAGGAACTGGATTGAGGGGCCGAAGGATCTGGGTTCGATTCCCGGTAAGTCTTGTTTGTAATTGTTGATATTTATTGAAAGTGATTTATAACGGTAAGCTAAACTCTGCTCCTTTTATTCATAGGGCTTATTATAGAATGCATGTGTTTTTCAAAATTGAAACTTATGTATTCGGAGCCATGATGAGCATCGAATGTAATCGAAAATGAGTAAATTTTACTTATTTTTAGGTACCTATTTTTAACAGTGTACTTTGTTATTTTAGGTGGAACTAACTCGAGATTCTCTCACTCACCCAGATATGTAGAGAGCAAGGTCCCAATGATTGGGATCGCTGTCGGAATCCGGATTCTTTTTCGCCTGGTAAGCACAAAAGGAATCCAGGAGTTGGTCTCTTTCGCCATCAGCATGCGGCAAATCGGCCTGTAAAAATACATCAAACATTTTTCAAACAATTGCGAAATTGAACAGAACAAACTTAAAAAGCTAACTATAAGGCTTGTTTTTTTAGTGAAATATACTTTTTTTTCGTTGTAAACTTGTATGTAAGTTCGTTTGTCGAAATAATTTTTTACAGATATGAAAAATGAAATAAGGTTGTCACTGAACATTAAGATTTAAATTTCCTGACTTTTCCGGGTTTTCCTGAGGGTAATTAAAAAATTCCAGATGAGAAATACATGAAAGTAATATATATTTAAAATATTAATGTAGAGACTTATACAAATAAAGTGCTTGTAAATAACCTATCAAAGTGTAAAAAAAAATTGAGACATTATTATGTTTACAAATTTATATTTTTATGACGAAAAGAAAATTTCATCGTTAGGAAGAAAAGAATATAACAAGGCAGTTTCAGCTAAACATTTTAGAAAAATTCCCTGACTTTTCTAGAAAATCCGAGAAATTCTTAATTTGTCCTGACAATTCCGTGATTTTTAGGTCATGTTCGGTTACCCTGACAATTCCAGGTTTTCCCTGTTTCCCAGGTGAGTGGGAACCTTGTGAAATGTAGTAAATTAATTGACACATTAAAAAAAATTAAAAAGTAGAAAAATAATTGTTTTTAAAAGAAAACAAAAGTAAGGAGCAAACATTAAAAACTTGTTTACTTCAAAACACATGAAAATTAGATAATTGCTAATTTTCAGAACTTTAGATCAGAACTACTAGTATACGTGTTTTCTGCTCTATTTTTTTTTTTTAAATTTTCCATTGAAACCTATTTTGAATGTTTATTTTTGAAAATCATTTTAATCAACAATAAGTGGATAAGTAGCAAAGTGAAAAACTATGTTTTTGGCGATATGCAAATTGATTCACTATGCAGAAAATAAAATATCAAAACATATTTAACATTTCTATAACAGAATTGAGAAGGGAAAAACTAACAAAATCACTTTTAAAAATGAGTTGGGGTACAGTATGGGTTCCATATCGTTTATATAAGGAACTGGTTATGAGTGTTCCAGAAGTTACAGTTAGAGTTCAGTGCATGAAAAGTAATCTGATAGTCTTCTAAGTAGTTCAAAAGAGTATGTACAGAGATCGTTGGTGTGAACGTTCCTATCTTCGAGCATGGATCCTGTGTAGTAGAGGAGTCATGGTATCACTCTCGCTAACATCAAAGTGAAGCCAACATGTGTGGTCCAAGACGTTAATGACGTCATTCTATTCATAAATTTTCACAGTTACACATTTGTGAATTCCTAAGCCAATTGCGAGTATGTTTTGATTCATAATTTTGAAGAGATGGCACGTGATTTGGGTTTTTCGCACTGAGATGTGGGCTTCACGATTATGACGTCATATTCTCTCTACTACAGTCCATTCATGCTCGAAGGTTCCTATGGACTGAACAAATAGTTTTTTTTTGTGATTTACCACTGTTTTTTTTTCGGAATTCACAACGTTAATCACTATTGATCCTCAATTATGAGCAATCCGAAACAATTTATTCTATCAATTCTTTGAGAAAACTAATCGACTAGATTATAATCGTTAATTGAAGAACGTGGGGGGCAAGAACAGGACAGCTACACTTTAATCCTGATTTAAACTTTTTCACATTTTTCCATAAAGTAAAAAAATCCTCTATCGATTGGTGCAAGAACCAGTCAACTCTAAGTAATGACTATAGAGATATAAACGCAAATAAGCTGTACTTTTGCATTATCCGATGCAAGAACCGTTCAGTTTTTTGTCCTTCCTGAATAGTTTTTATAAATGGAGCTGCCTGTTTCTTGCATCCACGTTTTCGATTGGACTCACCGGCTGCTGCTTCATCAGTTCAAGACGCACAAGGCTGATCTGCATGTTCTTCCTCAGAGAGGGCTGCTGGTAGAGGGCCTGCATCTGTGCAACAGAAAAACAATGTGATCTTTAAACCATGGTGTTAAATTACTCACAAAAGTCACAAAAAGGGTTGGGATGTTTTTTTAAATCATATGTTATAGTGTGTCAACATGCACTGATATAATGACTGCTTTTGGCTGAGTTTTTTTCTATTTTCTTTTTAAACCCATTTTAAATGCAATCTGCTATTAAAATATAAAGTAATTTGCAAGTCAAAGTCGAAGAAGATAAAAATCAAGAGCAAAAACTATTTGTTTGACAATATAAAAATTAATTCTATGAGAAGAAAATATAATATTTATATACATTTAATATTCCTACAATGCTGTGGTAATAAAAAACACCACTAAATCTCTTTAAAAAAATGTTGGGGCACAGCATGGTTGCTTTCAATTGGCTTCAACGTGCCCATAGAGAAAACAAGGAGCCTTCCAGCAGTTACAGTTAGAGCCTTCTAGCAGTTACAGTTAGTGTTCTGTGATCCTCGATCATGAATGGTCTGTAGTAGAGAGAATATGACGTCATAATCGTGAAGCCCACATCTCAGAGCGAAAGGCCCATATCACGTGCCATCTCTTCAAAATTATGAATTAAAACATATTCGCGATTGGTTGATTAATCGAGAAATGTGTAACAGTGAAAATGTATGAATGGAAGGACGTAATTAACCACGTGGTCTGAGGCCATACGTTTTGGCTTCACTTTGATGTTAGCGAGGGTGACGTCATGACTCCTTTACTACAAAGGATCCATGCTCGAAGTTTCTGATAAAATCAGAAAAGAAGAATTTTTTATCAGAGGCGAAGCATTTTTCTCAGAAACGATCGGTGACGGGAATTAAGAAAAGAACCAAGAAGCAAATTATCATCCGGACAGATCAATTAAAAGATAAGATAGATAAATTAATTACTATAACGTTGCTCTACTCACCTGGTTAACATAACCCAAGATAAGATTAACCATACTCTCTTCAGACTTCACATGAGGGTGGAACAGTTCGTAACCCTTCTGATCGAGGAATACAGCCAACTCCAGGTACAACTGATTGCCCTTGGCGTACTGCTGTTGTCCCTTGGCGACGGATTCTTTGCCGTCTGAAGACGACTTTTCATCTTTCGATGAAGAATCCACAGAGTTCGAATTGAGATCGTCAAAATCGAGATAGCTGACGATGTCTTCGTCGTCCGACTTCAACTCTGTTCAGGGGAAAGGGGGAAGATGTAGTTCGTCTTCTCATAAATCAGTTGAATAATAGATAAGCCACATTTCATCGATAGCCAAATTGAAATAGATAAGATATAATAATCAATAGCCAAATTGAAATGCACAGAGTAAACATATTTCATTTTTAATTATCATTCATACAAAGTATGAAGTACGGTTGAACGTTGGCTGCGATATAACAACTAGGCGAGTTGTTGCTTTTTTCTTCTGAAATTATTCATAAACTGTTAACAAATTAGTTAAAATCGAAACTACCATACCAATAAGCCATTAGTACACAATAAAGTTTGTGTAGAAGATTTGGTATGTTAGTATGAAATCAAAATTGACAACCTTTAATAAAAAATTGCAACAAAGTTAATAAAGCCTACAGTGACAGAAGGACAAGTTTCACGTGTTGTAATCTAAAATTTCACTCCTACCGTCGTGGGTGAACCCGGAAAATGGCACTGATGATATGCGGCAACCTAATTTATAAACATAACATCAGTTCACAGTTTGGCTTAACTTATCCTTTACCAGTAGTCAAAATAATCCAATAGGTGTACGTTATATAATATAATAATTACAATTACACTATTATAACTTAGAACTCGCTTCTGCGTTGAAAGTAAAGTATGAATTTTCCTGAATTATATTTCAGCAAAAACTAAGCTTCCTTCAAGTTAATTGAAATACAAGCCATTTGTATACAATAAAGCTTGTGTCGAGGATTTGCGTATGTTTGAATGAAATCAAAATTGACAACCGTTAATAAAAAATATATGCAATAAAGTTAATAAAGCCTTCAGTGAAAAAAGGACAAGTTTCACGCGTGTATTCGCTAAATCTAAAATTTCACTCCTACCGTCGTGGGTGTACCCGTAAATTGGCACTGATGATATGCGGCAACCTAATTTATAAACATAACATCAGTTCACAGTTTGGCTCAACTTATCCTTTACCAGTTGTCAAAATAATTCAACAGGTCTACGTAATATACTATAATAATTACACTATTATAACTTAGAACTCGCTACTGCGCTGAAAGTAAAGAATGAATTTTCCTGAATTATATTTCAGCAAAAACTAAGCTTCCTGCAAGTTAATTGAAGTACAATATATATAAGACAAATTATGTGCTGATAACACAACACATTTTACTTGACTTACGATTTTTTAAGTCAAAAAGTTTGTAAGATTTCTAAAATGTGATTTAATATAAAATTCTATACTGGAAATTTATTACACATTTAAATAAACTTTAACAAGGCGAAAATTAATACACAGCGACCGAATCTAAGTTGGATTAATGATATGTTATTTTTACCGTTAGGGAGATATAACTTTTTTTCCGGGGGTGCTTTGGAGATTAGATGCAAGAGGTTTTCGTCTTGTTTTGCCGCTGCTGATCTCTTGTTCCGCCCCAAACTGATTCCCAGCTGATCGACCAAGTCCTGATCCACCGGCTGGATTTGAGCACTTCCGCTGGGCAGCATCAGAATTCCCGACTGCAGTGCAACCATTTCATAAAGCCATTTTGAAAAAAAAAATAAGTATTAAGTTAGTGCAACTGAAATAGACAAAGCTGTTGTAAGTGGAAACATACAGTCGTAGTTGAAAGCATACAATCATTGTGAATGGAAAAAATAATGGCAATTCAAAAGAAGTCTTTATAAATGTAGTAAACTGAGTCACTGTAAAAAGGAGGAAGTAATTATAAATACAAATTAAAGTAATTACAAATGTAAAGAATAGTTATTGCAAAACCATGGATGACTTATGACTTAAGGTTATGGAGAGGGGCCCTATGGGAGCTAAGCACTGCGACAAGAGGTACATTGTACCATGGATAATCTTCGCAAATGTAAGAAATAACTCTTTACTAGATATAACTAGATAACACTCAGCTAGATAACTTCATTGGAAGGTTAAAATATTTCATTTAAGGTAAATTGTATGGAAACCTTAATTTTCCTATGGAGTTATGTAGCACTAGTGGAAAGAGTTAATGCCACTGTAAGATATAATAATTTAAAAACAAATTAATTAAGTCACAAAAATTTCATTGACTGAGGGCAATGCAAATGTAAGTATTGTAATATATAATCATTAACAATGTAACAGGAAATGATTGCCACCTCAAATTTAGAGAATGATCATTGGAAATGTAAGGAATACAATCAAATTAAATCTAAGAAAGTTCATGAAACTTGCAGTATAAAATCATTGTAAACAACTGAAAGGAAGAGTCAATGAAATATAAGGAATAGTCATTTAAATGTACGAAATATACGGAATAGTCATTGAAATGTACGAAATATACGGAATAGTCATTGAAATGTACGAAATATACGGAATAGTCATTGAAATGTACGAAATATACGGAATAGTCATTGAAATGTACGAAATATACGGAATAGTCATTGAAATGTACGAAATATACGGAACAGTCATTCAAATGTACGAAATATACGGAACAGTCATTCAAATGTACGAAATATACGGAATAGTCATTGAACTGTACGAAATATACAGAATAGTTTAATAAATGAAGACATTTTCCGTTGCAAAATAATACGAATACCCCCTACTTTGAAAGGAAATAGTCGGTTCCTGATACAAACAATCGCAGTTGAATTCTCACACGCATATAAAACAACTTATTCTTCAATTTAAACCATACTACGTGATATTTATTACGAATAAAAATAGTTATGGGTTTACAATTGTGTCGTCAGGTAGGGGTAGATCAAATAAATTAAAAAATTTTGGACATGGACAAATTTCAGCTTTTGAAGCAAAAAGACTTATAGTCTTTGGAAGGCTATAGTCAAAAAGACATGGTCACCAGATACTGTAAGAAAAATAACTTTCGCCGGTGCGTGGTTAACATATATCTGCCTTTTTGTGTGAGATATGGGAAGCAACACACGCATGGAAGAACATTATGAAAACATTTTCTTGGGGAATTTTTATCTTACAAGTAATAAATTCAAAGCTTCGAGCATGGATCCCTCATAGTAGAGCAAACATCGGGATATAATCTCGCTGACATAAAAGTGAGGTCAACATGTATCGCCTCAAACACGTGACAAATGACGTCATTCCATTCATAAATTTCCACTGTTACACATTTCCCAATTCATCAGCCAATCGCGAGTATTTTTTAATTCATAATTTTGAAAGGTAGTCACGTGTTTGAGGCGATTCGGTCTGAGATGTTTGCCTCACGATGATGACGTCATATTCTCTCTACTACGGTCCATTTATGCTCGAAGATTCAAAGCATTAAACCAGTGCCAAATTCCAAAATTTCTAAAACTTACTCACCAAACCTTTGGCAGCACTGAACCCGCAATCGCTCACAGCTGCAGAGACACTCCCGTTGGATCCAATGTAATGACACACGGGATTGTAGCTGGTGTCCAACTCAAGATCCCCTTCACTCTCGATCTTGACCACCTTGAAGGAGGGTGCGAGCAGACGATCGTTGGGACGAAGCTGCATCTGGACGTCGTGTCCGAATACGGATTCGGTAGCGATGAACATGAGGGTGGACTGGGGCACGGCCTGGTTGGCCTGGCCCCTCTGTTGCAGAAGATGATTTGGGGGTGGTTCTTGTGTAGGTGGGGTATATTTCTTCATTTGAATGTTGACCAGGATGTATTCTGGAACTGAGAATGGAGGATGATTTTAATTTAAAAAGAAAAGTTTTAAATTTGTCTCTGCTCGGTTCAACGCTCATATTTTTAATTTCATGTATTAAATAATAAGTTTAAAATAACAGCTGCGTTACTGTCGGAGTTAAAAAGTATGGTAATATAAGTGATATGGAACAAAGGTTTTAATTGTTAGTATTTCCATTAAATATTTCATAAGTAGAGCATTGATTTAATTAATAATATTTGATCCTAAACGAAAGTGTCATATGAGCATGGTCCAAAAATACGAAGCAGAGTTCCCGGGTCTTTTTTCCGAGATAGATCCCAAACTGTCGCCAATATCACACAGTGCAGCTTTAAGACCACTTTAATTCAACCAATCAATACCAAATCGACTGCCCAAAGATAAGAGATTTTTTGAGGGATTTAACGTGGCTACCCCATCAATTGACATCCAGTCACAATTCAATGTTAATTATCTGCTTCAGCTAAGCAGCTGCCTCTGAACCAGATTAAAATAATTAAAACTCTTTAAGTACAGTAAAATATGATAAAACAGTGAAACAATGCCAATAAAATATCCTAATATAGCAAAATATGATAAAACACTCCCAGTAAAATATCCTAATACAGTAAAATACGATAAAACTGTAAAATATCGTAATATAGTAAAATATAATAAAACAGGAAAACATGCCAGTAAAATATCCTAATACAGTAAAATACGATAAAACTGTAAAATATCGCAATATAGTAAAATATAATAAAACAGGAAAACATGCCAGTAAAATATCATAATACAGTAAAATATGATAAAAACAATGCCAGTAAAATAATCTAATATAGTAAAATATGATAAAACAATGCCAGTAAAATATCATAATACAGTAAAATACGATAAAACAGTAAAACATGCCAGTAAAATATCGTAATATAGTAAAATATGATAAAACAGCAAAACATGCCAGTAAAATATCCTAATACAGTAAAATATGATAAAACAATGCCAGTAAAATATCCTAATACAGTAAAATACGATAAAGAAATACCAGTAAAATATCGTAATAGAGTAAAATATTATGAAACAGGAAAACATGCCAGTAAAATATCATAAAACAGTAAAATATGATAAAAACAATGCCAGTAAAATATGATAAAAACAATGCCAGTAAAATAATCTATTATAGTAAAATATGATAAAACAATACCAGTAAAATATCCTAATACAGTAAAATACGATAAAACAGTAAAACATGCCAGTAAAATATCGTAATATAGTAAAATATGATAAAACAGCAAAACATGCCAGTAAAATATCCTAATACAGTAAAATATGATAAAACAATGCCAGTAAAATATCCTAATACAGTAAAATACGATAAAGAAATACCAGTAAAATATCGTAATAGAGTAAAATATGATGAAACAGGAAAACATGCCAGTAAAATATCATAAAACAGTAAAATATGATAAAAACAATGCCAGTAAAATAATCTAATATAGTAAAATATGATAAAACAATGCCAGTAAAATATCCTAATACAGTAAAATACGATAAAACAGTAAAACATGCCAGTAAAATATCGTAATATAGTAAAATATGATAAAACAGCAAAACATGCCAGTAAAATATCCTAATACAGTAAAATATGATAAAACAATGCCAGTAAAATATCCTAATATAGTAAAATATGATAAAGAAATACCAGTAAAATATCGTAATAGAGTAAAATATGATGAAACAATAAAACATGTTAGTAAAATATGCTAATATAGTAAAATATCGTAAAACAGCAAAACATGCCAGTAAAATATCATAATACAGTAAAATATGATAAAACAATGCCAGTAAAATATCCTAATATAGTAAAATACGATAAAAAAGTAAAACATGCCAGTAAAATATAATAATACAGTAAAATATGATAAAACAGCAAAACATGCCAGTAAAATATCCTAATACTGTAAAATATTATAAAAACAATGTCATTACAATATCCTAATATAGTAAAATATGATAAAACAAAGCCAGTAAAATATCCTAATATTGTAAAATACGATAAAACAGTAAAACATTCCAGTAAAATATAATAATACAGTAAAATATTATAAAACAGCAAAACAAGCCAGTAAAATACATTAATACAGTAAAATATGATAAGAAAAATGCCAGTAAAATATCCTAATACAGTAAAGTATGATAAAATAATGCCATTAAAATATGATAATAAAGTAAAATATGATAATAAAGTAAAATATAATAAAAACAATAAAACATGTTAGTAAAATATGCTAATATAGTAAAATATTGTAAAACAGCAAAACATGCCAGTAAAATATCATAATACAGTAAAATATGATAAAACAATGCCAGTAAAATATCCTAATATAGTAAAATACGATAAAAAAGTCAAACATGCCAGTAAAATATAATAATACAGTAAAATATGATAAAACAGCAAAACATGCCAGTAAAATATCCCAATACTGTAAAATATTATAAAAACAATGTCATTACAATATTATAATATAGTAAATTATGATAAAACAAAGCCAGTAAAATATCCTAATATTGTAAAATACGATAAAACAGTAAAACATTCCAGTAAAATATAATAATACAGTAAAATATGATAAAACAGCAAAACAAGCCACTAAAATACATTATTACAGTAAAATATGATAACAAAAATGCCAGTAAAATATCCTAATACAGTAAAATATGATAAAATAATGCCAGTAAAATATGATAATAAAGTAAAATATAATAAAAACAATAAAACATGTTAGTAAAATAAGATAAAACAGCAAAACATGCATCCTAATACAGTGAAATATGATAAAAACAGTTCAAGTAAAATATCCTAATATAGTAAAATATAATAAAACAATAAAACATGTTAGTAAAATATCATAATATAGTAAAATATGATAAAACAATGCCAGTAAAATATGATAAAATCACATACAATGATGTGACGATATGATAAAAGAGACGAGACAGGGCAAATACAATACACAGAGAAGAGATGAAAAATATGAAGGGGTTGCCCGCCGAATTTGCGCCGTGGCGCAACTCGCCTAGCAATGCGAGAATAAAATGTTTTTGTGGCACAATTCACTCTCGGCCTGTATTTCGCAAAAAAAAAATTCCACTAAAAAATGTTTTAATAAATTATCTCAGAGAAAGATTGTATGTCGGAGGACACAAAACTGTTTTCCACGATCACTCTATTCAAAATACTAAATATAACTGTTAATTGTATATGCTGTTCATTTATATTTTCTATAAATTTCATTTGTGAAAAGTGTATAGTTACGTATCGAAATCATAAACTTACCTTCTTCGTGATTATGCACGGAAAAATATTTCTGTAACTGTTCTTTATTCAAAAGTTTATGAAAATCGGACGATTCAGGCTGTAACGAGAAATCATGTAAATATTATAGTTAAAAGATAACTGATTGATGTGAATATCATAAACTTGTTGGAGTTTATACTTCATTGACTTACAAAACTCGACACTGCAACAAGATGAAGAACGCAAAATATAACGATATCCCTCAGTTTCTCCATTTTTCAAATTGGCAAATATCTGAAATAAATAAAAAATAATATTTATATCCGCTGTCTTTAAACTTTGCGCAACTATAAATTTTACAAAGTGGTCCGTTTTATTTTTTTACTAGCTGTTTGGGCCCGTTATGGCATATCCATTACGAGAGAAAAAAATTGATTGGCCATTGTCGGGACTCGAACTGGTTACCTGTTCCATGAACACATATGAAGAAACTCGTTACCTGTTCTATGAGCATTTATGAAGAAACTCATCACCTGTTCTATGAGCACATATGAATAAAAATGGTTATCTGTTCCATGAGCACGCATATGAAGAAACTCGTAACCTGTTCCATGAGCACGCATATGAAGAAACTCGTAACCTGTTCCATGAACACATATGAAGAAACTCGTTACCTGTTCCATGAGCATCTATGAATAAACTTGTTACTTGTTCCATGAGCACCTATAAAGAAACGTGTTACCTGTTCCATGAGCACGCATATGAAGAAACTCGTAACCTGTTCCATGAGCACGCATATGAAGAAACTCGTAACCTGTTCCATGAACACATATGAAGAAACTCGTTACCGGTTCCATGAGCATCTATGAAGAAACTTGTTACTTGTTCCATGAGCACCTATAAAAAAACTCGAAACATGTGCTATGAGCACCTACGAAGAAACTTGTTACTTGTTCCATGAGCACCTATAAAAAAACTTGAAACATGTGCTATGAGCACCTACGAAGAAACTCGTTAACTGTTTCATGAACACGCATATGAAGAAACTCGTTACATGTTACATCAGGACCTATGAAGAAACTCGTTACCTGTAACATGAGCACCTATGAAGAAATTCGCAACATGTTCCATTTGCACATATGAAGAAAGGGGTCCCTCCGGTCCTATTTTAAATTTAGCTAGGGGTTCGTGGCTTAATACTAATTGGGAACCACTATTCTACACTTTCGGTTAGTTGTGAGTCACAACTAACTCAAAGTATAGAACAGCGGTTTCCAATTAGTGCTGTGAGGCTGTAATGAACTTTGAATCAATCTTTGATTAGTCGTGTTTTACTTTGAAGTTCTATTAGCTTAGTATTTGAAGCAACTAAAGCGTGTATTTTCTTTGTACAATGACATTTTCGGAAAGCTCGAAGCACCTCAGGAAACAGACCTGAGGTGCTTCGAGCGTGTCGTAATAAGTGACGGCCCCTGGACTGCTTTCACGAGCCGTCTGTCTTAAATCATATTATAAACGCATTGGGCTTCGTCTACGTACCTGGACGCTCACCTCCGGCTCATCTTCAATTGTGAATCTCCCGTTGAGGAATATCGCGAGAAGCAGCTGGGTGAGCTGCAAATCCTCGAGAAGCAGGAACTGAAATGGAAATGAAACAACAGTATTGTTTTGGCATTGGCTCCTAACCAAGCAGGCGTGCCTTAAGAAACAAATTACGCAGCTGGTACACACCTTGCGCGGATTTATACAAAGAATTGAAATACACTTGCAGACAATCTAGCAAATGTACTTTAGTTTTCACGCGATATTTTTAATCAGCGAACAATGGAACAAGAGAACGAATGGAACAAGCAATAGAACAAGAAGGAGATTTGGTTTTGGTTAATTAACGTCGCACTACACTGTTATGAATTTCAGTTCAACGATGCACCATATACTGGTGCAAAACAGAGGTCTGCAGCAAATAACACCATATTATGGTGAATTGGTTTGGTTAATTAACGTCGCACTAGAGCTGCACAGTGGGCTATTGGCGAGGGTTCGGGGTCTATCTCGAAGGAAAGACCCGGGAACACATACACATTCACACACACATTCCTGCATGCACCTCGTTATTTTTAGAACCATGGTCAGATGACGAGGAAACACCTGAACTGGCACCCAACGCCTTCAATAGACGTCGGGATTTCGGACAACGATCAGATGTATCGTGCACCAGTTCCATATACACGCCGTTAATTTTTGCGGATGTTCTGGACTACTTTTCTAGTATTTTATAGCGAAGCAGGCAAACCTCCGATCACAAGATCACTATTTTTTACATTTCTTTGTCTAGTCCATCTTCTGGCATCGAACCAGGAACCTTCGTATTCCCAGCTGATGCCTTTAACCGCTGAACCACGGAGGCCTATATTATGATGGAATCTAGGGTGAACCAAAAATCCTTTATAGGAAAAAAGCGGAGGTATCACTGATAATTGGTTCAACCTCTTTAAGTGCAACCGAAATTATTGCTGTCGCTATATCAACAAACCGGGGAATCACCTTTAAGATAGACAACGACGAACAAGGGTATCCGTGGCCCAGTGGATAAAGGCGTTCAGTTATGAATCAAAGGATTCCTAGTTCCAACCCGATCTGTGGGCATGGCAAAGAAAAGTAAAAAAGTAGTGATCTTGTGATCGGAGGATTGCCAGTTTCACTATAAAATTACTACTAGTAAAATACTAAGAGAAGTCAAACTTTTGTGCAACGTTTTATCACTAAATGGTATCCATGGTAGCACCGTAAAATGGTGAAACTAAGGACCAAATGTTGGTTGCAGCTAAATGGGTACCAAATTTTGGTGCAAAGTCGTAATAATTTTTAACAGTGTAGAGCTTCACAGTGGGCTACTGGCGACGGTTCGGAGCCTAACTCGAAGAAAGACCCGGAAACGCCTAGTATTTTTAACCGTTATCAGATGGCGAGGACAACACCTGAGCTGGCATCCGACGCAACTTCAATAGGCGTCAAGACATTGGATCCCGATTATATTTAGTTTGGTTTGGTTTCGTTAATTAACGTTGTACTAGAGCTGCACGGTGGGCTACTGGTGACGGTTCGGGGCTATCTCAAAGGAAATACCCTGGAACGATGCCTCGTATTTTTGAACCATGGTCAGATGACGAGGTAAAAAAGTAGTGATATTGCGATCGAAGGGTTGCCAACTTCGCTACCTAAATTATAGAATGTCGTCCAGAACATCCACAAAAATTGGTGCACGATAAATCTGATCGAGGTTCAAAGTCCCGACGTCTATTGAAGGCGTTGGGGCCAGCTCAGGTGTTGTCCTCGTCATCTGACAGTGGTTAAAAAATACATGGCATCGTTCCCGGGTCTTTGCTAATATAGAGCGATATTATATACAATCTTTTGTTTACAACTTTTATACATCTTTCTTGCTATTTATAACATTATTTTATTTTTAAAAATATTTATCACATTAATAAAGTATTAAATTATTCTTTATTTACTGATATAATTATGGTTAAAATAGCATTTTTTATAAAATTTTAACAGTTTTTATATATTTTTTGAAAATCTCTACGAATAAGCAAGCTAACGATGCGAACAAAATTAAGTACAGTGAAATAGAGAGTTTTTTTTTTTACAAATATTTATTACTGTGTAGATAGGAGCAGCGCACGTTAAATTGTCCTTACGTTAGTTTTGACGTGGAAGTTCGTAAAATCGATGAAACAACTCTGGTTTTGTACCTATCATACACCCGTGGCTCTAAATTTGAAGAATTTTTATAAAAGTTATTGTGTGAACCGCTTAGAAACGTTCTCCTATATTTGTTTAATAAGAATTATGTGATAAATTATCAGATTTATTTACAAAGTTCCTTCCAAAAAAAAATATGTGCATTGTAGACAGTGTAAGTTATAAAATCTCATAGAGGACAATTGCCCTTATTACCCTATGGCTAGATCCGCTACTGGGACATAGCTGCTTCTCAACAGCATTCAAACTACGCAATTTTAACATTCGTACTATTATTATTTCATCTTTTGAGGGATAGTGAATGCAAGAACTACAATATTTGAAGTTTTGCCTTCAAGGTATGGATAAGTACCCTAATTGGTTCTTTCATACTTTCGGCTAGTACACCTACCATAAATCCTCTAACGCAGACGATACACAGTTTCATTTTCCAAGAGGTGGTCCATCTCCAGTATCTAATCTTGACAAATCTCGTCTAATGTTCGCAACATTCCATCGGATTTTAACAGGGAGCTCTTACCTGAATCTTTGACCTTATCTGGCGAGCATCGGCGCAAGAAGCAGATGTCAGTGGCCACCGGGGTTTGGGTCCATTTGGCCTCGGCGTCGGGCCGGCCCCCTTGTCAGGTGCCCTCTGCGACCACCTTTGTTGGGGGATTGTCAAGCGGTAGGGTGCCGGCGCCATACCTGTTGGCAGGGGTGTCGCCGGGTTGACGGACTTGGCCGGCTATCGCACGTGTTGGCGAAGTTGAAATTATCCGAAGGGATAAAATGAGGCGTCGATTTTCATATTTCATACCCAAATAAATAAATAAATGATTCATTTCTAAATATGGAAATGAGATAATGTAAATGAATCTCTTGAATTTTATTGCCAAGTATCACTTGCTCGTGACCTGAATTTGCAACGGCTGCTCTCTCTCTCTCTCTCTCTATATATATATATATATATCTCATCTCTCTCTCTCTCTATATATATATATATTATATATATATATATATTATATATATATATATATATATATATATATATATATATATATATATATATATATATGTGTGTGTGTTTTATTATACTATTACGCATGCCATTGCATGCTTAATTAGTTAATAGTAAACTATTTTTTTCGAAGTTTTGGTTTCCTCAGTAAAAAAATTCAAACATTAGCATGGAATTGTAAAATTAAAGGTTTTCGGCATGAAAAGTTCATTTTTTTTTTCTAAAGATCTATTAAATTAAAAGTTAAAAGATTTTGTTTCAATTTCTTTCCCAAAAAAATTCAATTCAATTTCTTTCCCTGAAATCCGTAAAAAATAGCTTAAAAAACTTTAGTTTTATAATATTGAACAAAAAATACAAGTTTTGTTTTATACAGAAAAATAAAAATTAAAAAAAAATATTGTAATTTTTTATTTCAAATTCAAAATTTAGAAAAAAATCTTCAATTTCACAATTTGATGAAGATTTTTTCTGACTCTTTTAGCTGGGCTGGTACTACTTTTACCAAGAGCTCAAACGAAACATCATGTCTCTGGTTGATCATGAGCGTTGATCCTGAGCGTTTCTTTTCATATAGACCCCAAACTGTCCCCATTTGCCCACTGTGCAGCTCTAGTACGACATCAAGTCAACCACTTGTTTACCACTTCTTCTGTTTGCTGTGGATCGTCACGTTTTGGACTGAATTTCATTTCGTTACACAGCGGTTGAGGTAGAAATTTCCATTGTGGAATCAGCCATTGTTGAGACGCCCGCACAATGCGAGCAAAACGACCCAACAATATGAATCCCCCACAATGGCCATTGAACTGGCGGCCCGTTCTGTCATGGTCGGACCATTTTTGAAATGCATTGTTGCTGTGTGCTTAAGTTACTTTTATGCTGTCCTCAAAAATGGTCATGTAAATAGCAATTGGGGGTGAATAACAATTTTCGAAAAGTGAATAGAAATACGAAGTCGTATATCAAGTGCAGTGCACAAAAGGGATTCATGCTGGATTTTTTTAACTGGATTCCTTGGTTTATTTTTGTTAATTAACGTCGCACTAGAGCTGCACAGTGGGCTATTGGCGACGGTTCGGGGTCTATCTCGAAGGAAAGACCCGGGAACACATACACATTCACACACACATTAATTCCTGCACCTCGTTATTTTAGAACCATGGTCAGATGACGAGGAAACACCTGAACTGGCACCCAACGCCTTCAATAGACGTCGGGTCTTTGGACCCCCATCAGATATCTCGTGCACCAGTCCCGTATACACGCCGTTATTTTTTGCGGTTGTTCTGAACAACTTTTCTAGTATTTTTATAGCGAAGCGGGCAACCCTCCGATCACAAGATCACTACTTTTTTACTTCCCTTTTGTCAAGTCCATCGCGCGGATTCGAACCACCAATCCTCGGATTAATAGCTGAACGCCTTAACCGCTCGGCCACGGAGGCCTCTAACTGGATTCCGATTCTTTTGTTAACTTAAAATTTTATTTTTAGAAATGACTTAACATTAAAGATTTACATGAAATCAAATTTTAAATAAACTAGCTGTTTGGCCCGCATTGCTAGGTTTGTTTTTTGTTTTGATTAACTAACGTCGCACTAGAGCTGCACAGTGGGCTATTGGCGACGGTTCGGGGCCTATCTCGAAGAAAAGACCCGGGAACGATACCTCGTGTATTTGAACCATGGTAAGATGACGAGGACAACACCTGAGCTCGCAATTCTAAGAAACCCGTTAAGTCTTATATATTAAAAAAATATGAGTTTTCCCACACTGTAATAAATAAGGTACTTAAGAATGAGTACCTGAACCTACTCGTATTTCTTTGAGTACAATTGCATCGTAAATGAGCAATGACGTACTCAAATTTAAAGAATCGTGCTTTCTCAAAATGAGGAGTGTGATTTAATATTGGTAATCTCAACTTCTTTTCAAGCCATTATAACAAAGCGACCTGACACACTTAAAATAGGTGTTCAGAAGATGGTTTTCCACATTAATTTATGTCTATTGCTTAAATGGAGACTCAGTTATTTCAACTCAATTAGCTTATTTCCCGTTCTTTTGGCATTACTTCTATTTACAGCTTCTTTACGTCGCACTAGTAGCTTAACGGATAAGAGGTTCGATTCATGGTAAGTTTTGGATGTAATTGTTGATATTTATTGAAAGTGATTTATGAAGGCAGCATATGCATGCAAGCAACTGCTTTTTTTTTTTTTTAAATTTTTACTCATTGTGCTCTTTTTTTAAAACATGTCTTATTCAAAAATAAATATTCGGAGCTATGATGAGCATCGAATGTACTCAAAAATGTGTACATTGTACTTTTTTTTAGTATCAAATTTTCCCGCGCGCTCTACATAGATCTTGGAAATATATTTAATTTTTTTTAAAATTTTATGCAATAATTAATTTAAACGCATTTTTTAAACAAAATTTTATATTTAAGAGATGAACATGTGATTCGTCAGTGTTCCTGGAAATGGGCCACAATTTTTTTAAATAAATAAATAAAATCCCAGGTGTCAAATATTATTTTGACACTAAATATATTTCAATCGTTTATTCAGAAACCCGTGATATTACATTTTTTTTTACAGAATCAGAATAGCAAACACATATCAAACAACAAACATATTTTTGTGCTCAATCCTGTCGACTACCATTCCGTTTTATGGGTTATTTTTTACATTGAATATTGTGTTTAGTGTAAAAATTCGGCAAGCGGCATTAGATAGCATGTTGAGCAGAAATAGAAAATGTTGATGTGTTTCTCAAATATTTTTTTTTTTAATTTCATTTTAACTGAATCAGAAACTCATATGGAAAACCCATTTTTGAGCAATCTTGTGAACTATAAAAGTAATTTTTTACAGAATTTTTTTTTATTGCAGTAAACCGCTGATTGCAATTTTTATTTTTTTAAAGTAAGGAATAATTATAATAATTTAATTACCAACAACTACCACTTCGAGAACATCTTTATATATAATTATCTTACGCGGTGATCGAAAAACGCTGTTTTCTCTACGCGGAATGACAACAGTTAGTTTGATTAACCCCTTCAATTCATTGGTAAATAATTATTTTGGTGATGTCAGCTTAATTTAGGAAGCCTATAAGCCTTTTTAAATTAAAAAATAGAATTTTTGGAAAACGCTTTTCCGAACTTTAAATGAGCGGGGTTGGCGGAGCGTCGGAGGAGCAGGGAGCGGAGCCTCCTAGTGTTAAATAATACTCTAATTTTATATGCCAAAATCTATATTAATATCGAAGAAGAATGTTTTTCTTTGTTTTCCGAAAATATGAAATATTAGTTATCCTTGTTTCTGAAATAAAAGATTCAATTCTGGTATTAAATATTGTATTTATGCAATTTAACTTTAATGATTTGAATTACTTTATACTTAACGAATTAATCAACTTGTAATTCTTCGAATAAAAAACAGAATACTTGTGATTGCATTCGTTTTATAAACTTAACTTCGACATTATTTTAGTAGAAGTACAACATTATAAAAGAAGGAAAACATGAGAATGACATCTTTTCATTGCTGCTATTGAAGGATTAAACTAACTATTTATTCTTTCCAAAAACCACTCGTCAAACACAAGTTAAATTTATATAAACTATATTATCAGACTGACAAAGATGCCATGTGCAACAAAATACAGATGCTACATTTCCAAGTACTTGCTATTATAAGCAAATAATTCTTGATTCGTTATTTAGAATTTTTGTACAAATGAATAAAGATCAAAGAATTCTATTTAAATAATATCTAAAAGAAAATTTTGGTGATGAGACAAAAGAGAACTATAGACTCTATCACGGACCACCAGTGATTATCCGCAGGCCACCCGAACCACTGATTAACGAATACTTAACCTACTTTCAAATTGGCGGTTATACAAAAACTGAAAACTACTTGTCTAATTAATAAAGAGACCAAAATGAATACTAATTTTACAACTCGTCTAATTAATAAAGAGATCTAAATGAATACTAATTTACAACTAGTCCCTTTAATTAAAAGACCAAAATGAATACTAATTTTACAACTAGTATATTTAATAAAGATACCAAAATGAATACTAATTTTACAACTCGTCTAATTAATAAAGAGATCTAAATGAATACTAATTTACAACTAGTCCCTTTAATTAAAAGACCAAAATGAATACTAATTTTACAACTAGTATATTTAATAAAGATACCAAAATGAATACTAATTTTACAACTCGTCTAATTAATAAAGAGATCTAAATGAATACTAATTTACAACTAGTCCCTTTAATTAAAAGACCAAAATGAATACTAATTTTACAACTAGTATATTTAATAAAGATACCAAAATGAATACTAATTTTACAACTCGTCTAATTAATAAAGAGATCTAAATGAATACTAATTTACAACTAGTCCCTTTAATTAAAAGACCAAAATGAATACTAATTTTACAACTAGTATATTTAATAAAGATACCAAAATGAATACTAATTTTACAACTCGTCTAATTAATAAAGAGATCTAAATGAATACTAATTTACAACTCGTCTAATTAATAAAGAGATCTAAATGAATACTAATTTTACAACTAGTATATTTAATAAAGAGACCAAAATGAATACTAATTTTACAACTAGTCTAATTAATAAAGACACCAAAATGTATACTAATTTTTATCAAATATAATTTATTAAAACAAACAAACAAATTATTTTTTGCAAAGCTTGAGATCACAAAAAAATATTATAATGCATATTTCCAACACTCTCGCAATAAAATTTTCTTCCAATTGAAGAAATATATAATAAAATATAAATAGCAGAAGTCCATACGTATATTATACACATTTACATGTCAGACATCTGACGACAAAAGACAGTTTGTTTCAAACAAACTTTAATGTACAGGCAGGTTGGCTGTGAAATGATGTCAGTCCAAAAATATAGTTCTGAAATAACAGCCTAATAATTTTGAAATTGCCGTGGTATTAATGTTAAAAGGAAGGACATTCAACTCGTTTCGGGGCAACCTATTAAACTGGAAGGCCATGCCATTTGATCAAATGACAGATCTAGCCGCCTAGTAATGGAAAGGGGTGTTAGTTTTCGGATATTCGTGACTTAGAACATTTGACAACCAGCCTGCCTACATGGTTTTGTGTGAATAAATATAACGTTTACACAGAAGACAATTTCCTTAAAAAGTTTTTTTTTACATATAATTAAAATAGTTAAAAAATTGAAATGGCTAATGGAAATTGGGGATGTAATAAAAGCAAGATAATTCCAGTCGCTGTAAATGTTCATCTACTCAAGAACTACACCTATAATTTCGTTCACAAATGCCCAAACTGAGCCACTGTTCAACAGATGGACTTAATATAAGACAAATGCACTTTAAACGATACATTTCTTCATAGTTTAATTATACGAAAGCTTCACTCAATTACGATTTTCATGGTCAGATTTGGTGGCTAAGATGATCTTGTGTTAAGTGTTTCAAAGATGTAACAACTCATAGTATCCATTGGCAGTCCTGTTAATTTTTCATGTTACTTCTTACATACAACCAAAGTTTCAGACACATAGCGTCAGTCTCCAAAAAACATAAAACGGACAATGGCAGTCCATATTTTCAAGAAAACACTTTCAACTACCGTATGAATCTGGAAATTTCATCAACAAAAATTTTGCCAGAACGCAAAATCGGTCCACATTGATGGAGATGGAACCAATTTCGAATTTGGAAGCTAAAGGGATAACTTTTGCTAAATTACTAAAGAGATGTAACTGTCATGGCACCTAGTGGTCTTGACCAATTTGTATGTTATTTAGATGCAACAATATATATGACATCCCGTTACCATATATGACTTCCCGGCATATTTCCAACTCACACTTGTGCAATAATAAATCTAGATATTTTATTAATGTCTTCAACACGTGCAAAAGCAGTCCACAGTGATCGGGTAAGGCACCTTCTTCCAATCGCACCTCTTCTTCTTCTTGATGTGAGTACTCGGCGGTAAATGGGGCACCCGATTCTTGTACAGCACAGAAGTCTCAGCATCGAACCCTGATGGACTTCTCTTCCGCCTTATCTCTGAAGACTCCAACAACTCCTGTACAGGACTCCTGATGTCCAAGCCTTCACTCCTTCTTGAAGATTCTGGTGATTTCGGCACCTGACCCTTGATGTTCAGGTTCTCCCTCCTTTTTGAAGACTCTGGCAATTTCGATACCGGACCACTGGAATCTAGCTTCTTACTCCTTCTTGAAGATTCCGGCAAATTTGGCACTGGGCCCCTGTACCGGACCCTCGTCTTGACTTCCACTCCACGCTTCATGTGTCTGTTCTTCTTCTCCTCACAGTCCCAGAACAGCAACATGACTTTCGTCGTAGCGCCAGGTACGCAGTGCATGCCAGTTGGGTACGAGCACAGACCTTTTCTGTTGGCGCACTCCCCTTTCCGGATCCACCTGGGCCAGTAGGTCGGGCCCAGGTCTTTCCAGGTGAACTCGACCGGACAGGAGGACCGCTTGACCATCCACTGCCGCACCAGGTGCTCGAATGGAAGGAGGCTGGGCTCGAGGGCTGCCAGCTCGGCAGTGAGGTTGACGGACCGCAGCTGGTCTAGAAGTCGCTCCTGGGCCCAGCTGCCTGAGGAGTCCAGGTTGACTTCGTTGGATGGGACGTTGATGATGGGTTGCTTGGGGCGCTCGTCTGACATCCAAGAGGTCTGAAAAAAGGAAATAAAAACTGTTTAAAAAAATTTTCTATTTGAAAACAGAGAACTTATTTACCATTTGTAGAATGTTTGGAATATTTAAAAAAAAGCTAGATATCATAATTTGTGTTGATCATTTCAAATAGTTGAAATATACATTAGAATGTGATTTTGGACTAATCATGTTTCTGGTTATATTAATACGTTTGCTGCCGGTCAAGCAGAAGTGTGTGATACGTTCTTCAAAATAACATGTAAATAGCAATAGTAGATTAGAATCCTGTAAGACAACGACAGCACACATGAAATGGAAAGTTTCGGGTTCAAATTCAGCCCCAAAAGCCCAGATGATTATTATAGAAGATTTACCTTGTTGTATGTAATATTGATGTCAGATACCTTCTATGAATATAACATACAAATCGGTCGACAGACCAGTAGGTGCCATGATATTTACAACAATTTTAACAATTTAGTAATCAGCAATAGTTCTCCTTTTAGTTCCTAAATCTGAAATTGGTTCCGTATTTCATTATTGTGGACTGCTTATGCGCTGCTGGAAACATTTTTGTTGATGACATTTCTAGATTCATATGGTGGCTAAAGGTGTTTCATTGAAAATGTTCACTGCTATTCTGATAATTTTTATAGTTATCGTTCGGAATTTCTAAAGACAGCTTTGAAGCATTTTAAACCGTTTGTTGTACATAGAAATCGTTCGAAAGTGTAATAGATCCAGCAAAACCATATTCGATTTGGAACTCTGTTGAATAACTAACAAATATGCGAATCAAAGAATAGTTAAGAAACATATCAATGCCAAGTTTAAGTTAAATCAATGCAATAACTTTAGGTAAATATGTTGCTCTGCAACCAAAATCGAGAGAGTTTAACAAACCATAACAAGAGGATTTTGATTGACTCTCAGAAATAATACTATCGTTGTGGAGAATTCTGATATCGTTATAAGGTTTCTTTATATCTGACAATCGTTTCGTCGTTGAATCACGGAGGCCTCCGTGGCCGAGCGGTAAAAGGCGCCAGCTGGGAATACGAAGGTTCCTGGTTCGATGCCAGGCGATGGACTTGACAAAAAAAAGTAAAAAGTAGCGATCTTGTGGTCGGAGGGTTGCCAGCTTTGCCACAAAATACTAGAAAAGTCGTCCAGAACATCCGCGAAAATTAACGGCGTGTATACGGGACTGGTGCACGATATATCTGATTGGAGTGCAAAGTCCCGACGTCTATTGAAGGCGTTGGGTGCCAGTTCAGGGGTTTCCCCGTCATCTGACCATGGTTCTAAAATAATGAGGTGCATGTATGAATGTGTGTGTGAATGTGTATATGTTCCCGGGTCTTTCCTTCAAGATAGACCCCGAACCGTCGCTCATAGCTCACTGTGCAGCTCTAGTACGACGTAAATTAACCAAACCAACCGTTGAATCACGTGACTTTTGAGGAAACAAGAATCTTCAAATTTTGAATTAAAGCCATGTACTCAGATTTCTTTTTGGTCCTTTTCTGGGTCATGGGCTTATGGTTGGCTCCTATACCTATATTGTCAGGATTTAATAGAATCTTCTTCGACGAGTGGATGGGGGCTTTGCATTCCGGAATGAGAGGTCCGATGTTCGAGTGAGGTCGTCGATATTGAATTATTATTTAAAATTGTCCTCAATTTTGACAGCAGGAATTTCTCCGGTTTGACGAAATACTTAATCGGAGCATACAGAATGCGTCTGTTTCGTCAAATATGAGAATGCATTTTTAACAGTGATAATTTTAGAGAAATTTGTTGGCCTGCAATCAAAATAGATGGGAACGTGTTCCACAAATCATAACAACGGAATTTTGACGCAAGTGACCCGGTCGAGTTCGCAACGCTAAGCCAAAACAGAAAAAATAACGCCAGCTCGCCAAAGCAGCCAACAAGAAACGAACGCTCTACCGGACTAGACCTTAATATACTATGCACAGCTCCTTATTTTAAGCCGCGTCCGTAAAACATATTCCAGAACTCGAACTACGTTTCGTAAAAAAATATAACTAGTATTGGTAGGACCGTATCAGTGCAACCTTTAATTTAATACAAATATTTTTTTTTAATTTAAAATGCGCAGCGGTTTTCCGGGAGAAGGCTAACGAGAGGGTGTGTAGGGTTGAACCCCCTGGTGCAATTGGCTTATCGTTTTTTTCTTTATATCACAACTTTTTTGGCCATAATTTAAAAGTTTTTTGTTAAAGGGGGGCGGAGAGCTTAGCGTTTTTTACTTTTCTAAATTTTTTTAGGGGATGATGTCATACATTACATTTCCAAAAACATGTTCATCCAACTTACCAGATAGTCGTCCCCCATGAGCACCATGAGCGACGACTTGTCCAGTTGCTTTCTCCCCGGTCTCCTCCTCCTGTTGAGGTACCTGGAGCCCCCCATGGGCCTTCTGTTGGGTCGCCTAGGGGTGCCGCCCGGGGGCTCGTAGCGCTGCGGGGGCAGGCGGGGGTCCTCGTCCCGAATGCGGATGGAAGAGTACGCGAATCCCTCGTCGTCGTCGAGGGAAGACGAGGCGAGATGAAGGACGAGGAAGATTGAAGAGATGGAGAGGATGAGGTGGGATGGAGACATCTTTGGATGAGTTGGCTGTTGGGGATATTAAAAGACGTTGTAATGACTGAACGTTAAAATGCAGTTCAAATAAAATGTTACTATAGTTTATCCTTTCGCTTCGGTGGTTTCACACTAAATCCAGTTATTTAAAAGTTTATTAGATGGGATCCAGTGGTTTCCAAGGTAACCACATGCGGGGATAGGAATCATAGAGCGCAATCGTGCAACGAAATTTTTTGGTTAATTTGTAAATAAAAATTCAAGAGTTACTCTTACAAATAATTGTGTAAAGAAATGATGGTTTATTTATGTTGTAATTTTTGTTAGGATTTGTCAATATTTGACTACTATTTTGCTAATAAAGTAGTAAATATTTTTACTAATATTAAGCCTGATGGTTTAAAAGGGAAATTAAACGCTTTTAATTTTCTAAATAAGTGATTGGAAATTTCTGTAAAAAAATAGGTGTCAGAAGTATTGAACACACAATTTCAATTGTTTTTATTACTGTATAAGAGTTGGGAGTTGGATGGTTAAATGCTATAATATTGGAAAGTTTGAATTTCAAATGAGCAAAATTCACATAAAGTATTATGAGATTTTAGTCGCTTTATATATAAATCTTAATCTATTTGTTAGACTTTTAAAGTGGCAGACTATAAAAAAAAAACACAGTAGTAGGTAAGTGTAATATTAAACGTGATTTAGATTACACCATTCTAAGTGGTGTTGGTTAAAAGTATACAATATTTTTAAAAGTTAGTCAATATACATTAAAAGTTATATAAGATACATTAAAACTTATACAATATATATTAACAGTTTATAATATTTTTGTCAAATCTTAAACTTTTTAGCTAATTTTTTTTCAGGATTCCGGTTGTTGGTACAAAAATATATCCTTAAAAACGATTATTATTGATTATTATTTTTATTATAATTTATAATATTTTTTTTAAGTTTAAAGTTTGGTTTATTTTTCTAGGTTTTATAGTTATTTTCTAGTTAGCTATGGATTTTAAAAATTCGAAGAACTTAAATTTGTGTATGAAAAATTCGTAAAGATACTTTTGACAATTAATTTAATTTGATTTTTATTACAACTTCAGCTTAATTTGCAACTTTTAAAACGATATATTTATTTTTAATACAACACAAAATAAGCATTAAAATCTTTTAAAAATAGGAAAATTTTACATTTTTAATAAGATAAATTTACTAATAAAAAAGTGCACCAGTTTTAATATTTTTTTTTAACAAATACTAAATAAAAAGTTTTGATTCTATAAAATTTTTCTGACGTTACACAGTTAGTATGACAATTTATCTGAAAACACCAGCTTCAAATAATTTAATCTTGTAATAGCATTTAGTCTTGTAATAAATAATTAACACATATAAAATGAATAATCTTTAAATATAATTCAAAACCAGGAAAAAGTCATGTTTATAATAAATATTGATAAAAGAAATTGCAGTAGATGTTTAAAAATGTTGAAAAAATAGCAAGAAAATATATCAATATTGAAATATGTAAATTTAAAATAACAAAGTTTAGTTCAATCAATGTATGTGTTAATTTCTGACATTTTATCAAACTGAAAAGCAAAGTATTTTTTTTCACAAATCCATTGCTTATAGATTTATTTTTTTAAACTTTACAAAATATTGTGTTACAAGATATATTTTGATTGTTAATAATTTTATGTTTAGATAGTTTCAATAACAAAATTTAACTAACAACAAAACTTTTCTAGCTTCATATATATTAAAAAAATTTAATTTGTTTTTTAAAAAATTTAATTTTAAATTTTATTTAAAAGCAATCTTTATGCCGTACAAACTTATTTGTTTTGATCCAAATTTTACTGAAAATATACTAAAAAACAGAAATTACATTCAAAAATTACAAATTTTCATTTTTTTTTTGTTGGTTAACAAATTTAGGTGTTTCGTAGTAAAATATATTATCATTAAGTTTAGCATATAAAGCGATAAAAAGTAAAGGTAATTAAAATTTGATTTGAAGAATGCTACAATGAATTTTTTTTTTAATTTAACGTCAATGCAAGAAACCGTATTTGCAAAATCTTAGAGAGAAAATTTCATAGATCAATTTAAGGATAGCACTTTTCATTTGTTATAGTTTTCACCGGTTGTCTGTATAATTGTGGAATATGAGCCGTTTAATATCAAAACCAGGTAGATCAATTTTTTCGATTATGTCATTTATTTTTCCTACAGATCTATCAGCAGTCGAAGGCATAACCCGTAACATCCCAAAGCAGCTAGATAATATTCATGTTGTGGGGTGAAAATAGCAGTATGGCGCAAAACTGGATAAGTAAAGAAATGAGTTTCAAAAGCAGATAGATCAAGATGCACATAGGCTACCGCGCACCTATCGCAGCGTAGTAATCGACAGCTTTGTTGCAAAAGCGGATAGATCCAAAAGAAGAAGAAAAAAATATATATCAAAATAACACTTATACAAAATTAAAATTCGATTAAGACCTGGGTCTAGTACCAATTTGAAAAAAAGGAAGATAAAATAACGCAATTAATATATATTTTTTTGTTTTTGAAAAATTTGTCAAAAGCCTGATTTTGAAACTTGAGGGCTCATATATACTGACAGAACAATGCCTTTATAGAATATCTTGAAACAAACATCGTCTTTTTAAAGTGACTTTTTCGTTTTAATTTGGATGTGTATGTAACCGAAGCACAGTTACATTAAAAAATTACAATCAAAACAAAACTATTATCGGAACAATTTGTGTCACTTTTTAAAATGTATATAAAAAAAAACATTGTAAATATAAATATTTATAACGTCAGTCGTCTATTAAAACGCTATTACGAAAACAAATTGACGAAAATTGCTCAATATCGTCAATTTCTGTAAACAATTATTGCGATACGAATACATAATATATACGATGACGTGCTATGGTTTTTATCCTTATTCTAAGGTTCAACAAACTTAAAATAAATTAATACAGCATTAATATTTCACTGTTTTCCCGGTTGCGCAATATTTTCTAAAAACGGGAATTTACAAAATGTTTGTAAGTTTTACTATTTCAATCACTTTACAGATAATCGCTTTACAACGCTTTTACACCATAAAAAAAGTATTTCCAACACAAATATTTATAACGTCTGTTGTATATAAAATCGTTATTACGAAAACAATTTACGAAAGTTGTTCAATATCGTCAATTTCTGTAAACAATTATTACGATAATACGAATACATAAGATATCATACAATCGACATGTTATACTTCGTTATGGTTATTTCATGGTTCAATCAATTTACAACAGTTTTACACCATAAAAAAATATTGTTAATACAAATATTTATATCGTTACTCGTATATAAAGACGTATTTACGAAAAAAAAAAATCGACGAAAATATCTCAATTCCTGTAAACAATTACTGCGATGCGCGAACGGAAAACATCAACCGATTTTTAATTATTTCACATCATTTTTCTTCTCATTATAGAAGACAACTTTTCCGCACTAAAGCGTTCCGAAAAACCAAAAATATTTATTTCGACCACCCCATCAAACACACTTTAAAACGACCCCAAAACACACACTTTTCCCAATATCACCAAGCAAACACTTCAAGTCAAGTACTCACCTCAAAATCTGTTTACTATCCCCCTTTGTCAAAAACGAGAACGTGCGCACACCACCAACTGCAGAAGCGATCTGAGAAGAGAACCCTTTTTCTTATTCCTGAAAGGTGACAGGTAAAGGTAGCGGGGGGGGAGAAGGGTCAGACGATTTCGCTCTCAAGGAGCCGGTACCCGTGTCTAGACAGAACGGGGGCTATTTTTCTCTTCTCCCTCTTCACCCCTGCGGATAACAATAGGGGATTATTAGGGACTTAGGTGAGTTATGACTCAGTTTGGAAGGTGGGTGAGATTTCTTTTGGGGGAGGAATGCATTTTTTAATGTTGTTGACGAAAGTTGTTGACGAAGTGGAAAGTGGACGAAAGTGGAAAGTAATGTTTTGGTTGGCGGGTGTATGGAAATGTTCTTTTGGAACGGGCAACTAATACCATTTTTTTAGAATAAAAATAAAGCTTACATTCATAAAAATACTTGGCCCATTTTCATTTTTTTGTGCGTCTAATTAAAGCTTTTTTTGTAAAAAATTATATCTTAAATTTTTTAAAGTTTTAGTAAAGAGTATACTGTCATGAAAAAAGTACTTAAAAGTGAGTACCTGAACCTACTCGTTTTTCTTTGAGTACAATTGCATCGTAAATGAGCGATGACGTACTCAAATTTTAGTAACCGTACTTTTTCAAAAATTGAGCGGAATTTCAAAAATTGAATTTAATATTGCTAATCTCAGTTTCTGTTCAATCCGTCTTAACAAAGCGATCTGGTAAATTTAAAATAGTTGTTCAGAAGATGGTTTTCCATATTATTCGATGTCGATTTCTTATATGGGGACTGAGTTATTGCAACTCAATTATTTTACTTCCTATTCTTTTGGCATGCCTTTTTAACATTACTTATGTTTATAACGACAGCGTACACGTCCTTGCACTTCGGTACCGACGGCATCAGGTAGGCAGTTTGGGTTCGATTCTCGATAAGTCCTGGTTGTAATTGTTTAAATTTATTGAAAGTGATTTATGAAGGTGGCCTATGGAGGAAAGCTACTGTTCTTTTCACTCACTTTACTCATTTTTGAGTACATTTGTTTTTCGAAAATGAGACTGATGTATTCAGAGCTATGATAAGCATCGAAGGTACTCAAAATGAGTACATTTTACTTATTTTTAAGTACCTATTTTTAACAGTGATCAGCAGGAATGAAAAGTATGTGTGAACCGTAAAATGAAAATAAACCCAGAATTGAAAGTGTTGCCAAAGAACAATAACTATCTCAATAGGTTGGAGTTAATTATTGCGTGCCAACAAGCGGGAAATACCGGAACTGCAAATGTTTCATTGACTATCGAATCAATATTGCTAAAAATATGGAACGCCTCCTGGAAGTCAAGTTCGACTGAAGATATAGATTTGTAAATTAAATTTGGTTAGAAAAATTAAATACATGTTTCCACGAAGTAAAGTTATATATAAAAAGAGTTATGTTCCCAAGAGTACTTTTGGGAACATAACTCATTTCCCTTTTTGGGAACATAACTCTTTTCCCTTTTTGGGAACATAATCATACATGGTTCATACAGATCTTCAAAAGTAAAAATTAAGTAGTTCTTAAGGACTTTTTAAGGACCTCTCGATAATTTTTAAGGACCTCTTAAATTTTTTGGCGCCAAGAATCGCATATTGTTTGGTTCAAAATTGGCACATAATCACATGTCAGTGGGGTTTTGTAGCAAGTTGGCACAGGATAGCACTTCCGGAAAGCTCTGGCGCAGAATTCCCATCCCTTAAAGATGCTACATTCTTCTGAATTTCCTCGTTTTTCTAGAATGAGTATCGATTCTTCACAAAACAACAAACGAACTGAGATTTTCCAATGACGAAGTGTAGTGTATTATAATGAAATACCACTGACTAAAAAATCGAACAAAAGAGTTCAAAAGTTCACTTTTTTTTCTGACACTAAATACGTCCATGCATGCCTTTCTCTCCTTGCCAATTTATACTTACGTAAAACTGTCAAAAGTGTGGACACGATCAACATAAAATCCGGAATTCTACATTTCAATAATTTTAATGCAACCGGAATTCTGAGTTCGAAAATTAAATTTCAGGTTAGACACGGAAAAATACCACCCATGTGAATTAGTAAAAAAAAACATGTTTGACAAAAATTAAGGACCTTAGTCGAAAATTAAGGACTTTAAGGGCCCTTAGTTAAGGACCTACTTAAATTAAGTAGTTCTTAAGGACTTTTAAGGACTGTGCGAACTATGTCATATATTTAATTTGCAAACCCAAATCTCCAGTGATGATACATGATTCGATTTTTTAGCAATATTGATTCGATTTTTACCAATATTGATTCGATTTTCAATGAAACATTTGCGGTTCCGGTATTTTCCACTTGTTGGCACGAAATAGTTAAATCCAACGGATTGAGAAAGTTTTTGTTCTTTAGCAACACTTTCAATTCTGGGTTTATTTTCATTTTATTGTGCACACAGACTGTTCATATATGCTGATGAAGATGAGATGCATCTCTCGAAAAATGTCTAGATTGTATGTGTACTTTATCGGAGTACTGAGTTTTTATCGTTATTTAAGCATTCATTTTATGTTTTTTTTTTAAAGTGACATAATATTTTTCTGCAGTGGAAACACAAGGAACCATATTAATAATACTAAGTAATTAATAAATAATAATATAATTAATAATAGTAAACTATAATTTTCATGCTAAATATAATCATTTAATTCCGACATTTGTAATGAAGAATAATTTTTATAGTTTAACTTACCCAACAAATTTATCCTTTCAGAAACTTGAGTAGGATTAAAACGGATAAGCAGTACTAATATTTATCCGGCTAATTTCAGATAAAAGTATTGAAACAGCATTTAATACACAAGGCATCTAACTTCACGTATTCAAACTGTCTCGCCATACAATCAATGATTTAAATTCCACACTCTCAGTAAAACATCTCTCAAGCTCATAAGCCGCATGCGCACAGCACAGAAGCCTCTTCAAAACTAAAACCCAGTTTTGGTTAAGGAATTTTCCGCGACCCACCAAAAAAATACCTAACAAAATATTTCGTGTGTGTGGGGGGGAAGGGGGGTTGGGTTGTATAGACTTTTAAGTCAAACTATACCTTCCAAAAGGTTACTAAAAAATGCCGATAATAAATCAGGCGGGCCGATTCCCCAAAAAAGCATCTGCATTCCTAGATGAGAATCTTGCCCGTTTCCCACAAGGATCATCTGGAGAGGATCGGACAGAATCGCCAAGATCATTATCACCTACTAGAGATGTAAACTAGGAGGGGTTGCCGCACTGCCCACCTGAGACGACCGCCAAGGTTGGCGACGGAACAGGAGTGGACACGACGGAACTGTTTGGGAACTACACTGACAAGACATCCAAGAGGGTGGATACTATAATCCCCCTTCCCCAGTAACCTCTTCATAACATATACCGTACAAGAATATGGCTCGCAATGAAATTCCTGGAAGAGCAATGAAATTCCTGGCTTGTAATCGGATGGTTTTGAGTTCAATCCTCGCCAAAACATACGCCACGTAGAGAAGTTGAATTATGTCGTTTACCTGGTATTCAAAGTTCATTTTTTTAAAAAATAACTCTCCGAATATTGTCTATAGTAAATGCTCGTAATTTTAGTGTGAAAGAGGTGGGTTTTTTACATATAATGTACAGCCGGGGGAAAAAAACGAACCACCAATGATTATTTCGTTAGTTTTTATATTAGAGCTAAACTTAATATAACATTTTGTAGGGAATAAAGTCTACTATACATTAATATACAACAAATAGGGGACTATTGCATAGGAGACTATCTTCATACTCGAATCCGCACTAACTTTAAAATTTTCAATCGCAAACACCTACTTTTGACAGAGCAGAAATGTTCCTCGCCCTCAAAATAATCTAAATATAAATTTTCGTTAATTTCCTACATTTATGAGCAGAGATATTAGACAATATGTATCGATCTTATTTGAGGGGCTACATCCACATTGAACAAAGTATTAGTTGGACTACGAAATGAAGGACGTGGGTAGAAAATGTCTTGGCGTTAGCCGTGGTTCTTCTGTTCCCGTGGTCATTCATTCTCCCACTCCCGTATACCCCTCGCCTTTATATAAGAATTTAGAATTTTATGCCAACACAATCACAGCGCTTTTAAATTTCAAAATTAGTGAAGATTTCTGTTAAGTTTTGTAGATTTTAAATTTGTGTATGACCCCTGAAACCACTCGATTTGGTGACCCCCCCCATACACTGTAAAAAAAAAATAGTACTTAAAAATGTGTACCTGAACCTACCCGTTTTTCTTTGAGTACAATTGCATAGTAACTGAGAAATGACGTTCTCAAATTTAAGTAACTGTAATTTCTAAAAATTGAGTAGTGGGATTTAATACTGCTGATTTCATCTTCTGTTCAAGCCATCTTAACATGCGATCTGATAAACTTAAAATAGTTGTTCAGAAGATGGTTTTCCACATTATTTGATGTCGATTGCTTAAAAAGAAACTGCGTTGGTATAATTCCATTATCTTACTTCCCATAATTTTGATACACCTTTTTAACATTTCTTTCGTTTATAACTTCTTCCCATCGCCCTGGTAGTACAACGTATAAGGAACTGGACTGCGGTGCCTGAGGATATGGGTTCGATTCTGAGGATATGGGCGTTTAAAACTATTGACCGCGTACAATTCAAACAGAAAAGCGTGACATTGGCGCTAATTTTCAGACTCGCGACAAAAGGGATCCTAGGCCAAGAATTAAATGTAAATCCATGCAGGAGAGAAAATATCTTCCCTTTAGTTGCATTGTGCAATATATGGACGACCCCTCTCACGAATCTGCAAATTACCATTGCCAAATTTACCTACATTCGTCTCGTATGATGGACCTTGAATTGTCAGTATATGTAGATATAATTTATTACGTGCTATGTTGATATTGTTTAATGAAAACGGTGGCGTAGGAATTCAAAAATTATGGAGTCATGGAGAGATGTCGATTAGTTCTATTCCCAAAGTATAAACCAATATAATGAAACAAAAGCTAATTATCAGTCATGCTACTTAGTAATTAATAATTATCAATTAGTTGTTAATTATTAATGATGTGTTAATTACTGATTATTTTGCATAAATATCTGAAGATATTAACAATTTTTAGTAGAATTTTTTTTTATTGAGGACGACCTGGAGCCCCTCTCCCCTTCCTGCGCCTATAGTAGAATAACGTGACATGTGACAGATGGGGGGGGGGGGGAGGAGTTATAGTGAAGTGTGACAGTTTGTGACATGAGGAGGTCAAAATTATGGAGAGAAGGTGTGACATCTTTTACGGATGGTCCCTTACTAATAAAAACGTTACTCTTGAGTTATGTTACTTTTGAAGTAAAAGCTTCAGAATTTTGATATTTGAACGCAGTGGCGTAGGAACTTCTTTTTTTCAGGGGGGGCTGATTTTTTTTTAAATATATTGTTATACAATATAAAATAGTACGGAGTTGCGAGCTATTAAACAATTAAAAAACAATCAATGTTTTAAATTTTTACAAACAAGTGTTTAACTTGTTAAATGTATTAACTTGTATCCGTTTTTGTTTGGACAGCTTTAGAACATAAAGTAACCAGGAAAGGGTTAATAGTAATTTCAAATGTCCGTATTGTACGCTAAAGTATGAATTTTTTCAGATTTGAGGAATTCGTCTCTATTTAACTTTCTTTAACAAAATCTAAATTTTCTAAAAGAAGAAATTTCAACTATATAAGCTGTTTAGAAAATAGTGCATGAATCTGATGATTTATTATTTGAAAGGGAATAAATTACGGGATATACGATTATAATTTATGAAATGTCCACAAATAATATTTTTTTTTATTTAGAAGCGTATTTTTTACATTATTCTTAAAATTACTCTTTAAAGCTTTAGCGTTATAGCTTTCAAAGCAAATTCCCCCCATTTTAAAGCACGTTTAGAATAAATAAGGGACGCTTCCTTTCGAATGCCTCTTTGTAGGAATTCTCTATTTCTACAATTTATTTTTTAAGTATTTAAAAAAAAATAGTATAATATTAGGGGGGGGGGGGCTGAGCCCCTTCAAAATAATTCCTGGGGGGGCTCGAGCACCCCCAGCCCACCTACTTCCTACGCCTATGTTTGAACGGACCCCTAGAGAGAATAGCGAATCTTCTGTGTTTGCGGTTTGATATCTTATTTTATTTCTCTTGAAAACTTTCACAATTTTATTCAATCAGCAGCGAAGTAATAATATATTACTATTTAAAAAAATAATTCATTTTATTTCGAATCTAATGATACAAAACTTATAATTCTACGTTAAGCAAAACTCATTTTTTTTTTGCGAATCATAAGCTTAGGTACAAGATTGCCTGAATACGTTACTTCGAATTCATTTTTCTCAGCGATGACTTTTATTATGTTTGATCACGTTGAAATTGACATAAGTTCAGATCCATTTGTAGAAACTGCGCTAAGTTTGCTACAGTGAATTTTTAAAGATTTTATTTTATTTTTTTCTTAGGAATTAATAATATCTAGATTATTTAGTTTAGTTTTAAAAAAAAATTCTTTTGCAAATAGCAAAAATCTGTAAAGACAGTTTTTTAAAGACATAATTTTGTTTATAAAAATACAAAATTATAGTTTTTCAGAAAATTGACTGCATTTTAAAAATAAGAAAATCCACTTTTTTTTTTTTAAAGTCATAAACAGTTTTAATGTTTGAACATGTGATTATGTTACTACGCTTTGCCCACATATGAGAGAAAAAAAAAATGAAATCTGTAAAATTAAGAAAAAAAAAGCAAAAAGTGTCCTATATCTTCTTAAATATCAGTTTTGAAGAAATCCACCTATCCACACGCAACGTCTTCAACACACCTGTATCTTCTCTTCACCCCCCCCCCTCTCCCGTTACCTGTGACCACCCAAGGGGGTGTGACTTCCAGGTACACTCAGGAAATGTCAACAACGCCTGTGGGGAGCATTTCCTACAACAGCAGAGGGGGGGGGGGATAGAAATATGTCGCCTGTATAATTGCACATACCTTCGCTTGTTCACACCTACTGTGGGCGACAGTCTCCAAGGGTGTAACAGGTAGCAGTCGCCAAAGACCTGGCGGCAGTTGTGGTATGGAAACTTTTTTCCAGGTATTTTGGCTCCCGGTGAAGCTCTATGGCGTTTCAATGGAGCCTGCACTGTATACCTACTTGTATGTTGGTAGGAGGATTAGGCCATACTTTTGGCGCCTACTATTTTAGTCACCCTTCAAAAAGGCCTGATTACTGATTAGGCACTTGATTGGTTTGGTTAATTAACGTCGACTAGAGCTGCACAGTGGGCTATTGACGACGGTTCGGGGTCTATCGTGAAAGAAAGACCCGGGAACACATACACATTCACACACACACATTCATACATGCACCTCATTATTTTAGAACCATGGTCAGATGACGGGGAAACCCCTGAACTGGCACCCAATGCCTTCAATAGACGTCGGGACCTTGGAGCCCGATCAGATTTATCGTGCACCAGTCCTGTATGCACGCCGTTCATTTTTGCGGATGTTCTGGACGACTTTTCTAGTATTTTGTAGCAAAGCTGGCAACCCCCCAATCACAAGATCACTACATTTTTTACTTTTCTATGTCAAGTCCATCGCCTAGTTTCGAACCAGGACTAATCAGATTTCCAGCTGACGCCTTTAACCGCTCGGCCACGGAGGCCTCGAACAGGCACTTGAAGGTTTTATGCAGGAAAACGGCAGAGTTTTGATCTATTAAATTAAAGGCTTTTGCTGCAATATCAATATCCTTTATCAAACCAATATCCTTTATTTTTTTTATGCTGGGAATCTATACATAAATTTATTTAAATTTTAATGCATAAAATATTAAAACAGTAATATTGCAGATCTCAATGGGTTGGTTGGATTGGCACATACTAGAAAAAAAATGACAGTAAAAATTACTCCACTTGGTGACCATACATTGCAAAAAAAAGTACTTAAAAATGAGTGCCTGAACCTACCCGTTTTTCTTTGAGTACAATTTCATCCTACATGAGCGATGACGTACACAAATTTAAGTAATCTTACTTTCTCAAAAATGAGTAGTGGGATTTAATATTGCTCATTTTAGCTTCTGTTCAAGCTAACTTAACAAAGCGACCTGACAAACTTAAAATAGGTGTTAAGAAGATGGTTTTCCACATGATTTGATGTCTATTTACTATATGGAAACTGAGTTATTACAACTCTATTATCTTACTTCCTATTTTTATGGCACACCTTTTTAACATTTATTTTGTTTATAATTTCTTCAATTCGCTCTGGTAGTTTAACGGATAAGGGGCTGAACTGCGGTGCCTGAGGATCTGGGTACTAGATTCCCGGTAAGTCTTGGCTGAAATTGTCGATATTTATTGAAAGTGATTTATGGAGATTAGCATATATTTTTTATTTTTTTTATTCATTGTACTCATTTTTGAGTACACGTCCTCTTCAAAATTGTAACTTATGTATGCTGAGCATTGATAAGCATCGAATGTACTCAAAAATGTGTACATTTGACTTATTTTCCAGTACCTGTTTTTAACAGTGTACTGTTTATAACAAATTATGGAACATTTTCTTTAATATTTTTGTTAAACTTAAAATTATGATTTAAGCTAACCTTAAGTTTCAAATTTTACACTTATTTTAGGCCCAGAATTGCTAAATTGGTTCTTGATACGAATAGATCAATGAATTGAATAACAATAGATTAAAACAAGTATGACTTGGTACCTATCTCAATGAAATATAATCACTACACTGATAACCATTTTCCTTGATAGTATAAAATTGTAAATAAGAAAAGGAAATGAGGTATATACGTCTCTAACGTCCGCTTACTCATCATGTAATTACACTCATAAATACTTGTAAATAAGAATAGATAAAAATGATTACTATGATTTTACAAAAGGATAGTGAAGACTATATATAGAAAGTGTGCTCGTTTTTCGCTTTTTGAAAGTGGGCAAGGAAAGCAACTATTTGAAGTCATTTTTGCTCCGCTTTTTTGCTATGGGTTTTTGATCATTCTCATTGGCTGTGTGTTTCAAGCATTGCTACTTAGGTTCGATCCCCGGTTGGGTAACAACTGGTGATTTAATTAGCAAAATAATGTAAATATCTGTAAATAATTGTGTTCAGGTAGCTTCATTACTAATCCGTCCTTGTTTTGTTATGTCTCCGTATTTTACTTGATTGAAATTGTAACTCATTTAATATGTCCAATACAAATGCATTGAAATGATAGTTCCGACCACCATTTTACTCTTTCAAAATTCATGGATATGCTCTCGTGGCAGCTAATATTATTTTAATATGCTTAATTTATTAAGCAAATCTTTTGCAATTTTTACATACTAAATACAATCCTTAAAATATAATTTAAAGTCCTAAAATTTAGCAAATTCTAAATAAAATTGCTAATATAATTTTTAAATAGTTCACAAAAAAAACGAATAGATGGCAGCACGTCACCAACCATTGGTTCAAATTGGCTGCAATTAATTTCGAGATATTTTATTAACTAAACTACTCTGCAAATCGATTCAAATTGTTTTTTGAAGCAAATTTTAACTATTTTCTTTTAAATAAACTTATGATTAGTTGCAAACAAGAATTCTTGTTAAAATAACTTTGCTCTGTAGACTCTAAAACGACTGTATAAACGAGAGCATTAGACACGCCTGCAGAAGGCTGTTATAGACGTCACTATGGCGTCAAATAGTTGCTTCCCCGCCTTCCGTCAGACAGCGCGAGAACGAGCACACCTTATATATATATATAGTCTTCACTATCCTTGGATTTTACCTATTTCGTCACAAAACTTTTAACAATTCGACATGAATTTTAACAAATCTATTATTTAACAATTCAACCCCTACATAGATTTTCAACAAATAATTTATACTTTCAAACAAAAAAACACAACCACACACGTCCCAAAATGGACAGGGCCGCCCTTAGCAGTCGCGAGGCCCTTTCACAGGAGTTTTGAAAAATGCTATACCTCACAAAAGGGCCCTTGGGGTGTGCGGCGTATGCCACCGCACATTGCTTGAATATTTGGAGGTGCCCCGAGCCTTCTAAAATTATACTGTTAATTGAGACCCGAGTCCCAAATCCAATTATATTTTATTAATGAATTCAGAATGACCTCTTTCTTGCCCCATTATAACGTTTCTTTTTGAAAAATAATCAATAATTTTTTTTAATCAATGTTTTTGTTGCGTTATTTCAGCCTAAATATTCTTTCTTTTTAAAAAAATTCCTTCATTATTATTTAAATATTTTGATTAATTAAATACCGTCAAAGTGTACTTTAAAAAAATGTGCTTAAAAATGTGTATATGGACGTACTCTGTTTTCTTTGAGTACAATTTCATCGTAAATGAGCGATGGTGTGCTCAAAACTAAGTAATCATACTTTCGCAAAAATGAGCAGTGTGGTTTAATATTGCTAATATCAGCTTCTGTTCAAGCCACCTTAACAAAGCGTTGTAAAGTAGTTGTTCAGAAGATGGTTTTGATGTCGACGAAGTCTTAAATGGAAAAAGAGTTATTACGACTCAATTATCTTAATCATCATTCTTTCGGCACGCCTTTTAACAACATGTCTTCTGTTTATAACTTATTCACATCCCTTTGGTAGTACAATGGATAAGGCCATGGGCTGCGGTGTCTGAGAATATTGGTTTTATTCCCGGAAATTCTTGAAATTTATTTAAAGGGATTTAGGAAAGCAGCCTATGTAGGAAAGTAACTGCTCTTTTTGTTCACTTTACTCATTTTTGAGTACATGTCTTTTTCAAAAATGAAAGTTAACTATTCAGTGCTATGATAAGTATCCAATGTAATCAAAAATAAGTACATTTTACTTATTTTTAAGTACCCATGTTTAACAGTGTATATACTACAGATCTAGAGCAAGAGTTTTGCAAATTTGTTTGTTAGTTATTTTCAAAAACATATTTTCTGTTCATAACTTAAAAACATATTTTCTGTTCATAACTTAAAAACATATTCAAATTTTTATGTTTATTAATTCGCAAAAAAAAAAAATTATAACTTAATTAAAAAAAAATTCTCTACGTTAATAAAACAAATATTAAAAGTTCAAAACTTTTCGATTCGGTTTTTTTTTTTTTACAAATCGTTAGTATTTTAAACATGACCAAAATTCTAAAAAATGATTTTGAGTAAAGGGCGAGGCGAGTGTTGCAAACGAAAAGTATGCGAGTGTTATGATAAATTATATAGAAACATGTAAAACAAACACATTCTATTACTACTTTGAAATTTTGTACACACCTTCTTAAATATTTGTTTGTCAGTAGTAATATCGTCATTTGTTATTATCGTCAAGTAGTAATATCGTACACTTTTCACTTCAGTAAAGAACAAAAATCATATTTCTGTTTTCACACGCCTCTTACTATAGTCTGCACATAAGTGCTGATCTAAAAAAACAGAGAGTTGAGAGTTTGTTCCTTGTCTTGATAAGGCCAGCAAACATAAGGCAGGGTGAAGAAAGGGGCTGGAGATAAATCTGTCATGGCACAAATGTCCTCATATTGGTAATGGTGTGGAAGAGGTGAGGTGCCAGTTCAGATGTTTGTTCACTTAGCTGGGACGTGGAGAGTATATGTCTTGAAATGTATTTTCAGCTCTACTCCATATTCATGAATCAGACTTTTAGGTTTCAGGACAGATCTTAGAACCTTTAATCAATGCAGCCTCTTCAAATTTTCAGTGAGCAGAGCTCTAGTGCAAATTCAGCTAAAATAAAATAGGATTAACGCATACTAAATTAAAGATAAAAATACCAAATGCTAGATGAAAAAGGAAATCTAGTGATCAGTTTCTTATGCTGTATATTATGTGTTTCTAATTTATTCCTCGTTCATTTTTTAAAAGAAATAAAATGGCTGAAATACATGCACGAGTGATAACATAATGCTTCATTAAGTTTTGTAGTGAATCATTTTTAGCAAGTACTTCAAATACGTTGGCCAACTGCCTAGAATATACTTTTACCTGCCGGCTTAAAGTACATTTTAAATTTGCAGAGAACTTTCAAATCATAATGGAAATAATCTATTCTGGAATTAGACACATCTGAATAACCAAATGCAGATTTAATAAATAATGCATTCAAAGATTGTACAATATAGCGATTAAATATTTTGGATTAGTTTGGCTTGTTATCATTTACCATCTTGTACGCAATAAACACGATATTACAACTTGACGATATTAATATCACGATATGTGTTGTCATAAGTAAATATCGTTGCCTCAGAGCAACAGTAATACGTCTAAAAAAACGAAATTGAGTTTTCGGTCCTGCTAATATTATCAAATGTTATTTAGTGGGGCACTCGGACATTTTTATGCCTTCTCTGAAATCCCTGAACTACCGCCTTAGATATTCAGCAATGAAATAACAGCAAATTTTAAAATCAATTTTAAAGGCAGCTCTGTTTTTGCTCATGTCCTGCTGTTGCTCTGAGGCCACGATACATACATGTTTAACATCGTTCTATCCACACAAAAAATATTTTTGACGGAATGACGGGCTTGAGTCTCCCTTAAGAGTTTCACAGGAATTCAATTGCTACTTTTAATTGACGTATTTTATGGTTTAACGATCATCAGTTATCTAAAAACCAATAGTTTTTTCTCTTGCTTTTTTTTAACGTTTTGACATTGACTTGCAAATGACTTTCTCTTTTAATAGCAGATTGCATTTAAAATGGATTTTAAAAAAAAAAATAGAAAAAAATGAGCCAAGAGCAATACATGTCAACTTATATTAACATGAAAAATATACGAAATATTGCGGTAGCGATGAAAGTGGGACACAGCATCGCTGCTTCCCCATTGGCTTCAAGTCAACAAAAAGTCTTGCCTAATCCAGAAGTTACAATTAGAGTTGAGTGAAGGCGACGTAATTTCAACCAACCAACCTTAAGTAACACTAAACAAGCGACTAATAGCGATTGGATGCCGGAAATATCTCTGTCATTTAAAATTGTGGTCATTTCCAGTCTACATCTACGGAACAATATTGACAAGAGGAGAAGACATTGTCATAGTATCCCTATCTTCTATAATGACGTCTTTTCATTTGATAACTCTATATCGAAACAAGTTTAATTAGTAGTCGTGATGACTGTTTGATTAATATATCCTGAATGATCAATATATCCTGAATCCTGATTATTTCGCCCGCTGCACATAACACCCACTGTGCTGGCCCACAGTTGAAACAGGCAGTTTTGCCCACATTACAATGAAACTGCTAAAATGCGGGTGAAAGAGGACTTACATCATGAACATGCAGGCAGAAAACATGAAAGTGATTTAAATGGATAATATAGTTTTGCTAAAAAAAATAATGATTTAAAAAAAAAATTAACCATTAAATTTATTTTTTATTTTTTTACATTTTTTTAAAGCTTTATAAGCATTTTGGGGCCCTTTTTAAATGGAGGACCTGGGCAAATACCCCGAGTACCCTGCCGTAAGTAAATCAGTCTCTGTCCTTAAATAATTCAAATTCGTCCCGCTATTATCAACAAAAAATTTAATAATACAATAGTTTACTCAACTGACGATAGATGAAGACACTAAATAAAAAATCGCTGTTCTGCATGCTTTTATGTTTTATTTTTAACTTTTAAATAAATGGTATGTTCGTAAGTTTTAGTTTGTTTTTTTTAATTTTAGAAACTTATGATAGTCAATAAGGACTTTTAAATCGCATAAAAATTACACATTTATTTATAAAACTAAACATTTAAACAATCGCTTTATATTTTCGGAATTTCAAGGTACCTTATAATGGCTACCGTTCTAAGAAACGTTTTGTAACTTTTATCATTTTATCAAAGTGATGGAGTAATAAAATAGAGATATGAGGGAAACCTAGGTTATGTTTTTAATATCGCGGATTATAAACAGTTATGAAATCAGTGATGGTAAAATAAATTTAAACATACAATTAAGAAATTACGAAAAGTTGAAGTATAAAAAAATATTGTCCAATCTTTAAACAAGTAACCAATCTTTATATATATTTCTCTTACACGGTGATTGAAAAACGCTGTTTTTCTGTACGCTGAGTGGCAACAGTTAGATTGTTTACGAAATTCTGTTGTGCCCGAATTTTTATTTTGCCATTATGTAAGCCATTTTGACGATTAGCCCCTTCAATTCATTAGTAAATAATTATTTTGTTGATGTCAGCTTAAATTAGGAAGAATATAAGCCCTATTACATTAAAAATAGAAGTTTTAAAAAACGCTTTTCTAAACTTTACATCAGCAGAACATTGACGTGGCGCCATCTGTTGTCAATTTTGAAAACTAGATTTCTATGACCTGCATTTTTATGACGTATTAACTTAGTTACGTACACACTTCTGGTAGGCAAGAGTATGGTAAGATTAACGTCAATTATGCCAAAACAAACTACCAATAATGTTAAAAATTAAACTAAAACGCAGGAAAGGTGTGAAAATAACGTGGAAAATAATAAATAATGGTAGAAATATAATATTAAATAATGGCTTGCCAGTGGTTCCATTGTTTTCATTTGTAGTTTAAAAGAAATTAAATTAAATGATTTTATATTGATTTACATGGCGAAAAAATGTATTGATGCCAAGATGAATTATAATTTTAATTTAGTTTCAACGTTTAAAGTTTTTGGTAATATAATTAAAAAAAGTATTGTTACTAGGACATCCTAATTAATACATCCAAATTTAATGAACACTATCTAAAGTTGTGTTACAAGATTTAAAATGTATTAAAATTACACCCTCAAAATTATTTTTGAAAATTGACGCAGCTAAAGAATTTGGAAATACGCGTAATACATATTTTCAGATTCGAAAATTAAATTATAATTAAAAGAAAAATATTCAAATTTTTATTTTCCGAATTTTACTGGTATTCCCCATAAAAATAAATAGCTATGTCGGAAAAGTCACCATTGTACTCTCTTAACTATTGAAATTAATCATAAAAAAATTCTGTAAAAAAATTATCAGAGTGTAGCGATTGTTTGCCCTTTGAAAAATGCCAGAATCCTAGGGCTTCAGCAGAGAAAGTGTTGACAGAAGCAACAGAATCCAACTAAACATACAAAAACATGCCCTTGCAAAATGAGAATAAACACTGGAGAGATCGAAACGGGATTACATTCTCTTATCAGTGTATAATTTCGGATGCGCAGTGTACTTGCGTAAAAGGTCATAAACTCCTGTTTTCTACTAGGAGAACGTAAGGAATAATGGTGACTGTTCCTGAGGGCTGATTTCAGTGTAAATAGTGGAATTACTCTATCAGATAGAATTTTTATATATTATAAAAGGTAAGCTATATTCTTGTGTGACTTATTTTGTAATTTAGATATTCAAATAAATCTTCTATTGTTTGTTGGATTGCGAATTTCTCTCGTAACAATACAATAGAGAAGAAAGATAATTTCTTTCATCTCGCAGGAAAAAATTCCTTACGTAATTTTTTTTAATGCCTTACTACAAACAAGGAGTGCCACTGAAAAACTTAAAAACTGTTGTTTAAATTTGTGATCATATTTTAAATATGCAGCTACCGAATCTCTTAAATGTCGGCCCGAATTTCATATTTTCCCCTTTGAGCATGAATGGACTGTAGTAGAGTGAATATGACGTCATCATCGTGATGCAAACATCTCAGACCTGATGGCACCAGACACGTGACTTAATTTCAAAATGTATGAATGAAAAAACGTTCGCGATTGACTTGTGATTTGAAAATAATGATAAATGTGTTACTTCATGAAGTACAGGCTATTTTTATGAATGAACTAGAATTTTTTTTATGAATGGATGACGTAGTAAATCAGGTGTCTGAGGCCATACACGTTGGGCTCACTTTGATGATAGCGAGATTATAACCTTATGATTTCTCTACTATGAGGGATCTATGCTCGAAGAATTTTCCGGACCGTTTTCAAGAGCCATAATATAAAGAATAAGCCTATGTTACTTATTTTATAATTTAGCTATTCAAATAAATCTTCTGTTGTTGGATTATTGGAATTTAGATAAGTTATATATTCTTATATGACTTATCTTATAATGCAGATATAGGAGAAGACCTATAGAAGATGTTTACAAAGGAGAAGGATTATGAGAAGATTTAAAGGAGAAGGCTTGTTGTGGTGGTTGTGGTCAGTGAGTGATTTCTTCAAAATGGTTCAATTTTCACCTAAAAACAAACGTCAGTTTGTTATTGTACACTGTCAATACGGAAATATTCCATGTTTCTAAATAAGGTTTTGAAAATTTATAAACATAATAATATGGAATAAAAATCAATAAAGAAACAGTTAAATTAACTTAAAAACTGAACAATAGCTAAACTACTGGCGTTATCTATCGTTTGTATAAACAAGTTCTATTTTTTCTAGATCATGAAATTGAGCCCGAAGGAGCAGGAATCCTTGTTGATCCACCAAGCTGGATATTTGGCGCAAAAGAGGCTCGCCAGGGGTTGCAAGCTCAATCATCCGGAATCAGTGGCTCTCATAGCGTGCCAGGTTAGGCATTTTTCCACTCTTTTGGCAATCCTCTGATTACCAACTGAAAACTTAAATTAAAAATAAAGTAATATGATTTATTAAGATCTATTTAAAATAAACCGCATCGAAATTGGACAAAAATTAAACCCACAGAGATGAAAAACGCTTTTTTGTATAGTTTAAGATTTCCCTTAGTTTTTCTTTTGACTGCCGCTTTAAAGCTGTAGAAATTAAAGCAAAAGCATACAATTTAGAGGCCTGACGAGCTAACAGACTGAGAAAAAAAGGCTGCTGAAAGGCTGTTAATATTTTTATGTTGATCTTCATGATTACAAAAAAAGCTTTCTTCCAATTCACTTGAAATTTGTTATACATGTTCAACTATCAAATATGCATGCACTGAACGTAAAAAAATATTTTTCAACAGACAATTGTTTTATAAAAAAATATTTTTTTATCATTAAAAAGTTTTTTTTCTCTCTAAAATTTATAATTTTGATTAAAAAAATACTTTGCATTAAATATATAACTTGTTTTTGGTTTGGAAAAATAAATTTGTTTCTAGTGAGTTTAGCTAATAAGTAACCTTGCGGACGGTTGACTCTATCATGTATTTTTTTAATAATTACTAGTATATAAAAATATTTTTTTAAAAAACAATCAAGCAACGGATTTAATTTATAATAATATTTAAAAAATGCCAACGTTCAATAATTTAGGTTTCAAAAATTTCATTTATAAATTTTCAAAACCTATTTTTTTTAATTCCAATTCGAAATAATTTTAAAATATCCGCCAATTTTACCTTCAAAAACTAACATAGCCCCTTAATCCAGTTCACATGGAGATCACGCCACAGCACTGAACTCTAACTGTAACTGCTGGAAGGCGCTCAAACTTTGTTTCCTCTACGGGCGCGTTGAAACCAATTGAAAGCTGCCATACTGTGCCCCAAAATTTTTTTTTAAATGATTTAGTGGTGGTTTTTATTACCAAAGCATTGTAGAAGTATTAAATATATATAAATATTATATTTTCTTCTTATAGAATTAATTTTTATATTGCCAAACAGATAGTTTTTGATCTTGCTTTTTAACTACTTCTACTTTGACTGCAAATGACTTCCTATTTTAATAGCAGATTGCATTTAAAATTTGTTTAAAAAGAAAATAAAAAAAAAATTACCCAAAAATAATATATGTCGGCGTATTTTAACATGAAAAATATACGAAATATTGCGGTATCAAGAAAAGTGTGCCCCACCATGGCGGCCTCCATGTCGGCTTCAAGTCAACAAAATGTCTTGCCCTATCCAGAAGTTACAGTTAGAGATCAGTGCGCCACAGTGGTGGTTGCATTTTTTTCTTTTTACATTTAGCAATTTAAAGTTTTCCATCTAATGTATTTTCAGATTCAGGAGTTTGCAAGAAATGGCGACAGAGTGGCAGAGTTGATGAGCAAAGGTCGCCAACTTCTAGGTAAGATGTGTCAAAGTTGAGTAACGAATATTAAGGATCGTATAAACGGGGGGAGGTTGTTTTTTATTCTAGGGACCATTCTACACGAACGAGTAGAACGCGCGTGAGCTTCTCGGAGATTTGAGAATTCGGTATGAATTCTCGTGTCACCTAAAAGCTCACGCGTATTTTACTCGTTCCTGTAGAACGGGCCTAATAAACTGTTCCAAGGGGGTGCTTCTTCAGTGGTCCAGTGGATAAAGGCGTTCAGCTAGTAATCAGATGATTGCTAGTTCGAACCCGCGCGATAGATTTGACAAAGAAAAGTAAAAAAAGTAATATTCTTTCGATCGAAGGGTTGTCAACTTCGATACAAATATACTAGAAAGTCGTCCAGAACATCCAACAAATTATACTGGCGTGTATACGGAACTCGTGCACGATACATCTGAACCGGGTCCAATGTCCTGACGCCTATTGAGGTTGCGTCGGGTGCCAGCTCAGGTGTTGTCCTCGTCATCTGATCATATGAGGCATCGTTCCCGGGTCTTTCCTACGAGATAGGCCCCGATCCGTGGACAATAGCACACTGTCCAGTGCAGCTCTTGTGCGACGATTTTTAACCAAACCAAATCCATTGCAGGGACTATGGAATAACATATTCAAATAATTATTTCAGATAAAAAAAATCTGTGTTTTTTATCCTATTAACTTATTAAAATCTATTTACTTTGGGATGTCAAACAATTAGCACATTCTGTTGTAATAACCGTTATTTTCTTTTCATCCACTTGAGGGCTCTGCCCCCTGCTCCGCTGACGCTCCGCCAACCCCTGTAGGATTGTTATGCAATCCTCTTTGGTTTGCTTCGCAAACCAATGCTGGCATCATACACTGTAGGCACTGACAATGTGTCCTAACCACAATACTTTTTTAGCTACCTTTAAATCAGCTCGGTCTGTAAGTATTGCATTCTTTCAATGGCATAAATGTTTTTTTTTCATCTCAATTGTTTCTACTGTATGAAAAGGGAAACATGTTCCAACAGATTATGCGTCAAGAATAAATGAGTCCACTTTTACTCTAATCGCCAACTTTTATTTAAAACTACTATATACGTAAGAGTGTTGGCACTAAAAATAATACGCCGAAAAGATTTTTAATAAATTATGGGAAACTGGGTTGCCCACATTCCGACTTCCTCTTTTTTCGACCGTCATATTTTAAAAGATATTTACAGTACTTCACATAAATAGCTACATCTAATTCAATTTTCAAGATAGAATTTTAATCTTGATACCATCCAAGAAAGGAAGATTTTGTGAACATAATTATAATTTTTTAAAGACAAAAAAAAAAGTATATTTTTGAACTACTTAGAGTAGTTTTAATTTTTCACTTGTGAAAAAACATGAAAAAACAGAAAACACATTTCGTAAATTGCTTAAAAATTTATAACTACAAAACTAAATCGAATTATCATAAACGCTCTGGATCATTTATAGCCAATAATTTAGTCTATATCCTAAATTTTTAATTTATTTTTTGATGGAAATTGAAAGACAAGTATTCAAAAGTATATGAACTTTTTTTGAAATTTTACAAAATTATGATTTTAACATTAAATAAAGTCTAAAATACTTATTGTATTGAAAAAAATATATATTCACCCTATTCCTTAAACATTTCTTAACAAACTGACACAATTTCATAATTTTAAGACATTTACTTTTTGATATGTGTGCGGAACTATCGCTAATTTTAATACCTAGCTAAATTAGCAATATCTAATTTAATTGTAAAGATATAAATATAATCTTTATGACATCGGAAAGATGAAGTTTTAATGAACATTATTGTATTTCTTTTAATAAGAAAATATGAAATTTTAAATTACTTCCAGCAGTTTAGAAATCACGTTGCAAAAATGAGGGTGAAAAAATTTCAAAAAGTGGAGCGTGTTTAAATGTTAAAAAGTTTATAAGTCCAAAACAATTCGAATTTTAAAAAATGCTTACTTGGATTTCCAGCTCAAACCTATGTGTACACTCCCTAAAAAAATTGGATCCCCTCTTAATAGTGTTTCAGAAACTCGACGGAAAAAATTACTTGTAAGCGAAATTTTATCTACGACGACTTTAATATTAAATAACTTATAAACTAATAATCATATTGAAACAAAAATATATTCTTCTTATTTATCAAACATTTCTTAACAAATTTATTTAATTTCGTAATTTTAGGACTTTTACATTTTGAGATACGAACTAAATAACATTGAAATAACTGAAAATTCCCCCTAGGGCTTACTTTTTTTAAAAATAGAGAGATAGAGAGATTCTTGCCCACTGATCGCTAACTGTAACTTCTGGATTGGGCAAGACATTTTGACGACTTGAAGCCCACGTGGAAGCAGCCATGCTGTGTCCCACTTTCACGGTACCGCAATATTTCGTATATTTTTCGTGTTAAAATAAGCCGGCATGAATTGCTTTTGGCTGAGTTTTTTTTTTTTGCATTTTCTTTTGAAACTCATTTGAAATGCAATCTGCTATTAAAACAGAAACTCATTTGCAAGTCAAAGTCGAAGTGGTTTAAAAGCGAGAGCAAAAACTATTTGTGTGGCAATATAAAAATTAATTCTATAAGAAGACAATATAATTTTTATACACATTTAATATTTCTACAATGCTATAATATTAAAAAACACCACAAAATCACTTTTAAAAAATGTTGGGGCACAGTATGGTTGCTTCCCCATTGGCTTCAACGCGCTCATAGAGGGAACAAGTGTTGAGCCTTCCAGAAGTAACAGTTAGAGTTCAGTGTTATTGCCTACACAATTCGGTTTTCTAGGTAGAAAACAACTGATGGACGGAGTGAGTGACATTGTCCTTGAAGTGCAAGTGGAAGCAACGTTTCCCGATGGAACAAAACTGGTATGTGGTTTTGAATGCCAAAAACATAAACGTAAAAATGAAATCTTTCAATAAAATCCTATATGGACCCATTGTAATTACTATCGCGTCCTTTAAAGCAATTCGAATAGTCGCAATACGTATTGTCTTGCATGCCATGGGTCCGGATTCAAATCCCGAGTAAAACGTGGATGTAAGAATATGACTTAATTGAATTGTAAATCTTTTTAGAATTATGTGTATGTCATTATTAAAAGTTACTTATGAGAATGTGTACTTGAAAGCCCATGAAACATTATTTGCAATGCATGTATGCAATTCTGTCAAATTACTTAGTTATGATATGTGCAAAGGTACAAATTTTAAATTTAAAAAATGCATATAACTCAAAATCCAAATTGAATATACGTAATAAAAACTGTGTTATAACTTACAAATAATAAAATTCGTTAACACATTTATTTGATATATTTTCTATGGTTATAAAGAGGTGATAAAATAATTTCACAATTATCCGATAGTTACTTTTTGAGAAGTGATTCCAAAAATGGGCGATGAAAGAGGGTAGTCAGCGGCAGTTACTTTTTTTTGCAATGGAGAGATTACAAATATTTGATGCGGCTATAAAAATACTTTGAATATAATATTTATTAGAGAATTTCGTTAAATAAAATGTCGGTATTATTTTAATATTTTTAAAATTCATCTTATCTATAAGCGGAATTGTCTATCGAACGCTATAAAATTTATGTCAGTCATGATATTTGTCAAGGAATCTAAGACCTTTCCTATATCTAAGACCTATATCTAATATCTAATAATATCTAATAATCTATATCTAAGATATTATTATGAGGTAGAAGGTACAGACCAAAGTTCTTTTGTACATAAAAAAATCTAAAGTTGGAATTTTTAAACTGTGTTTTTGTGCCATTAAAGGGTTAATATTAAGTTGTTTTTGAAAGTTTTGAAGATATTTATTTGTTTTGTACGATATGAAAATCTATGTTTGTGTTTACCTATGAAAAATGTGTTTTATCTAATATTATTTAATTTTAAATGCATAAAATAAAGTTTAATTTTCAGGTGACCGTGTCTCATCCGATCAGCAGAGAAAACGGAGACTTGGCTCTGGCTTTGTACGGAAGTTTTCTTCCAGTGCCAGACCTCAAATTATTCCATTTCGTATGTTATTCCCCATTTAATGTTTTCAGAACTCTAAAAAGAAATATTTATAAAAAAAATAACCACATTATTTACCAGAAATGTACTTTTATCGAAAATTAGGAACATTTCTTAAATTACGACCTAGGCTCTTGGGCAGTTTCTTCAACTACCCAAAGGCACATCCACTGAACTCTAACTGTAACTGCTGGAAGGCTCAAACCTTGTTTCCTCTATGGGAGCGTTGAAGCCAATTGAAATCTTCCATGCTGTGCCCCAACATTTTTTAAAAATAATTTAGTGGTGTTTTTTATTACCATAGCATTGTAGAAATATTAAATGTAATTAAATATTATATTTTCTTCTTATAGAATTGATTTTTATATTGCCAAACAAATAGTTTTTGCTCTTGCTTTTTAACTACTTCTACTTTGACTTGCAAATGACTTCCTATTTTAATTACAGATTGCATTTAAAATGGGTTTAAAAATAAAATTAAAAAAACTTAGCCAAAAAGCGTCATTAGCCTTAGCGTCAGCTGGGAATTCGAGGGTTCCCGGTTCGAACCTATGCAACGGACTAGAATAAGAATAGTAAAAAAGTAGTAATATTGCGATCAGAGGGTTGCCAACTTCGCTACCAAAATACTAGAATGTCGTCCAGAACATCCACAAAAAAATTAAAGGCGTTTATACGGGATTGGTACACGATCAATCTGATCGGAGTCCAAAGCCTCGACGTCTATTGAAGGCGTTGGTGCCAGCTCAGGTGTTGTCCTCGTTATCTGACTATGATTCAAAAATACGAGGCATCTTTCCCGGGTGTTTCCTTTGAGATAGCGTGGCCGAGCGGTTAAGGCATTCAGCTGCTAATCCGAGGATTGGTGGTTCGAACCCGCGCAATGGACTTGACAAAGAAAAGTAAAAAAGTAGTGATCTTGTGATCGGAGGGTTGCCGGCTTCGCGACAAAAATACTAGAAAATTCGTCTAGAACATCCGCAAAAATTAACGGCGTGTATACGGGACTGGTGCACGATACATCTGATCGGGGTCCAAAGTCCCGACGTCTATTGAAGGCGTTGGGTGCCAGTTCAGGTGTTTCCTCGTCATCTGACCTTGGTTCTAAAATAACGAGGTGCACGTATGAATGTGTGTGTGAATGTGTTCCCGGGTCTTTCCCTCGAGATATACCCCGAACCGTCGCCAATTAGTCCACTGTAGTGCTACGTTAACCAAACCAAACCAAACCTTCGAGATAGGCCCAGGAAAAGCCCCGATAAAGGTCGACTTCCAAAAAGTAAATTGCTCTCACGTGTATTCCGTGCTTGAGATACAAATGACAGGTTTAGACTTTTTGCCAGTGAATTCGATCAAAAACGTTCATTGTTAAACGTATGTCTAAAGAATCCTGATCTCTTAAGTTTAAAATATATGAAACGTTATCCTCATCTCCAAAGATCTAACATATAATTCGATAAATTGTTAGTGTACGGTGCCGTTTGGTGCGATTTTGAAAATTGGCGCCAAGACCAAAATGACGTGTTTTTATGTTTGTCGCCAAGTCAAAATAGCGAACAACCTGATCCCGTTTTTAAGCACATGTACGTTCCGTGCACAAAGGCCACAGCCTCGTCACCGCGAATTAAGGAACCGGGCAATATTGGTTTCCGATCTACTGCCTCCGACTGCTAATGATCAAGGTTGGTACCTCCTTCGAGCATTCGATTATGGTGCTTAAGACAACCTTTTTATATAGGTTCCCATAAATCATAACGCTGCTATGCAAGCCATCGATTAGGGTTGCCAGAATATAAACCTTATCTGTCACCAAATATCACATTTGACGGTGGTACCGACAGTAGGAATTAACCTGTAATTTCAGAATGAAGGTGAAAAAATTCATTAAATAAATGGCCGAAGAAACCATAATATAAGTTTGTTCGGATAATATCCTGCTCCCCTAAGTTTGATATATACGAGTCGTTATCCTCATTTGCAATGATCTAATACAAGTGTGCTTAAGAATTATTTTCAAAACTTTGACACACAAAGAAACCTGAAAGAAATAAGATACTAGCTAAGTTATGTTGCTTGCACATGTAATAGCAACACATGAAGTTCTATTTGTACGCCGTTTTTTTTCTTTCCAAAACCACTAACCAACCATTCAAATCACCATTCTAAAACCATTAACGCCCCCAACAAACCATCAACACACTGATCTTCCTTAAGAGGATGGATATAGGAAAATTATCTTTACATCCTTGATTTGCAATAAAACCTGAAGGAAATAAGATAGATGAGTTATGTAGCTTGTAGATGTAACAGCAACACTTACTACATACAAATAAAATTTTATGTGTTGCTCTTTCACGTACAAGCAGCATAACTGAGCTGTCTTATTCCTTTAAGGTTTCATTGTGTGTGTCAAAGTTGCAAAGATAACTCATTAACACCCAGGTATCATTCCAGAACGAAGATGAAAGGATCGGCCAAGACCCGAAGCTTATAAAAAGCCCGCCGGGAAGCTTGTTCCCCAAGAAAAACGGGGCAAACATCGAGATTAACAAGGGACGAAGGCGTGTATCATTGAAAGTCTCCAGCATCTGCGACAGACCCATACAGGTAAGTTATAAGCTACACTGACACGGTAGGGTGGGTCGAAAATACATTTTTTCGATATCGTTATTCTAATAGTGCGGAAAGGGTGACCAGTGTGATCAATAAACTGGCTGTAAAATATTTTTTTGACCGGATAATGTCTTCTGCCTCCTTATCGCACTTGAAATTTCGAAATTTGGGTAAAATTTGTCTTTTTTCACCTATTACAGTAAAGAAAATATTTTTCGAAATAGTTAGCCTAATAACACGGAATGGGTATCTAATATGATCAATAAACACGATGTAAAATATTTTTTTGACCGGATAATGTCTTCTGCCTCCTTATCGCACTTGAAATTTCGAAATTTGGGTAAAATTTGTCTTTTTTCACCTATTACAGTAAAGAAAATATTTTTCGAAATAGTTAGCCTAATAACACGGAATGGGTATCTAATATGATCAATAAACACGATGTAAAATATTTTTTTGACCGGATAATGTCTTCTGCCTCCTTATCGCACTTGAAATTTCGAAATTTGGGTAAAATTTGTCTTTTTTCACCTATTACAGTAAAGAAAATATTTTTCGAAATAGTTAGCCTAATAACACGGAATGGGTATCTAATATGATCAATAAACACGATGTAAAATATTTTTTTGACCGGATAATGTCTTCTGCCTCCTTATCGCACTTGAAATTTCGAAATTTGGGTAAAATTTGTCTTTTTTCACCTATTACAGTAAAGAAAATATTTTTCGAAATAGTTAGCCTAATAACACGGAATGGGTATCTAATATGATCAATAAACACGATGTAAAATATTTTTTTGACCGGATAATGTCTTCTGCCTCCTTATCGCACTTGAAATTTCGAAATTTGGGTAAAATTTGTCTTTTTTCACCTATTACAGTAAAGAAAATATTTTTCGAAATAGTTAGCCTAATAACACGGAATGGGTATCTAATATGATCAATAAACACGATGTAAAATATTTTTTTGACCGGATAATGTCTTCTGCCTCCTTATCGCACTTGAAATTTCGAAATTTGGGTAAAATTTGTCTTTTTTCACCTATTACAGTAAAGAAAATATTTTTCGAAATAGTTAGCCTAATAACACGGAATGGGTATCTAATATGATCAATAAACACGATGTAAAATATTTTTTTGACCGGATAATGTCTTCTGCCTCCTTATCGCACTTGAAATTTCGAAATTTGGGTAAAATTTGTCTTTTTTCACCTATTACAGTAAAGAAAATATTTTTCGAAATAGTTAGCCTAATAACACGGAATGGGTATCTAATATGATCAATAAACACGATGTAAAATATTTTTTTGACCGGATAATGTCTTCTGCCTCCTTATCGCACTTGAAATTTCGAAATTTGGGTAAAATTTGTCTTTTTTCACCTATTACAGTAAAGAAAATATTTTTCGAAATAGTTAGCCTAATAACACGGAATGGGTATCTAATATGATCAATAAACACGATGTAAAATATTTTTTTGACCGGATAATGTCTTCTGCCTCCTTATCGCACTTGAAATTTCGAAATTTGGGTAAAATTTGTCTTTTTTCACCTATTACAGTAAAGAAAATATTTTTCGAAATAGTTAGCCTAATAACACGGAATGGGTATCTAATATGATCAATAAACACGATGTAAAATATTTTTTTGACCGGATAATGTCTTCTGCCTCCTTATCGCACTTGAAATTTCGAAATTTGGGTAAAATTTGTCTTTTTTCACCTATTACAGTAAAGAAAATATTTTTCGAAATAGTTAGCCTAATAACACGGAATGGGTATCTAATATGATCAATAAACACGATGTAAAATATTTTTTTGACCGGATAATGTCTTCTGCCTCCTTATCGCACTTGAAATTTCGAAATTTGGGTAAAATTTGTCTTTTTTCACCTATTACAGTAAAGAAAATATTTTTCGAAATAGTTAGCCTAATAACACGGAATGGGTATCTAATATGATCAATAAACACGATGTAAAATATTTTTTTGACCGGATAATGTCTTCTGCCTCCTTATCGCACTTGAAATTTCGAAATTTGGGTAAAATTTGTCTTTTTTCACCTATTACAGTAAAGAAAATATTTTTCGAAATAGTTAGCCTAATAACACGGAATGGGTATCTAATATGATCAATAAACACGATGTAAAATATTTTTTTGACCGGATAATGTCTTCTGCCTCCTTATCGCACTTGAAATTTCGAAATTTGGGTAAAATTTGTCTTTTTTCACCTATTACAGTAAAGAAAATATTTTTCGAAATAGTTAGCCTAATAACACGGAATGGGTATCTAATATGATCAATAAACACGATGTAAAATATTTTTTTGACCGGATAATGTCTTCTGCCTCCTTATCGCACTTGAAATTTCGAAATTTGGGTAAAATTTGTCTTTTTTCACCTATTACAGTAAAGAAAATATTTTTCGAAATAGTTAGCCTAATAACACGGAATGGGTATCTAATATGATCAATAAACACGATGTAAAATATTTTTTCGATCGGATAATATCTTCTGCTTCTACATCGCATTTGAATTATATCTAATTTTGTTAAAAAGTTTTCATGTGACCACCTACTACACAATATAAAAAATCTATTTTCAGGTTTTTGAAAAATGAAACGCTAATCGTAATTGTACGTTGTTCACAAAAGTCTCAATTACTCTTGTTTGTTGTATCCCTACCTCGGTTATGTTAGTTTTCCCCTTACCCCATGATTTATCACATACTGTTTTGTGCACACATTTTAATATACAATGCGTTTTGAATATATAAGTTGTTATTATGTTAGTACTACAGATACTAAACAGGGAAACTTATTTCATAACCCCTTGTATTTAAATACAATAATTGTATTCAACTATAAAATACAATATGAATATATATTATTATAAACCTCATTTTCGTTGTGTTGTACTCTACATTAGTACAAACAAAGGTAGGTTTGTTTCAACCAAGGCAGTCTTCCATTTAGGAATAGGTCGTTCTTCCGTTTCCGTTCCTGTTTAGTAACATGGTAATATTTTTTGTCTGCTCTTTTACTAACCTCTTCTTTTTTTTTAACTTGCTCTTTTTTGACGGTTTGGGTGTTTCTGGAGAAAATTAAACAGTGCATCTATCAATGTTTGAAGATTATATTTTTTCAAAATATTTTTTTAAATATTTTTATTCCGAAATACTGCTTTTGTGGGCAAATAAATAACCGTTATTTCTTATAAGTAATATTTTTAATTATCGGAAATAGAAATAATGATATTTTTATCTGTTATTCGATTATCGCTCATCACTCCAAAAGATACAAAATTCAATGCAAAGTGACTATTTATTAAAATTTGACGTTTTAAATATACTTTCAGCATTAAAAAAACTTGTGCATCACAATCACACATTTCCCTTGTATAGGTGCTTGACGTAATACATTCTATAATTTACCTGTAAATGAAAATATTCATATTAGAAATATTTATATAAAATATATTTAATGTTTTTGTTTCTAGATCGGCAGTCATTACCATTTTATAGAAGCGAACAAGAGTCTTGTTTTCGATCGAGCCAAGTCTTGCGGAATGCGATTGGTAAGAAAACTATTTAATCAGCTATTTCCTTCGCCAATAGCTCACTGTGCAACTCTAGTCCGACGTTAATTAATCAAAACCAAACCAAACTAATCAGCTATTTTACAGCTCTTGGGCTTTTATTTAACGAATTTTCCAAAATTCTTTATTTTCTCAATTGAGGTGAATAGTTAAATTTTCATATTGTAGTTTTTAAAAAAATTCTTTCGAATGTCCTATATAAAATACAAAGTAATAGTAACAGCAATTGTATTCGGGAAAAAATGTCGATGTTGACGTGAATTCGCCTTTAAAATCCTTTGTCAGTGTCAGAAGATCGTGTGTGCACTATATATAACCGCGCTACCGCTGTTTACCGGCTCATGTTTTCGTTAAGCATGTTTGTGTTATGTCATGCTTACATTATCATGCCTGTGTTAGTTTATAATTTCGTTACGCATATCCGAGTTAGTTCATATTTTCTTTATTCGTGTTTGTCTTAGTTTATATTTTCGTTACATACGTCTGTGTTAGCTCGCATTTTCGTTACGCATGTTTGTGTTAGGTCATATTTTCGTTACGCATGTTTGTGTTAGGTCATACTTTCGTTACGCATGTTTGTGTTAGGTCATATTTTCGTTACGTATGTTTATCTTAGTTCATATTTTCGTTATGGACGTCTGTGTTAGTTGATATTTTCGTTAAGCATGTTTGTGTTAGGTCATATTTGCATTGCGTATGTTTGTGTTAGGTCATATTTTCGTTACGCATGTTTATCTTAGTTAATATTTCCGTTACGGATGTTTGTCTTAGTTCATATTTTCGTTACGCATGTTTATCTTAGTTCATATTTGGACGTCTGTGTTAGTTGATATTTTCGTTACACATGTTTGTGTTAGCTCGCATTTTCGTTACGCATGTTTGTGTTAAGTCATATTTTCGTTACCATGTTTGTGTTAGGTCATACTTTCGTTACGCATGTTTGTGTTAGGTCATATTTTCGTTACGCATGTTTATTTTAGTTCATATTTTCGTTATGGACGTCTGTGTTAGGTCATATTTTCGTTAAGCATGTTTGTGTTAGGTCATATTTTCATTACGTATGTTTGTGTTAGGTCATATTTTCGTTACTCATGTTTATCTTAGTTAATATTTCCGTTACGGATGTTTGTCTTAGTTCATATTTTCGTTACGCATGTTTATCTTAGTTCATATTTGGACGTCTGTGTTAGCTCGCATTTTCGTTACGCATGTTTGTGTTAAGTCATATTTTCGTTACCATGTTTGTGTTAGGTAATACTTTCGTTACCTATGTTTGTGTCAGGTCATATTTTCGTTACGCATGTTTGTGTAGGTCACATTTTCGTTACGCATGTCTGCGTTAGATAATAGTTATTTATGAGACACTTGGCCCTACATGGACGCCTTACCCGTAACTGATCTTAAAGGCGTAACACGTCATCAGTATTTTCATTACCTTAAATTCCATACAGGGTAAGAGAAAGAAACAATCAGATATTGGAATATTTACAGGACATTCCGGCCGGCAATGCCGTGAGATTTGAACCAGGAGACGTGAAAGTCGTTACACTAGTCGAAATAGGTGGACACAAGTGAGTTCATTCATTTCATTGTTGATTATTTGTATTCTTATTGTATGTATACGGAGAATATAAATTTCAATTTTTAGGGTTGTTACCGGTGGCAATGGTCTTTGTAATGGCCCTGTAAACGATATTCACTTGCCGGATGTCATGAGCAGAATAATCAGATTTGGATTCGGACACATACCTCAGGTATGTTTGAAGGGATATTTGATCTAGTGGTTTACCTGTATTAATGTTTTGATTTTTTTTTCCTATTTACAAATTAGGGATATTGTTGTGTATATATTTCAAAATAGTTCGAATTTTCTTTTTAGGAATCCATTTCGCCGATTGAGCCATGTTCGATATCTCGGTACTTGTATGCCAAGCTCTATGGACCAACAGTGGGTGATAAGGTAATGTAATTATTTTTTTAAAATCAAAATACATCAAAATATTTTTATGTTAAAAAAATTTCAATAATATAGGGCTGCCATCTGTTTTTGTTTTATTGAACAACTAGTTTATGTGAGTGAGTAGTTCTGCTTGCAGGAATTTATTTATTTTGTCATATCCTTGATATTTTTTTTTCTCTTTGGTAATACAAATTTAAAATAACATTTATATATCTCAAAATAAACTTATTGAATCTTCCAAACAAAGCGATTTGTGTAATATATTTTAACTAGCCTTGACTGTAAACATAATTGCTATTAACTGTAACCGTAACAGTAACTTTTTTTTTATTGTCATAATATTATCTAACTAAAACCATACTAGTGCAGTACTATAAATAAATGTTGTTTATTTACATAAGTAGTACTACTTATACTTAAAAATTACACTAAATTATCGTAATTTGTAAAATTATAGTAGGTATGTTATTTTAATGACTAATTGCATGGAATATAATTCAGAAACCTTTTTTTTATTAGTGATAAATAACTTTTACTCACTAATGCTTACTTCAAATCTATCATGAATCCTTTCATATTTTTCCGAGGCACATCGTTGATAATTTATAATGATGCATTCAACGTTTTAATGACTCTTAGCATAGAATGTGTTTGCAATGCATAAAATAAATTCTTGAATATAACTTATATGTGGATAACTGTTGTTAAACCACAGTGTACCCTTTTGACAAAATTTACAAATTCAGATTATAAATTTGTTATTTTTTTACTTTTATTAAATCTGTACCTAAGAGCCAGACGAGCCTAAGTCTGGTGATTTTATATTGCAGATTATGTCTTAAAAGTTCGTATTCTGTCGAATCATATATTCATATACCATCAAAAATTTTTTTAAGCCTTTAACAAGAGCCATAAAGGCCCAAAAAGCCACAAAAGCTTTACAATGCGAGTAGGATACAATTATTCTCATCTCCTGTAAAGTTACTCAAATGTGACTAGACTTATCGTCAGGCTCTGTGTTACAGAAATTATTTCGGCTAATAAACTTTTTAAGAAAATAATTTTATTGTCCCATTCCACCAGTAGATGGCACCACTAACTTATAACAATATTTATTTACTGAAAAATGAAAGGAAGCATGTAATGATAGAAATGTCCCCCCTCCTTTTACCAAACTTTGCCGCAATTAAAATAAAATAAAATATTGGTGGGGCAGGAGAAGTATTACATTTGGAGGATAGGTCTGATTTTATTAGTTTAAGTAAGGTGGAAAAGGCCGGGCTCCTTAAATAATTAAGAGTTCATATATTTTTTATTACTATTTTAGACTAGTAATATTATGTGACATAATAAAACTTCTCTTGACCTGATGGGGAGAGGGAGGGAGTCCGGACATTGAACTGAAGGATTGTCCCCCCCCCCCCTTGATATAGGCAAATTTCAAACGCTTTCTCCTGTAGAATTCCAGTTTTTCGAATTATTTCAATCTTATTCAAAGATACATCCTTTATAAAATGTACAAATAAAAAAAAATATGAAATCATTAATTGAAATGCACATAATTTCCTTAGTAATGTAATACAAAGATCTCTTTTCACTCAAATCAAGCAGCCGCTTGGGTCTTATTAAATAAAATCTCTTGTTCAAAGTTCTTGTTAAAAAATATCTAAAATTTTGCAATTACATTTAGATATTTAAAAAAATATTTAACATTTTTCACCTTTGAAAAAGTCATTTTTTTTCATTTGTTGCAAATTTTATCATGCCTACTTTGATACTTCTCTGGTCATAGAAGTCACTTTGGCTGTGGAATATTTTTTTAAACATTTATTCAGGATCCTGGGAGTAATTTTGCGGACCCTTATTTTTTTTTTACAGGATGAATGAACAATCTGCAGTGAAGGATGAAACTCATACTTCATTTTCTTTCAGCTGCGACTTGGCGACACCACCCTGGTGATAGAAGTCGAGAAAGATTACGCACTGTACGGGGACGAGTGCAAATTTGGCGGTGGAAAGGTGAGTTAAGTTTTATTTAAGTACTACACGTATTTAAGTTTAAAAGTAACTTCTTCTAGTAGTTTCTAGTAACTTCTTTTGCCCGCCAAAGTTATCCAAATGCGAGTACTCGTCATTTTGACAGTTGTTACTAATGCAGTGTTAAAAATATCTAGATGTTGGTAAACTAGGGCGAGGTAAACTGGATCGTATCAAACAAGGGGCCGTCCATATATTGCATAACGCACTGCAGGGAAGATATTTTCAGTCCTACAAGGATTTATGTTAAATTAATAAGTTACGGTCCACAAAGACATGCTTTTCCTACTATAAGTATTGCGTCATACGTGGAATTCCAAAACAGTTTTAAGCGGACGCATGTTCCTCTTCTAATGTTAGACTCCTAACCTCGATTTTTGGCCTATGGTGTTAATCTACGACCTCCGACTGCTCAGGATATCAGCTGGTCCCCCTTTGAGTAGTCGATTATGGTGCTTACAGGCAAATCTTAGAGTATTCAATTTAAGTGTTCTGTACAAACATTGTCATCAATTATCAAGGGTACCGTAAACTAGGAATTAACCAGGACCTACAATCAACATAATATATATATATACGTATATATATATATATATATATACACGTCCCGTTGCTTGAATCGGCCTAGTTTACCGGTTCCTAAAATCTGTATACATTCAATTTAGTTTAAAGTTAATCCGATTCACTCTGCTATCGTTACTTTTTGTACTTCTCACTTGAACTGAAATAACAAACTGTTATTTTTTTTGTTTCCTGTTCTTGAAAATGTGATGTTTTCCTGAACTTTTTCTTGTTTCCAGGTGATTCGGGAAGGGATGGGTCAAGCCTCGATGAGGGTCAGCGGGGAAGTGTTGGACGTCGTCATCACCAACTGCCTCATAATGGACGCGGTGCTGGGAATCGTGAAGGCAGATGTCGGGATAAAAGTACACTAATTTGACAAACATTTATCTTTCTTATCTAAGGCTTATTCTACACAAACAAGTAAAACTCGAGGTCGTCTGTGATTCGGTAAATCATATCACGTGGTATGAATTGTCCAATCACCGAGATCCTCACTCGCGTTTTACTCGTTCGTGCAGAATCTGTCTGCTGCTTCTACTGTTGTCGGGACCCTTCTACTGTTGTGTAGAATGGGTCTACTGCTTCTACTCCTATTGTTGATGGACGTTTATTTTTTTTTTCAAATTTTCTTTAAACTAAGCATATTTTTTAATTCTTGTAAACGAATGTCATATACTGGGGAAACTTTGGGACTTAGGGAATTTTTTTTGCTCGAAAAATATCTACACAATTTTAAAAAAATGTATTTTTAAAAATGATAGACCTTTTCCAGACCATTTTTATACTTATTAAAATACAAATAGAACGTTAAAATACGCAAAAAAATCCGTAAGATTTGGATATGTTTAGGGAGATACATCTCCCATCTTTTGACCTTAATAACTGGGGCATATACAGTATTTCATGTCAATGTGGCATGTGATATATCGGTAAAACAAAGAGAGCATTAAGATTTCGTATTAAGCAGCACCAAGCACATAATGTCAAACAAGAAATAAAGAAGTCCTCCATTGCCAAGCACTCTTGGGAGCATGTTCATATATTTAATTTTTCTAACCCATATTTAATTTGCAAACCCAAATCTCCAGTTGAACTTGACTTCCTGGAGGCGCTTCATATTTTTAGGAATATTGATTTGATTGTCAATGAAACATTTCCGGTCCCAGTATTTCCCGCTTGTTGGCACAAAATAGTTAACTCCAACCGATTGAGATAGTCTTTGTTCCTTGGCAACACTTTCAATTCTGGGTTTATTTCCATTTTATTGCACACACAGACTTTTCATTTCTGCTGATGAAGGGAAATGTATCTCCCGAAACATATCCAGATCTCATGGATTTTTATTGCGTATTTTAATGTTGTAGTATTTGTATTTTAATATTCTTAACGACGCAATGTTCTGTAATACGAGTTTTTATCCCATTTTTATAATTATTTTTTAAAAGAAATTTATGACTGTAACACGAAAACCTGAAACATTGGTGATTTGGTATTTTAATATTATTTTTTTATTGATATTAAAAAAGCTATTGCATTGCTACAAGGTTAAAAGAAACTGGTTATTTCCCTCTGTTTTGCTCATTGTTCAAATTTGATTGTTACTAAAACGACTTTCAGAAAAAAGTACGCTTTCTTTTTGATTTTGACCTTAATAACTGGGTCAAAATCTTCTTCTTAATCTAAATCTAAATGAATGGTTCTTAAATCTAAATGAAAACTGTAATATTGTGGGGATGTGCACACAAGTTTACCTTGGTAATTTTCTAGAGCACTTTTGTTTACGCTGCAAACTGTCCTGAATAATTAAGTAGATGACACTTACAACATTTGAGTATTAAAGCCAGGGCCCGATTAAGACATTGAAGCAAAGGAAGCCAGCCTTTAAATGGGGCCCCATTGCTCTCAAATAGACCTTGGAACCTCAAATCGAACTTTTGCATGCACTAAATTCCTTGGCCCCCTCAATGGCCTTAAAATGGAACACGTTATAAATTATAGAACAAAATTTATTAAAAAGTAATAAGTATTCCTAATATTCTATATGTTTCGATTTTTTTTCCGATATTCGAACAAATTTAACACAAGTTGCAAGTATTTTTTTGCTAAAGTTTGTAATACAATTTTTTTAAGGTAGATTTAGTAGTAAATTATGTTAGGGGTGTTAAAAATTTACATAAAATGTGTGATTTGGGGGACCCTCAAAATTGTAAAGTGTAAGCCTCGACTTCATAGGCCTATTCGGTAATCAGGTCCTGATTAAAGCATTGACATCCATTGCCATATTTCATATACGTAAACAAAAATACGAAATGTGGAATAATAGAAAAATTACAATAAACAAGACCAACAATACATTAAGGCACTGCATTTGCTATTTATAACTCGATAATTTATCAGGCAAGTTAGAAGTGCAAAGACGACTTATTTCTGTGGGGTAGATTTTTTTGTAATTCATTTTCCTATTCCAATAATAATCTATCGAAATAATTTCAGAGATGATTGAACTTTTCGTTGGATTAATGGATTAAAAGCATCGTTAATTTCCTTCGCTCGGATGAGCTTTGAAATCGTTAATCACTTAAAAAGCTTCTAAGGTTATTACAGCGTTATGATCAAAGAAAGTACATCCAGTATTATCGGATACAGTTTATATGCATCGATATCTGGATCAGTAGTTTTGTATTGTTTTATGCCATTAATTTATTTTGGATAAAGGTAGTTATTGTATATAATGTAATAAACAATACAAAACATAATATAATTCAAAGTTAATATGTATTGCATAAAAGATAAAAAAACAGGCCCAATTATTGGGCCTTTTTTTTAAATCTATTATATATTCATTATATATATATATATATATATATAAATTATTAAGCATATAAGGAATATCATTGGGAAATCAGCATAGATGGTTAGTTGATTGAAATAATGTCGCGTCGTTCTATAACTGCACAATGGGTTATCGTTGATTAAAGCCGTTTTCTAGCATTTCTTAAAAACTGATTCTTCACCACGTGGACATTTCATTAATAAATTTTCTGATATACAATTTGAAATTTCAAGAAATGACTATTATAAATGTTAGGCATTACATGGACTTCGTCAATGGCCTGTTTATAATTTGCGACCGCCAATTAAATTTTAGGGAAAAAACGACAAAGGCTCACTTTTTTTTTATGAAAAACGTATCTTAAAGCTTTATGTCGCATAAGTAGAGTACTGTGTACTCTCTCTGAAGAAAATATCTTCCCTTGGATGTGTATCATACTGAACCTTCGAGCATGAATGGACTGCAGTAGAGAGAATAGGACGTCATAATCGTGAAGCCCACATCTCAGAGCGAAAGGCCCATATCACGTGCCATCTCTTCAAAATTAAGAATAAAAAAATATCCGCGATTGGCTTGAGAATTTGGAAAATGTGTAACTGTGAAAATTTATGAATGGAATGACGTAGTTAACCACGTGTCTTTGGCCATACATGTTGGCTTCACTTGGATGTTAGCTAGAGTGTCGTAATGACTCTTCTACTACAAAGGATCCATGCTCGAAGTACTGAACGGGATGTTGGTGAATTGAACCGTATCAAGGGTAGTGTCGTCCATGTATTGCATAACGCAGCTGTAGGTAAAGATATTAGTACACGGTTAATTTACCTACATTCAATGATTGTTTACTACCCACTTTATTCCAGAACGGCAGGATCTCCGGCATCGGAAAATCCGGCAACCCTGACGTCATGGATGACGTCACCCCGGGCATGACGATCGGCGTGTCGACCGAGGTCGTCGCGGGTGAGGCGTCCATCCTGACCGCGGGCGCCATCGACTGCCATGTCCACTTCATCTGCCCGCAGTTGGCGAGGGACGCTCTCGCATCTGGAATCACCACTCTGGTGGGAGGGGGCACGGGCCCGGCGACAGGAACCCGGGCAACGACGTGCAGCCCCGGACCAAATAACATCAGGTAAGTCTTTGTCTCAAACCAGTAATCTAGGGGAACCAGTAAACTAGGCCGGATTTAGTTCTACAGCTTTTTAAGCTGAGTTGGGCATGCCTTGGGTATTAAAAAAAAACTAGGTCGGAAGGGGTCATTTATACCTTGGGCGAGTTACATGTGCGTTCTGTAGGTTCTATAAACTGAACGGGAAAGAATGCAAAGGCTGGGTGGTGGTCTAAAAAGGGATCTTTTATTTACAAAATTTGAAAGTAGTAAAAGTTTGTCTTGATCAGTCGATAGTACGCCGAACTTCGGACCAAAAGATCCCTGATAGTTGTGCAGTCTATTTTTATTGGAAATCGTCCTCATTTTTGTCGAAATAGATTTCGCGGTAAAAAAAAATCTTAAGTTAAAATGAAGTTTCTGTGTTGAATGGAAATGACGGGTCTTGGATGGGAGATTACGGTTATCCAATCCAAAAGTAGCAAATTCGTAGTGATCTGCCATGGGTTAGGTTTGAACTCGGCTCGAAACCTATCGTTCCGTAGCCAGATATTCTAGTATTAAACCAAAATGATCATCGAGATCGTGTACTTGAATCTGCTATTTTAAGTTTCTACAACAAAATAATCATTTCTGCTACTTTTTTTTCAGATTCATGATAGAATCCACTGATGCGTTTCCATTGAATTTTGGATTTACTGGTGAGATTACAGCATTGTTTCTCATTTCGATGTTTTACTACATTGATGAATTTTTTTATGCCAACTGAAAAATGTATGTCAAACATTTGTGAAATAAAAAAATAAAGAAAAAAATACGCAATTAAAATATATAAAAGCCGAACATATTTCTGGAGATAGTACATCTCCCTTCATCAGCAGAAACGAACAACAAACATCTAGTTCATAGTAGAATAAAAATAAATCCAGAAATGAAAGTGTTGCCAAATACATAACAAAAAATATTTCAATTAGTTAGAGTAAACTATTGTGCGTCTGCAGAAGAAAAAAAATTGGACCGGCAAATGTCTCATTCTAACGGATCAATATTGTAAAAAATGTGAAGGACCTCGAGGAAGCTTAATCTCAAATTAAGCAAAAATGCATTTGACGCATTTATGCGCTAATGCACTGATATGCTGAGTATTCTAATATACTAAAGTATGTTTTTTGCAGGGAAAGGAAACACCTCCGACAGCGGTCCCTTGTCCCAGTGCCTGGTTGAGCAAATCGAAGCGGGAGCAATCGGGTAATTTCCTCCAGAGGTACCTTTACACAAAGTCCTGGCTACTCCTCACATCTATTCTATTTACAAAATATATTACCTAAAAATGCTGCCATTTAAATGTCCAGGGAGATTATAAAAGAATATAAAATTTTCGAATTGCTATATCCCCACAAATTATTAATTTAAAGCGCAATTTTGTATATAATTGTGAAGAAGACATTTTAAAGTTTTATTTGCTTGGCAAGCAATATGCTAGGAGCGGCCTACCGTGCACTACTAAAGAGGTTTTGTGTCAGGTGAACAAAAAAGTCCTCGTCTTTTTCATCTGGAGACGCCGCGCTCTCCGTCCGTCAAGGATTCCGACAGTAGATTGATTGGATCCTGTATCCTGGAAGGAAACCAACCCTTTATCACGGACTTCGGGATCAAAAGTGGGGATGGAAAAAGCGAGAACATGTTCCCCAGCTGAGGAAGAACAAGCCCTCAATTTTTTTCAATTTGCTGTTTTAATCCTTGATGATCAACAAAGATTTGGATCAGTTGGTTTCCTTCTGAAAATTTGTCTGCTGACGTCAAGAGTCGCGTCTCAGATGAAAAAAGCGGGAAGATGTTCTCCACCTAAACGTAAGAAACTTGTCTTTGATTTTTTCATATCGACGTCCGTGACACTGGACTTGTTAGTTTCTCTTGGAGACACTGGATTCAAACAGTCCAATGTTGTCGGAATCCTTGGTGGAAGTCAAACATGCCGTCTAAAAGATCACAAATATGTAAAGACCTTTAAGGCGGGAACTTTCTCTGGGGTTTTTCCACGCTTTTTTCGGCCCGGCATTCATGACAGTTTTCTAAGCTTTTCTCATACATACGGCATGCACTCAATTCAGTGTCGGAATCCTTGATGGACGGCAAGAGGGTGGTCTGTCAAATTTTGGTTAGATCCCATGTGTCGATTGGAAACAGACCAATCAATCTGGTTACGGACATCAGGATGGAAAAGGCGGATGAAAAAAGCAAGAACATGTGCCAGGTTTTTATTCTCATTTCGCTTCGAGATGATAACCGTTCTATAGAAGGCGTTAGGTGTCTATGGATTTGCTCAAAGTGAATTGTTTTTAAATTGTTCAAATGTTCACCATGATGATTTTCAAATTTTGGAATTCGTCCAATAAGTAGGTGGAGTATCGTATGTTGGTTTCGTCAATTTCGTGAAAAGTGTTCCTTTGCACAACGTAAAAGTTTTAATCAAAAATGGTGATAAAATAACAGACCAATAATCTCCTTTAACCAAATAAAACTTCAAATAGTTATCTTCACAATTGAAGACGCGAATGCAAGAACAAGACAGCTCCACTTTTTTTACCCTGATTTATACTTTTTCACTTATTTAAAAATATCCTCTACCCTTTAGTTCAAGAACCGGACAGCTCTAAGCAATGGCTATAAATATAAAATTGAAAATGAGCTGTACTTTTGCATTATACAATGCAAGAAACGTTTAGTGGTTTTCGTTCTTCCTGAACAATTTTGACACCTGGAGCTGCCTTGTTGTTGCACCCACGTCTACAGTTACAATGTGTCGCTTAGTTATTTGCTTGAATAGATATAGCTTTCCAAAGTTGTAATATTATAACACGTTTTTTTTATCGATGGGAAGCATGTGTCGCTGAAGACACGCCGTAATTGGGCAAATCAGGAAAATACTTGCTTATCATAAAATGTCGGAATTTTCTGCCAGTCATTTCATGAAGTGTCTGGAAAACGGTTTTTCCATTTCTTAGAATGGCGATTTTGAGAATTGTTTAGCATTTTAATTAGTAAATGGAGTGACGAACATTTTAAATAATTATATTTTGTATATCACGACATGCTTATATATTTAATGGATTTCTCTATTAATAAATGAGAGGGCATTTAGAAGAAAGGGCCAACTTATACTTTTGAAGAAAAAAAATATATAATTTTGATGTACATGAAAGCTGTAAGTACATATGGGTCTTCCCTTCAAATTGTATGACTCTGCTTGATTTATTTAGGCAGACACAGAGCAGTAAAGATTATATATTCTACTTGTAATTCGATTTCATTAAGCAAACCTAAATGCCAAATGTGCGAAAATGCGCCAATTTTGTTAACCTACCACTACTAATCACGCTCACGGTCGATGAGTAAGAAAATAGTTTTGTGCCAGTTTTTTCCCTCGGCGACAAATAACTGATGCTCACGTGAAAGCGACCTTTTTCTTCGAGATTGTTGTCCTTAAAAAAGCTGTTTCTCTTGGTCTCTTGGAAAGTGATTTTTGTCAGTTAACCACTTCTTTTACTTGCCCCTTCAAATGTATAAATAATAAATGCATTTCTCTTTTGCGAGATACTATCTGGTTTTTAAGCTATAATCAGTGATTGTTGTTAATTTCAATTAAAATCGGTTAAACTGTATTTTTAAAATTGGTCCCCAATTTTAACTTAAAACAGATCAGGATAATTTCCGACGCAATCTGCACAAAAATACATTACATGATACTCGGAATTACAAAACAATAAAATAGGGACATTTTTTAATATATTATTTAGTAATTATATGGAATGAATTACTAATTTATATATTTTATGTCTGAAATGTCTGAATAGACTGAAACTGCACGAAGATTGGGGATCTACACCAGCTGCTATAGACTGTGCCTTGAAAGTGGCTGAGGAGTTGGATATCCAGGTAATTTAATGAAACATTTTGTAAAATTATAAAAAATATTCGAAATCAAAAGTATTTTTTTTCTATTTAAGTTAAAAAAATAAATTTAATACTTCCTTTTTTTTAAAAAAAAAATACAATGCCTTTTACTTTATCACATGACCAAAATGATCGCCATTGACATGTAATTACACCTGCTACTTAAAGTGACCACTAAAAATCCTTTAAATCCTGCGGTCGCACTCTATGACCCATTCTACACGGATGCGATAAATGCGCGAGAGGTTTTTCAGATGACTCTGGGATTGGTGAATACAAACCACGTGGTTTGTATGCTCCAATCACAGAGAAATATTCAGATCACGCACGTTTATCTCGTCCGTATAGAATGGGCCAAAGGTTAACTACACCCTAGAGATATAGAAATAATTCTTCACCTAAAATATTCTTTAAAAAAAAAAAAAAGGAAGATCGACTTTAAGAAAAATGCTCTAAAAAGTAAAAAAATATTTTTTTAATTTTACAAAAATTAAAAAAAAATTAATTATTAAACATAAATTTATACTTATTTCAACGTTTTGAAATTGGTTCAAATTATATGTATGATTTTTAAATTATAATTTTTTTTCAAAAATAAATTTAATCTTTTTTGAAAATAAACAAGACGAATGTCCTTGTAGAATCATTAAATTAAGTAAACCTGGATAAGAGCCTGCAATGTAATACATAACAGCTTGTTTAGCTTTCTTTTGTTTGCGAGGTTTTCATTGACGACCAATTTATACGAACTGCTAAATTATCGTAATTCGCTGTTCCAGATCATGATCCACACCGATACCCTGAACGAGTCCTCCTGCGTCGAGCAGACGATCGAGGCGTTCAAGGGGCGCACCATCCATACCTACCACACGGAAGGGGCGGGCGGAGGTCACGCCCCTGACATCATCCGAGTGTGCGGCCAGCCCAACTGCATTCCCTCCTCCACCAACCCCACCAGACCCTTCACCAGGAACACGGTGGACGAGCACCTGGACATGCTGCTCGTCTGCCACCACTTGAACAAGTGAGTCCACACATACACTCTTTACGCACTGTTTTAAATGCATATTCTCATATTTGACAAAACTGTGGTCATTGTCGACGAAACAGACGCCTGCTATATGCTCTAGTTAACTACGTCGTCAAACTGATGGAATTCATTTTGCCGGTTTTTTTTTCCACGAAATTTATTTCGTAAAAAATGAGGATGATTTCAAATAAATATAGGAAGTGCGATTCGAACCACGGACCTATCAGTTCAGAATCCAACGCTCCATCCATTCGCCCAGAAATGACAATATAAGTATAAAAAATAAATATGAGCTGGAAAGTAACCTTGACGATCGAAGGATTCTCAAAATTAAGAGTTATGTATAAGAGCCACCTAACGTCAAGAGAAAACCCATCGACAAGGTTATGGAGTAAAGATGACAACATAAGTAATCTACCCTATTCATTGAAGCTAATATCGCAACCGAGAAGTTTATACTTTTTCACCAAGTAGTCACAAATAAGAGGGACCAGGTACAAATTTCGGTTAAAACAGTAGTGTAGTGCCATTTCATAAAGGCACTAGTTCATAAGGTACTAGTGGATGAATGAGGTATGTAGCAAAAAGTATGTTTTGAGGTATTTGACCACAATATTTTCATTTAGTATTGCTTTGTGGTCACATACCTCATTTACGACACTAGTATAAGGCTTCTACTGTGCTGCTGTCAGTGACAAAAAACAAGCTAACACATATATCCATCGATGACAATAACTCAATGATTTTTTTAAAAATCTCTTCTCGTTTATCCACATAACCAAAGCAATAAATATCAGCCACTTAATTCGGGGCGTCCACCATCTTGGTTAGTACAGATTGCCCTATTCACCCATAGTCTCAATACTTTGGAGATACTCTAAACTTAACTTCATTTAATCCGATGCAAAACTTTCTCTCGTCGTCCCCTTTTATCATTCATTCATGACAAGCCTGATACTGTGTAAAGTTTTGAATGTAGTTTGGGAAGGGGGGAATGTTAGGTTAAGAACTGTTTTCTTTTATCCTGTCCTCTCCTCACTTCATCTCAGATTTTGTCCTCGCCATCTGACCATGCTTAACCAGTCAGTGCTTCAGTGTTCCAGGGTCTTTCCTTTGGCTACATTAAACTACCATAGGATAGAAATACGGTCTTGCACTCTTGGAATTGGTGACTAAGATATTTTAATTAGGACTTTAATAAATACGAATTATCAAAATCTCCAACTTATAATTTTTTTGTGAATTATTTTCAGAAACCTGAAAGAAGATTTGGCTTTCGCTGAATCCAGGATTCGAGCCGAAACCATCGCCGCAGAAGACGTACTGCATGATATGGGAGCCATAAGCATCATTTCTTCGGATTCGCAGGTAATAATCATTGATCGGTACAAATACATTATATGACTCTTTTTGGGGTGGCTTAATTTTTCGATTATTTCTTTGGATAAATACGTTTTAATGGCAACCCCTCTAATTTTTTACGTTGGTATTTTCCGATTCTACCAATGGTCTCCATTCTGATAACTCAACAGGCAGCGTAATATTTTCGGGTTAATGCAATCAAAGCTAGGTGTTATAAATTGGCGGTTACGAGGTAAAGATGCTCCAAACGACTCCTTGAAGGGGGTACTAGCTAATATCCAGAGTAGTCGGAGGCCGAAGGCCGGTGACCACATTGGCCCGATGCAATAAGTATCGAAGTTAGGAAACACTTAAACTATATTATTACTTTACCAAACACTTAAACTATATTATTACTTTACCAAACACTTAAACTATATTATTACTTTAAAACACATGACTTACTAATCATAATAATAGTTTTTACTCATAAATGTATGTTATAGGCTGTTTTAGTAAAATATATGTTAATCAAAATTTAATTTGCGAAGGCAAATGTGTTTTAATAAATTTCTCATATCTTATTTACCCTACCTCTTATATAAGGTTTAAAGCATTTTATTGTTTACAGGTTATCCAATATAAAAATAACATAAACCATTAAAATTAGTTCCAATAATATTTAGGAGTCCAAAGGCAACTCCACGTTCAGTTGTTTATGGAGAACAACCCTATTACAATCAATCTACATAAAACTATTGAAATGTTTTACGAAAAATAATTACAATTGTTTTCGTTCAATAATATTATTCATTAAATTACTTCCGCACTTCAACTACAGCAACGAAAAGATTTTTGTGTGCTAGCAAACATTCCTCCACAAAAGCTGAAATACACAGTTATATCAATGAATATAACGCATACAACAACATTTTCTTAAACTAAATTCTCTATACGTAAAGTTAAATTACCTTAATTAAAATCTCTTTATACGATGCAGGTATAAAGACACTATTTAAATTATAAACAACCAACCGCCCGCTTCAAGATAATGTCTCTAATTCACTCCCGAAATTCCAAGGTTGTTTTCCTAAGCCAATTGTCCTATTCCAAAGAATAATGGACTAATAAACACATTCCAGTTTAAGGCTCTGACCGTTAAGCCCTGAAAGTTTCTTAAATTAGATTGTGTCTTTCGACTCATCAATGGAAAGTTGTAACTTGATGCATTAACTGAATTAAGAGCTCTTTATTTGCGAAGAGCTTTAGCCCATAGATTTACTTTTATAGTTGCCTTTCCTATAATCAAATAAACGAGTTGATTAGTAACTTTGAGAGACCGGTCTTTATTTGAGGTTTCCCCTATTTTTAAGGGGCCGGTAGATCCGTGGAGCCGTATTCGGCTAGCAGTCAGCGGATTGCGAGTTCGAATCCGACGTGGATTTGACAAGGTTGAACTGAAGCGATCTCGTGATCGTTGCCAGATTTTTTTCTAAATTGCCAAATTCGTATACGAATATCCCAAATTTGTTTCTAAATTGCCAAATTCGTATACGAATATCCCAAATTTCTACTGACGTGTATGTGGAAATGGTGCACGTTAAATCCGATCGGGGTCCAATGTCCTGATTCCTATTGAGGTTGTTTTGGGTGCCGTGTTATCCTCGTCATCTGACCATGGTTCAAAAATACGAGGCACTGTTCCCGGGTCTTTCCTTCGAGATAGACCCCGAAAGGTTGACAATTGCCTATTGGGAATCTCTAGTGTGATCTTGCTCAACAAACCAACCTCAAATTTCTAAAACAATTCTTGTATAACTAAAAACAAAAGCGAGACAAAAAATGACGTCGCATCAGTCCAATGTGGCTGAATCGCTCATTTATAAGCAAATTAATGGAAAAGTGAGAAGAATTTTGTGCAATCGTATAAGTATTCTAAAGGATTTTCTTATTAAGCCCCTCCCCCCTCCCCTCTACAAGTGCCTCCGTGGCCCAGTGGATAAAGGCACTAGCGGGGAATCAGAGGATTCATAGTTCGATCCTGTGCGACGGACTTGAGTAAGAAAAGTAAAAAAGTAGTGATCTTGTGATCGGAGGGTTGCCAGCTTCACTACAAAATACTAGGAATGTCATCCAGAACATCCACAAAAATTATCGGCGTGTATACGGGACTGGCGCACGATACATCTGATCGGGGTCAAAAATCCCGACCTCTATTGAAGGAGTTGGGTGCCAGTGCAGGTGTTGTCTTCGTCATCTGACCATGGTTAAAAAATACGAGGCATCGTTCCCGGGTTTTTCCTTCGAGATAGTCCCCGAACCGTCGCCAATAACCCACTGTGCACCCATAGTGTGATGTTAATAATTAGTCAAACCAAACCAAACCCGCCCCCCACCCCCAACCTTCCATTCCTGGGTCCCCCTTATTGGCTGCGGGGCTCTTTGCGAACGCGTAACAGCGGATTGTGCGAATTGCGTAACACTGTGTACTGTATAGATACAGTGTTACGCAACAGTACTGTATACATTATGATATGAGAATTCAAAATTTGAATTTTTAACCACTTCTTTTGTAGGCTATGGGTCGGATATCGGAGGTGATCTGTCGCACCTGGCAAACTGCGGACAAGATGAAGAAATGCCGCGGGCCCCTTCTCCCCGAGGACGTTGGCGACAACGACAACTTCCGAGTGAAGAGGTACATCGCCAAATACACCATCAACCCCGCCATAGCGCAAGGGTTGTCCCACGTCATAGGATCAGTTGAGGTAAAGATAATCTCTCGAGTTATATTTAGTGCCCTCTTTCACATAACGTTGAAGCGACGCCTGTTGAGTTTGAACTCGCGACCATTCGTATGATAGCCGCGTTTTTTCCTCTGGACCCAAACAATTGATAACGTAGTATCATATCGGCTGTTTAAAGTGACCACCTCGTATACCGTCATTGCAGTAAGTTGTTAGAAGACGAATGATTGAAACCCTTGAAGTGTAACTGCAGGGTGAAGAGGAGGAAAGGCTTGCATGTCGCAAGTTGTAGTAGTTAACCTTTAAGCACCCTGGTACGTTTGATATTTTGTTCCTTTTATGAAACAGCTACATTCCTTGTCTGTTCTTTTTAACTATGTATTCTTTAGCGAGCTGTGTCGGATTGAGAAATGAAACCGGGACTCGCGCTTTAAAAAGTGCCGCGTTTTGAGCTTTTTATCGATTGTTGGAACGATTTCCGAAGATTTTGTTTGGTTTGTTGGGAGATGACATTCATGTCGTCTATTGGCTGTATTTCTAAGTGTATTTTCACCGGATCGTGTTCAAATAAAAACATTCAAAACCACTCGATCTTGCTTAATCATGATACTACATCACACCGTGTACCAACATGTGTGTAGTACACGTTGAACCGTCTACAAACATGTATGTAGTGCACGGTGAACAACATATTTTTGAGAAGGGAACCAACAAATGTTTTTTTTTGTTTTGCTCTCAAAGTTGAGATTTGAACACCTAATCCTCCGATCTAGAGCTTTACAATATATTTATTTTCCTCAAAGATATATTAATTTTGCGTTTGGTCTGTACCATTGCAAGAACTCTATATATCTCTTACCCTCATTAAGGACAATCTCCATCTAGTGACACTGGGTGGAGCCACCAGCTGGATGCATTGAGAACTTTTTTTTTTTCCTACCTCTGAGAAAACTTTAAAGAAGTTTATACACTCTTTGGACACTGAACTGGAACGAAGTTTATGTCGTTTAGAAGGGACCAGTCGCTAGGCGTCCTTTCCGGTTTTTTTTTGTATTATTTGTAAATAACCTGTAACTTAAATGTTAATTTCTTTGAACTCAAAAAATTAACTTTAATTAAATATTTTAAAATTTAATTTTGAGTCGTTCATTTTGGGGACTGAAGTTTGGTTTGAGTATGAATGTGATATTCTCTTGATGTGAACGCAGTGTTCTAGTCCTGATCCACATGAATGCGAAGAGAACGCTACAGGGCGCCACTTTTGGAAATTGCGCAACTGCTTAACTTTTTGAAAATGGCTCAACTGCTTTCGGCGCATCTGCTTAGGAATCGACCAAACAAGATCGTATGGTTATGGTAAGGCCCATTCAGAGTGACCGATCATCAATCTAGATATAAATACAAGAAATGCTTATGGTTTAGATATATGTTTGCTATTGTTTGAGATGTTAAGGCAATCTTTATGTTTCACCTTTACAAAAATAAGTAAAACATTACCATTTAATTTCAGGTAGGAAAGATGGCTGACCTTGTTTTATGGAATCCTGCCTTTTTCGGGGTCAAGCCTGATATGATTATAAAAGGAGGTCGGATTGTCGTATCCCAAATGGGTATGAGGGTATTTAATTTCTTTAATACTTTACTACTGCTTCAAATTAAAAACGCTTTGAGGCCCAATCTACACGGACTCAAGTTGTTTCAGATGTTACTCTGTGCAGGGTGATTACGCTAGGCAAATCCCTCGTCAGAAGCGATACTTTAAAATCAGACGAACAAGGTTAAAATCGACATCTACTTTTATTTGAGAAAGAACTAATTAAAACAAACTGATAAATTAAGACATTAGCAATGAATGAGCGGGACATCTCCGCGCACACTCGTCTCAGACTGAACAGCAGTCTAAAAACAATAAAGATAATTAGCATAACTCAAAAAAAAGATTACGGCGAACGGTATATCCAGACTGTCCCAGACGGCACAAAACGCAGCGCACAAAGGGCCAAGCATGAATGTGTATTCATGGAGGTCGAAGCGCTATGAATGGCTGCTACATTGGGAAAGTAAGTACCGTCCGGATAGGTCCGAACATACCGCCCACCTTGAAATCGCTGGATTTCAAAGCATGTATGAACAAATCAAGTAATAGTGGTGTAATGGTGAAATTACATAAAGTTTACAACAACTCGTTGTACAATTAGTCCTGCACAGGTAGAAGGCACAGCTTGTTAACGTGCCGTTTGAAAAGTCCATCGGCCGTTTTGATGGAGACAACACGGATCAAGCCGTCGGCACCTGGAAACAGGTTGATGATTCGACCCATTTTCCACTTTAATGGTGGAAGCCTTTCATCTTTGAGGAGGACCAAGTCATACAGCTGTAGGTTAGGAGTGGTTTTTTGCCACTTCAGTCTCTGTTGTAGGCCTGAAAGATATTCTTTGTTCCAACGATCCCAAAAGTGCTGCACTAGACGTTGCGTGAGTTGCCATCTAGACAGCCTGTTTACTGGAGTTGTCCAGTCGGGATCAGGTAGGGCAGTCAAAGGTGCGGTGACAAGAAAATGACCCGGAGTGAGCACTGAAAAGTCATTAGGATCATTAGACATTGGGCATAAAGGTCGCGAGTTCAAACAAGCCTCGATCTGAACTACGACTGTATACAGTTCTTCGTATGTTAGAGTAACATCTGTAATGATTCGCTTTAGATGAAACTTAACAGATTTTATGGCCGATTCCCAAAGTCCTCCCATGTGTGCTGCGGATGCTGGGTTGAAATCCCAGTTGATCCCCTCGTCAGCTAAGTACTGTCCTACAAGTTGGTTTTTGAGAACATCCTTTAGAAGATTATCGGACCCCACAAAATTCGTGCCGCAGTCGCTTCGCATTGAATTAGGTTTTCCTCTACGAGCAATGAAGCGCTTAAGGGCGGCAATGAATGTGACTGTAGAAAGGCTATTTCGCAGTGAACTGCTTTTGTAGCGAAACAAACGAAAAGTGCTGGGTATGCTTTACAGGTCTTTGCGCGCGAAGCTTTAGACATGCGAATAGTGAAGGGGGCCTGCAAAATCAACGCCACTTGCGGAGAAAGGTCGAGACATATTTACCCTATAGTAGGCGGCAAATCGCCCGTGTGTTGTTGCACAGATTGTCCACGTTGACGTGTGCAGGTCACGCACTTACGAAGCAGCTGACGAATCGTGTTACGAGCCTGCCACAATCCAAAATTGCTGTAAAATGGAGGCTTGTAGTAGCTGTGGACCAGCATGGAGAAGAGATACATGGAAATGATTCACAATGAGTTTAGTTAACACATGATCCTTGGGTAACAAAATAGGATGTTTTTGATCGGCATGGATGTTTGAATGGCGTAATCTGCCGCCCACCCTGAGGAATCCTTCGGCGGACAAGAAAGGTTGCAGTGTTAATAATTTACTTTTTGTAGATATACGATGAGACTTCTTTAGAGAAGAAATTTCAGAACCAAATTCTTCATTTTGCACTGTTTTGATCCAAAAATTTAGAGCATCCTTTAGTTCTTGGTTAGAGATAAAATCAAGCTTCCGCTTCTCTGGTACAGACTTACAATTTTTGATGAAACGAAAAATATATGCAGAGACGCGTTTTAGTCTGGTAAGTGTCGAGAATTTGTTAAGCATTTCAGCACAAAAAGAATTCTTCTCAGAAGTAAGACAAGTAAAAATTGGTCTTACCTTCCTTTCTTCTAAAAAAGCGTCTGCATGATCAATGTGCACCTGTTGTTATTGAATTTGACCAGCTGCTGATAAGAATGAAGGGCCAGTCCACCATAAATCAAACGATGTTAATGCACGAGCCAGCATTCCTCTACTGGCATAATCTGCTGGATTGTTGTCGCTGATGACGTGACACCAAGGAACTTGCGGTAGGAGCGTCTGAATTTTAGTCACCCGATGAGCAACAAAGGTCTTCCAGCGGCTAGGATGAGATGATAGCCACGCCAGCACTATCGTAGAGTCAGTCCAGCAGTGTACCTGGGAAGATTCTAAGTTTAAGGCCTTAAGTACGAAACTTACCAGACTTGCCAGCAATACAGCACCGCTCAATTCCAAACGAGGTAGAGTCATCAATTTTATAGGGGCAACTCGCGTTTTACTAGCAATAAGTTGCACTTTCACTTCACCCGCGATGGACACCGTGCGAGCATACACAACTGCTGAGAAAGCCTTTTCAGAGGCGTCACTAAAACCGTGGAGTTCGATGATCCGAGGATTTTGTTGCCAAATATACCGAGGAATTCGCATGTTTTGTATGTGTACAAGATCCTGACACAAGTTTATCCATTTTCTATGCAAGTTGTCCGGAATCGATTCATCCCAGTTGATATTGAGCTTCCATAGGTCTTGCATAAAGATTTTTAAGCCGATGGACACGGGCGACAACCAGCCTAATGGGTCAAATAAATTTGATATATTGGATAGGATAGCTCGTTTTGTGTCGTTACGAGATGTGTCTGGAATAGCAAAAGGAACATGGAACGAGAATGCATCGCTAGTTGTATTCCAACGAATTCCTAGAGTCTTCAGGTCATTCTTTATTTCTTGTTGAGTATTAGTAGCGCACAAATCAGTTGGTATATTTTGCAGGAAGGTCAGTTCATTTGACGCCCACTTTCGGATGTCGAATCCACCTCTAAGTAAAAGTTGACGAACCTCTTGGTATACTTTAATAGCTTCGTCTAAAGAATCAGCGCCTGACATGAGGTCATCCACATAAAAAGAATTCTGGACTATATTTGACCCGATTGGAAAATCCGTTTGTTCATCTTGTGCCAATTGTTGTAGGCATTTTGTTGCTAAATAAGGAGCAGAAGCCGTTCCCTATGTAACCGTGTTCAACAAGTAATCCTCGATGGGCTTTGTTGTATTGTCCCGCCATAGTATACGCTGATGATTGCGATCATCCGGGTGAATCAACACTTGACGGTACATTTTCACGATGTCTGCACTTATCGCAATCTTGAATTTCCGGAACTGTAACAAAAGCGTTGCAATATCAGCTTGAAGGGTTGGGCCGACCATTAATTTGTCGTTTAAGGACAGTCCGTTTGATGATTTGGCACTAGCATCAAACACTACTCGAAATTTACTTAGTTGATCTTCGGTTTTTAATACAAAATGATGCGGCATATAAAATACTTCGTCCTTACAACGCGGTAAAGATATTCGATCCATGTGGCCAAGCTCTTCGTATTGATTCATAAATTCTTTGTAAGCAACTTGGTTTTCTGGCTGAAACTTGAGCTTTTTTTCAATTTGAAGGAGACGTTTTTCTGCCATGATTCGAGACGCTCCCAGTGATGTTTCGTCACGAAAGGGCAATTTTACAACAAATCGTCCTTCAGCGTTGCGATGATAATTGGCAATGAAGTGGTCTTCGCATAACTGTTCTTCCACAGTTAGTTGCTTTTGGACTGGAACTTCTTCGACTTCCCAGAACCTTTGCAGATCAAACGTTAAATTATCGCACTGGATAAAGTGGGCGGAAACTGAATTTTCGCTCCCATTCGGTATTGATGTACTTCCCGTGATGACCCATCCGAAGACCGTGTCAAATGCCGACGCTGACGTCTTTTCTGACGTTATGCTACCTCCGAGTAGTAATCTTCCAAAAACATCTGCTCCCAATAATATGTCTATGCAGCTTGGTTCATTGTAGTAATCGTCTGCTAATTTGAGGTGCGTGAAACAATTCAATTCATTGGAATCTACGCGAACTTGAGGTAGAGTTCCAGTGACATTTGAAAGTATTAGGGCATCGACTGAGGAGGCGAAATTTGTTTTATACCGAGAGGAAATCTTGAGTGAGACTCTTCCTCGCGCAGTACCAACAGTAGTGGACGTTAGTCCTGAAATTTGTATGTTCGCTCGCTGTCGATGAATACATAATCGCTGTACGCATATTTCGCTCACAAAACTTGTTTGACTTTCAGAATCCAATAACGCCCTACATGGTTGTTTTTTACCATACGCATCCAATACTTCAATGATGGCAGTTGGCATCAAAGTTAACTTTGGGTTAGCAGGATTGCGAACAAAATGAGATACAATTTCGGATTGAGACTGACACGCATCCAAATCACTTGCGGGTGCAACTGACTGATCTGGATGCAGTAGAGAATGATGGGGTTGGTTACATTTTCTACAATTTGAACTCTGGCATTTTTGATTGGGATGATGTCGTAAGCAGTTTTCGCAAAGAGAACTTTCTTTTACAAATTCCTTTCGGGCCGTAACCGACAAATTTAGGAATTTGAAACATTTGTAAATTGTATGATTGAACAAGTTACAAAACTCGCATTTTTTATTTACAGCGTGGAACGAAGAAGGACTTCTCCGATATTCGTTCGGCTTGACTTTATCAGCAGGCTTGAACCTTTCAAACGATTTATGTTGCTTTGCCTGAGAAACAGTTGGGACCGATGCAATAGCACGAGCGCGGATATCCATAAAATTATTTAGGTTCTCGAGCGTTGGGAGCTGTTCCTTACTTTGAATTGAAAATATCCATTGTCGCTGCGATTCATGATCCAACTTTTTACATACAATGTGAACTAGTATTGTGTCCCAGTGTTGGACTGGTTGCTGCAACGACTTTAGGGTCTGAATGCATTGGTTGGTAACATCCACAAGTCTCCGTAAGCCGCTGGCCGATTCCTGCACCAAAGTGGCTTGAGATAAAAACTTATCTAAAGTGGCCGATATTATTTCATCGTCATTATTGTACCGGTCACATAGATGCTTCCATGCAATTTGGTAATTCTCACCGGTAACAGATATCGAATCCAGTAACACCGATGCTGGATGTTTGACGCTGATTTTAAGATAATGAAGCTTTTGTACATTTGGAATAATAGAATTATCGTGGACAGTAGAACGAAAAAGATCCCGAAACGGCAACCAGCTGTTGTAATCACCGCAAAAGTAGGCAACTGAACGAACGGAAGACGTACTGACAGAGTTTCCAGCTGTGTGGAATTTAAGGTTGATGAACCAATTTCTGTAGTAGTATTATTCGCAGTTGAAGCGCTACTTTTGGCTTTTGCAAGCAATATTCGAATGCTCTGGAGTTTATTGACCATTTCCGCATAGTCGGCTTCTTGGCTAGTTAAGCCATCTTCACTATCCAACGTTACCATGATATCCTCATGAATTTTATCTAACTCCGTCCAAATAGCCTCGCACTGTAATTTATAGTCTTCTATTTCGTCGAAGTTTATTTCATTAGCAATTATAGTGTTAACTATATTGGCGAGTCTTGTCGCTTTTCCCTTAACAATCCGTCGGCGGATTAATAGTGCTTCCATTATGAGGCAAGATTAAAAGAACTTACGTTCCCGGGTTTCGGCACCAATGATTACGCTAGGCAAATCCCTCGTCAGAAGCGATACTTTGAAATCAGACGAACAAGGTTAAAATCGACATCTACTTTTATTTGAGAAAGAACTAATTAAAAAAAACTGATAAATTAAGACATTAGCAATGAATGAGCGGGACATCTCCGCGCACACTCGTCTCAGACTGAACAGCAGTCTAAAAACAATAAAGATAATTAGCATAACTCAAAAAAAAGATTACGGCGAACGGTATATCCAGACTGTCCCAGACGGCACAAAACGCAGCGCACAAAGGGCCAAGCATGAATGTGTATTCATGGAGGTCGAAGCAAGAATGTATTCATGGAGGTCGAAGCGCTATGAATGGCTGCTACATTGGGAAAGTAAGTACCGTCCGGATAGGTCCGAACACAGGGATTAATTACTGAATATCATATGAAGTTCAGATTTATACTTTATATTTTTAAATATGCCCCCAAATTACACACATTACATAAATATATAACATCCCTACCATAGTTTGCTACTAAATTTACCTTAAAATAATTTCATTACAAACAAGTAAAAGAAATTGCTACTCGTTGTGTTAAATGTGTTCGAATATAGATAAAAAAAACATGCAGAATATTGGGAATACTCAAAGACTTATTAATTCGTTTTAATATTTTATTTATAATGCGTTTCATATTAATTCTAATAAAGAGTAAATGTATTTGTGCTTGTAAAAGTACGATTTAATGTTCAAAGGTCTATTTGAGAGCAATGGTGCTACCACTTAAACTGAAGCTTCCCTTGATTCATTGTCTTCACCAGACCATCCATGGCTATGCGATTAGAGCAGTGATTCTCAACCTGCGGGGCACACTAGAGGGGAGGCGCGAGAATATCCAAGAGAAAATATTATTTTAAAAAATTGATTAACTGACTGAAAGGAAAGCACACATGCACATAGAAAACAAAATACATTTTGACATATTTAACAAATAAAGTAAAACAACTTACTAAATCAAAACTTATTTAATCAAAATATACTAAATTAAAAACACATTTAATAATTATTAGTGCCTTCCTTGGGCCTGTCTTGCAGAGCAAATTTTTTCGAAGGAAGGCTTAGGCCGCTTTTTCATTTAACGACACGATACCGATAAATCGTAAACGATCGCGAAGGGACGACACAACGTTTTATCGTATCGTCTGATGGTCAGTTTTTCATTGCACCGATATCGCTCGCCAAAAACGACAATTTTTACATTCAGTACGTGTTTGTCTGTTGCCGAGAGCACGTCTATTCTCGATGTGGCGCATCGCAACAAATTACTTTATAATAAACTGCGATTGTTGTATTTGCTGTATTTAAGGAGAAAGAAGAGATCAATAACAAAACGTTTCTGGGTGCATGATATCATCAAAGCAAGACATGTTGAAGGAGATTTTTGTGTTTTATATGAACGTCTACAAAAAGCTAGAGCTAACCACTAGAGCTGCACAGTGGGCTATTGGCGACGGTTTGACTAAATATTGCCTCCCATGCCTTTTCTCGAACAATCTTGTTCTTGTAAAATTCATCTCGCTTCTCCCAAATACAGGTCTTTACTTCCACTAATTCACACAAGTTCACAATATCGAACCTAAAAGCCATATTGATAATATAAATAAGAAAAAACACAGTAGACTATAGCAGGCGGCAACAAGTTTTTCGGTAACAAACTCAAAATGTCGTCACGATGAAGTAGGGAAGGCGCGTGCCCACGATAAAACGTCCCGATAAATTGTATCGTCTGATCGGCAACGACAATATCGTTATCGTGTCGGCTAGTGAAAAAGCGCCCGGCTTCGTATGTGTATTTTGCGTACCCCGATATCGTGCCGCTGAAATCGTATACGATTTATCGGTGTCGTGTCGTTAAATGTAAAAGCGGCCTTAATATTAGAAATAGCCACTCTCGGTTCTGTTTCTATATTTAGACGAGATCTATATTTTGTCTTTAAAGAAGCCACATCAGAAAATCCAGTTTCACAAAGGTAGGATGTTGAAAATGGTAATAGAATGCAAAATGCCCTTGTTTTTTGTGCAGAAAAATCATCCTCTACTCCTGCCCAAAATTCAAATAGTGATTTATTACTAAATTGTCTTTTGGTTTCGCCACTTGTCGTGAAGTCTATGAATTTTTCTTCCTAATCAATTGAGAGTCCTTCGGGAGTCTTATGAAATGGATCCCTAACCAAAGATACTATAATAACCCTACGGCTTAAAGATGGTAAACTCCCCATAGACGTAATGTAAGCCGATTGATGACTCCCCCCCCCCCCCCCCCCCGCATACTTGAAGTCACATGACGTCATAACAGGGTTGCACGTTGGCGTGTTAATCCCTTTTTTAGATTCTACTTGGCGATTTAATTCACGGTCTCGCGGAGATGCAGGAAAAGTACCCTTCAGGCACAATTATTAGGTAACGAAAGTCGAATTAGATTTCAAATAAAATTTATGAAAAAAATTTTAAGATTTTTTCATGTTCTTTAAAAAAAATTCATAAATTTTATTTGAAATCTAATTTCTTTCGTTACCAAATTTATTTTACAAAATTAATGCAGGCATAAAATTGCAGAAAGAAATAACAAAATGTATTTTTAATTATTTTTAGCATACTATTTAACGATAGAAATTTAATATAACAAATATGTTCAGTACATTTTCTAAAAACATATGCTTTTAGAAAAATATTAAAAATATAATTTTCTATTTTTCGCTTCATCGGACTTTCTTTCAATAATTTAAATATATATATATATAGAACTTTATACATGGCTGATGAAATATTACAAATTTTCAATCAACTTTAATTTATAACCAAATAATTGGTCATTTTGTACATATATTTGTTATCTTTAATTTTTTTTTTTTAATTAATTGAAACTTTCTTTTACTATCTGATTAAAAGGCATTAAAAATTTTCAGTTCTAACTCTATGAAAAAAAAATAATAGTTAATCTTATATTCTCATATCTTTAACGTTTTGGTAAAAATTACGTTTTATTTCTCCGTCCAATATTTCTCCAGGTTTTTTTAATTTGTAGCATTTCTATTAAGAATATTTAATTTATATTTATTAATATTTAGTTTGCATAAAATTAAGTTTGGGTATTTTTTCTAACATTCTTATTAGCGGGGTCTTTACTTTATGTGAGTGAAACAAAAATTACAAGACAAAACAATTCTGATCATATTTAGAGAACAAACAAACAATAATGGTTCGTATCTGAAAAGATTTATTTAAAAAATGTATTTAAACAGAGAAAACTATAAATTCAAATTTTATCGGAGAATAATTATGTATAATTATGAATGTAAAAACACGAACAAATAATTTTAGATAAATATTTGACATATAACACTCATACAAACCACTTCAAATTGTTTTTTATTCTCATCGTAGAAAAGTATAAAGAAATTGATTTTACTTTAGAATGCACTGTGACATTTGTTTATAAACTATAGCAATGCCTCTCCATTAAAGAAATCTAGAATATTTGAAGTTCGTGCATGCAAAACAAACATGTCAAAAAATTATATAAGCATTTAATTTTATTAAAAAAATATGTATCCATTTTTGCATTTTTTTTCAAAAATATTCCTTTTATTTTTAGAACTTGAAAATCCAAAGCTCCATTGAAATAAATGTATGCACCATTTTTTTTTCTGCGATTGGACTTGCATGTTTATTTATGCATGCACGATATTCATTTGAAATGTTAATGATGGTAACTTTTATAAAATACCGATTTCAAATTTAATTTCACAATGAAATCTTTTAAGCTTGTGCTGATAAAATGCCATCAATATAGGCCAATGAAGTTTTTATGCACAAAATCATCAAGTTGGAAAGTGTGAATATAAATAAGGTTTCATTCAAACCAATGCTGTTAACATTATTTAAATACATTTTAAGTACTTAGTATTTTAAATATTTTAAGATATTTGGTGACATCATAATAAATTATAAATAATTATAATAATAACTTCATTTACATTCTTCAATTAAGATATTATTTCTTACAATTAGTTTCTTTAAGTACCTTATTTTGTTAGTACAAGTGATATAAGTAAATAGCAAGTAGTTTTTATGACCATCGATATTACTAAAACAATTATTTCTTAAAAAAATCTATGAAATATTCATAACATTATCGAAATACGTAGAAAACTTTCCAAAATTCTGATTTCAAGATTGATCGTCTGTCATTACCATTTAAAAAATTGTATATTAGTTTCTTTACATTCAACAACTTCTGACAATATTTGTCCCTCGGCAGTTTTTGATAGTTGGTCAACGTCGCACTAGAAGTGCACAGTTCAATAGTTCAGTTGGCAATAGTTCAGGGTTATCTCAAAGAAGAGACCGCGGAACACTGTTCAGTATATTTTTACCTGGATTACATGACGAGGACAATATCTGAGTTGGTATCTAATGCAATCTGAATAAGCGTCAGAGCATTGGACCACGATTAGATTTAACGTGCACCATTTCCATATACACGCCGATGGAAATTGAATATCATTTCAGACGACTTTCGTAATTTAGTATCGAATCTAGCAATCCTCCGATCACGAGTTCACTGCGTCTGAACTTTTATCAAGTTATCATTCCGATTCGAACTCACAGTCCTCTGATTGCTAGCCGTATGCTGTACCTCGAAGTCACCGGCCTCTCACAGCAGTTTTTGAAGAGTAAACTGAAAAAAAAACATAAGTCAGTAAAAATGTTATTATATGAAAGAGGAAACAAATCGAACACTAAGAATTTTTGTGAAAAAAGAAAGAAATACTTATACTCAACAAGAATACTTATACACAATAAAAATTTAATAATTGTATACTTGTATGCCCCGTGGTTCAAGAATTAAAAGTTTCAGATTTGATCGAATTCAAGCTAATTGCTCATATAAGAAAATTAAGATAAGCTGAAAGGTTTATTTTTATGTTAAAAACTAATAAAATAAGGCAATACTTTATTTCAGTTAAAAAAGATGTTTTGATCAATTTTATGAATGTGCGGTCGAGTTACCTATAATATATTTTTTTTTTAGATATTTGTAAAATTTTGGCTCTTTAGGCATTTATTTAAAGTTTTTGTTATACCATTTTCCTAAAATATAGATTGCTATTATTCGTAAATCATTGAAACTAGTTTAAAACTTGCACATCAATCAAACAAATATAAAAATTTGCCTGGATTTTAAAACGTTGACAAACGATCTCCACTTATGAAAATTGGTTTACTGCTCAATTCCCTTATATAACTGTTCTTTCTGTTGACATATATATATAAAAAACTCCAAAGTGCTTCCAAGTCCAGTATTTATACTACTCGAATCCCGATCAATAGAACGCACAATAAAGTCGCGTAGTTTCATTTGAGACTAAGATTTTGTATAAAATAACATTCAAAAGTATATGCAAGCTTTAAAATGACTATGTTAATAATAAATTGCTTGCCACTTACCTTAAATATTGAGAATTATCCTTATTTGATCCGATATTTATTGCATATAATGAAATCAGATCGACATATTTACAGTCAACAACAGCACGGAATAACAAACCATCCTTGGCGCTCGAAGCATTTCAAAGCAGGCGCCAAAAAATAATGCGCTTTCTGCGCATGTCAAAACTTCAGGTCAAGCGCCTGTTAGGAAACTTCACTGCAGTGTTTTGTGACTACAACTTAGTGAGAGGGCGCCACAGTAGCATTGCCGAAGTTGACCTTCTTGTAGTTACAAGTTCTTTGCCCTAACCCACTCGTAACTTGCCATCAGTTTGTCGTCAGCAAGAAAATACTTTTTAAAATTCTTTGCCAGCATGGCTAAATGATTTTCAATGGTTACAAAAACAACTTTTACATGTTCTTCTTCAGCCTTGTAAGTTTTAGTACAATCTTCCACATTTTCAAATTTTGTTAGGTTTTTTTGCTTTAAATTTCTGCTCCACAATTCCAATTTTCTACAAAAAGCATTAATTTTATCACTCGTATCCAACATATGTGTATTTGCTCCTTGGAGTTGAAGATTCAAGTTATTTAATTTCTCGAATATGTCGACCAAGTAGCTCAATTTCATCACAAATAAACCATCGCGAAAATTTTTGGCTTCCGGTCTGTTTTCTTCTTCTAAGAAAATGGCGATTTCTTCTCTTAATTCATTAACACGTCGCAAAAATTTCCCACGTGATTACCATCTTGCCTTGCAATAAAATAGTAACGCTGAATGTACTGAACCCATGTCTTTACAAAGTGCGGAAAAAATGTTCGATTTCAGGGGTCTCATTTTTATATAATTTCTTACGGTTTCAACCGTGTAGTTAACACAATATTCAGTTCAGGACTCATTTCTTTCGAAGCCAAAGCTTCTCTGTGGATCATGCAATGTGTCCAGAAGCACTGAGGCGATTTTTGTTTTACAAGTGCTTGTATACTTTGGAATCTTCCGGACATTGAACGAGCACCGTCAGTGCTTATTCCGACGCAATTTTTCTATTCTATATTTGCCTCGTTCATAAAATCATTTAAAATAGCAAATAATGCGAGCGCTGTTATTTTGAGTTCTATTGGTTTGCAGAAAAGTAGTTCTACTACTGATACATTATCACAAAATCGAACATAGGCAGTTAAATGAGCATCTTTATTAATATCTGTTGCTTCATCAAGCTGTATTGAAAACAATTTGTCACGCAGCTTCGAGAAAAGCTGACACTGTACATCTTCAGCTATATCACCAATTCGACGAGCAACAGTATCATTTGAAAGAGGTATGGACTGCAATTGTTTTGAAAAATTATCTCCAAACATAGTTTCTACAATCTCAATTGCTGCTGGCAAAATAAGCTCTTCACCAATGGTGTGAGGTTTTTTACATCTGGCTATTTTATATGAAACTTTGTAAGATGCAATTAAAGCTTTTTTATTCACAGAAAAAGTTTCTTTAAAAAATGATTTTTGCTTTTGATATGATTTTAATTTTAATTTGAAGAATTCTCTGGGTTTGTTGACGTACTCACTATGAAGCGTTTCCAAATGTCGTTTAAGTTTATTAGGTTTCATGCTGTCTGCTGCCAATATTTTTGAGCAAATGATACACAGGGGCCTTTCTTCTTCATTTACTTCAGTACTTGTAAACCCAAAATTTAAGTATTCTTGAGAATATTTTATTGATTTTATTTTCGGAACCACGCTCGTCTGTGTGCTTGTTGATGCTTGACTATCGTCTAACTTCCGCTTAAAAATTTATCCATGAGTCTGCATAAATCTACTGCCGTGAATATTTAATATGGAGAATGGCAATTAACACGAAAACATATATAACTTACACATTCACGATAGATTCGATAGCGATAGAAGGATCGACTCGAATGGGACTGGCTGTAATTGAAACTTGTGTTATCGAAAATTTTCCTTCTTCCTATGAGAAAACATTTGCTCTGCGCATGCTCGAGACGGAATCGGTCGTGTGGATTCCCTTCCACAAACATTACTTATTTTTTTATCTTTTGTTTATTCATGCTTCTGTTTTATTTATTTTATTATTCGAAAAAATTTATTCCCATTTTCTAAATTTAGCTCACCCCGTCTAGGTTAACTTTCATTAACGAATTTTTCTACTTTAATATTCTTTTAACGTTTTCTCCCTGTTTGGTTTTCGTTTCAAATATAATATTTAAATTTTCCCCGCTTTCATTCGCTTCATCTGTTCACCGCGCGCTTGGCAAAATGCCAGATGTGGTTTCTCGCCAACGTTGGCTCACTTTTTCTCTTGTTTTGGCAGTTAGTTAAAAATAATTTAAAAACAGAATCCGAAATACACAATATACATTATTGTTGTATACATTTTATTGTAAGCGGGGGGCGCAATGAAAATTATGATTGAAAACTGGGCCGCGAATACTAAAAGGTTGAGAAACGCTGGAATAGAGCATACAAATCACGTGATTTGAATCCACCAATCGCAGAGCTGCCTGCAAAAACTCGCGGCCCTGTAGACTGGGCCTAAGCGTTTGAGGTTATATATTAAATGTATCACTTAAATAAAGCCAATAAGTTAGGATATATTGAAGAGATATTTTTTTACAATTGAAGACGTGGGCGCAAGAACCAGACACCTCCACTTTTTACTCATTTATACGTTTTTACTTACTCCAATATATATAAAAAAATCCTCGATCGATTGGTGCAAGCACTAAACATCTCTAAGCAATTGGCTATAAAGATGTGAAAGAAAAGGAGCTGTACTTTTGTATTATAAATACGATGCAAGAAACGTATGGTGTTTTTCGGGTACCCTGAACAATTTTGAAAACTGGAGATGTCTGATATGGTTCTTACACTTGTATCTTTCATTAGTAGCTTAAATAATGTACAAAAAAATTGAGATCCACTGGACAGATTTAAATAAACAGACTGGTCACAAACTGTTGGGCGATGGTCGTTATTTGTTGTATTGGTAAAATAAAATTTTATTTTTGCCCAACAACTTCGCTTATATTTTGAACAATAACTTTACTCGGGGATTGCATCTGAAGCGGAAGTTATGATATGTATAAATATTCAATTGCTTTAGGTTCAACTTAGGTTGTCCCCGAGTATAGTAACACAATAATTAGTATCAACAAATGAAGTAGTTAAAGCATAGCGAAAGTAATGTTTTATTATGTGCAGGAATGAAACAGCTGAACAATGACCATCGCCCACTAATTATTGGCCATCTTGTTTTTTTCGTCAAATAAAAAATATTTTCAGCAGTTTTTCCACAAATGACTTCGCCTATAGCCCATAGCCCATGCAGCTCTAGCGCGACGTTAATTCGTTAATTACGACCTTAATTCTATATTCAATCATTATTCAATCCAGGGACCACTGAATATTTTGTGAAAAGAAGTTGAAATATTTATAAAAAGCTTTTTTTGTCATATTGTTATGGAAAATTCAGAGAAGAGTTGCCTTCGATAAGATTTTATACATTTATAAAAACTGAGTTCATAAAATTGTATCAATGTTTTTTACTTTGGTAGGAATGCCCAATGCATCAATTCCTACTGTAGAACCGGTGAAGTCTCGAAAAATGTTTGGATGTTATGGAAGCAGTCCAAAGAAAAATTCCTGTATATTTGTTTCAAAGGTATTATTATTTATTTTATTTAAAATACTTAAATAACGATTAATAATTTATTAAATATTTATTATCGGAGATTTTTTCTTAATATTGTGTATATATATATATATATATATAATCACACATGGTGATCTAAAGAAACTGTTTTTCATTTCATGATTTGGCAACACAAGGTCGCCCTGTAATCTTGTAATGAGCAGCAACGTAGCCATGTTAGTCTTAGCACACAATGGGCGTCCGTTATTTTAGCATTTTAAAACATCTTCCTACACATTCGCGAATACTACTTTTGATGAAATTTGGAAGAAAATAAACATTATTATTTTAAATAAAAGAAGCTCAAAACGTATCGGAATGTAAACAAACGGTTGTCCTTCAATTCGGGTCTTCTCTTCGAATCACTTCGCACGGCGCGAGAATTAATGAGCACGCTGGCCGTGACATCATGAAAGATTCGAACGTTGAGCTAAATAATAACTGGAGTGTGTTCGTGCGCTTTTCAACCTTCTCTTTTTGAGACAAAACGGTAAAAGACACTTTTGCTAATTAGCTATTTTTTTTATTTAGGAGGGAATTTATGTTACGTTAATTATAAAATGTTATTTATATTTAATAATTCGAATGTAATGTTATTTATATTCAATAATTCAAATGTTAGGGTTGACGGAGGTCCCTAGTTTACATATAATTTATTAGTAATTTTTTTGAAGGTTATGTACTATTTTAATATATGTTAAATTGGGTTAACTTTTACAGGCATATATGATATTGATAAATGAATGCTATTTAATAAATTCTAATCTAATTTAAAATTAAAACATTTAAATTTATAATTTAGGAGGTATAGAACACAAAACAATCAAACATTTTCAAAAATATTTTACTGCTTTAAAAACTAGTTCAGTTCAATTTGAGTCTAAAGATACAAAACTTATATTTTTACTTCAAGTATTTGAATAAGTTTATTAAGTGAGTATCGAGGCAAATTGTGAGTTTCTTGTTAAAAAAAACGATAAGACGTTTTTTAATAGGTGTCCATGGAAAAGTCAATAGTGCAGAAGTATGGCATTGGAAAGGACATTGTTGCAGTGAAACACTGCAGAGATATTAGCAAGAAGGACATGGTGCTCAATGACTTCTTACCCAAGCTAAAAGGTGAATTTTCAAAAATATAGAATTCAGTTCGTCGTAATTTTACAAATGCATCTTGCACCCTTTGCAAGGTCATTCCAATACAATCTCCATATTTATATATTTTTTATTTTACAACAACTGCACAGGGTACTTAATGTATAAATTAACAGAATATTTGAACTTGTAAAATCCTTATAACTCCACGTGGAATTACCTTATGGGGAATTAATGACATATAGGCTGGCTCCGATTGATTGGCGGATGGATCCAAAGAATCGACAAACAAGTTTAGGCGAACTGACCAATGGGGTTATCTGAAACCTGTAAACAATGTGATGTCATAGCAGCCATTTAGCCTGAACCGAATTTTACCATCGTATAAAAGAATGTGGGCCGCATTGACCAGGCCAAATAATAACCGATTACGTTCTCTGGCCTATGTACTACGTGGGGGAGGGATAATGTTCCTCTTTGGCTGCAGTATCACTTTCGCCTACATAACTCAAAGTTGCATTAGGCTATGTATATAAATAATCTAGCATCTTGTAGAGGTAAATGAGCTGCGTCAACCAGGTTGGTCATTTATCCTCTCTTCCCTCTGATCTTTGTACCGCTTGGGGCTCGAAGGTGGGCTTGTGGGGTGGGCAAGGAAGCCTATGTGGGCCTAATGAAAGAAAAGCGTTTTTTGTGTTCAATAACATGCAGTTCTATTACTATTGGAAGAACAGAGAACAAAAGAACAGGTCGTTATTTTCTGCCTTTGAGTCACATCTCTTAATCAATAGGTTAGTAGATAACATTAAACATTTAACTGTTAATAAACTACAAAGAGCTTTAAACTGTTCCATATACTAAACTGACTTCATCTGCATACGCCTATGTTAATAGAAATAATTAGTTCTCAAATGGTGCAATTTTAAGGATTTTGCAGCATTCCATTTACTTCGTTTTGGCCTCCGTGGCCGAGCGGTTAAAGGCGTCAGCTGGGAATACGAAGATTCCTGGTTCGATCCTAGGCGATGGACTTGACAAAGAAAAGTAAAAAAAAAAGTTAAATTTTTTTTTTTTAACTACCAATGATCTTGTGATCGCTGGGTTGCTAGGTTCGCTTCAAAATACTAGAAAAGTCGTATAGAACATCCGCAAAAATTAACGGCGTGTATACGGGACTGGTGCATGATACATCTGATCGGGGTCCAAAGTCCCGACGTCTATTGAAGGCGTTGTGTGCCAGTTCAGGTGTTGACCTCGTCATTTGACCATGGTTCTAAAATAACGAGGTGCATGTATGAGTGTGTATGTGTTCCCAGATCTTTCCTTCGAGATATACCCCAAACTGTCGCCAATAGCCCACTGTGTAGCTCTAGTGCGACGATATTTAACCAAACCAAAACAACTAATTCTTTCGATATATTATAATTTTATTAAATTTAAATGATAAGTAATATAATTAATTTAAGTGGCATAAATTACTTTATTACTGGCATTTTTCTAATTTATTAATTTTCCAAAAAAGGCTGTTTAAAAATTGAAAATGGGATTTTAAAACTTGATTGTACAAATAACTCCTTATATTCTTTTTCTCATTTCAAATTTCCCATAATACTTTCCTTTTTACATCTTTTACCCACCTCAACGTACATTTCTTAAGAAAGATTATGAATCTTTTTTTTTAACTACCAGTACATTTAAGTTTCTTGACTTATTCGAGATATTGACATTTCTTGACATTTAAAAAAAAAACACAATCACTTATTTTTCAAATTAGAATGACCCTCGCCTTGAGAGCAAAAAAATATAATTACAACAAACCGATCGATGTTTTGAAGCATCGTCACAAGCCCCCTTAATTTCCGGAACTCGAGAAGAATTCGATATTAGTTTTTTTCTTGTGTGTCTTATTAAATCGAAATTTACACGTACAAAGAAGTTAATTGCATCTCCATTGATTTTCCTGTTAATTATAACACTTAAGCGCCCCCTCCCCCTCTACAAGCAAAAAAAAAGAAGAAGATTCTAAGAAGAATTAAGAAAGCATAAAACTTTTCTGATAGACCACATTTTTCTAATGCGTTCAATTGATAAACAAGCCGCAGTCACTGCAGATGATCATACTTCTTTCCCAAATAAAGGGTTGCTTAAACTAACCTAGATGTCGCCAAACACAATCGCCAAAAATATGGTTCGGTTTGGTTAATTAACGTCGCAGTAGAGCTGCACAGTGGGCTATTGGCAACGGTTCGGAGCCTATCTCGAAGGAAAGGCCCGGGAACGATGCCTCGTATTTTTGAACCATGGTCAGATGACGAGGACAACACCTGAGATGGCACCCAACGCCTTCAATAGACGTCGGGACTTTGGACCTCGATCAGATTTATCGTGCACCAGTCCCGTATACACGCCGTTAATTTTTTGTGGATGTTCTGGACGACATTCTAGTATTTTTGTAGCAAAGTTGGCAACCCTCCGATCGCAATATCACTACTTTTTACTATTCTTTAGTCTAGTCCATCGCAAGGTTTGAATCGGGGACCCTTGGATTCCCAGCAGACGCCTTAATCCACTCGGCCAGGAGGCCACCCAAAAATATGCTGAATGATGTGTAATCCTTCGAGCATGGATCCTAGAGAAATCATAAGGTTATAATCTCGCTAACATCTAAGTGAAGCCAACATGTATGGCCCCAGACACATGGTTTATTACGTTATCCATTCATTAATTTTTTCTACTTCATTCATAAAAATATCCTGTATTTCATGAAGTAACACATTTACTATTATTTCCGAATCACAGGAATCACAGGTCATAAATTTTGAAAGGAAGTCACGTGTCTGGTGCCATCAAGTCTGAGATGTTTGCATCACGATGATGAAGTCATATGCGCTATACTACAGTCCATTCATGCTCGAAGGTTTAATCCTTTAATGTTGAAAATGTATGCTCATTTTCGAAGAAACTTTCGTCGTTTTTGACGAAACAGACGCCAATTAAATATTTCATCAAACTACAGAAATTTATTACGGCTTTTTTTTCCACGAAATTTATTTCGTCAAAATTGAGGCTAAATTCAAATAAAAACCGATAAAGAAGAGTGTATGTGATTTAATTTTTATACAAATATACAGTTTTATTCTGAGATGGATGGTCTGACACTTTAAAACAAGAGTAAGGTCACTGTCTGCATTAGACAAAAAAAAAACATCCACTTCCCACCCCTTAAAGCATAAATTATTTATTAAAACCGCCTGTTGGCGCCTAGGTCAATCGGCCAAAACTTTGCGCAAAGGCCAAGCAATATCTAGTACTTCAGTCAGTTTCAAACAAAATTTGATTTCAGGCATCTCTTGGTTCATAATCGTATGTTCTATCGACCGAGCAAAAAGATTTTATTATTATTATATAAGGCGTCCAAATTTCTTCTACACGATGGTATGTCATTTATTTATAGTATGATTTAACGTGGAGTTATAAGGAGAGCAGAGGCCCATACTGCAGCCAAGGGCGACCCCCCCCCCTTTCTCAAGCAAGCGGTACATATGTCAGACAGGGGAATGGGTTAACAATCTGCCTATTCGTAACGTCTAACTTTCCTCTACACGATAGTACGTCGTTTATCATCATAGGAAGATTCCACGTGGATTTGACGTGTTTCGTTTTTTAACATAAGTGCAGAAAGGTACCCCATACTGATTTTATGGACATATTCACGTTTAAAAATAAGAGACTTCAAAACACGTAGGAACCCGCCAAATGGGCGATTTTTCCCGAAATCTGGAAGTGTGAGTGCCTAAAACGATTAATAATCGACAATCGATGCGCCATTAATTTTCTTGATGAAAGCCGACAACAAAGCTGCCCGAGAAATTGTTTACTTGAAGAAAAAATTGCGTTTCTTCGAGTGGAAGGGAAATGATTAATTTCTAAGTGTAAAAGAAATAATTATATCTTAAGCACGGCGGATACTAATTGCCGAACAAGAACATTATGAGGGAAGAAGGAACAAAAAATATTCTAATAACTACTATCGATTCACTTCAAAATGAATATGGAATCATAATTTTGAAAGTTGAACGATGGCAGACTTTTTGAGGCGACTAATTATTTCACTTTTCATGTCAGTTTGTCATAATTAATCCTGTTTGATTTTTTTGTTTGGCCTTTTTAATTTTTCCTCTCGCGATTCTTTTTGAAATTTCAGAATTTAGGATTTTCTAAAACTTGAAAGAATACTGCTAGGTGAACGGGTGTTTGTTTATTTTATATATTGGAACTACAAAGGGGATTTTTTTTAGTTCAGTAGAATTGGGATTAGTCGAATTTCAGTTAAAAATTTATTGAATATGTCGTTTTAGAAGCAGTTAATTTTTTTAATTACAAAAGTTTAAAGTCGTTTTCTTACGAAAAAGAACAAAATTTGGGTCCTTCAAAAACATTTATGAACAAATGAAAGATGCGAAAGTTCATAATCAACCATTTCATAGCATGTGAGGAACTTTTAGAAGTATTTTCATTAACAGAAAATTATGTTTATATTAAAATGCTTAAATTCATATATTTTAATTGTTTGTACTCTGTGCTTTGCTATTTAGGATTATTTCTTATTGTTTAAAAAAATATCGATGTTTTTTAAACACAAGTTTTATCGTTTATTTTAACCCTTTGCACTCCAAGAACACTTTACGATTTGTGTTCTTTCTATGGAACAGTTATTCCTCTTTACGTTCTTTTCCACATATTTTTTTATACTCATAAAGGGAAAATAATCCTGATCTGTTTTGTATTTGCAAGAGAACAAATTGAAAAAATATCTTTAAACACAAGATTTTGCTGTTCTCGTTTATTTTAAAGAACAGGGAACCAAAAGAACGAGTCGTTATGTTGTCGCCTGAGCGACGCCAACGGAGTGCAAAGGTTTAAACTTATGTATTCAGAGCCATAGCAATCGTCAAATGTGATAAAAAATAAATACATTTTACTTATTTTCAAATACCATTTTTTAACAGTGTCAACATAAGCAATCGCTTTTAAACCTTCCGTTCTTTCTACGGAACAGTTATTCATCCTTATGTAATTTTCACTAGATTTTGTTATACAGAAAAGAAAAGAAACATAATGCTTATATAGAGAAAAGAAACATACTCTGTTTTGGATCTGCAAAAGAAAAAGTTGAAAAAAAATATCGATGTGTTTTAAACACAAGATCATGCTGCTCTCGTTTATTTTAAAGAACAGGGAACCAGAGAACAAATCGTTATGTTGGCGCCTGAGAGCCGACAGTATAGTGCAAAAGTTTAAAAAAAACATCGATATATTTTTAACTCGTCTTTTTGCAGATCCAAAACAGGTTAGGTTTCTTTTTTCTATAAGCATAACAAATTCTACGGTAAAAAACATAAGGAAGAATAACTGTTCCTCAGCAAGAACGGAAAACGCAAAGAGTTCTTGGAGTGCAAAGGGTTAATAGTCAGCTTCAGCATAACTTTTTTTTATATACGCTGTAAAAAATAGGTACTTTAGAATGAGTACTTGAACCTCTTCTTTTTTCTTTGAGTACAATTGCATCGTAAATGAGCGATCACGTACTCAAATTTAAGTATTCGTACTTTCTCAAAAATAAGCAGTGTGATGTAATATTGCTAATCTCAGCTTCCATTCAAGCGATCTTAACAAAGCGACCTGACAAACTTAAAATAGTTGTTCAGAAGATAGTTTCCTTTATTATTTGGTGCCGATAATTAAATGGAAACTAAGTTAATACAACTAAATTATCTTACTTCCCATTGTTTAGGAGCACTTTTTTAACATTGTGAATGTTTATAACTTCTTCGCGGCGCTCTGTAGTACAACGGATAAGGCATTGGGCTGTGGTGCCTGAGCATGTGGGTTCAATTCCCTGTAAGCCTTGGTTTTAATTGTCGATATTTATTGAAAGTGATTTATGAAGGCAGTGTACGTAGGCAAACAACTGCTATTTTTATTCATATTTACTCATTGTACTCATTTTTGAGTTCACTTATTTTTCAAAAATCAAACTTATGTATTCAGAAGTATAATAAGCATCAAATGTACTCAAAATTGAGTACATTTTACTTATTTTTGAGTTCCTGTTTTTAACAATGTAGGTGTTCGCAAGACGTAAAAATAACACCTCTTTAAAGAAAAACAGGTATGGGATGTAACTGTTACATAAAAATAACATAAATATCAAACCTGTTTCTCGAATGCAAAAGTTAATTTATGCGGATGAAATAAATTTCTTTAACATTGAATTGTATATTTTCTGAAATGTCTGATTCAATTTTGTTTTCAGTCGATCCCGAGACCTATAAAGTGTATATTGCTGAAAAAGTGGAAGAAGAGGAGGAAGAAGTGTGGGTGCACTTGACTTGCGAACCAGCCAAGACTCTACCTCTAGCACAGAAATACTTTCTGTTTTAACGACTAGTGTTCATAGGCAAACGATTAATCAATATAACGCAATAAAACTAATCTTGTTATTATTGTTGTTCAATTTAACTATATACATTTCTTCAGCCAGAACTTTTTTAAAAGCAATGTGTCATTGCCCTATGAAAAACTGACTATTCGGAGAAGATGAGTAGCCCTAAACGACTGCTCGAAGGAGGTACCAGCTTTTTAAAAAAAAAGCAATGTGACATTGCCCGGCTTCAAATCCGACTGCTTAAAATGGTAGAGTAACCCAAATGACTGTTCGAAGGAGGTATCAGCTTTTTTTTTTTAAAGCAATGAGTCGTTGCCTGGTCCCAAAATGAACTGTTTATTTGACCATGGTTAAAAAATACGAGGCAGTGTTCCTGGGACTTTCATTTGAGACACATCCCGTACCGTCACCAATTGCCCACTTGCAACCCTAGTCCGACATTATTTGGTTTAGTTTGGTTTGGTTAACGTCGCACTAGAGCTGCACAGTGGGCTATTGGCGACGGTTCGGGGTCTATCTCGAAGGAAAGACCCGGAAACATATACACATTCACACACACATTCATACATGCACCTCGTTATTTTAGAACCATGGTCATATGACGAGGAAACTGGCAACCAACGCCTTCAATAGACGACGGGACTTTGGACCAAGATCCAATTTATCTTGCACCAGGCCCGTATACACGCCGTTAATTTTTGCGGATGTTCTGGACTACTTTTCTAGTATTTTGTAGCGAAGCTGGCAACCCTCCGAAATTATTTGAACTAACCAACCCAAAATTGACTGCTCAAAGAAATGGGATAGGAACTTTAAAGTGCTGCTAATTGAAAACCAGCAGGGCGCAACTGATGTAGCAACCCGTGAAAAAGTTCTTTCTGGATCCAACTAATTACTAGAAGCTTCCACGGACGCCTATATTTAGTTGGTTTGGTTTGGTTAATTAACGTCGCACTAGAGCTGCACAGTGGTCTATTGGCGACATTTCGGGGCCTATCTCGAAGGAAAGACCCGGGAACGATGCCTCGTATTTTTGAACCATGGTCAGATGATGAGGACATCACCTGAGCTGGCACCCAACGTCTTCAATAGACGTCGGGACTCACCTATATTTAGAAGAAAGTGTTAAAGTAATTAAGGATTTTCTCGTTGAATAATATAACACAAAACAATTCGGTTGGTTTTGTTTGGTTAGTGAACGTCGTACTAGAGCTGAAAAGTGGGTAATTGGCGAAGGTTCCAGGCCTATCTCAAAGGAAAGACACGGGAACCATGCCTCGCAGTTTTAAACCATGGTCAGATGACGAGGACCTGGCACCCGATGCAACATCAATAGGCCTCAGGACCTTGGACCCCGGTGAGATTTACCGTGAACTAATCACGTATACACCATTTATAATTTGTTGTATGTTCTGGACGATTTTCTAGTGTTTTTGTAGCGAAGCTGGCAACCCTTCGATCGCAAGATCACACTACTTTTTTACTGTTATTTGTAATGTCCATCGCACGGATTCGAACTAGCAATCCTCTGATTACTAGCTGAACGCCTTTATCCACTGGGCCACTCGGGGCTCCGTGAAAAAAGGCGTCAGCTGGGAATCAGAGGATTTCTGGTTCGATCCTGCGCGACGAACTTACAAGGAAAAGTAAAAAAGTAGTGATCTGGTGATCGAAGGGTTGTCAGCTTTGCTACAAAATACTAGAAATGTCGTCCAGAACATCCACAAAAAAATTTCAGCGTGTATACGGGACTGGTGCACGATACATCTGATCGGGGTCCAAAGTCCCGACGTCTATTGAAGGCGTTGGGTGCCTTGCTCAGTTGTTGTCCTCGTCATCTGACCATGTTTAAAAATTACGAGGCATCGTTCCTGTGTTTTTTCTTCGAGGTAGACCCCGAACCGTCGCCAGTAGCCCACTGTTCAGCTCTAGTGCGACGTTAATTAATTAAACAAACAAACCAATGGGCTTCTCAAAACAATTAGGAATTCAGTCTCCATCAACAATACACCACGCAGCTAGTAGCTGAATAAAACGAAACAATACTATACGAAATCACCGGAAAAATAATTAAACTAATCCTCAGCTAATCCTACAGGGTCCTTTTCAATTCAACATTTCTCCAGTTGCGCGACAGGCAAATGTCACCCCTAAATTCAAATTGGCGCAACAGCTCTCTTGAATGCAGTGCTGTTTCCCAGGGTTTATTGAAATGCAAATTTTAAATCCCCTCGCCAATTCCAACACGGCAATCAACTGTTCTCCAATCCCTTGGATTACTCAGGCAGCTTCGGTTGTACCTTGTTAATTTCAGATTGGAATTTTCCCCTTTTCTCTGATAATTCTTCTCGCCAAATGGCGGGAAAGGCTGCCAAGTCGGAGATTTTAAAATCGTCGAAGAAACACACATGAAAATGCTTTGTTTTAATGTTTAGTAAGTAGTTGAAAAGTTTGTTTTGAACTGAGCAGTCTTTGAATTTACAAGTTTTTGGGAAACAGTACCCAAAAAATTGTAAAATAAAAAAAATTGTCCCCCCCCCCTCACATATTTTCCATAAACCGTACATGAACGGAAATTCTTTATTAATTACTACTCAAATCAAAGTTTCCTTTTAATTTCTACGAAATGATAACATGCGAAAAAAATAGAAAACACTATTTATTTTTTGAAAATTAAAGCAATCCTTTCTTTTCTTTCTTTTAAACATGCGAATGGGTTAATTTTAATATTAACTTATATAACGAAACAACAACAGGACCATAATGGTCCTGAAACAACAGAAAAACAGTAAATTTATCATGAAAACGTTTGGAGAGGTTCTCGTAAGTTCTCTTTTCACCCACCCATCCCCGCGTTTCACGGAAGAGCAAATCAGCTTATTGAATCTCAAGTGCAGTAAAACAAGAAAATTCATCTCGGCTGTACCTTCTTACAAATGCAATACATTAGCAATGAAAAGTCTAGCATGGGGGAATCTCCATTCTAACGTAGAGGTTGCCATGGCCACGATGCAGCCGATTTCGAATTTCCCTTTTTGGCTGCAGTTTTGATTGAATATAGTTTTCCACCTCCTGAATTGTGCATTACGGTAGGCTTGCTATTTATCGGAGATTTTGTTTACTACTGTAGAAATTTCATTTTCAATTCTAATCTTTCATTTAGGAAAATTACTAAAATACCTGATTTTAGTTTTAAATAAACTAATAAGTTTAGGAGTAGTAGCCCGGCTGTACTTGCTGTAGTGCACGAGCTGCCAGTGCAAAAAGACTCACTTAAACAGAGTGTGTCGCATTTCCAGGCGTGTCAATATTTTTAATTCATTAGAGAATAACTGAATATTTTAATTTAGTATTAAATAATGATAATAGATGGCGCCAAACGTACGAGTTTTTGAAATATTTTTTGTTAAATCTCAATTTCAAAATCTGTTACTTAAAAATTCGAAATTTATAACTTATATCGTATACACCTGAGGAATTAAACAACAAGTACTAACTGTATTAATATAATAAATAATTTGGGAGGTATAACCATTTAATTTAAAAATTGTCTAATGATTTATTTGGTTAAAGGTATCTAACGAAACTCCTCAAATTAATATTCTAAATATTATTTCTATAATATAACATCATTTACAGGCAAAGAATTTTAACAAGTGGTGTATCAAAAGAAAGAGAATTTCCAGGAGCATTGACCAATTGTACATTCTCCTCGTAGATATAAACGGTTTGTTTAAAAAGGATTATTGCATAAAGAAATCCCTTAAAAAATATTTCCAACTATTATCTAGAACGTGAATTTTTTTTCGTAGTCATTAGCACTTAGGACTTTGGAGCGGTAGGTGGCGGGTTCGTGTCCCGGAAGCCACTCAATTTTTGTAATGTCTATACTTCTCGCACGGGAACTCTAGTAGTTTATAATTACACATATAAAGAAAGTACTTTCGTAACCAAAAATAAAAATTTATATTTAAAACAAAATGTTCTATTTGGATGTCACAAACAAAGGTCGCAATAGGAGTTGTCAAAAATTATTTTCTTATTTTTAAAAAGTGTCATTTAGGTAGGCCCTTAACCCGCTAGTGAACGATTTATTTCTTTTTTAATGAAAAAAAAAATCGTTTTCTTTTTGCCCCTGTACCGCTGCAAAAATAGATTAAAAAAATGCCTATTTAATTAAATAATTAATTCAAACCATTGTTTAACGTATATGCAAATTCATGTGTAATTACTAAATTAATTTTTCAAAATTATCCAAATATATTTAAATACAATCTACATACCTCTGATATTAGCTAGGATTTTTGGTAGAGCCAGATTATACTTATAAGTAATAAAACAATCTTCGAAAACTTTACCTCCACGAGCCAGTTTTAGAAGACCTCGAAGCAACTGATTGTCTTTATTACAATCGTTTTTATAAAGATAAGGGACCTTAAAGCGGTTATAAGAACCAGGCACATGGTTTCCTACGTGATAATACTATAATAGTTAACATAAAACTCAATAGATGCAACTAATTATCATTTTAAAGTTGTGTAGCATATATGCTACACAAGGCGCGAGATTTATCACTACTAATATTTTTTTTAAAATATCAAACATTAAAATCGCCAAATTAGCACTTTTCGCGCCAAAAGACATTCCAACCCCTTTCCGGAATTCCACCTCATTACCACAGTAACATCTTGGAGTTCAATTCCAAGAGAGTAACTCCAAGTCATAAGATGGCAACTCCAAGTCATAAGACACAGAGATGCAAAGAGGTAATCACTTCTCACCTGCGATCTTAATCCCGCGTCTCGGAAACCAGCTGCTTCAACTCGGTTAAGTTGTATGTTAACTAAGCGCTTGGGATGGAATTCAGCTGCTCTACAACTAACTACCTGCTGAGGAGGTCCCTCTGGTCATATCGGGATAGTTAATATCAGGTGAAACGTGAAACCAATCGGGAATAAGCACGTGGCATGCTCTGATTGGGTAGTTTGAAATCTGTGTCTCAGAGGAATACCTGCTTCAGAAAGCATTTGAGACGACGGTATCTTAATCCTACAGAATGAGGCCGGGTTATATTGGAGTCTCAAATTACGTACAAAAGCAAATGCATAAGCGTGCTATCGCAATAGTTGATTCGAGTGATACCCTGCAATTTAGGGCTCGTACTATACGGACGCAATAAACGCGCGCGTGCTTTTGAAATATGATTTGTGATTGGTGGATATAAACCATGTGGTTTGTATGCTTCAATCACAGGTCTTCCTGCAAAGCGCGCGTTTATCTTGTTCGTGTAGAACGGGCCTAAGAGGAGACAGGAGTTCTTGCTAACAAACATAAGCTTTTCTTACGAAGATAAAAATAAATGTAAAGTAAAGTTCTGAGAAATTTAGAATTTTTAATTTAAAAACAATTAACACGTGTGGTTTGGTTTGGTTAATTAACGTCGCACTAGAGGTGCACAGAGGGCCATTGGCGACGGTTTGGGGCTATCTCGAAGGAAAGACCCGGGAACACATACACATTCATACATGCACTTCGTTATTTCTGAACCATGGTCAGGTGACGAAAAACAAATAACACAATCATAACTACATATTTGATTTGTTGTGATTATTACTCTTAAATAAAAATAATTGTTTTAAAAATAACTAGCTATATGGTCCGGTGTTACCCGAGTTTTACTCAGTGATTTCTAGAGAAGAATCTTTTAATTGTTCAATGAGCCGATTTTCACATTAATTTTTTCCGTGGCGCCATCTATCGGTATTAGTAAAAAGTCATTTCTACTTTAAGAGGTGGGGAGTGGGAGAGGGTTAGATTTATGAAATACATGAAATTTCATGTATTTAAATATAACCTATAATATATATATATATATATATATATATATATATATATATATATATATATATATATATATATATATATATATATATATATATATATATATATATATATATATATATAAGGGATATATTTTAAGCAATGGCACAGCTCGCCCATTCCGTTGATTACTACAGATTTAACATGCACCATTTCCATATGCACGGTGGCTATTTATCGGTGCACTAAGAGAACGATTCTAAAAACCCTCCGATTACCAGGTCGTTACGCATTTTTTGTAATGGAACCTGCAACCACCGGATACCGAGTCCGACGCCTCCACCATTCGGTTACAATACTGAGACTAATAAATCAAACATCAATCTGAGAGATTATTATTTTACATTCATTATGACGAAAAAGCGAAACTTTTCTTAACACAACGCACGCACTCCGATAGTTCCCCATCTTAAAACATGCATCCTTTAAAGACCCATCACGCATTTACTAAACGGAATCAACGTATGTCTTAAACAACGACCGAAATTCCTAAATAACGACTGAGACTTTAAGTTATTGACGATGTCGCGGCCGCATCTGACCAGAAATATGAATAATTCAGGAAATTCATTTCGAATTTGAATTGCGACTGCGAAAAGCTCTCTTCTTGAATAAAACAGTTTATTCTTGTATTTCGACTCTGCATGTGCCAAAAGGGGGATATAACATATTGACTTTCTGGTTGCAGTTAATCCACTGCTAGCGCGGGAATAATGACAAGTGGTTGTGAATTTATGAATTTAAAATTGAGAAGAGGTATTAATGCATTTTATTAGGTATGTTCGTTAGAGAGCAAATAGGGTAAGTGACAATTCATTAATTTTTAAGGACAGTCATTTCAATGAATTTACTGCAGCGATCTATTGTAAACATATTATTTCCAATACAAAAATGTAATATTATTAATTAATGATTATTAACAAGTCATCTGATACTTAAGCATTTGTCACTTTGGAACATTATCACGCTCACAGAAATAGCTGTCTCATTTTTAAGCATTCTGCGATCGTCTAGCACTATTAAAATGTTTGTGTTCTCATATTTGACAAAACTTTTGTAATTTTTGACAAAACCTTCGAGCATGGATCCTTCATAGTAGAGAAATCATAAGGTTATAATCTTGCTAATATCAAAGTGAGGCCAACATGTAAGGCCTCAGACACGTGGTTTACTACGTCATTTATTCATAATTTTTTTCTAGTTTTCATAAAAATATCTTGTACCTCATGAAGTAACACATTTACTATTATTTCCATATCACAAGTATCGCGAACGTTTTTTCATTCATAAATTTTGAATGGAAGTCACGTGTCTGGTACCATCAGGTCTGAGATGTTTGCATCACGATGATGAAGTCATATTCAGGGACCGACTTACAAGTTTAGGGGCCCAGGGCAAAAGAGCATTAGGGGGCCCCTCGATGTAACTCAAATTAAAACTGCTAAATTTCTGTATAGGAACACAATGCGAAAGGACGTAATCAATCAGCTTTAATGCAAATTTAAATACTTCGAAAAATTTATTTTTTTATAATTGCTAAATTTTTCTTTTGAGAATTTGACTGAACGTTAATTGTTGCAGACCGGCCCACTTGGGGGATGATTCACTGTGCTGAGAGGCCCCATTTGGGTTTGGAATGTGGCATCTTCCACTTGAGAAGTTTCGGTTCGGATTTCGAACAGAGAGAGCACTAGGCCGCCATTGAGTATGGTTGGATAAAAATTCAGCTCCTCCACAAAAAGTATTGTTTGGGAATGTAAATAAAAACTAGTTAAGTTTTTAAAAGATGTCTCTTCTCCTTGAGTCTTCCGAACTACAGGAAATGCATCGAACCTGGTAGGTTTGCATTTGCATTTACAAAATTATGGCGCCCGAACAGGGACTCGAGGAAAAAGAGACAATGGAATCTCTCAAACAAAGACGCACAGCCGTGCGAGGTTCATTCACAAAGGCCGTTAAGCTCTTACGTGAGCTTATAACGGAAATGGCTGAAGCCGTGAATGTCCAAATAGCTTTGAAACAGCTAGAAGAAAAAGCCAAAAAACTCTTTGCCCTAGACGTTGTGTTCCAGGAACTCCTGCAGGGTCAGGAAGAGGGATGCAGCCAAGAAGACTTCAATAAAGAATGCTATGCTGCCGAAGTATATGAAGAGAAGCTTATAGCTTGCCGTGTCCGAACTACAATACATCTAAAAGAATTGACGATCTCGTCGAGGGATGGAGATCGCGTTCGAATCCGAGGAGATTCATTCCCGGCCGCGGTTGTGACCCACTCAGCCGATTTCATCCCCCCCCGTCCCAGTATTGAAGGTCTCGACGACAGATGAAGATGCTATTCGAATCCGAGACGATTCCTTCCCGGTCGAAGTAGCGACCCCCTCAGCCGACTTCATCCCCCCCGACCCAGTGCGTCGAATGCCGGAAAGGCTTGTGTATGATGCAAGTTGTAAACAGAAGGGATTATCGTCTCCGAATCAATGTTTAGAAAAAGTGCCAAACCTTCTACTTAGTGCATCTGATAGTGTAAACTCGGGTAAGTCAATAACTTATCGTCATACAAATGTTTGTTTTGGTGTAAAATGCTCACCATTTCAATTGTGTGTCACCATAAACCATCGTTTGAATCTAGTGCCCAGTGTTTTTACCACAACTGCCAATCTTCTAAATGTTGATGATTGTATCCCAAGTTTCTGTGACTTGGGGATCACTGGGATTCGTCCATTCTATTCGATGGACACTTCAACAGCTGTTAGAAACAGTTTCAACAGTTTTCGGTGCACATTAGTGTTAAATCGAATTAAATACATTCTTTCTGTGACTGATCCTCCTCAGTTGTGGCATAAATATACCAGGTGTATATAAAGCTGCCGACCTCAAGTCTCGTGATTGTTTAACTGAAAAGTTGAAACAATTAAAATGGTGGGAGGGTCCATCTTGGCTCTGAAAGTCAGAATCCAAGTGGCCTTCTAGTGTAAATATTCTAAATGAAGAGATAATTAGTTCTGAGTAACTAAAAAGTGTTAACTGTACATAATGATGTAGTGAAACAAAACCAATTGTATATTGAATATGTCTCTTCATATTTAGAAATTTAAGACTCTTTAGATTTCATAACAAACTCTAGCGCTGGTAACGTACCAAAAGTGGTCGAACTATGAATACACCAGATCGTTTGAGATATTAAGCATACAATTAGAAAATTAATATTTAGAATATTTTTTTCAATTTATACTTTTTTCTTGCATTTAAATTTATATATGTATATATATTTTGGCATTAATTAGTAAGCATTCTTTTAGTTAGCAAATAATTCATTGTTTTTGTTTTCAATGAACTATATGTGTATATTTGTATATATTTTTGTATCCTTTTTGTATATTTGACTTTGCTTTTGTGGGGAGAGCTGTAGTTAGTAAAATTTGAGTTTATAAGTTTAAACTCAAAGGTGGGAGAATGTTGCAGACCGGCCCACTTGGGGGATGATTCACTGTGCTGAGAGGCCCCATTTGGGTTTGGAATGTGGCATCTTCCACTTGAGAAGTTTCGGTTCGGATTTCGAACAGAGAGAGCACTAGGCCGCCATTGAGTATGGTCGGAAAAAAGACAGCTCCTCCACATAAGCATTGTTTGGGAAGAAAATAAAAACAAGTTAAGTTTTTTAATAAGATGTCTCTTCTCCTTGAGTCTTCCGAACTACAGGAAATGCATCGAACCTGGTAGGTTTGCATTTGCATTTACAAAATTAATGGTTGGTACTTCAACAGAGTTTCTTCATTCGTTTCTGTTTCTGTTCCTTTTAGCTTTTTTTTAGTTGAGCCAGATTCGTACATTCTACCCATTTTATAGTTAGAAAATACCTAATGATTACAATATCAGAAAATTTGGTATAGGAAAAAAGTATCCGTAAACGACTGTGGATACTTTGTTCCTGTACCAAATGTGCAATTAGTTAACCCAGTTTGTTTATGGTGTTGGTCATGAATTGAATTTTTCAATTGATCCAAAGGGCATTTCTTTGACAAGCGCAATGGAAAAGGCGACATACATCATGAATGTGCTGAAAATGTTCAATTGATTTAATTGGATGAAATAGTAAAAGTTTTGCAAAATAATTAACAATTGATTTAAAAAAATTGATTAAAACAATTTTATAAACTAAATTTAATTAATTTTTTTAAAAAATCGTTAGTAAATTTATTTTTAACTTTTTTACATATATTTAGCATTAAATAATTTTTGGGGCCCCCTTAAAATGGGGGCCCTGGGCCCCGAGTGCCCCGAATGCCCTGCCGTAAATCAGTCTCTGGTCATATTCGCTCTACTACAGTCCATTCATGCTCGAAGGACAAAACAGACCTCTGCTTTACGCTCTGATTAAAAATTTCGTCAAAGTGAGAAAATTCATTTTGTCGTTTTTTTTAACGGAATTTATTTATCAAGAATGAGGACGATTTTAAATATTATAGTAATTTAATATTGACGATCTAAATCGTACCGCGGACCTCTCGTTCCAGAGTCCAACGCTCTATCCACTCAGTCAAGAAGGAGCGTTTGAATTCTGACAATATAAATATAAGAACAAAACATGAGCTAATGACTAAGAAAATGACCGAAAAGGAATATGAGTAAATGACTTTCGTTCAAAATTTGAGGATACCTGTTTCGTCAAAAGTCACGTGATTCAATGACGAAACGATTGTCAAATATAACGAAAGTAGCCATCACGATTACAGAATTCTCAATAATGAGACTGCTATTTATGAGACTGAGCATTATTAACACCGATCGATAATCAACTGAGTAACTAAAAAATCACTCAGGAACTGCCAGGAGATTGTTATAACTACAGTCGTCTCAAGACTTTAACGTTTCAGATTTCGAAATCGCCAAAGATGAAAAATCGCCAAACTAGTATTATCGCAATCCGTACAAAATCGACACATTGGCGATTGTTTGCCAAAGTTATTAGCGCGGTAACGAGCTAAAGTAGCATGTCCGATAATTGCTGAGTGAGCAGATATAATTTCAGTTTTTCAATTGTATGCAACTAAATGATTCAGGAGGAGACAACTACAAGTAGATCAAGGATGACATCTTCAAGTAGATCAAGGATGACATCTTCAAGTAGATCAAGGATGACATCTTCAAGTAGATCAAGGATGACATCTACAAGTAGATCAAGGATGACATCTACAAGTAGATCAAGGATGACATTTACAACTAGATCAAGGATGACATCTACAAGTAGATCAATGATGACATCTACAAGTAGATCAAGGATGACATCTACAAGTAGTGCGCAGTTCCTCAACGTCACAGCAATTACGTCACCGTCTACTTGTTCACTATTGGTTGGAAGGGACGTTGTGGGTGTGCTCTTTAAACCATAACATGTATCTAATTAAACAAAAAGCTACATTATAAATACACAAAAAACAGAATATTCCTTTTGAAATTTCTAGAGTTGATAGTTTAGAGAAGATATTTGAAAGAATTAGTAAATATTTTTTATTTTCAAGTCTGAACTATTTGTTGCAACGCAGAGGAGAATTTTTTCCCTCTGAGTTATTCGGTCTGTCCTTCTGAAACAAGTATGTAGAGGGCGCTGATCGCGTTTTCAAGTTTCGTTTTCTCTAGTGAACACTCTTAACGTTGTATTGGCGTTTAATATCTTCATTAGGTTTGGTAAAGTATGTTTTAAAATTAAAGTGTCAGGAAGTAATAAGTTAAACATATCGAAATAAAATGTATTTATTCCTCAGACTTATACAAATACAAATACAAATACAAATATTGACGACCAACAACAGACTCAAGGCCCAACAAGGTTGGTCCATCTAGTACCTCTTAACTATCCCCCAATGCATATCTAATTTTAGTAGCCCTGTGCTGAATTTTCTCTAACAATGCAATGTCTTTTTTAAGATATGGTGACCAGAACTGTACAGCATACTCAAGATGTGGCCTTACTAAACCTCTGTACAATGGCAAGATAATATCCTTAGATTTTGATTAAACACTTTTCCTGATGTACCCCAACATTCTATTAGCTTTTTTGCTAGCCACTGTACATTGATGACTCATTTTAAAATCCTCATTTACCAACACACCCAGATCGCTTACAATCTCACTATTTTTGATTTCTGCACCCTGTAAAATATATGCAGCTTTACTATTTTTGATACCCATGTGCAACACTTGACATTTTCTGATATTAAAAGACATACCCCATTTAACAGCCCATTCCGATATTTTTGTTAAATCACCTTGTAATTGCTCTATTTGTTCCCCAGAATTCACAGTCCTCATAATTTTTAAATCATCTGCAAAGATGCTGACCTTGCTCCCAATCTCCCAACTGATATCATCAATAAAAATAATAAATAAAAGTGGACCTAACACAGAACCCTGTGGCACTCCACTTTTAACTTCTGCCCACTGAGAGTAATTACCTTTAATTTGCACCCGCTGACTCCTACCAATTAACCAATTCCTTATCCATTGTAAAATTTCACCCCCAATCCCTAACCTTTCCAACTTGAACAGCAATGCCTCGTGGGGAACTTTATCAAATGCTTTCTGGAAATCAATAATAAAAATGCAAGTATTTAGGAAATAAATGCAAGTATTTAAAAAAAAATTAGCAAAAGTAAATCACAAAGAAACGCCAGCTGTTTTTGAATCTTCCATTTAAAAAATCGTGTTTTTATAGTGTCAATTCTCATTATAGTATCTACAGCATTACATTTAAAAGAACTTCACTATAAAAGTTTTGCAATTAGTCGTTCGAAAACATTGTTATTTTACTTTCGTACCTAAAAACAGCCAATTAGACCGTTAAATCTCAACAAAAGATTTTCCAACGTTTATTTCCACACATTCCAATAATAAACACTTGTAGATGACAGATTTTTGAAAGTTAGAAACGAGCTAATGACGTACAATGGATTTGCTTTATAAGAAGCAGGAATTCTTTGATTTTAACATTCGGATTTCGCTATTTAAATTGCTATAAGACGTGAATTCGAGAGAAGACAAAAACTAAACATTCTTTATTTTAAAAGCCGGCATGTTCAAAGGTTTTAATGATCACTATTGAGTTTTCTTTTTTATTGTATATATCCGCACAAAGTTACTTTGGTTTGCATAGTTCTAATATAAATACTAAATTTTTTTTTAAAATACTGTTTCTGAAAACAATTGTTTCAAGTTCTGTAAAACTTGCCCATCAATTTAGATTTGGAATATATTAAATAATCTTTTCTAAAAAAAGGGAAATCGACTTTAAGGAAAATGCGCTAAAGAGTAAAAAATAATTTTTAATTTTACGAACGAGTTGCAAAAATTGAATTATTTAATGTCAATTTTATACTTATTAAAACTTTTTGAAATCATCGCCAAAATTTAGGTATAATTTTTGTAAATTGGCACCAACTGCAAAATGTTTTAATAAGTATAAAATAGATATTAAATAATTAAATTTTTTCCAACTCGTTCGTAAAATTATAAATTATTTTTTACTGTTTAGCACATTTTCCTTAAAGTCGGTTTTCCTTTTTTTTAGAAAGATTATTTTATTTTTCCCTTTTTAGTTTTTAATTTAGCGGGGGACTAGCACCATGCTATTATTCACCAAGAAATTCAAGTAACAACTTGTGCTTACATTTTGTCTCAACAACACAAACTCGTAAAACAATCCCTATCCATGGCAATAAATGCTGGGTAAACGAAATCTCATTGTTGTACAAGTTCTGTTGAACAATGAAAACATTTTGAAACGGATAAATTGTTTAAAAAAACTCCGGTTAACCGACATTTCCGGGTCAAGAACAGCCGGATAACCGATTATTTTTACAGATTTTGTTTAAGTGGATATTTCGCTATCCAACAAAAAAATAATTTTCGAAATCGGACAATATTTTTTTAAAACGGTCCGGTTAATTGAGAATTCCGGATAGTGAAATGCCGGATAACCGAATATTTTTTTTAATTGCTCCTAAATGAAACATCCCTTATCCAACAAAAAAAATTGCAAACATATCTGAAGTGGAACCGAAATCCCGCGCGAACATACATAAAAAAAACACATAACTGACGAATTTAAAATCTCTCGACTTGGCGCGCGTTGGCGGTTTTAATTTAAAGTTTCTGGCGGTTTAATTTTGGAGTTTTTTTGGGCTCGCTGGGTAGTCGGTTAAAAAAGAATTTTTTTCTTCAACTTGCATTTAACAATGCATTTTCATCAATTTGTGAGAGTTTGTAACAATGTAGTTGATTAACGTAATAGTAGGAATACCGCGTACTGTTGACGCCTAAAAAGAAGCTGGTGGCCTAGAGGAACAGTATCCGGCTAGCAATCAGAGGATTGTGAGTTCGAATCGAAGCGGGCTTGACCTAATGTTAAGCTGTAGCGATCAAGCGATCGGTTGTCCAAGAATATTTCCTATGTACACTCAGAGGTGTGCGACTAATATATATATATATATATATATATATATATATATATATATATATAAACACATTATTATTGAAATTGGTGTTCGTGCATTCCCCGGGTTGGGGTTGTTTGGACCCAAGCTACATTTCCTATGAAATAAACAATTTTAATGGGATTAAGTTGGACATAGAATCTAGAAATAAAACAGAAATATTTTAGTTTTAAGAATGTTTATGTAATTTGACATTAAATTTGAAAGTACATTAAAAATGCATCATAAATTCTGTAATGTTGAATGAATTGATATTTACGCTCTCCATTTATATCTTTCTAACTAGTCCTACTAAGGATAATAATATCTGAAAGAGTTCCTTTACATTTTTGAACTAAAAACAATCCCTTTTTCATTAGTTTTGTTGAACTAATTTTCTTTTTTTTATCGCACCATCGCTCATAAAAATAAACAAACTTGTATTGGTACCATGGTCTTTCGAATTGAATAGTCAGCATTTAATAATTGGGGGGATGTAAAAAATCTTTATTTTAACAACCATATCGTATTTATCCCTTTACAGATCATTATAATAATTGTATATTTTATCGCAAAACTGCAGCCTTTTGCATAAACAATAAATTAAAGAATTTCTCTGGAGAAATAAAACCTCCGTTAAAACTAACGAATCCTCTCCATAGATGGCAGCACAGTGACAGTGACTGCCCATTCCCACAACCCATTGTCCCATAAAAGAGCAATTACCTTCATGGCAGTCAGTCTGAAAATATTAATTAGAATTCCTTTTCAGAAAATTAGAAACACGAAAAACCGGCGTTGCTCTGAGCTCTGATTAACGGCCATTTCTGTCAGTTCCTGCTCATTTCTCAGATTTTCGGGGGCGCTCTTTTTATAAATCCCAGGATTTTCTCCGAGCTTTTGGCGCCCCGAGGCTCTCATTGTTGTTTTACATCCGCGCCAAACCACAAGCTCTTTAATTAACCGAAAGCATTGTTTTGTGTGGAAAGAATGAACAGGTATTTCGAGGATTCTCTTTTTTGAAAAAAAAAGGAACAATTGTAGTGGGTGTTTTAATTTTTAAATTCTTGCGGGGAGACATTTATGATTTTAAGGAAGGGAATGGAGAAAATTTGGGATTTTTATGGAACATTCGAAAGTGACTTTCGTGCCTATAGGGCCTTTATTAGTGTTACCGCGCAAGTTCAGACTTTGTCTGTTTGGATTTTGAAAACTGTTGCGGAAAGAAAAATGCATGAATTCATAAGTATTTTTTTGTTGTTTTGTTAGAGTAACCGAAGCGATACTTTGATTGGATTACGGAAAGTTTGGGAATGCGTTTTGCAATTAAAAATTAAACAACTGTTTGTTTCGCGGCGTTGTTGTTGGTGTTATTTTTAAAACCAAATGCATTTTAATAAACGGAAAGAAATGCGAAATATTTCATTTCAGAATATTTTTTTTATATATCCTATTTTAACAATTGATTTAGTTTATTAATTGGAATATTTCTAATGTGAAATAAACTGTAGTTAAACATATTTTTAATAAATATTTATTACATTGTAGTTTCAAAATCAAGGGATTAATAGATGGAGGTGGTATGTAATTAAAAAAAACAGTTATTTATATTAGTTATTGGTGAAGGAAGTATCTAATTAAAATAAACATTAAGCTATATTTGTCATTGAAAAAATATATATGTAATTAAAAAAACATTTAGTTACATTAGTTACGGATGAAGGAGGTATGAAATTAAACATACCTATGTAGTTATATTAGTCACTGTTAAAGGAGTTATGTAATTAAACAAACCTATTTAGTTATATTAGTCACTGACAAAGAAGGAATGTAATTAAACATACCTATGTAGTTATATTAGTCACTGGTAAAGAAGGAATGTAATTAAACATACCTATGTAGTTATATTAGTCACTGACAAAGAAGGAATGTAATTAAACATACATATGTAGTTATATTAGTCACTGGTAAAGAAGGAATGCAATTAAACATACATATTTAGTTATATTAGTCACTGATAAAGGAGGAATGTAATTAAAAAAACCCATTTTGTTATATTAGTCATTGATGAAAGAGGTATGTAATTATAAACAGTTATATTGGTCACTGATAAAAGATTTATGTAATTATAAAAGCAGTATGTAATTAAAAAAATTATATTAGTCATTGATGAAAGTCGTGTATTTGACTGTTTTTTAACACTATCAGCAGAGTAGAAGCCTTTAATGGAGATACCATAGTGTCATGAAAGGGCATGTGACCACAACACAATACAAAACGAAAAGCTTAAGTACAAAAATCTCAAAATATACTTTTTGTTACATTTAACTCCTTCATCCACTCATCCCTTCAAATATGCACGTCCCAACAATACTTTTACCCAATAATATTACCCAGTCGAATATGGACTTTTACAAGGTTTTTGGGTTAAATTACCAACTTTTGAGTTAAATTACCAACTTTTTGAGTTAATATATTAGCTACTTTTTTAAAAGTCTGGTAATTTACTTGTTTTTCCCTGCTTGGATGTGAGAAATCAGTTTTAAAGGTGAAATTGTCAACCCGAACAGAAGTAAAATTTATTAAAATTTAGCATTTTTTTTTACAATGATTTCCTTAACATTTTTCATGCTTACGCGTGTCGTAAGAATATTGATAAATTCCTGCTGACTTGGTAAAATCACAAGCCCAGTTGGCAAATATGTAATTTTTTTAGGCAAATATGTAATTTTTTTAGGGAAATATGTAATTTTTTTTTAAAAGCCGATTGTCTCACAAATTTGCCAACTTGATTTCTGACTTTGCCAAGTCTAAATGAATTGACTAGTATTGGAGAAGGGGTCTTCTTTCCCCCCCCCCCCCTAGTGAGGGGGGGGGGGAGACCACTTGGCTAGATGCGTCAAAGCGAAAGGTGACTGTCAGACACCACGGTAAGGAATTCACCACATATGCAGAAAATCGCCTCGTTTTGCTGGTTCGCTTGAGCAAAATGGCCTGAACCGCAAAAGCTAAAACAATTTTGTTACATAAGTGTGCACCCAACCTGAAAAATAAAAAAGAAACTTATCAGTTTAAAATTCCACACCCACCAAATCATACCAAAGATTATCTACCGCGCCACATGACCACATTTCCGCTTAACCACCCCCAATAACTGCTAACATCCCAGCATAAATACATCCTTATCGGACCCCGTAATCGCCACAGTTTTTATGTGTCATATAAACTCAGCGATTGTTGAGTTCCATCGATAATTAAAATCTCTCGCTTAATCAACAAGGATCGCCCAGTTTGCGTCAACACAATCGGCGATTTTCACTTCTAACACAGCGTCTTTCTGCCAGCGATTTCACTTCTAACACAGTGTCTTTTTCCCCTCTCCGAAATGATATTCGGGAGGGGAAGTGTAAGAGATTATTTTTCACTGGAAACTTTTCCGTCTATCACGTTTTATTTTCCGTTTTCTGTCCAGCGGAAATTGCAGTTTAAAAATGGCGAAGGTAAAAAGAAGTGGTGTAGATAACCACGGTAGAAGTGTCGAATACTGTAGGGGGTGTGGGCTGTGGAAATTTTCAACTGATATGGATGTTGTGTTAATTAAAACGCAAGTTGCGATAAGGCAATAAATTTATTTTTATTAGTGTAACAAAGAGGAGGAGGGGAACAAAAACTAGAATTTTTAAAAATACGAATGTTAGTGCTGTACATCGATGTCTTAGTGAATACATGTTGTAAGAACAATTGTTTCATTTTGTCGGGCAGCCATTTGAAAGTTTGTAGCATAATAAATAAAATAATTTAATTTGATTGAAATTTGTGAAAAATTTAGACAAAATACGTTCTGAATGTGATCTTAGTTAATAGAAAACCGTGTCAACAGTTGCTCAGTGGACAAAGATATTCAGCTAGTAATCAGAGGATTGTTAGTTCGAGCCCGAGAGATGGACTTGACAAAAAAAGTAAAAAAGTAGAGATATTGCGATCGGAAGGTTGTCAGCTCGCTACAAAAATACTAGAAAGTCGTCTAGAACATAAAACAAATTATAACGACGTGTATAAGGGACTGGCGCACGATAAATCTGATCGGGGCAAATGTCCTGGCGTCCATTGAGGTTACGTCGGCTGTTAGCTCAGGTGTTGTCCTCGTCATTTGACCATGGTTAAAAATATGAAGCATCTATCCCTGGTCGGCCGCGAACCGTCGCCAATAGCCCACTGTGCAGTTCTAGTGTGACACTAATTAACCAAACAAACCAAATTAATACAACCATGTTTTTTATAATGTACTTTTGATACTTATTATTTTTAACACTTGAACTGTCGCATCAAAAATTGGTAAAGTGGCTGTGGGGCCACACTACTTTTTTATGCTTTAAAACCAAATCTTCCAAAAAGTTATATGCAGCTCACGCGGTGACTACGCGCAATGTGCTGCGAGTTATATTTAACTCACATGGTAATCGACGCTATAACACTTTGGCCTCCGATGTCTCTGCTGCGACGACGTCTAGAAACGACACGTCTAGAGAGTTATTTCTGGGTTTCCCTTCGTTAAACGGACTCAAAATGTGCGAAAATGCGTCAATGTTGTTTACACATTTCAATGTTTACCATCCTCAGCATATCACTCTTTAGTTGATTGTTTGATTGTCCCATAATTTTAATATTGAACCATTGTAAAAATACTCTGGAGTAACAGAAAATATCATTTTAATGTAAAAGGCCTCCGTGGCCGAGTGGATAAAGGCTTCAACTGGGAATCAGAGGGTTCTTGGTTCGATCCTGTGCGACGGACTTGACTAAGAAAAGTAAAAAAGTAGTGATCTTGTGGTCGAAGGGTTTCCAGCTTCACTACAAAATACTAGGTATGTCGTTCAGAACATCCACAAAAATGATCGGCGTTTATACGGGACTGGTGCACGATAAACCTGATCGGGGTCCAAAGTCCCGACGTCTATTGAAGGCGTTGGGTGCCAGTTCAGGTGTTTTCTCGTCATCTGACCATGGTTCAAGAATACGAGGCATCGTTCCCGAGTCTTTCCTTCGAGATAGGCCTCGAACCGTCGCCAATTGCCCACTCTTCAGCTCTAGTGCAACGTTAATTAACAAAACCAAACTCAATGTAAACGTTTTTAGAAACGTTAGTTCCACATTAAAAAAAAATTCAGATAGCTAATGGAAACTAAAAATAGGGCCTTGGATAAAGAAATATTTGCACAGAACCTTTCTTTATAGAAGCATGTTCTGGTTGGGGAGGTTCTTTGACAGGGTTCCAGTGTTAATTAAAACCTCCCATGCGGCAAGGAAATTTTTATCTCGAGTCTAAAGCAGACGAGCCGTATAAATGGAACTAAAAGAACCCCCTCTATGATACAAAACCATTCAACCAATAGGGATAAAGGATGGGGAAAGATCCTCTAGTAGGGAAAAAAAGTTACAGGGTATGGGAGTGTAACAAAATCCATTTAAAAAACCCTCTGTGCCTACCTGCGCAGATGGGTTGCTGTAATGAAATTTTCTTTTCGAGTTTGCTGACGAAAAAAAAGTTTGCGCACATCTGCTTTGAGTTTACGAACCAGTAAATTACGCATTTGAGTAGGACGCTTTTTTTTTAATGTTTGGTTTGATGTAGTTTTTTTTTTATGAGATTGATGTTTTAATTAAAGGTATTTTTGGTTATATGTTGTATTTAAGTTGAATATAAGTAGTATGTAGATAAATATTTTATTTTAAAGTGTGAAAATTGGTTGAGTGGGTTGTTTTTGGCGGGAATAGGACTTTATTACCTTGCCAAAAAGGCTGTTTTTAACCGACTGTCCATCGCGCCCACCAAAGCTCCAAAATTAAACTCCAGAAACTTTAAATTAAAACCGCAAACGCGCGCCAAGTCGCGAGGTTATCAATTCGTCTGTTATATATATTTTTTATGTATGTTCGCGCGGGATTTCGGTTCCACTTCAGATATTTGAACATTTTTTTGTTAGATAAGGGATGTTTTACTTGGCAGAAATTTGAAAGAAGTATTCGGTGTTATACGACATTCAACTATCCGGAATTCTCAATTAACTGGACCATTTCTAAAAAAATGTGTCCGCTTTCGAAAATTCTTTTTTTGTTGGATAGAGCAAAATCAACTTCTGTAAAAAAAATAATCGGTTATCCGGCTGTTATATACCGGGACATGTCGATTAACCGGAGTTTTTTTAAACAATTTTTCCGTTTCAAAATGTTTTCATTGTTTAACATAAGTTATACATAATTTTTAATTTTACGAACGAGTTATAAAATATTGAATTATTTAATATAAATTTTATACTTATTAGAAATTTTTGAAGTTGGTGCCAATTTACAAAAATCATACCTAAATTTTGGCGCTGATTTCAAAAAGTTGTAATAAGTATAAAATTGATATTAAATAATTCAATTTTTTCCAACTCGTTCGTAAAATTAAAAATTATTTTTTACTTTTTAGCGCATTTTCTTTAAATTCGGTTTTTCTGTTTTTTTAGAAAGATTATTTTATAGATATAGAAAATAGTTTTTGGCTCGATTTTTAACTATCCAAATAATTGAGGAATAAACATTCTAAACGTGTTTTGAGGAATACACACATTGTTTTGCAAGTTAATTTCAATGGGACAAAATGTGTTTTAATGAAATAAAATATATTGTCTAAAAAGAAACGTAAAATTCAGTGACTTAATATTTTGGACCAAATAACGCAGCGCCTACTATATAGAAAGCCGTATGTCACGTGCTTTTTACGTCACAAACTGAAGTCCGATTTCAGTTTCTGAGTGTGTCGTGACCAACAGGAGTTGCGATTTCACTTTCCCCAGCTCCTTTCGGTCTACAGTTTGTGACGTAGTAAGTTCATGTCACACAGTTTTTTATACAGTGGGCGCTGACCAAACACATTCCGAATATTTTCTCCTCAATTATATCATGGAAAGCGTTAAAAAATTTAATTACTATCACATTTAGTAAAAAGAAAATTATGTTATGACACGATTTTATTTATAATTAACATTAATAATAATTAATAATTTAGGAAAGGTAATTCAGGTATTATTAACCATTTTCAAAGATTATTTTTCATATACACCGATATTTTTTGTTTGTTTGCAACTAGTATATTTTCCCTTATTTGCTTGTTATTTAACTACTGTTTTTAATTATTATTATTTTAAGAATATGCAAAAGCGATTAATAATTTTAATTAAGTTCAACACTTACTTTTCTGTAAAAAGTTTGTAATCTAATTTGTCAATAGTATTTTGAAATATGATCCAATTAAAATATTTTATTTTCAAAAATACTACTTTTATGAATCACTCTATTTTGTTGTTGAAATTATTGATTTAAATAAATTACTTAGTTTTGTTTAAATATTAAATCTTGCATTAATTCAGTAAACTTTTTTTTAAATGTGAATATACATATGTGCCCTCAAGTTTAAAAAACCCTTATAGAACCACTTTTAACAAAAATTTCCAAAGAAACAAAAAAACAATATTAATTGCATTATTTATGGAATAATTTATCTTGTTTTTTTACAAATTAGTATTAGATAGACACAGATCTTAACCACAATTTAGATCTATAAAAGAATTACTTTGAGACATATCTTTTCTGGATCTATCTGGTTCAGCAACCAACATAAGGGATCTATCTGGATTTGCAACAAAGCTGTGAGATGTAGCTCGATTACTGCGCTGCGATTGGTTTCCAGTTACCCATACGCATCTTCATCTATCTGCTTTTGAAACAGATTTCTTTACTCATCTGGGGAGACCAGTTGCTCAGTGGATAAGGCGTTCAGCTACTAATCATAGGATTGGTGGTTCGAATCCATGCGATGGACTTGACAAATAAAAGTAAAAATGTAGAGATATTGCGATCGGAGGATTGCCAGCTCCGCTACAAAAAAAACTAGAAAGTCGTCCAGAACACCCAACAAATTATATTGGCGTGTATACGGGATTGGTGCACGATAAATCTGATCGGGGTCCAAAGTCCCGACGTCTATTGAAGGCGTTGGGTGCCAGTTCAGGTGTTTCCTCGTCATCTGACCATGGTTCTAAAATAACGAGGTGCATGTATGAATGTGTGTATGAATGTGTGTGTGAATGTGTATGTGTTCCCGGATCTTTCCTTCGAGATTGACCCCGAACCGTCGCCAATAGCCCACTGTGCAGCTCTAGTGCGACGTTAATTAACAAAACCAAACCACAACCAACCTGAGCGGGGTCCAATGTCCTGACGAATATTGAGGTTGCGTCGGGTGCCAGCTAAGGTGTTGTCCTCGTCATCTGACCATGGTTCAAAAATACGAGGCATCGTTCCCGGGTCTTTCCTTAGAGATAGGCCCCAAACCGTCGCCAATAGCCCACTGTGCAGCTCTAGTGCGACGTTATTTAACAAAACCAAACCACAACCAACCTGAGCGGGGTCCAATGTCCTGACGCCTATTGAGGTTGCGTCGGGTGCCAGCTAAAGTGTTGTCCTCGTCATCTGACCATGGTTCAAAAATACGAGGCATCGTTCCCGGGTCTTTCCTTCGAGATAGGCCCCGAACCGTCGCCAATAGCCCACTGTGCAGCTCTAGTGCGACGTTATTTTACAAAACCAAACCACAACCAACCTGAGCGGGGTCCAATGTCCTGACGAATATTGAGGTTGCGTCGGGTGCCAGCTAAGGTGTTGTCCTCGTCATCTGACCATGGTTCAAAAATACGAGGCATCGTTCCCGGGTCTTTCCTTAGAGATAGGCCCCAAACCGTCGCCAATAGCCCACTGTGCAGCTCTAGTGCGACGTTAATTAAAACAAACAAAGCAAACCTACTTATCTGGTTTTGCACCATACCGCCATTTTGAAACCTCAAAATAAATAACATATAACTGCTTTGGATTGCCATGACTTCACCAACTAATAGATTTGTAGGAAAACTAAATTCATAATCTGGTTTTGAAGCAAGAGGGCTCATATATATAATAACGTTTATAACAAGCATCAATAGTATATAATTTATTGTTTCAATCAGTGTTCCATCTGTCCTGATAAGTGACACAAATTATAACCTTGAGAATTCGTAGTATTGGAACTAACCGATCTCCTCTTTTCCCCGAAATTCCATTTTAGTTTTGCTTTATGGATCTAGTTTTTCATTTTATTAATAAATACGAATCCTAATCTTCTTAGAACAATATAATAACTAAAATATATATGAATATATTTATTTTTTATCAAGAATCGATAAACCCTAATGATTGCTTTTGCTGTTCTAATAAATCCGATTACTGTTTAAAGAATAATATGTAAAAAACGGGATTTTTTGTTGTTGTTATTATCATTGTTCCGACAATTCCAATTTCTTGTAGAATATGTCAAAAACTAATTATAATATCTTAACGTTCTGTGGCAGCGTCCAGTTTGGAAAAAGGGTCCATTTTTGTCTTATCAAAAATCTGAAAAACCCTTACGATTGCTTTTGCTTTTCTAATAAATCCGATTACTGTTTAAAGAATAATATGTAAAAAACGGGATTTTTTGTTGTTATTATCATTGTTCCAATAATTCCAATTTTTTGTAGAATATGTCAAAAACTACTATAATATCTTAATGTTCTGTGGCAGCGTCCAGTTTGGAAAAGGGGTCCATTTTTGTCTTATCAAAAATCGGAAAAACCCTTACGATTGCTTTTACTTTTCTAATAAATCCGATTACTGTTTAAAGAATAATATGTAAAAAACGGGATTTTTTGTTGTTGTTATTATCATTGTTCCGACAATTCCAATTTCTTGTAGAATATGTCAAAAACTACTATAATATCTTAACGCTCTGTGTCAGCGGCCATTTTGGAAAAAAATGCATTTTCTTTATCAAAATTCGAAAAAACCCTAGTGATTGTTTTTTTAATAAATCATATTACTGTTTAAAGAATAATATGTAAAACATGGAATTTTTTCTGTAGCTATTATCATTGTTTCAACAATTCCAATTTCTTGAAGAAATATGTCAAAAACTAATATAATATCATAACGGTCTGTATCAGCGGCCATTTTGGAAAAAGTGTCAATTTTTGTTTATCAAGAATCGATAAAACCATAATGATTGCTTTTGCTTTTCTAATAAATTCGATTTCTGTTTAAAAAATAACATCTAAAACATGGGATTTTTGTTGTTGTTATTCAACCATTCCAATTTCTTGTAGAATATGTAATAAATTATTATAGTATTTTGACGTTCTGTGTCAGCGGCCATTTTGGAAAACGGGGCCATTTTTTTTATCAAGAATCGAAAAAACTTTAACAATTGCTTTTGCTTTTCTAATAAATTCGATTTCTGTTTAAAAAATAACATCTAAAACATGGGATTTTTTTGTTGTTGTTATTATCATTGTCCCAACAATTCCAATTTCTTGTAGAATTTGTAAAAAACTACTGTAGTATCTTAATATTCTGTGTCAGCGACCATTTTCGAAAAGGGGTCCATTTTTGTTTTTAACAAAAATCGAAAAAACCCTAATAATTGCTTTTGCTTTTCTAATAAATCCAATTACTGTTTAAAGAATATTATGTAAAACATGGGATTTTTGATGTTGTTAATACCATTGTTTCAACCATTCCAATTTCTTGTAGAATATGTAATAAACTATTAGTATTTTGACGTTCTGTGTCAGCGGCCATTTTGGAAAACGGGGCCATTTTTTTTTATCAAGAATCCAAAAAACCCTAATGATTGCTTTTGCTTTTCTAATAAATTCGATTTCTGTTTAAAAATTAACATCTAAAACATGGGATTTTTTTTGTTGTTGTTATTATCATTGTCCCAACAATTCCAATTTCTTGTAGAATTTGTAAAAAACTACTGTAGTATCTTAACGTTCTGTGTCAGCGGCCATTTTGGAAAACGGGACCATTTTTTTTATCAAGAATCCAAAAAACCCTAATGATTGCTTTTGCTTTTCTAATAAATCCGATTACTGTTTAAAAATTAACATCTAAAACATGGGATTTTTTGTTGTTGTTATTATCATTGTCCCAACAATTCCAATTTCTTGTAGAATTTGTAAAAAACTACTGTAGTATCTTAACGTTCTGTCTCAGCAGCCATTTTGGAAAAGGGGTAAATTTTTGTTTTATCAAAAATCGAAAAAACCCTAATGATTGCTTTTCTAATAAATCCTATTACTGTTTTAAGAATAATATGTAAAACATGGGAATGTTTTTGTTGTTATTATCATTGTTTAAACAATTCCAATTTCTTGTAGAAATATGTCAAAAATTACTGTAACATCTTAATGTTCTGTGACAGCGGCCATTTTGGAAAAAGTATCCATTTTTGTTTTATCAAAAATCGAAAAAAAAATAATGATTGCTTTTGCTTTTCTAATAAATCCGATTACTGTTTAAAGAATAATATGTAAAACATGGGATTTTTGTTGTTGTTATTACCATTGTTTCAACCATACCAATTTCTTGTAGAATATGTAAAACACTATTATAGTATTTTGACGTTCTGTGTCAACGGCCATTTTGGAAAACGGGGCCATTTTTTTTCATCAAGAATCGATAAAACCTTAAAAATTGCTTTTCTAATAAATTCGATATCTGTTTAAAAAATAACATCTAAAACATGGGATTTTTTTGTTGTTGTTATTATCATTGTCCCAACAATTCCAATTTCTTGTAGAATTTGTAAAAAACTACTGTAGTATCTGTCAGCGGCCTTTTTAGAAAACAGTGCCGTTAGAATGGAACCGCATTGTTCCAGTCATTCCCGATAAAATATCTACAAAGCAAAAATTCCAAAATTATGCACAAAAGGGGGATGGGGGGGGGGGGACAGTCCACGCAAAAGAATCACCGGTCACGATATCGAGGGTCTAGATTTGGATCTCGTCTTCCACTAATTATTCAGGTGCTTCGGAAGGAATCGTGAGGCATGATGGGACGTCTCAACCCATGATCTTTTTTTCCATTTTTTTCTTCTTGTTGTTCTTATTGGGATTCGTTCTGACGAAGGTTCCTCGGCTTGTCTCCATTTTGGAGATATCCATCATTGCTTTTTGGGGAAGGTAAAAATATAAAATTAAAAAAAAACCGTAGAAGATGGGAGGGTGGCCGGAGTCACGATTCGGTGATTAACTTCTGTGTAATTGGGACCCTTGACTGTGTCATTGGCGCGTTCGGATTGCAGTGGCATAGGGTTGCCGAGAAACAGAAATGGTGTTTTTTGAAGGGCGCCAAATGGGAAGGAGATGTAATCGCCATATTTCTGAATACTGAAGAATGGATTGACACTACTGGGTTCGTTGAATTAACGTCGCACTAGAGTTATACAATGAATTATTAGTGACAGTTAGGGGTCTATCTCGAAGGAAAGACACGGGAACTATGGTCAGATGACGAGTACAACACCTGATCTGGCACCCGACGCAACCTCAAGAGGCGCAAGGTTTGATTTTAGTTTTGGTTAATTAACGTCGCACTAGAGCTGCACAATGGGCTATTGGCGACGGTTCGGGGCCTATCTCGAAAGAAAGTCCCGGGAACGATGCCTCGTATTTTTGAACCATGGTCGACGAGGAAACACCTAAAATGGCACCCAACGCCTTCAATAGACGTCGGGACTTTGGACCCCGATCAGATATATCGTGCACCAGTCCCATATACACGTCGTTATCTTTTGTGGATGTTCTGGACGACATTCTAGTATTATGGTAGAGAAGTTGACAACCCTCCGATCCCAATATCAATACTTTTTACTATTCTTTAGTCTAGTCCATCGCAAGGTTTTGAACTGGGGACACTTGGATTCCCAGATGACGCCTAATCCACTCGGCCACGGAGGCCGCTGAAGAATGGATGGACACAGTTGGGTTCGTTAAAATAACGTCGCAGTAGGTTTGGTTAATTAACGTAGCACTAGAGCTGCACAGTGGGCTATTGGCGACGGTTCGGGGTCTATCTCGAAGGAAAGACCTGGGAACACATACACATTAATTCATACATGCACCTCTCAGTGGATAAGGCGTTCAGCTACTAATCAGAGGATTAGTGATTCGAATCCGTGCGATGGACTTGACAAAGAAAAGTAAAAAGTAGTGATCTTGCGATTGGAGGGTTGCCAGCTTCGCTACAAAAGTACTAGAAAGTCGTCCAGAACATCCAAGAAATAATACTGGCGTGTATACGGGACTGGTGCACGATCCATCTGATCGGGGTCCAATGTCCTGACGCCTATTGAGGTTGCGTCGGGTGTCAGTTCAGGTGTTTCCTCGTCATCTGACCATGGTTCAAAAATACGAGGCATGGTTCCCGGGTCTTTCCTTCGAGGTAAGCCCCGAACCGTCGCCAATAGCCCACTGTGTAGCTCTAGTACGACGTTAATTAACCAATCCAATTGATTACGGGGGTTGCCAGTTTCACTGCAAATACTAGAAAAGTCGTCCAGGACATCCACAAAAATGATCAGCGTGTATAAGTGACTGGTGCACGATACATCTGATCGGTGTCCGAAGTCCTGACGCCTATTGAGGTTGCGTCGGGTGTCAGTTCAGGTGTTTCCTCGTTATTTGACCATGGTTTAAAAATACGAGGCATCGTTCCCGGGTCTTTGCTTCGAGATAGGCCCCGAACCGTCGCCAATAGTCCCCTGTACAGCTCTAGTGCGACGTTAATTAACCAATCCAATTGATTACGGGGGTTGCCAGTTTCACTGCAAATACTAGAAAAGTCGTCCAGAACATCCACAAAAATGATCGGCGTGTATAAGTGACTGGTGCACGATACATCTGATCGGTGTCCGAAGTCCTGACGCCTATTGAGGTTGCGTCGGGTGTCAGTTCAGGTGTTTCCTCGTTATTTGACCATGGTTTAAAAATACGAGGCATCGTTCCCGGGTCTTTGCTTCGAGATAGGCCCCGAACCGTCGCCAATAGTCCCCTGTACAGCTCTAGTGCGACGTTAATTAACAAAACCAAATTCTACGGCGTGTATACGGAACTGGTGTACGTTCAGTCTGATCAGGGTCCAATGACCTATTGAGTGTGCATCGGGTGCCATCTCAGGTGGTTGTTCTCGTCCCCCGACCATGGTTAAAAAATACGCGTCATTGTCCCAGGTTTTTGCCTCGAGATAGGCTCCGAACCGTCGCCAATAGTCCAATGTTGTGCTCTAGTGCGACGTTAATTAACCAAACCAAACCGTTGTATGGCTCTAAAGTGACGTCAATGCAACCGATCAATAATCGGATACTATTTACCCTTTACCCGCAACAACTTTCAGCATTCCTAATACAAAATACCCGAAGATGTTCCGGGTAGAGGGTAAAAGTTGCAAGCTCGATGATTAAGATGAGTTAATAGGGATACCATTAGGAAAAATATTGACAGTGATATCGTGACGTATGCAATTTCTAACGTCCACATTCAAATTAAATATGATGGATCTATTGCAGAAAAGTACATGGGTCTAAAATAATACAGACAACCGTCGTTGAATAATGCAAATAAACGTATGTATGTTGGATGGTTTAGTTTGGTTTGCATTGGTTTGGTTAATTAACGTCGCACTAGAGCTTCACAGTGGGCTATTGGCGACGGTTCGGGGTCTATCTCGAAGGAAAGACCCGGGAAACATACACATACACATACACATTCACACACATTCATACATGCATCTCGTTATTTTAGAACCATGGTCAGATGACGAGGAAACACCTGAACTGGCCTTCAATAGACGTCGGGACTTTGGACCCCGATCAGATTTATCGTGCACCAGTCCCGTATACACGCCAGTATAATTTCTTGGATCAAAAGGCATCGGAAAGGAGGAAACCAAAAAACCGCCAATAAATATTCCTTCATAAAACTTTTTGCTTAAGTTGTAAATATTCTGATAATTGCCAATTTAGCGGATAACTGCCAAATCTTTCAACCCAGCTCCCGCAGGGACACCGATGTGAATGCTTTCACCAATCCCCCCCCTGATGGCATTTTCATTCTTTTTTCATGCAATACGTGGGAATACGCAGTTCTTGATCTCTGGTCGATAGTTACTAGAAAATTGCACCAAGATAAATACCTCTTCTCGACTTTCATACGAGTAGGCGCGCTGTGGTCTTACAGAAATTAGCTGAATTACGCCTGGATAGAGTGACCGAAGAAACTTTTTTTATTTTGTGTTTTTTTAGTCTACCCCATCCGGGTCTGAGGTACGCTTCTATTAAATATTTTGCCCCCGAAGATTCCAATTATCGGATCATAAATTTTGTTTAATGCTCTCCAAATCGCCACTGGAATTGTCCTTTTTCTGAGGCAGCCAAGGATTGAATGCAGAATTTATGTAAAATTCGATACCTTGGGATAATTTGGTAGGCCCATTATGATTATTAGTAAAGTTTTTTCTGGGGTTGTTGTTTGAGTTTAATAATATAATTATTCGTCATTATGCAGCTGCCTGATTTGGGGATGGAATTTAAATTACTAGTGGTATTATGCGTGGCGAAAGGCCGAAATGTCCTGAACCCTTTTCGATAATAATTACACATTGAGATGGGACCTTAAATGGATTTGTGATGTGGGTAATAATATTTTAAATATATTTTGAGATAAAGGGTTGGATGGAGTGCCACATCTATAAAAAAAATCCAAATATCTCATATTTTTTTTTATATCATCATTATTTCATGTATTTTATATCATCATTATTTCATGTATTTTATATCATCATTATTTCATGTATTTTATATCATCATTATTTCATGTATTTTATATCATCATTATTTCATGTATTTTATATCATCATTATGTCATGTATTTTATATCATCATTAATTCATGTATTTTATATCATCATTACCTTTTTTATAGAAAATAAATTTTGGTTATCAATTTAATTTCGTTATTAAATGAAAATACTTCGGACTTCACATAGGTTTTTAAAAAAACGTACACTTTTTTGAATTGGTCATAAATCTTTATGGACCACTTTCAACTGTGTAGCGGACCACGGGTTGGGACCTGTTATATCGATTATTTCTTAATAAGTAGACTTGAATCCTTCTTTAATTGAATTACTCTCAAGTTTCAATTGCTTGGGGTAAGTGGCTAAAAATGGGTTTCAAAACTCATAATTTTTAACGTTCAAAGTCTAATTTCTCAATGGAAAAAAAATGGAAAATTACTATTATTTTATAGAGCTATTTACTTATTTATTGAAAGCATAATCGTATATATTTTTTTATTTCCGAGATTTAAAAATATTTTTAAAAAATATCACTATTCATAGATGGGGTGACATGGGTACCCTGTTATAATTGTGGAATTTTTAGTATAAAAAGGCATTTTTAAAACACACTTTAAAGTCAAATTAGTAACTTGAATACAATACAATAAATAAAAACCTTTAAATCTTAAAAACTTAATACATTTGATTATTACTGGACTGTTTTTAATCCTAAAAGCAAGCTGTAATCCGCCATTTTCAAAAATGAAATATATTGAATTTTAAATATCTTTCGAGAAAGAACAACTATTATTCTTGATTTGTTTTGATTCAGGAACCTATGATGTATTTACTTTATTTTTAATTTGTTCCGCAGACGATTTTTTCTTTCATTTAAAACATTTTATTTAACTTCGAATAAAACAAGCTAATGGTGGCCATTTTTATATTGAAATATGTTCTTTTGCTGACAATTTATTTTACTAAAAGGTATGCTACTTCATAATATTAACATATAAACATTGTTAAATATATTGCAGTAAGTACTTGTAATTTTATAAACTTCGAAATTCATTCCTATTTTTAAAGAATATTTGCACTTTTGCCAAAGTTTGTTAAATTTTTACGAATTTTCTATTCTTTAACATTATATATTTGAAAACAACTCATTTTTTCCACCTAAAAAATATTATAAAAATATCTAAATTAATTTAAAAAAATTCTGATTTTTTTCATTGGAATGTATCAAAAGAATTCTATTCTATGCAAATACCATAAATATTCGCAAATAATTTTGACTTTTCCAGTTTATATACAAAAGTTTTCATGTATCAAACTGTCACAATTTTGTTGTGTATATTCAAACAAATCGACATTTGGACTTGAATTAAAACCTCCTGAAGTGTATTTATTTTGCGAAAATGTACTTTATTAACAAAGTTAATTAACAAAAAAAAATAAGAAGAAGAACGAGATCAAAACTCAGGTTTAACACATTGTGTAATTCCAAGGACGGTGGAGACTATATAGTAATAGAAGGTGTGCCGATTCCAGCGCTTTTTGACAGAGGACGGGGCAAGACATTTTTGACGTCATACTGACGTACCCCCCCCCCCCGTACTCTGTGGGCGTGTCTAATGTCGGTGGCAAGTGTTACACTTTAGTACTTTATGTTTTCTTATGGTATTTTGTTATTTGTACAAAATTTTCTGGTTGACCATGCATTTTTTCGTCGTCCCAGACTTTTCTTTGATTCTCATCAGTCAATTTACAGACAAGCCCTTTGTAAATTATAAATATATTTTTAGTATTAAATGTTTTAGACATAACTTTAAAGAAATAAGATGTAAGAGGTAAATAGTACTATTGAAAAGAATATTTTCAAATGATAACAAACGTTCATTTGTTCGAAATAATTCTATTTATTACCCGAATTTTTAATAAAAAATTATCTGTATGCTTCAATTCCGTGAAAGAAAAAAAAATCTGTTAAAAGTGTTTGAATAACCCGCAATCGAGCTATTTTAGAAATCAAGGTTTATATCCATAATGGCAATATGTCAATATTTGTCCGTGGGGTTTTGTCAATTAAAAAATTGTGACCTTTCTTGTTTTTGCGTGAAAAAAAGGAGAACGATAGCTATCGTACTTTATTAACCTAGAAAAAAGCTTACTAAAATACAATCTTCCATCGAAACAGACAGCGAATGAGAACTTCAAGCATGAATCCTTCATAGTAGAAAAAACATAATGTTATACTCTCACTAACATCAAAGTGAAGCCAACATGTATGACCTCAGACACGTGGTTAATTACGTCATTCCATTAATAAATTTTCATTGTTACACATTTTCCAATTCATCAGCCAATCGCGAGTATTTTTTAATTCATAATTTTGAAAAGAAATCACGTGTCTGAGACCATTCGGTCTGAGATGTTAGTTTCACAATTATGACGTCATATTCGCTCTACTACATTTTTTTTGGGTTTTGTTAATTAACGTCACACTAGAGCTGCACAGTGGGCTATTGGCGACGGTTCGGGGTCAATGTCGAAGGAAAGACCCGGGAACACATACACATTCACACACACATTCATATACACATTCATACATGCACCTCGTTATTTTAGAACCATGGTCAGATCACGAGGAAACACCTGAACTGGCACCCAACGCTTTCAATAGACGTCGGGACTTTGGACCCCGATCAGATGTATCGTGCACCAGTCCCGTATACACGCCAGTATAATTTGTTGGATATTCTGGACGACTTTCTAGTATTTTTGTAGCGAAGCTGGCAACCCTCCGATCGCAAGATCACTACTTTTTTAGTTTTCTATGTCAAGTCCATTTCACGGATTCGAACCACCAATCCTCTCTACTACAGTCCATTCATGCTCGAAGAATGAGAACGATTAGAAAACTCACAGAGTGACGTCAAAAATGTCCTTCCCTGCCCACCTTCAGAAAACACTGGAATCGGCACACCTTCTATTACTATATAGTCTCCACTACCCTTGGTGTAATTCAATATTACATTAAAAACAAAACCGTTTTACCCCAGGACCCATTTTCCCTCACACCTTTTAGCTTAAAAATAAAATTAAATATGGCATTCAATTCTAATAACAATAATTTTTACAAAATGGGATTTCCAAAACAGTTCGAATTCCCAATACAAATATCGTTATTTTAGTCATTAAACTAAAACAGATCAATAAAAAATTCTTTAAATATTATATCGATCATTCATAATTAGACCATTATAATTATAAAAAGTGCAATACCAGAGTTACAAAATAAAAAACATTCTGAATATTTTTCAATTATTAACAAACATGAAACGCGCTTGTAAAAGACGTTCCCATGCTCGAATACGATCTCACATTAACAATCATTTTTTATATTAATAAATGATAGCCAATTGAATGTTTTTACGCCAACAGAAACTAAATTCATAAAAAAACTTTCCAATTAAAATAATTACTCTTTTTGGAAATAAAATACTTTAGTACTTAAATGATGCAAGGATTTAATTTTTTTTTTCTGTTTATTTTCTTCTAAAAAAAAATTATTTTCAGAGAAATGTAATTTCTTTATTCTAAAACTAACCGAGTAGAATTATTTGCTTAGAATTATTTTTTATATCCAGTGGAGTATTATCATTTAATTTCCATTTTTTTCAATGTTGTGTAATATTTTTATATTAAGAAATTAATTATCGTTCTAGAAACTGATAATCCTTAGTTATGTTTGTTTTATAAATAAAATTAAGAAATTCATAAAAATTATTGTTCAATAATATTAGCACATATTCCATGCAATGGCTGAGTTTTTATAAAATTATCTGAGTTTTTATAAAACGAAATAATTTTTTTTACGCATAACTTTTCGTGAACAATTTTTATGACCACCCGTAAAGCAGGCTAGTGTACACTTTCAAAAATTTCAGTTCAACGATATACCATATCTTGGTGCGAAACAGAGGTCTGCAGCAATTTACACCAAATTTTGGTGGAATCTAGGTTGAACTAAAAATCTTTGATCGGAAAAAAAGCGGAGGTTTCAGCGATAAATTGGTTCAACCTCTTTAACTGCAACCGAAATGTTACATCAACAAGCCGATAAATATCCTCCAAGAAAGATAACGACAAACAAGGACTTCCGTGGCCCAGTGGATAAATGCGCTCAGCTATGAGTCAGAGAAATCCTAGTTCGAGCCCGATCAGCGGACATGACAAAGAGAAGTAAAAAAGCTTCGATTTAAGGTTCACCAGCTTTGCTATAAAAATACTACTAGTTGGCATAACGTTGCATAAAACTCAAAATTCGAGTTTTCTTAGCATTTACTAAGAAAACTCGAATTTTGAGTTTTATGCAACGTTATGAGTTTTGGTGCAACGCTTCACAGCTAAATGGTATCCGTGGTAGCACCGTAAAGATAGAGAGATACAGTATAAGTTTATTGTAGTGGGCCGTAGCCCATTTACAAAGGTTGGAAACATAATTTAAAAAAAGTGTATACAAAATTAAATAATACAAAATACAATATAATACATTTAACAAAAAAAAAAAAATTAAAACACAATTTGAACAAATATGCAAAAAAAGACAAAAATAAATTACTTGAGCAATTATAATTAGGGTTTTAATCTGTTATTCCTGCACAAGTTCACTGATCAAGTCCTCCAGGAATTTTAAAACAGAGATTGCGTAATTATAATACAAAAATATTCTTTTTTTAATATTTTAGGATGGTTGAAATGTAACCGGATTCAATGGAGGATTTTCGTCTGAATGCATCGTAAATTGTACGGACTAAAAATACATGATCCCAGGTTTCATTTTCTGTTCTGTTACAAAATTTACGGGAATTATTAGGAAAAATTTCGAAAGCAACTCCTTTAAAAAATATACGTGATGGATTGAAACGAATTTGTATAATAATTATTTTTATAGTGATATATATATTTGAAATTAAACCGTAGCACCGTAAAATGGTGAAACTAAGCATCAAATGTTGGTTGCAGCTAAATGGGTACAAAATTTTGGTGCTAGGTCGTAATAATTTTAAACTGTGTACACTAAAGACCTGGCACATGTCCTCGTCTTTTTCACCTGCAGACGGCGCGCTCGACGTTCGTCAAGGATTCCGGCACTGGATTGAATAGGTCTCGTGTTTCGTAGGGAAATCAAAGAATTTTCGTATGAATAGCATCGTAAATTGGACAGACTAAAAATACATGATCCCAGGTTTCATTTTCTGTTGTGTTACAAAATTTACAGGAATTATTAGGAAAATTTTCGAAAGCAACTCCTTTAAAAATATACGTGATTGATTGCAACGAATTTGTATAATAATTATTTTTATAGTTATATCTATATTTGAAATTAAACCGTAGCACCGTAAAATGGTGAAACTAAGCATCAAATGTTGGTTGCAACTAAATGGGTACCAAATTTTGGTGCTGGGTCGTAATAATTTTAAACAGTGTGTACTAAAGACCTAAAGAAAGGTACTAAAGACCTGGCACATGTCCTCGTCTTTTTCACCTGCAGACGCCGCGCTCGACGTTCGTCAAGGATTCCGGCACTGGATTGAATAGGTCTCGTGTTTCGTAGGGAAATCAAAGAATTTTCGTCTGAATAGCATCGTAAATTGGACAGACTAAAAATACATGATCCCAGGTTTCATTTTCTGTTGTGTTACAAAATTTACAGGAATTATTAGGAAAAATTTCGAAAGCAACTCCTTTAAAAAAATATACCTGATTGATTGCAACGAATTTGTATAATAATTATTTTTATAGTTATATCTATATTTGAAATTAAACCGTAGCACCGTAAAATGTTGAAACTAAGCATCAAATGTTGGTTGCAACTAAATGGGTACCAAATTTTGGTGCTGGGTCGTAATAATTTTAAACAGTGTGTACTAAAGACCTAAAGAAAGGTACTAAAGACCTGGCACACGTCCTCGTCTTTTTCACCTGCAGACGCCGCGCTCGACGTTCGTCAAGGATTCCGACACTGGATTGAATAGGCCTCGTGTTTCGTATGGAAATCAACCAATACAGCGTCACCGTCTTAGGGTTATAAAAAGCAGACGAAAAAAGCGAGGACATATATCCCCATCTTTAAACCTGTCGAAGTCCAAATGTCCTCATCTTTGATCACGGTGTAGAAATTTAGAGAATGCGAAACCATCTCATATGTAATACTAGTCATGTGACCACAATATAGTGGATTATGAGTTGCTGCAGACAAATGCCCGAAGGAGGTACCAAATGCTTTTAAAGGCAGCCCGTAAGAAAAGGTACTTAAAAATGAGTACCTGAACATACTCGTTTTTCTTTGAGTGCAATTGCATTGTGAATGTGCGATGACGTACTCAAATCTAAGTAGTCGTACTTTCTCAAAAAGAAGCAATTGGGATCGACCAGGGAACACTGCTTCGCGTTTTTGAACTATATCGTTTATCACTCAGAAATGATAAGAGCACCAGTGGCTCAGTGGATAAGGCGTTCAGCTACTAATCAGAGGATTGGTGGTTCGAATCCGTGTGATGGACTCGACAAAGAAAAGTAAAAAAGTAGTGATCTTGCGATCGAGGGTTGCCAGCTTCGCTACAAAAATACTAGAAAGTCGTCCAGAACATCCAACAAATAATACTGGCGTGTATACGGGACTGGTGCACGATAAATCTCATCGGGGTCCAATGTTCTGACGCCTATTGAGGTTGCGTCGGGTGCCAGCTCAGGTGTTGTCTTTGTCATCTGACCATGGTTCAAAAATACAAGGCACACTTTTTAGTTGATTGATTAGTTGATTGACTGATTGTCCCATAATTTTACCTTTGCTCCATTGTAAAAATACTCTGGAGTAACAGCCTCCATGGCCGAGTGGATAAAGGCGTCAACTGGGAATCAGAGGGTTCCTGGTTCGATCCTGTGCGACGGACTTGACTAACAAAAGTAAAAAAGTAGTGATCTTGTGACCGGAGGGTGGCCAGCACTACATAATACTAGGAATGTCGTTCAGAACATCCAAAAAAAATTTCGGCGTGTATACGGGACTGGCGCACGATAAACCTGATCGGGGTCCAAAGTCCCGACGTCTATTGAAGGCGTCGGGTGCCAGCTCAGGTGTTGTCCTCGTCATCTGACCGTGGTTCAAAAATACGAGGCATCGTTCCCTGTTCTTTCCTTCGAGATAGGCCCCGAACCGTCGCCAATAGCCCACTGTGCAGCTCTAGTGTGACGTTAATTAAACAAACCAAACCATCAGAAATGATAGCCTGGTTGAGGTGTGAAATATTAAGGGGTTCTTCTTGGATATTTCTTTTGAGATAGATCTCAGACTTCCCCTAGTCTGAGATCTATCTCAAAAGATCTCAGACTAGGGGAAGTCTGTTTCCCCTAGCCTGAGATCTTTTGTTCCCTTGAAGTTGTCTGTTTCCCCTAAAGTTTCCCCTCAACCCCTAATTGCAAGTTATTGCGTAGATCATTACGGGCGATATTAATTTAATTTCAAAATCTATATGCCTAAAAGATTATTCATGCTTAGTGTTTCTAATTTCTGAGAAACCTAGAGACAAAGGTGGAAAATATACACCACATTTACTGTTAAAAATATTTACTGAAATTTGACAAAAGCATCGGCAATAAGACCCGATACAAATTTCGAAACAGCTGATGAAATATTTTCATAAATTATTCGCAAAACTTACGAAATTACGAAATACTTTGTTATTTTTGATGAATTTCTTAATTGTTTTTTAAAAAGAATGAATTGCAGTATATTTAAAGAAACTTTCGTAAGTATGAGTAATCATTTATATCATTGTTTTAATAATAAAACAATAAAAATCGCATTGGGACAGACTCACACTGTACCATATAGTTCGATCCGTGAATACAATTGGGCCCCACGCGATACAAAGTTCAGAAAGGAGAGTGGATAAAAAGCCGACCTGGCTGATACGGCCACCTTCCTCTACATGATAGTATGTCATTTATCCCTATTGGCTAATTTACCATCGAGTTATGATTGCGAAAGCGTTTACTGAAGCCAAGGGAGACATTCCCCTCCACGCGGTACAAAGGTCAGATCAGCGTTAACAAATGCCTGAGTCAGTGTGTCTCACTTTCATCTACACGATGGTAGATCATTTATCCTGACAGCCTAATTCCCCGTGGAGTAATGGAGCATAATCGTATACTGCAGTTAAGAGCGTCACTCCACCCCACGCGGTACAAATGTCAGAAAGGGGAATAAGTTAACTATCGGCCTAGTCGAAACGTCTTATTTTCTTCTACACGATAGTATGTCATTGATCACCATAAGCTGATTCCACGTGGAGTTATAAGGGTTTGACAGGTGTCGGTGTTCAGTATACAAAGGTACCCTAAACCGATTTTATTGTCGTATTCAAGTCAAAATATTCCTTCCTACGAAACCATTAAAGTCGTTGTCTAGTTGCAGATAAGGCGAATAAAAGTTAACGGCCAACAAAATTATAATTTTCAGGAACCTATAGATTCATTTAATAGCTTCTTTAAAAGCATCCATATTTTAACTCTTCAGCGTGTTCTATCTACATCTAGCAGGCGTATTTTCAATCTTTAAAAGCTCTTACATATTGACAATATTACCTCATTACCCTAATCTTTTTGCATCCTTTTGTTGGCATTATGCATTGAACATCCATTCCCCAGCTGTTCTTCAAAATGTTCTTCTCTTTCTTATTGCATTATTATTTTTTCAAAAAAAAAATCACTTTATTTTCTTTGCACACCCTAATTTGTAGTTTCATGGTGGACGTCTTCATAAATATTCAACATCGGTAGCGACTTTCCCCCGTCAAATTTCTTTCTGGCCGCCGGTAACGAAAAAACAATTTGCCGGGAGAAAAAAAAAGCCGCTTCTTTTAGGCCTAATCGTTCCTGAAGCGACTTAGAACAAGCAATTGCTGTTGACAAAGATAAAAAAAAAAGTTGGTAATTATTTCTAGCTTAAGGAATTTTATGTTTTTGAGACTTTAGATACTGTATTGAGATAACACTGGAGATTTTATGTTTTACTAATTAATGCCTCGGTGTTTAAATTAATTATTATTGTTCGTTTTAATGTTCGGTTAACGTCTTAACTAATCTTAATACTTTTATTATTAACATGGTTGTTGGTCGTTAAAGATAAGAAAGTGAATGGATTTATGGTTTTGAACATAGGTTTATTAATTTACGTAATTTTCACGTATTTCTTGTACTTTTCGAACATTTGTTTTGTTTCAAGTGATTTTAATAAACATTAATTTTACTATGTTTATTATTTTTAATGCATGTTTATTTATACACTTTTACTAGCAAATCAATATTGGAGAAGTGTTAGATGAGTTAAAATGTAATCATAACTAAAACTGGTAATTTTTTGCAAGTTTGGCATGCATATTTGAAATATTATATTAAAAATTTAAACTGATTTGGATGTTTTTTAAGATAGAATGTTTAGCGATCTGATGCATGTTCGGAGTGTTGATAAAGATAATTATGTTTGGAAATTTATTTTAAACAGAAAATAGTATCTAAATTTATTTTAAAATGTATGAAATTTAACAAATCCGATTACTTAAATAGAAATTCAAAATGTTTAAGTCTAGGAACTTTTAAAAAAATCATGCTCTACAAAATGCCTTCTCCATTTTGATTCGAGAACCATAATCAATATATATAAATGTACCTGCTTTCATTAATATATATATATATATATATATATATATATATATATATATATATATATATAAATACAAGTAAAAATACTAAAAGATAAGCAAGATAATAAATTACAAAAAAGATACATGCCAAAGTGTTCCCCTCTCTTCGTCAAGGAGGCCGCGAAGAACAACAAAGGCTAGCAGGCGTTTCTGATGGCTAAGCGTAAAATATATCCGAAACTTAGCCAGACCTCCGACGCCTACTGAAGCAGAAAAGCAACAAACCAAATGAAAAGCAAAAATGAACTACGAAATCAGACAACAAGCAAAAAGCAAACACCCCACAAGAGAAGACACACGTTGCCAAAATGCAAAATAAAAGACAGCAAACATAAAAATTGTAATAAGAATAAACAATTTAACATGACGTAAAACAAAAATCTAACAAGACATAAAACAAAAAATTAACACACCAAGGCCATTGCCTCAGTTACACAAGGATCAAGGATCGAAAGCATAAAAGGATCAAGGATTGAAATTACAAAACCACTAGGAAAACCATTTAATTTTAGTTTATTTTTAAGAATTTCGATCTCTGAAATCAAACCCTGCTTGGAGTTGCATATTTTATGAATTCGATTTAAATAAGAAATAATAATATTTCTATGTACCCTATTACTTATGTTTGAGGACCAATCCGTCAAAGATATCACATTAAAGCAAAATTCTTTTCTTTTATCAAATAATCCAATAATAATCCTGTCATTTTCAATAATTGATATATCAAGATCTAGGTAATTAACTCTATTACTGTTTGTATTAGTCTTAATTAATTTCAATTCTTCAGGATATATATCTTTCCAAATTTCGTTGAACCTATTTTCATCAAATACACACAAATCGTCTATATATCGTACTGCTTTAATATTGTACTTTTCTATAGCTTTTATTTCATAAAAATATGTTTGCAAAAGAACTGCAAAAACTGCTACCCATGGGGATACCCTTCCTCTGCAAGAAATATGTTTGCCCATTATATAATACATTGTTAAAAACACAAAACTTAATTAAACCAATCCATCTATCTTTACTGCATTTTAATATATTTCTAAATTTTTCATAAACATAATCAAAAACCTCCAAAATATTCTGATGCGGTATATTTGTGAATAAACTTTCAAAATCATAAGTGTCAATTTTTTTAATGTCAATGTCACTATTAAGGATATTTATAACTTTCTGATTGTTCAACAAAACAAAATTATCCTCCTGGATAACCAAATAATCTATTATAACTTTTAGATTTCTTTGAACCACCTCGGAAGCCTTCTGGCTATATGATTGATACATGAGACCCACACTGTACCTTATAGTTTTATCCGTGAATATTGCTGGGTCCCACATGTTTCAAAGTTCAGAAATTGGAGTGGATAAATATCCAATCTGGCTGACGAGACTCAACTTCCTTTACACGATGGTACGTCATTTATCCCTATAGGCTAATTTTCCGTCGAATATTGAGGGAAGAAGCGTTTACTGAAGCGAAGGGAGACAATCTTCTCCATGCTATACAAAGGTCAGATAGGGGAATGCTTTAACAAATGCTTGGGTTGACGTGTCTAACTTCTCTCAACACGTTGGTCGGCATTTATCCTGGTAGCCTGATTCCTCGTGGAGTAATGGGGAATCGTATACTGCAATCAATAGCGACACTTCACCCTACTAGCTAAAATCCGACTAGCAATTCTGGCCTAAAGCATTAGTTTTTTTATTGCCTGTATTATTTCACATACGGAATTTGAAAGTAAAAATACAATGCGTATCTAAATAATTATAATTTTTCAAAAAAAAATTGCGAATGTGTGGGATAAATATTAAAAACACCAGCAACCGTAATAATTATGTAATCTCAAAACCAAATTACATTTTAATCTTAAAAAATGATCAATAAAAAATATACCAAGAAAATGTGACATCAGATTTCCATTACCAAGCTGAAAACAAAAATTGCATGCATTGTAAAAATGAAACATTATAAAACCTTTTCAACAGGCAAAAAATTTCCATACGTCTGTTTTTCTAAGCATTTTAATTTAATATTAAATGCTGATACGCAATTTATTTAATGACTTTAACACACCTTTTTTCCAGCTTTCCGGCTAACCATTTTTTGCGTATTTTTACAACGAAATCTTTGACGCGGCAGAATTAGGCAGTTTTTCTTTCCAGAATCATATAGAAAAGTAATTATAACGTCTCTGAATTAAAGCTGAAAATAGAGTTTGTGGCGGAATAAAAATATTGTAAGTTAATTGCGTGCATTTTGGGGGGATTTTTCTTAAAGAAACTATTAAGTATTGCTGATTTTGTTTAATACGACATATAATTACATTAGTTATAAATAATAAAAAAAGAGCTTTTGTTTGGAGATTTTTGTTGGTCTATGATAATTTTTGTAGTCATTTTTCTTTTAATGGAAGCATATTTGAATATATTTGGCATTAGTGAATCCCTCTGGAGTTGAACACAGTAAAAAATAGGTACCCAAAAATAAGATGTACTTATTTTTGAATACATTCGATACTTATCATGGCCCCGAGCATAGAAGTTTCTATTTTGAAAAATGTGTACTTAAAAATGAGTACAATGGTTAAAAATGAATAAAAAGAGTAGATGCTAGCCTACGCAGTCTGCCTTCATAAACCAGTTTCAATAAATATCATCAATTACAACCAAGACTTACCGGGAAACGAACGCAGATACTCAGGCACTGCAATCCAGAGTCTTATTCGTTAAGCTACCAGGGTGACGTGAAGAAGTAATAAACTGAAAAATATAGAAATAAATGCATTTTGTATATTAAATTATTAATTTGTAAGGGAATAATGTCATCTTTCAAATTTGGATGTACATACTCATCCAAATATATCCAAATTTGGATATATATACATTCGAATTCGAAAATGAATATACTCATTATCGACTCATGTGTGTACTAAAAATGAGTACATATGAGCACATCATTTCGAATTTAAAACTAATTATATTTAAAATTGATCCCTGCATGTACTCAACATTGAGTACATATCTTTTTCAAATTTGAGACTAAATAAATCGGAAGTTTGATAAGCATCGAATGTATAAAATATTAGTACATTTTACTAATTTTCAAGTACATGTTTTTAACAGTACCGCCACAAAAATGTTCTTTTTACAAAATAACTCTTAACTGCTCTTAAATGTTCGTAAACGTCTTGTAATGCAAAGAGTTAATTCAAGTAAAGTCCCAATTTAACCCAGGCATTCATAATTAAGTTAACCCAATGAAGTCAAACTAAAACTTCATCGAATAACTACTACTTCCACCTTCATCAGAATCGGTCGCACACAAAAATATCCCCAACCATTTTTATTTCGAACGGAAACTCCCCTCACTGAACGAATACTAGCGTGCCAAAAGTAGTTAAAAAACCCTAACTCGGTCCCAAGACACATTCGTACCTATCATTACATATAAAACCGTCGCCAATCTTTCTCTGACGTCTCCCAATGTAATCTCCGGCAGATGTTTAACTTTCGGAATAGGGGAAAACCTTTTTTCCCTTTCCCGATGTCTTTCCCCATATTGACTCTGTCGAGAGGGATTTTTGTTACCGTGTCTCTTTGGAAGAGAGTGTTAAAAGTGGTGGTTTTAAGTCCCCTTTTTGTCGGGGTTGAAATGCTAAATTGAATTCGGGAATGTAGCGTCGGAAAGAAAAACCTTTTTTATTTTCCCGTTTCTCCTGTTCTTGGAAACGGGAAAGGGAGTTGCGGGATCTGGTTTCGTGTGTCGTCTTTAAAAATGAGTTTAGGAGCGGAGTTGTTTTGTTTTGGGGTTAGGTATAAGTGGGTGGGTTTGGCTGCAAAGTGATCTAAGTCACACAAATCTTAAATTGAGCTCACACTAGTTTCCATTTCTAGGCATTTTAAATCAATCATTTGGCCAAGTGCACTGTTAAAAATAGGTATTCAAAAATAAGTAAAATTTACTCATTTTTGAATACATTCTAGGTCTATCATGGCTCCCAATAAAAACTTTGAATTTTGAAAAATACATGTATTTAAAAATGAGTAAAATGGGTAAAAATGAAAAAAAAAGACCCGATGCTTGCCTATATAGGCGGCCTTCATTAATCAATTTCAATAAATATCGACAATTACAACCAAGACTTACCGGGAATCGAAACTAGATCTGTAGGCACCGCTGTCCAGAGTCTACTCTAAGGAGGTAGCAAACGACTGCTCTAAGGCAATACCAGAGCTTTTAAAATCACACTGCAAATAATAGGTACTTAAAAATGAGTCCATGAACTTCCTCATATTTCTTTGAGTACATTGCATCGTAAATGAGTAACGACATACTCAACTTAAAGAAACCGTACCTTTGCAAAAATGAGCAGTGTAATTTAATTTTGCTGTTCTCTGCTTCTGTTCAAGCATCTTAAAAAAGCAGTCTGACAAACTTAAAATATTTGTTCAGAAGATAGTTTTCCACATTATTTGATGTCGATTGCTTAACTGGAAACCGACTTATTGGAAGTAAATTATTTCCTATTCTTTTGGTACACCTTTTTAAAATTTCTTCTGTTTAAAACTTCTTCACGTCGCCCTGGTAGTTTAACGGATAAGGCTCTGTACTGCGGTGCCTGAGGATCTGTGTTCGATTCCTTGTGTCTTGATTGTAATTGTTATAGAAAGTGAATCTCATGCAGGAAGTCTATATAGGCTAGCATCTGCTCTTTTTATTCATTTTTAATCATTTTACTCATTTGTGAGTACATGTCTTTTTTTAAAATTTAAACTTATGTATTAGGAGCCATGAAAAGTATCTAATGTGCACTTTACTTATTTTGAGTATAAATTTTTACCAGTGCAATGTGCCGTTGTCTGATTTAAAAATGAGCTATTCATCTGACCATGTTTTAAAAATACGAGGCTGTATTCTAGGATCTCCTTCAAGATAAATTGGCCTCCGGGGCAGCGGTTAAAGGCGTTCAGCAACTAATCCGAGGATTGATGGTTCGAACCCGTGCGATGGGCTTGACAAAGAAAAGTAAAAAAGTAGTGATCTTGTGATCAGAGGGTTGCCAGCTTCGCTACAAAAATACTAGAAGAGTCGTCCAGAACATCCGCAAAAATTAACGGCGTGTATACGGGACTGGTGCACGATACATTTGATCGGGGTCCAAAGTCCCGACATCTACTGAAGGCGTTTAGTGGCAGTTCAGGTGTTTCCTCGTCATCTGACCATGGTTCTAAAATAACGAGGTGCAGGTATGAATGTGTATGTGTTCCCGGGTCTTCCCGTCGAAATAGACCCCGAACCGTCGCCAATAACCCACTGTGCAGCTCTAGTGCGATGTTAATTAACCAAACCAAACCAAATCAAATCAAGATAAATTTAGAAACGTCGCTAATAGCCCGCATTTCAGCTCTAGTGCGACGTTGATTCCACCAACCCTAAATCGGATGCTTAGAGAGAAGAGATGAGCACCGTGAAAGGGTTTTCTAGTCGAAGACGATCGTGGCTCAATTCCACTGATCTCCAACTGTAACTTCTGGATCGGGCAAGACATTTTGTTGACTTGAAGTCGATATGGAGGCCGCCATAATGTGTCCCACTTTTCTTGATACTGCAATATTTAGTATATTTTTCATGTTGAAATACGCCGGCATATATTGCTTTTGACTAAGTTTTTTTAATTTTATTTTTAAACCCATTTTAAATTCAATCTGCAATTGAAATAGAAAGTCATTTACAAGTCAAAGGCGAAGTAGATAAAAAGCAAGAGCAAAAACTATTTGTTTGGCAATACAAAAATTAATATAATATTTATATACATTTAATATTTCTACAATGCTGTGGCAATAAAAAACACCACTAAATCACAAGGATAGTGGAGACTATATATAAAAGGTGTGCTGGTACTCGCTCTTGCTGATGGAGGGCGGGGAAAAGGATTCTTTTGACGTCATAGTGACACCTTCCTCCGCCTTCAACCATCTGTGGGCGTGTCTAATGCTCTCGACAGTCGTTTTAAGAGTAATTGTTGCTATTGTTAAGGACTACTTAATTTAACAAGAATTCTTGTTTTTAACTAATCATAAACTTATTTAAAAGAAAACAGTTAAAATTTGCTTCAAAAACCTAAGTAGCAATGCTTGAAACATACAGCCAATGAGAATGATCAAAAACTCATAGTAAGGCGGAGCTAAAATGACGTCAAAAGAATTCTTTCCTTGCCCCTTTCAAAAAGCAAAACACGAGCACACCTTATCTATATATATAAATGCGAAAACCCCACTCATTCACTCATCACTAATTCTCCAATTTAACGTATACCTATGAAGATGAAATTTGGCAAATTTGTTACTTATACCTTAAATAGGAAAAGTAAGCTATTTTTGTTCCGATCGAACGTATTTAAGGGGGTGTAAAACCCTTTTTTCGATGTTAGTAGCAACGTTAGTTTGGATATCTACAGATCTAAAAGACATAGAGTGCTGAAATTTGGAGCACAGGTTCATCTTGGGCGGTAGAGATGCACTACGAAATGATTTTTAAAAATTCGAACTCGAACTGCCAAAATAACGATTTTTTAAAAACCTTCCCATAGGATTAACATGGAGAACATATAACAATGCAAAATATAAAATTGAAACAATGGACATTTTTAATAGTATGTAAAACTATGAGGATCAATATGATTGGCTGATGACTAAATATCGCCAAAATGTCGTCAAATAAATAAGAAATGTCGCCAAATAAATAAAATTTCGCCTTTCTGATAATAGTTATTATTACACAATTATAAGAATTGTTCCTCTTTAAATTTCTGGGATGTTACTAAAAGTTAAAGTATGGATGTTAATCAACGGGAGTAACGTATATATATATATGTATATATATTCATATTATTGTACAGCCAACTTCTCCATAATATCAATATTTCCAGTTGTTGCGGAACCACGCTAAAAAAAATCGCCACTCTAATAAAATTTCGTTATAAATTAGAACTTTTAATACTTTATTTCGTTCCCCATGATGGGTGACAAATTAAGAATATTATTTATTTCGCTTATAATTATTGTATTTGTATCTATTTTGTAACTTATTTCCTTCCTGTGCGTAGAACGGGTTTATCAGCTAGTATATATATATATGGTCTTCACTATCCTTGACTAAATCACTTTAATAAACATATTGGGGCACATCATGGCTGCTTTCAATTGGCTTCAACGCGCCCATAGAGGAAACCTAATTCGAGCCTTCCAGCAGTTACAGTTAGAGTTCAGTGGATGAGAATACTGAAGGTGGTTGCCAGTCGAAGACGATCATGGGCCAATTCACCTAGAAACGAAGATACAGCTTGGCGCAAATCACTTGGCAACGCGAGAAACAATGTTTTGGTGGAGCAATTCTTTACAACGGCCAAGCAAGTTGCAAACGTTAAACTCTCTCATCTCAGAACTCTGTATTGGCGACTTGCACCATTTTTCGCCAAACCCAGCAAAATGGAGATGCATTTTGGTGTTTTTTTGGTGTGTGGAGTTGATGTATTGTGTCAACGTTATGAATATGGCGACACATTTCTCTGGGGGAATCTTGTTTTTGAATGGAAGGAAACACGAGATAACAAATGCACTTTGTAGTGTTTGTCACATCACCTTGGCGAAAAGTTTTACGCTCATAAAATCTCTTTTTCAAGCCTGTTATTTTATTTTTCCACGTTAAAGGAAGAAAATTTAATATCTTCGACATCCCTTGAATGGTTTATCTGAAATATGACCCAGAGACTTGATTAGAATAGCGTATTTTTTGGGATTAAAGGGTTCCTTGAATTGTTCCGAGGTAATCAATCAAAGGTAACGTGTAGAGAAAACTAGTAGAAAAAATATTCCACAGTGATGTTCAAATGTCTTCACAGTGGAAGTTTGGAGAAGGGTTATAGTTCAGTGTCGGCTGGTAGTCGTTTACAATTACGAAATCTCTTGTGTTATATTCCAATCTCTCCTGTCACTAAGGGAGCCCCAGTTGCTCAGTTGGTAAGGCGTTCAGCTACTAATCAAAGGATTGGTGGTTCGAATCCGTGCAACGGACTTGACGTAGAAAAGTAAAAAAGTAGTGATCTTGCGATCGGAGGGGGTTGCCAGCTTCGCTACAAAAATACTAGAAAGTCGTCCAGAATATCCAACAAATTATACTGGCGTGTATACGGGACTGCTGCACGATACATCTGATCGGGGTCCAAAGTCCCGACGTCTATTGAAGGCGTTGGGTGCCAGTTCAGGTGTTTCCTCGTCATCTGACCATTGTTCTAAAATAACGAGGTGTGTGTATGAATGTGTGTGTGAGTGTGTTACCGGGTCTTTCCTTCGAGATTGACCCCGAACCGTCGCCAATAGCCCACTGCGCAGCTCTAGTGCGACGTTGATTAACAAAACCAAAACCAAACCAAACCAAAACTGTCACTAATTGAAGAGCCTAATCTGTTAAAATTTGTATCTAAAAATAAACAAAATGTACTCATTTTTGAGTACATTTGGTGCTTATCATGGTTCGGAATAGATAAGTTTCAATTTTGAAAAAGACATGCTCTCGAAAATAAGCACAATGAATAAAAACAGCAGATGCTAGTCTACATAGGTTGCTTTCATTAATCAATTTCAATAAACATCAACAATTACAACCAAGACTTACCGGGAATCGAACGCAGATCCTAAGGCATCACAGTCCAGTGCCTTATCCGTTACATTACCAGGAAGAAGTGAAAAAGTTATAAGCGGAAGAAATGTTAAAAAGTTGTGCTAAACGAATGGGAAGTAAGCTAATTGTGTAATAACTCAGTTTCCATTTAAGCAATCCATATCAAATAATGAGTAAATTAATCTTCTGAACAACTATTTTAAGTTTGTCAGGTCGTTTTGTTAAGATGGCTGGACTGAAGATGAAATTAGTGACATTACATTGCTAATTTTTGAGAAAATACGATTACTTAAATATCAGTACGTCATCGTTCATTTACGATGCAATTGTACTCAAAGAAAAACGAGTATATTCAGGTATTCATTTTAGTGTATTTTGTAGATCTGGTGTGTTGTTATATTAATCAAGAAAATGAACTTTAATATTTTTGTAATTTATAAATATCCGAAAACATATAAATTATTATTAATATAATGCTTTTTAATTTAAAATTTCGCAAGTGTTTTTTTACATTTTAGCAAGAAGAGATGGATCTTAATTTTAAAACGTTTATGAAACCTTAACATTGAAAATCTACACGAATATGTATGTGCTTTATGTTAATATTTAGTGTTATACTTGGGAAATAACTTCATTGGAATCCCAGTTCATATTATTTGCATATAAGTTAATTTAGTAATTCTAATTAACAACATAACAATTTAGTAATATATTAATATATAAGTTAATTTAGTAATAAGTCTAAATTAACTTATACGTATATAAGTTAATTTAGACTTTTCGAGATGTTTGTTTGTGAAAAAAAAACCTTACTCGTGTTCTTTTCTTAGATCCGTTATATGCCGATGCTTTTAACGCGCGGCAGATGGTTTTCTAATTGGTCAATACAAACCACGTGGTTTGTACTCGCCAATCAGAGAACCATTTTCCAGATATGACATGCGTTAAAAGCGTCAATGTAAAGTGGGCCTTAGATATTATTATCAAATTATTTACCCAAATAATTGCAATGTTTATTATATGTTTTTATATAAATATTACCAAAGCTATTTCCTAAATAAAAGAATGTCACTTTTTTTAGGATTAATAATATCAAATATCTGAATATTCAAGAATTGCTTAATTAGCACTCAATTATTAAAAACATAACTTAGATAAGATACTCTTGCATTGTTTAAATACATTTCTAATATGCATTTATTATGAAAAAATACTTCACCAAAAATAACAATAATCCCCAAATTGCTTATTAAACACTTGCCAATTCATAATAATACAAATACCAAATGGATACGAGTCCCAATATTCACTGTAACTTTAGCTATGATCTTACATTTTTAATTACTTGTACGTAACAATTCCAGATTACTTTTTTATGTGTTGTCATACAACTCACTAGCAATTAATAAACATGTCGACGCTGGTATTGATATTTGATACATATAACGATAAAAGATTAAATAATATAATTATTTATTCATTTCGTTATTATATCAGTGTGATTTATTAAGAGAATTCAGTTTTTTAGACAAACAATCTAATCTCAATTATGTTGTTGGAATCACGAAGTTTAGTGTTAAATGAATTTTTTTTAAAGCGAACGGGCTTCTTTTAATTTAATATTAATGCTTCGTTATTACTTTCATAAAAATTGTTTTGGTTCTGAATCGAGATGTAAAGCGCAAATCCTGCTATTGTGATTCTTTCGAATTGGGGATTTTTTTTTGTTGTATTTGTAATTTACTTTAAAATGAGAAATACACATAATTAATATTTATAAAAAAAATAGTTTGTTCTCTTTGTACTAAATTAACGCTTGGAAGCGTTTGGATGGTTTCCTGTTGCAGTTGATTGTTTTTAGATTAATTGAATAATTTATTAGAAAAAAACACGGCGAAATGAACAAGGAGAAAAGTTTGATAAAAAATATGAATCGAAAAATTAATTAATAAATTAAATGAGTTTATCTTTAATTTTGATAGGAAGCAAAATGCATTAATTGTTTTTAGAAACACGTTTGTTACGATGTTTTTAAATACAATTAATTATAATTTTTTTTTTGCTTTGAAAAATTATTACATAACTTTTTTAAAGCCTAGACCTATGTAAATGTTTTATTGTAGTTTCTGTTACTTTAATTTTTACAGATTTGTTAAGTTTTTTTGGTTATACCCATTTTATTTATATAACTTAATACACAATACACTGTTACGAATTTCTGTTCAACTATGTACCATATATTAGTGTAAAACAGAGGTCTGCAGCAAATTACACCATATTAGAGTATAATCTGAGTTGAACCGAAAATCCTTTATCAGAAAAAAGCAGAGGTTTTACCCATTATTGGTTCAATCTCTTTAACTGCAACCGAAATTTTCGCTGTCGCTAAATCAACAAGCCGAGGAATCCCCTCCAAGGAAGACAACGCCAAACAAGGGCCTTCGTGGCTCATTGGGTAAAGGCATTCAGTGTGAATCAGAACATTCTTAGTTCGAGCCTTATCGGTATACTTGACAAAGAAAAGTAAAAAAGTTGTCATCTTGCGATCGGTGGGTTGTCAGCTTCGCTACAAAAATATTAAGAAAACGCTAATTTATGCAAGTTATGAGTTTTGGTGCAACGGATTTTTTTCTTTTTAGGAATAAGTTAAAAAATATGAATTAGAAAAAACTGGAGCTGTCTGGCTCTTACACCCGTCTTCCATTGCATCAAAATGTTACCGAAAGCCCATTCTTCCCAGGACGTGATAAACGCGCATCACATTTTGCAGAAGTCTCAGTGATAGGTGCATTCAAACCACGTGGTTTTTATGGACTAATCACAGAGGCTTCTGAAAAATGCGGCGTGCGTTTAGCATCTCCGTGAAGAATGAGCCGTATTGTGTTTTAACGCCTGATGCTGGAAAGCAATAGAATATTACGCTGTTATAAGTTTAATACTTTAAGATATTTCCAGCCAAGTCCGGGTTGCCCATTTGTAAAGTATCCGACTAGTAGTTGGAGGATTGCGGGTTCGAATATCTGTATGCGTGAACTTGAAAATTGTCGCGAGTTTGCGATTAGTGTGTTACCAGATTCTTTCCTAAAAATCGTCTTCAAATATCCATATTTTAATCCGCCATGTTTAAGAGACAGGTGCACATTAAATCTGGTTGTTAATTAATATTCTGACGCCTATTGAATTTACGTCGTCCGCCAGCTCATGTGTTGTTCTCGTCATCTGACAACAGTTCAAAAATACAAGGCAGCATTTCCGGGTCTTTCCTTTGAGATGCACCCCGAACCGTCGCCAGGGTTGCCAACTTCGCTACCAAAATTTCAGCTGGGAATCCAAGGGTCCCCGGTTCAAAACCTTGCGATGGACTAGACTAAAGAATGGTAAAAAGTAGTGATCTTGCCAACTTCGCTACCAAAATACTAGAACAGTCCAGAACATCCACAAAAAATTAACGGCGTGTATACGGGACTGGTGCACGATACGTCTGATCGAGGTCCAAAGTCCCGACGTCTATTGAAGGCGTGGGTGCCAGCTCAGGTTTTGTCCTCGTAATCTGACCATGGTTCAAAAATACGAGGCATCGTTCCTGGGCCTTTCCTTCGAGATAGGCCCCAAACTGTTGCCAATAGCCCACTATGCAGCTCTAGTACGACGTTAATTAACCAAACCAAACCAAACCGTCGCCATTACTGCCCACTGTTGAGCTCTAGTGCGACGTTAATTAAACTAATCAACCCAACCACCCACTTTTAATACTCTCTTTCAGTATCTCAAACACCGGATCCGATAAGGACGAAATTTTGATTTAACGAACTCATGAATAGGCAACGTGGTGTGTGTTGCCATTCCACGATGGGAAATACTCGATCCCTCATTACCTTGCAGTACATCCAATTAGGGGTTTGAAGATGCAGCGACCGTTACCCTCATCGGTAATTAGATTCAATGTTACTTTCTGCATTGTCACTCCGAAGACTGGAAGGCCTCCGTGGCCCAGCGGTTATGGGCGTCAGCTAGGAATACGAAGGTGCACGGTTCGAACCCGTGCAATGGACTTGACAAAGAAAAGTAAAAAGTAGTGATCTTGTGATCGGAGGGTTGCCAGCTTCGCTACAAAATACTAGAAAAGTCGTCCAGAACATCCCCAAAAAATTAACGGCGTGTATACGGGACTGGTGCACGATACAGTCCCGACGTCTATTGAAGGCGTTGGGTGTTCAGATGTTTCCTCGTCATCTGACCTTGGTTCTAAAATAATGAGGTGCAGGTATGAATGAATGTGTGTGTGAATGTGTATGTGTTCCCGGGTCTTTCCTTCGAGATAGACCCCGAACCGTCGCCAATAGCCCACTGTGCAGCTCTAGTGCGACGTTAATTAACCAAACCAAACCAAACCAAACCGAAGACTTGAGGCCGACGGTGGCCTGGTTGGAAGAGTGCCGAGTTCGTAATTGAAAGGTTGGGAGTTCAGTTAATTTTCAGTCGCCGCGTATAAGGGACTGGTGTACATTAAGTCAGTCTACAATGTAAAAGAAAAGGTACTTAAAAATGAGTTCCTGAAGCAACTCGTTTTTCTTTGAGCACAATTTCATTGTAAATGAGCAACAACGTACACATTTTTAAATAACCATATGATCTCAAAAATGGGCAGTGTGATTTAATATTGCTATTTTCAGCTTCTATTCAAGCCATCTTAACACAGATTGCTTAAATGAAAACTGAGTTAATACCTTATTTTCCATTCTTTTGGCCCACCTTATAAGCAAGACTGCTGTTTATAACTTTTACACGTCACCCAGGTAGTGCAACGAATAAGGCTCTGATCTGCGGTGCCTTAGGATATGAGTTCGATTCCCGTAAGTCTTGTTTGTAATTGTTGAAATTTATCGAAAGTAAATCATGAAGGCAAACTATGCAGTCTAGTATTTGGTATTTTTATTCATTGTGCTTATTTTTGAGTACATGCCTTTATCAAAATTGAAATTTATGTATTCGGAGCAATGATAAGCACGATAATCAAATATGAGTACATGTTACTTATTTTTGAGTATCTATTTTTATTACTGTAGTGTAGCTTACAACTATCGAACCGGTAACTAATTTGGATTTTATTAAATAGCTGGCTTAACAGGTACAGGCAGCGGCTGTTACATAATAAAGGTTAGTCCTGAAATACTATTATTCCCATAAATCGATATTCCCATAAATGATAAAGAATTTTTAAAACATACATGACACACCATTATTTTTTTCTGTACGATATTAATGTTGTATCGTATTTTCCTTATGAAAAATAACAAAAAAGTTTACTAAAGTTATTTTGAAATTTATTGTATATGGAAGGCACCACATTGTTATTATTTCTCATAAAAGTTATTAATTTCATTGTAATTAAACTAAATTTTTTGTATGCCAGGCAAATTCTCATTCCATTGCCGATAATACCTCTTATAAAATATGATACACTCAAAAGAAAAAATGGTTAATTCCAAGAACACAGTGCCACCGCCAAATATGATATTTGGCGACAATTGGGGAGCGATAAAGTTTATATTTTGCATACCCTAATTGATTTGGTTTGGTTTTGTTAATTAACGTCGCACTAGAGCTGCACAGTGGGCTATTGGCGACGGTTCGGGGTCAATCTCGAAGGAAAGACCCGGGAACACATACACATTCATACATCTCGTTATTTTAGAACCATGGTCAGATGACGAGGAAACACCTGAACTGGCACCCAACGCCTTCAATAGACGTCGGGACTTTGGACCCCGATCAGATGTATCGTGCACCAGTCCCGTATACACGCCAGTATAATTTGTTGGATAATACCCTAATTGATGACGTTCATCAATTATCATGATGTAGGGAAAACCTGAATCTTATTTTCATGTGATTGGTTAAAAATAGCTCCGCCATTTTATGAACTGTGTTAAATTGTCGTGATTTGTTCATAATTTCGCTATGAATGTGTATTTTAATAGTAAATATTTTTGAAAATTGGATGTGTAAAGCAAACGTTCCGCCATTGATTGTTATATGAAAGCTGGATTGCTGGAGAATTCTTGTCGCTACTCGAAATGTGGAAAAGGCATGCAGCTTGCCACGTGGATGTTTCCGACGACTATTTAAATGAAAAATGAATTCCGTCAACTTTTTACATAACAGTCTGCTTAAAGAATTGCATGTAATCATCATAATCGACTGCTCAAAAGACTGCATGTTAAGCATCATAATCGACTGCTTGAAGCAAGTACCAGCTTTGATCCTTAGTAGTGGGACCCCGTAGGCCGGAGGCTAATATTTCCCGGGTCAATAAATCGAGCTTACGAATCTGTGACATTAGCGCGCGCAACGTGCGTGCGCTTAACACTTTTGATTTTGTCGTGTTTTATTGATTAAGTGCATAATTGTTGAATTTGAAACATCGCCAATAGCGTATTCTGCAGCTCTAGTGCGACGTCTTTTAACCAACCAACAAGGTATTTTAACTTGGCGACAAATAAAAGACAGGTCATTTTGGCCTTGGTGATAATTTTTCAGAATCGCACCAATCGGCACCATGTACTAGGAATTTTTCGAGCCCCAGTTGCTCAGTTGGTAAGGCGTTCAGCTACTAATCAGAGGATTCGTGGTTCGAATCCGTGAAATGGAATTGACATAAAAAAGTAGTGATCTTGCGATCGGAGGGTTGCCAGCTTCGCTACAAAAATACTAGAAAGTCGTCCAGAATATCCAACAAATTATACTGGCGTGTATACGGGACTGGTGCACGATACATCTGATCGGGGTCTAAAGTCCCGACGTCTATTGAAGACGTTGGTTGCCAGTTCAGGTGTTTCCTCGTCATCTGACCATGGTTCTAAAATAACGAGGTGCATGTATGAATGTGTGTGTGAATGTGTATGTGTTCCCGGGTCTTTCCTTCGAGATTGACCCCGAACCGTCGCCAATAGCCCACTGTGCAGCTCTAGTGCGACGTTTATTAACAAAACCAAACTAGGAATTTTTCCAAAACCTCTCTTCTCGCGTCGCTTTCATAATGGTAAGCTACCAGTCAATAACAACCTTAAAATAAAACCTGTACACTTTAAACACACCTTTTTTTCCCCACACAGCTTTTTAAACAAAACAAAACAAAACCCACATCATTCCATGCAACTGCGTCCCATCATCGCTCCATGAACAATCCCACCCCCACAAAACACCCCCCCCCCTGTAAAAAACACCTGCACTTCCTCCTCTCCCGCAAACGACACTTTAAACACCCCACAAAAACCACCCCAGAAATTCACATCCAACCCTTAACCACCAACCCCCGTCCGTTTTGCGAGCCGACGTATAAAAATCGTCCTTAAATTCCAGCCCAGCGACGCTAACAACCCCAGCGTCCTAGGATTGTCATTACACCCCAAAGTCGTTACACCAGGGGGGTGGGGGTTGAATAATATCGCCTACCAGCCATTTTCACGTGCGCCCTAGACGAAATACAGCCCCATTCTGCGGACCAAACGATCGGCCGCGAAGACCATTCTCGTAATCAACTGCAGCCCCGGTGTGTTGGTGGGTGGTAGGGGAGGGGGTCGGTCGTACGATCAGATTTGTAGGGTACTAGGAAAAAGGGGGTTGTATATCTCGGTTGTTCTTTCTTCCAATCTCATATATATTCTTTCCCGAGTTCTAACTCTTTTCTGCGGACAGGGAAACAGGAATGGGGTTGACTCCAATTTATTTGGACAAGAAAATGTTTAAACTTTTGAAGTTTCGTCTGCCTATATCTCGCAAACCGTTGGAGGGATTTGGATCGCAGTCGAACTCCGTTATAACGAACCCTCAACGGACTGATTCAGAAGTTCGCTATATCCGATTTTAAAATATTGGCATTATAAAACTTCCTAAAGTCCTTGAACACAGTTCTGTGCTAAACAAATTAATTACATTGAATTTCAATTAGAAATGGGCAATAATAAAGTAAAATAAATATGTGTTAAAAAAACAATTAAATAATGAAATTAACCGTACTACTTACATTTATTTATCTAAAGTATAAAAATAAGTTATTTTTTATTGAAAGCATCTAGATTTTAAATACATTTCATTTATCTTTTTATCAATTATTAGAAAATAGTCCATTATATTCTTATCCACAGTTTCTGTTGTAAAGAAATTATGCAAAATGTTCACAGCTGCCTTAGCATTAGAAATTGAAGGACCTGAACTTACATTATCTTCTTCTTCAACATCTGAAGATGAATCGTTAATCAATTCGTTCTTTCGTTATATCCCGGGTTCGTTATACCGAGGTTTGACTGTATTATGATCGTTTACTTGAATTAATCGTTAAATTTATGCCGATTATTGGGAGTGTGAATTTTATTATAGATCTATATATATAAATGCGAAAAACCCACTCATCACTCATCACTAATTCTCCAACTTCCCGTATACCTATGAAGATGAAATTTGGCAAATTTGTTCCTTATACCTTAAATAGGAAAAGTAAGCTATTTTTGTTCCGATCGAACGGATTTAAGGGGTTGTAAAACCCCTTTTTCGAAACTTCTCCATAGGATTAACATGGAGAACATGTAACAATGCAAAATATAAAATTTAAACAATGGAAATTTTTAATATTATGTAACGTACGAGGAGCATTCTGATTGGCTGATGACTAAATATCGCCAAAATGTCGCCAAATAACTAAAAACTGTCGCCAAATAACTAAAAACTGTCGCCAAATTAATAAACTTCGCCAAATAAATTAAAATTTCACCGAATGAATAAAACATTTCGCCAAATTAATAAAATATCGCCAAATGAACTAAAATATGATCATATATGTAAAAATAATATAAAAACCGGCCCGTCGCACCGGGGGGGATTTAACTGTGAAAAAGAAAACAAAACAAAAAATGCTACGACCAAAAGTGCAAGCCATACGAAAAATATATTATCAAACTGAAGAGAAGTATACAGTATGAATAATATAAAGGTTCAAGACAGGAAGCCCATCGCTAAATAAAAGTTTGTAATTTAGCCTCCGTGCACTCGGTTAGTTTTGTGTTATCCATTATTTATTAGTTTACCTGCCGAGAGGCCAGTTATGTTACCACTCTACCTGTGAGTGAAGTTCTGTAATAAAGTTAATAAAGGCAAAGTAGCAAATCTTTCAGTTGAGTTCAAATTTTAAAACACGTTGTCGCCCGTGGATGTTAGTTCGCACCACGGGTCGCTCGGCTTCATGGGCCCGGTGATCGCCAGCATCCTCTCGGTTGGCCTGGGTTGCCTTCACGGCTGTCGAAGCTTCAGTTTATGTGAAACATCTCGCTGTATGCCTTCGGGCGGGCCAGTCGTACAAAGTGGACATAGAAAAAGTAAGCTACCGGGTAGGTACCAGCCACTCTGTACCGTAATAATTGGTTCATGCATACTTTGGACCCTACGTGGTAGGAAGATCAGAGGGAGAGTGTATAAATGGTCAATCTGGTTGACGCGGCCTACCTCTCTCTACTCCATGTTATGTCATTTATCCACGAAGGCTGATTTCCCATATAATTATTGGGGTGGAAGTGTATACTGCCTGTCACCAAGGGTGACATTTTCCTTCATGCGGTATAAAAATCAGAGGGTAAAGGGTTAAAAACCTACCTGATCGACGCGACTCACTTTCCTATACCACGGTAGGTCATTTATCGCACATACCATGATTCCTCGAGAAGTAATGGGAACGAAATCGTCTGCAGTTAAGGACGACATTGCCTTCACGGAGTACAAAGGTCAGCGGGCGGAATGGTTTAATAATCTGCTTGATCGATGCGGCCTACCTTTCTTTATATGATTGTATGCCTATACGAGGAGTTATGAGGCGGAATTGAAAACTGTTGTTATAGACTCTGCCCCCACGTGGTACAAGTGTCAGAGGAGGAATGGGTTTGTGTCAATCGTCCGTAGCAGTGGTTAGGGGGGATAGGGTACGATTTTTTTTTAAAATTGATTTGGCAATGCAGTAAAAAATATGACTTATTTTTAATTTAAAAAAAGTTAAATAATAAAAAAGTGCGTGGACAAAATAAAAAAAAAAGTGCTGGGGAACCGTGCCCTTCGCATATTGATAAGGTTTACCGTAAAAAAGAAAAAATATGAAAATCTTGAATTTGGCAAATGAACCTTTTAAAATTCTTTTTCGGTTTTTTCTTCTTATAATCTCACCAATTTGTGAAATTTAACGACAAATGTTGATAAAAGTGTCTAATAAAACTTTTTCAGATAATTTTTATTAACATTTATAAGTTCTTCCTGTTTAAATCTTTGGGATGTTACTAAAGGTTAAAATATGGATGGTGATCAACGGGAGTAACGCATATATATCCACGTTATTGTATAGACAACTTCTCCATATTAGCAATCTTTCCAGTTCTTGCAGGACCTTGCCAATAAAATTTCGTTACAAATTAGTACTTTTAATACTGTGATACCCTGATGCATGGAGCTTAATACCCTGATGGGTGAAAAATTAAGAATATTGTTTATTTCGCTATAAATATTGTATTTGTATCAATTTTGAAACTTATTTCCTTCCCGTGCGTAGAACGGGTATTTCAGCTAGTATTATATATGTTTTAATTTTATATGGAGCTAAGAAATTTATTAATATACATCATGCGTAGTTTGTTTCTTTACATGGATGACATTGTTTCTTTAATATAACACTGCAGAACTCGTGCTGTGCCTGAAACACACAATCTACACTGTTAAAAATAAGTACTTAAAATGGGTAAAATGTACTCATTTTTGAGTACATTCCAAACTTATTATGGCTCCGAATACATAATGTTAAATTTTCAAAAAGATATATACTCACAAATTAGTACAACGAGTAAAAATGAATAAAAAAGAGTAGATACTACCCTACATAGGCTGACTTCATACATCCCTTTCAGTAAATATCAACAATTACAACAAAGACTTACCGGGATTCAAACCCAGATCCTCAGGAAACGTAGTTCAGAGGACTTATCCGATAAACTCCCAGTTCAACTTGAAGTAGTTCTGGGTACAGAACTACTTCAAGAAGTAACAGAAGTAGTGTTGAAAAGGCGTTGCAAAAGTACGGGAAGTAAGATAATTGAGTAGTAATAAATCAGTTTTTATTTAAGCAATCGACATCAAATAATGTGGAAAACCATCTGTTGCACAAATATTTGAAGTTTGTCAGGTCAATTTGTTAAAATGGCTTGAACAGAAACTGAAATTATTAAGCAATATTAAACCAAACTGCTCCTTTTTGGGTAAAAGTATGAATAATTAAATTTGATTACGTCACCGCTCATTTAGGTTGCATATGTACTAAAAAAAATGAGTACTTCCATGTACTTTTTTTTAAATGAGTACTACCATATACTCATTTTTAAGCACATTTTTTTTTACCGTGTTGGGTGAAGAAAATAAGAGGAGGGACGAAATTGGAAAGATAAGGACTGGGATTGCGTATTTTTGTTAGGAGCCGTTACTATTTACGCCGCATGAAAAACCATCTTCTGAACAACTATTTTAAGTTTGTTTCATGTAAGATAGTTTGAACAGAAGCTGAGATTAACAACATTAAATCACACTGTTCATTTGAGAAAGTACGATTAATTAAATGTGAGTACGTCATCGCACATTTACGATGCAATTGTACTCAAAGAAAAATGAGTACGTCCATGTACTCATTTTTGGGGAACGAAATTGGAAATTTAAGGAAGGGATTGAATATTCTTTTTAGGAGCCGTCACTATTTACACCACGTGGAAAACCATCTTCTGAACAACTATTTTAAGTTTATTTCAGGTAAGATAGCTTGAACTGAAGCTGAGATTAGCAACATTAAATCACACTGTTCTTTTTTGAGAAAGTACGATTATTTAAATTTGAGTACGTCATCGCTCCTTTACGATGTAGTTGTACTCAAAGAAAAACGAGTATGTTCAGGTACTCATTTTTAAGTACATTTGTTTTACAGTGTAAGCCTGACGTAGACACTATTACGTAGACTCTATTTAACACTAAACCTACCACGCGCGGTCAAATGACCGTTTTTGAAATTTCGTTTAGAATTTCTTGTAGACAACGTTACTGTATCGCCATGTAACTTATTGACTTTTCCTATAATATACATACAATCCATTTTTCAATATTCACAACTTTCTTTATTGATTACTTTCCGAAAAAAATTTATAGCATGTCTAGTCTACCGCGAACGGTCATTTGACCATTTGACTATATTTACGACATTATTCTTCGGAAAGCGCGCTCCTGAAATTGTTTTACGAGTCCACAATGTAATTGTGGATCTACAGTGTTGTGGTAATCCAGCCATCTGGGCACCAAGTGTCCTGCGGGCCAACCAGGCAACGCTGTACAGACAGCGTCGGCCCAACCAAGCGGCACGGGTGCAGACCGACTCACGGTAGGTGGCGCTGACGGCAGCGGAAAATCTGCAATACAAAATACTGTAATTTGTAAAAAATGTGCTGAAAATGCATAAATGTAAATAAAACTTTTCTAAATAGAAAAAAAAAATTATTATCCAATTGGTCAAAATATCTTTCTATATTTAGGTACATATTTTTTTTTTGAAGCGGTCATTTGACCGCTCTTGATAGGATTAGGTATACATGATGAAATGTCGATATTTTTAGTGTTAAACACGTAGTCACTATTCACGTCAAAAGATAACTTCCCTTTGTAAAAACGTTGCCCAGAGCTAAAAATAGCTACCAATAATAAACCCCATTAGCCATCCAATGTTACTCTGTAGAAAATAGTAACCGTTACCATTTTCTTCTAAGTATTCGTTTTCTTTCTAAAATAAAGAGAAAGAACGACGGCCCCATTCCCGTCTGCTGCTGTTGACAAATACGAGGCCATTTGGAGGCGCGATTTTTGCAGCCCTTTATTGCCCTTTGTGACCGCCCTTTTTCACTGGGCGCCCTCCAAGGAGCCATACAAGGGAGTGTGTATGGGCCAGTGGAAAGAATCTAATTGTCGTTTGTATGGATATATTTTGCTGTGTGAGTGTCAACAATGAGGGGGATGGTAGGCCCCTTGTGAGTATTAGAGATTTTTTAAGGCTATTTATATATCAGTACTTATCCATGCGTTTGGTTCGATAGTAGGTAGATTTGTTGGTTGAATTGCCCAACAAAGGAAGTCAGCATGAAAACTTCATGAACATTGTGAAATTGATTTTTTTTGGTGAGGTTTATAAAGGAATTTGTAGCAAAAAAACTCACTTAAATTTTTTGAAATTAAAATTTTTTTTGCATAAAACCTTTTAAAAAAAAAATTATTTTCCCTTCAATAATTTCAATGTTTCAAAATTGAAGTTTTTTTTTTTTTTTTTTTTTTTTTTTTTTTTTTTTGTATATTATATAAAGGCATTTTTGAAAAATAACTTTCATTGACACTATTTTGTTTAGTGTGAGGGTTTCATAATTAAAAAAAAAATGCTTTTTTCCTGCATAAAACCTTTTAATTTTGCTTTTTATGCTGACTGTTTTGCTTGGTAACATCGAACAATAGAGATATGATGGGCTATTGGAGACATGACGCTATTGGTGAGACCCGGTACAATGACTAATAATTTTTAACCATAATCAGATAACAAGTTTGGTTTTGGTTTTTGGTTATTAACGTCGCACTAGAGCTGCTCAGTGGGCTATTGGCGACGGTTCGGGGTAAATCTCGAAGGAAAGACCCGGGAACACATACACATTCATTCATATATGTACCTCGTTATTTTAGAACCATGGTCAGATGACGAGGAAACACCTGAACTGGCATCCAACGCCTTCAATAGACGTCGGGACTTTGGACCCCGATCAGATGTATCGTGCACCAGTCCCATATACACGCCAGTATAATTTCTTGGATATTCTGGACGACTTTCTATCAGATAACGAGGACAATTCCGGAATTGATACCGTACTCTCCATGTTTTCAAACTACGCCGACGACGAGAGGACATTTGGACTATGAATAATTAACTTACAGAAGCCTTATACAATGCCAAGATTATCATTTAAATCACGAATTTAAATGTTTTTAGTCAGAGTTGCAAAGCCTGAAGAAATTGTAGCATAAACCACAAGTGTAGATCATTTAGTTGGTTACTCTGCATAATATTAACATCTCAGGTGAAAACCGTTTTACAGATCTGTATTATACTAATGTTGCTTTTAGTAAGCGGAATAAATATATTGGCATATTTATTACGATACTTTATTACTCTTATTTAGGCTCAATTTTTCAAAAATTCAACTTTTAGGGCGGTATTAAAATAGTTTTTCAATGCGAGAATAGACAAAAAATAAAGTATTCGTTTCTGGAATTTTCAAATTTATGAAAAGGATTTTCATTTTAGAAATCAATTTGTAATTTAAGCTATACTTTGTGACATTTTGGGTTATATTTAATTATCACACTAGTAATTTGCAATACTCTCTGTGAAGCTGTCATAAGTCAAGAGACATTACTGTAGTCGTCGTTGTAAAGTCATTTTTCTGATAACACGGGCATGTATTATACACTTCGAGCAAGGATCTTCATTTTTTTAAAATACAAATACAACGTTAAAATACGCAATAAAAATCCATCAAATCTGGACATGTTTCGGGAGATACGTCTCCCTTCATCAGCAGAGAATGAAAAAGTCTGGGTAATAAAATATAAATAAATAAACCCAGAAATTGAAAGTGTTGCCAAAGAAAAAAACAAAAAAGACTATTTCAATCGGTTGGAATTAACTATTTTGTGCCAATAAGCGGGAAATACTGGAACTGCAAATGTTTCGTTGACAATCGAATCAATATTGCTAAAAATATGAAACGCCCCCAGGAAGTCAAGTTCAACTGGAGATTTGGGTTTGCAAATTAAATGTGGGTTAGAAAAATTAAATATATGACCATGTTCCCAAGAGTGCTTGGCAATGGAGGACTTCTTTATTTCTTGTTTAACAGTATGTGCTTGTTGCTCCTTAATACGAAATCTGAATGCTCAATTTTTATCTTATGGATCTTCATAGTAGAGAAAACATAATGTTATAATCTCGCTAACATCAAAGTGAGGCCAACAGGTATGGCCTCAAACACGTGGTTAATTAAGTCATTCCATTCATAAATTTTCAATGTTACACATTTCCCAATTCATTAGCCAATCACGAGTATTTTTAATTCATAATTTTGAAAAGAAGTCACGTGCCTGAGGCCATTTGGTCTCAGATGTTGGTTTCATGGTTATGACGTCATATTCGCCCTATTATAGTCCATTCATGCTTGAAGATTATACATTACTGTGAGTCGATTTTTATAAATTTTTGAAAACGAACTTCCGTGAGTTGGGAAAAGTTGTGTATTGATGTCAAACATTTGCAAGTTTTTAAAATCAAAATGTATTTAGACCTCCCGCTAAGCCCCCAAAATTGTAAATTTTAGTAAAAATTTCATAACATTATATATATTCAATTTTTCTTATTCGATTTTTATTCGCTTGTACTGAAATTGATTGCATAAAAATATTCTTTATTTTAAAAAAATATATTATCTTGTAATATTTACCCCGTCCGCTAGGCCCCCTCAAATTTTAAAATATATTTAAATAAATATTATTATTTTTTTTACTATATTTATTGACCATATTTTTAATTGACTGTACTGAAAATGGTTTCATAAAGACCCTATGAAAAAATATTTTAGTAATTATATAACACATACAACCCCCACTCCCCCGCTTCAAAATTTTAAATTTCTGTAGGAATTTAAATTTTATATTTTTAATGCTCCTGTACTGAAAACGTCTCCTGTCTCCCCCCCAAAAAAAATTAAATTTTTTTTTTAAATTTCTTAAAAAATATTCCTTTTAATAATACTAATAGTACTGAAAAAATCGTGTAATAAACATATATATTAGCTCTGAAATAATCATCACATCTTAATAAATTGGATATTCGTTTTCTCATGTCTAGTTTCTCATGTTTATTTCTTTTTGTCTAGTTAAGTACAATTACGAGGGCGCGTTTTGACTGTAAATGTATTTAATATTAGCTACATGGAACATCGGAAATACCAAACCGCACGGTTTATATCAATCTTGTTCCATAGAAAATTTATCACCAAAGAGAGTGAAATCTTAAAATAAAGCCAAGCACAAAATGGGATTGGATTAGTTTACCCCTGCGTCATACCAAACAGCTTGTTTATCTTACTACTTTTGGCGAGGATTGCATTAGTGACTAATTCCGATATCTATAATCTGTTGAAATGTTATCTAACAGAAAAAATATTCAAGCTGAGATAGACCATAGCTGCATTTGATTTTTTTTAGATCGCCAAAATATTTAAAAGTCCCCATAATATTTAGCCAGTACTACCCAGAGAGTTGTTATATTAAATAGAGAGCGCCTTCAATGCCAGACTCTCGTAAGGCCGCGGTGTCAACATTGAAAAAGAAAACCAACATCACGTGGTTTTAGCGCTGCCACATTTGGCGTTCAGACATCTGCAGGAGTTCCAAATTTGGTGCACTTTCTTCTTTTTGGTGATAAGGCGTTCTGTCCGTATTCAACTTCTTAACATATATGTAGGTATTTACTTATTTTCAAACAATTTGCGCTAAATATTTCCTCTTCATTAACGAAACGAAAATATGATTTTCTTTGTGTTCAATACTCGAAAAAACGAAACTCTTTATATTTCTCCGGTTTTATTGTTCATATTTTCTTATTGAACTATATAAAATAACAATTGAAAGAACTTCGCTTATGGTAAATATTTTACATAAAATCGTAACGCAATTATTTCAAAAGTACAAAGTAAGAAAAAATATCTTTAATATATCTTTTAAACTCCCTTAAATTGTGCCACTCGTTAATAAAAACGATATTGAAATACAATATTAAACACAAAACCATATTACAATACTTCGATCTCGCTTAGTTCTGAAAGTCGCCAAGGCCTGCCAAGTAATATTGGCGCATGAATGAATTGGCATGTCCACATATCACGTAGTTTCAATGATGGACACACGGAAATCAGCACTTTTATTCCTCTATTTGTATCATTACTCTATGGTACTACCCCCATGTCCTAGCGCTACTCTTATTATCTACATATCTAAAGTTATTCCCTGTTCTTCAGCCCAAACACTGGGTAAACGAGAAAGGCCCTTTAAGAGACCATAAATAACTCCTCAAATAACCGTAAATCATCACCCTCTCCGAATCCCTATAATCACGTGTTTTAGGGCCGGATAAACTCCCTGACTCGCATGCCGGATTGAGTAATTTGAGTCCAATTATTGGGAGTTATCCGGCTAAGTGAAGTGGGAGAGGGGAAGGGAGTACTCCCCCCATTTAAATACTCCCTACCGGACTGTGATGGATGAGGTTTAATTACTCGGTCGGACTTGTCCGGCTAAAGGATTAGTCCTGGACTGCAAGGACCTTTTGTTGTTGTACATGTTTATTAGTGTGGGTTGGTGGGTTGTAGTTATATGGTCCTTTGCAACCCCCTTCACTTTTGAACGCCGACAGCTATAGTCGCATAATTGGTGTCTAAGTATAGTGAAGTGGCTATGCGCTATGCGATGGTACCACTTACAGCGCTCCCTAGCGGCAAAGTAAAGAGTTAGAGTGATTATCTCAAAAACTATACAAGATATATGAAAATAGTCAACAACAAATTAAAAAAAAACATCGAATTTTGTTATAAGACACCAATTGCGCTGTTATGTATTGAATGCTTACAACGCATTTTTGTTTGTTTGAATTGCACCTCGTGAATTCTTCTCATATACCTACCGAAAGCGGAAGGTGACATTTATCAACTTCCCTATAGCGTTTCGTAACGTAACAGTGTAGGAAAGCGCAAACTAACAAACGAGCTTTGCACGCCTTCTATCAGATCCAAGTTACTGCTTTCAGAGTTTCGGTTGTTTTACTGGAGATTAAACTTGTTGAATGTGCTGGACTAGCGATGGACAAGAAATTGAGATATTCGAGTTGGATTATATGTAAATATAATCGAAGACTCAATGTCTAAGTGTCACTATTGTGAGCCTCATAATCATTAAAGAAGAATGGAAAATTGCAGAACTAAACATTTATTGACTTTTAGTTTACCCAACATTACAAACAATACCAAAGCCGGCTATTTAATATGTAATATAAAACCACATATACCCTTACGATAGAACGTGCTAGCCAAAGTCTTGCCAGAAGGAACTTCCAGGAACACTTTTGTACCTTGCATTCCATCAATAACTGCGTACTGCCGGCAGGTCGTCCGTTTTGTATTCATTTTGAACGTACAGAAATGTAAATTAAAAAGCGAAGTTGTTGAGAACGTCAGTGCTGACGCATACCAACAGGATTTTACAAGTTCAGTTTATATTTGTTAGGTAGCAAACTTCAGAATTTTCAAATTCTACTAAAAATGCATACAGTTGCAATTTTTAAAGTGTTTTTTCTCATAATTTTCTGGCGTCGGTCGAAAAGGTAAATCCTATAGTATATTGCGTCCTCCAGGAAGAACATTTCGCGTTCTATCATTAAACATTACGAGGTAGTTTAGGGTGATTGCCATAAAATAGCATTTAATATTTATCAAATTATTTCGTTATATACTTCCCATTGATTTGTATATACAATCTTACAGATTGACAAACCCGCACCTACTTTTCCACAACCCCTAAGGGAACCCTAGGGCGGGCCCGGAATAATGGCTATCAAAGTGACAAGTTGATTAATGACAATATGGAACATGATACATAACATATAACACGCAATACGTAACATGTAACATATATACAAATTGTTCTATCACATCATAGCGTTTGACTGTATTGCTGTTAAACAAATTAAGTATGTTGTAAATTCAGGTGCACCTTCCCTCACGAAATGTCTTTAAGTGAGATGAAATGTACTGATTTTTAAGAAAAATAAATTGTACTGTTCGGCTGAGGGGGGTTGCTATCGCAACTATGGGGTCGCCATAGCAACCTGTATGTCTCAGTGACGGGACAGGTAATTAAAAATTAAAAATTATATACAAATTGCAAAAAAAAAAATATAATTCATTAAGGAGAGCAACGGATCAACTTAAAAATCATCCCTACTATTTTATATCAGATTATATGATAATATTTTTACGTTAATAAGATAATAAACAGTACGTTAAATTATTTTTAAGTAATTATAACCATTTACTATGTTATTAGATATTGGAACATTTATTCATAAAACTATTAATTATTGAAAATTAAAGCTACAAATTTTAAGAATTTTAGGAATTAATGCTAATTAGGTTATTAATTATGCATATTATTAATTTAATGTATATATATATATATATATATATAAAAGCCAAATACACTGACTCATTGATCACGAGATCTTTAAATCCACAAGACCTAGAGTGTTGAAATTTGGAACACATATTCATCCTAGAGAAAGGATCATCTTAGAAAGGAAGGAGATCCAAGAAAGGATTTTAAAAAATGCGAACCCGAAATGCCAAAATAACGATTTTTAAAAAAAGCCAACTTCTCCATATTATCAATCTTTACAGTTCTTGCAGGAACTTGCTAATAAAATTCCGTTACAAATTGGAACTTTTAACACTGTGGTTCCCTCTGATGGGTGACAAATTAGGAATATTGTTTATTTTGCTTATAAATATTGTATTTGTATCGATTTTTTAACTTATTTCCTTCCTGTGCGTAGAACGGGTATTTCAGCTAGTTAACTGATCTAATATTTATCATAAGAAAATTAATTGTTTACATTTCTTTCGGAGGAGTCCGGATTACGCACACATCTACCCTCCCCCCCTAGAGTACGACTTTTTACTGTGCCCCCCCCCCCCCCTTTTCGTAATTTTTTTTTGGATCCGCCTATGCTCAGGTGCACGCCTTGAGGATGGAAAGTACCTATAAATGTTCATTTTTATATGCTTTGCGATTCCCATACTCGTTTATTTACTATTATAGATTAATGTATTGCGATACGTCATGAATGCCCCTGGGTACTTTAAAACGTATTACAAATCTCCCGTTAAAGATCTTAACAAACAATTTATTTTACAAACACGCACTAATTACCATTATTTTTTTTTAATGATAGTTTGTAATTTAAATTCCCTGAACAAATTAAATTCTCTATCAATTTAACTCTTTGGAAATACCATTTCACGATACTTTATCTACCGCCGTTTCTATGCAAATACTTTATCTCTGGCCCAATCTAGCTTATGAAAGCTTCATGAAAAAAACACAAAAGGGAAATTTATGATTCTGAGGTTAAAAAATGACAGTCTAAATAGAGATAAAACCACCAAAAAACATCATTTCCTTAAAGGAAGATGCATTGTTGGAAAATATTTATGGAACAGAACCCCCCTTCGCTGTCTACTATCTCTTTATATCGCTTCGGGTTACGTAAAAGTTAATTTTTTTTAACAGTTTCCTTTTATGCATAAATATAGAAGAAAAAAAATTATCTGCAGTTCCTTGTAAAATTAATGCATATATTTTTTGGGGGAATCTCTAATTTAATGTTAGCGTTAAATATTACCATGGGTCTTATTTTTCAAGCTTTGTAAACTGAGAGTTTAAAAAACATTTCGAATCTTTTTGTGGAATGTCTTTTTAATTGTAATGGGTAATAAAACGTAAAAAAATATCTTCGAAATTCAAATAGAATTGATTTTTTTTTTATTGTTAGATTTGTAACTGTGATAGGGAGTTTTATGTTTTTATTGCTGTATTAAGATATTGATTGTATGTTTGTTTTGTTATTTGTTATTGCTTTCGACTCATAATTAGTATTCGAAATGGAATACTGTGAAATAAATAGGAGAAGGTTTTTTTATATTAAATTATTGAATACTCCGACGGATATTGTATAGTATACAAAACTGTCCAGCACATGACATTTGCTTTTCTTACGTGGAAGGTTCCGAATTTATTAGAGAAATATTGTATGTATACACGAGCGACTTTGTAAATTTTCACGCTTTGAAGATAAACAAAATGAATCGCATTTTCTAACATTCATTTCAGAAGTTTTAATATAGAATCGCAACAAAGAAAATATCTAATAAAATACAAATACAACGTTAAAATACGCAATAAAAGTTCATATATATATGATATTTACAGATTATATATTTACAGATTTATACGGACTTTTATTGCGTATTTTAACGTTGTATTTGTATTTTAATATTCTTAACGCGATGTTCTATAAGACGAGTTTTTATCTTAAAGAAGATATCTAGTAGACAAAACAAAGTTTTAATTTGACAAACATTAATATTAAGTAAAGCGTTAAATATTAAATAATATTAAATTCTTAATTAATAAGTGGCGGCCCGTGGTCGAAAATGTTAGTGCAGCCGAAATCACGTGACGCACCCCCCCCCCCCCCCCGGACATTCTTTAATATTTACTACTCAAACTCAATCAGAGTTTCTTTTCAAATCAAATTTTACGAAATGATAACATGCGAAAAAAAATAGAAAACACTCACTTACTTTTTAAACATTAAATCAATCTTCCTTTCTTTTAAACTTGCGAATCGGTCAATTTTAATATTAATTTAAGTAACAAAACAACAACACACGTTTAAACTTATCACAAAAACTACTTCCGTTTGAGATTCTGGGAAATTATCGGTTTTCTTCAACCGTCCCGCCGATTCACGCACGGACCAATCATTTCATCGAAATCAGAAGTACAGCAGATTTGAAAAAATCCTTTTGGGCTGCGTTTATATCGTCACATCCTCTATTTTAGCGTGTAGGGGAAGTCATACTACGTAAGGTTGCCATGGCAATGTTGCAGCCGATTTGGAACTTCGCTTTTTGGTTGCAGTTTTGATTGAATGGAGTTTTTTCCCCTCCTGAATTGTGCATTACGTCAACAGGTTTGCTATTTATCGGAGATTTTTTTACTTACAGTAGAAATTTCGTCTTCAATAAAATTTTGAAATTGAAGGTTTTATGCAGGAAAACTACAGTTTTTTTGAAGATCTATAAAATTAAAGGTTTTTGTTTCAATGTCCTTCATAAAAACTGCAAAAAACCTTCATAAAAACCTGCAAAAACCCTTCAATTTTTAATCATGAAGGGAAAATGTAGATATTTTAAAGGTTTTATGCAGGAAAATTAAAAACTTAAAAAAATACTGCAGTTTTTTGTTTCAATATAATTTATAAAACCTTCAATTTGACAATTTTGATGAAGGTTTCATGCTGACTTTTTTTTGCTGGGATTCATTTAAGAAAATTAGTAAAATATATATATTTAGTTTTAAAATACACTAATAAAATTAGGTGCAGCCCGGCTGTATTTGCTGTAGTCCACAAGTCGCCACTGATATTCTCATTTTCCTTTTTATTTCTATCCATTGCTTAGAACTGTCTTGTTCATGCAATAATCGATAGTTGGTTTTTGGTTTGGTTTTGTTAAATAACGTCGCACTAGAGCTGCACAGTGGCCTATTGGGGACGGTTTGGGGTCAATCTCGAAGGAAAGACCCGGGAACACATACACATTCATTCATACATGCACCTCGTTATTTTAGAACCATGGTCAGATGACGAGGAAACACCTGAACTGGCACCCAACGCCGTCAATAGACGTCGGGACTTTGGACCCCGATCAGATTTATCGTGCACCAGTCCCGTATACACGCCAGTATAATTTGTTGGATATTCTGGACGACTTTCTAGTATTTTTGTAGCGAAACTGGCAACCCTCCGATCGCAAGATAACTACTTTTTTACTTTTCTTTTTCAAGTCCATCGCACGGATTTGAACCACCAATCCTCTGATTAGTAGCTGACTGCCTTACCAACTGAGCAACTGGGGCTCCACCGCGTAAGAGAATTATATATAAAGATTTTTTACTTTTTAGCGCATTTTCCTTAAAGTCGGTTTTCCTTTTTTCTGGAAAGATTATTTTATCTAACATTCATTTCAGAAGTTTTAAAATAAAATCGCAACAAAGAGGATATTTAGTAGACAAACCAAAATTTTAATTTGACAAACATTAATTAACGTTAAATATAAAATAATATTAAATACCTCATTAATATATTTTTTTTTAAATCGGCAAGTCAAAAATGTTAAATTCATCAGCCGGTTCCACAAATAATGCGAACTTAGAAATTTTTTTTTGGAATTGGACGACTGAATTGAGGACGTGGATACAAGAAACAGGCAGCTCCAGTTATCAAATTTAGGAAGGACGAAAAACACTAAACGTTTCTTATATAATACAATAGCAAATCTCTTTTCCCTTTTTGTGTCTATCCATTGCTTAGAGCTGTCTGGTTCGTGCAATAACCGTTAGTGTACTTTTTCTTTATAGGGATAAGTGAAAAAGTGTAAATTAGAAAAAAAAGTGGAGCTGTCTTGTTCTTACACCCACATTTTCAATCGTAATCCTACCAACTTCCCCATTGTTTAATTATACAGACAACTCTCGTTATCTCGAACTCGAAGGGAAGTGTATAAAAATTCGAGATATCAAAAATTCGAGTTATCGAAAACCCTATAAAAAAGCTGTTTTGGTAAAAAATAAATACTAGTATACTTACACGACTTTATTTAACATGTCTATTCAAAATAGTTTGGTAAGTATTTCTATTTTTTTCGAAATCAATTATATTTTCCGAATGCACGATTGCTTGAAATGTCTCTGATGTTTTCATTTCCTACCTCGATTTAATGAATGCACGCATAGATTTTATCGAAGATAGAGCCTCTTACAAAGTTATCTTTGGAGGAGGTTAGCATTCTTCATTATCATTCTTCTTCTGAGAGCGATCTCTCATCAAATGCTGCTATAGAGAGTGCATTGCCTAAACAAAAATGAGAAGGGGTCGAGTGTCGTCTTCATATTTTAAGTGAGTTGCTTTCTGGACGGTCGGTAATGTTCCAAGAAAGTGACTCGCACTTTACCGAAAACGCCAGCTGTCTTGAGGGACGATAAATCATTAATCTTCCTTGTTGGACTGACTCTGCGTTAGAGAGGAGGGGATACAGCTCAGGTAATGCAAGTAATAATAAGTCTGGCGAGATTCAAACAAAAGGGTGAGGCACAGGTAGGAATTCATTGTAAGTACACAATTTCAATAACGCACAATGATAAAGAAGAACGTGGCAATTACATATATGCTAAAAGTTCTTCAAAATCCGTAGTTTTGAGAGGAAAACAAAATTTTGAGTTGTGAGGAAACTTCGATTTATCGAAAATAACGACAAAAAACTTCGAATTAAAGAGATAAAATTACACTAAATAAGTAATGAAGGTGCAGGGAAATAGATTGTTTTCGAGATATCAAAAAATTCGAGTTATCGAAGTTCGAGTTATCGAGAGTCTACTGTATATAGGGGAGCCAAGGTATTTAATTAACTATACTAGTTTTCCTATTGACATGTACTGCAATCAGATTTCTTCTAACAACCCATCAAAATAGTTTTCAGAATATATATTTACCCCAATCCCTTTTTCCATTACATAAACTAAAACTTCCATTCCTTCCCACTCCAATCATCCCGATGGAAAGAAATATTTATTGAGCCATATTTCTTTACGACTTGACCTTCAGATTGCAGCGGAATGTCCCAATTTCCGACCGCGAAATTCCCTTTGCCCCAGAATATATATTGCAAAATCTATAACAGAAATAACAATAATAACATCCCCGAGACTATCCCGAAATGACTCTTGTCCCGTCATTTCGTGGATTTGGGAAAGAAGAAAAATTTAACGGATGAAAATTCGAAATGAGGAAGATAGCTTAGCAATCAATGCAAATCGTCCGTGGGATACTTTTCGGGGGTGTTGTCAATGTTGGCTGAAAATCCCCGATTTGGCGAGTTTAAGCTGTTGATCTTTAGTGAGTGGTTTCTATGGTTTCAGTTTGTTCGTTAACGTCGCACTAGAGCTACGCAATGGATATTGCCGATGGTTCAGTATCTAATTTGAAGAATTTTTTGTTTGGTTAATTAACGCCGCACTAGAGCTGCCCTGTGGGCTATTAGCTACTGTGACTATCTCGAAGGTTTGGTTTGGTTTGGTTAAATAACGTCGCACTAGAGCTGCACAGTGTGCTATTGGTGACGGTTCGAGGCCTATCTCGAAGGAAAGACCCGGGAACGATGCCTCGTATTTTTGAACCCTGGTCAGATGACGAGGCTGAGCTGGCACCCAACGCCTTCAATAGACGTCGGGACTTTGGTCCCCGATCAGGTTTATCGTGCACCAGTCCCGTATACATGCCGTTAATTTTTGTGGATGTTCTGGATGACATTCTAGTATTTTTGGTAACGAAGTTGGCAACCCTCCGATCGCAATATCACTACTTTTTACTATTCTTTAGTCTAGTCCGCGCAAAGGCTCGAACCGGGGACCCTTGGATTCCCAGCTGACGCCCCAATCCACTCGGCCACGGAGGCCTCATCTCGAAGGAAAGACCCGGAAATTATACCTCGTATTTTTTAACCATGGTCAGAGGACAAGGACAACACCTGAACTGGCACTCGACACAACCTCAGTAAGCATCAGGACATTGGATCCGATCAGATTTATCCTACATCAGTCCCGTATAATTTGTTGGATGCTTTGGACGACTTTCTAGTATTTTTGTAGCGAAGCTGTCATCCCTTCGATCGCAAGATCATTACTATTTTACTTTCCTTTGTCAAGTCCATCGCACGGGTTCGAACTAGCAATCCTCAGATTACTATCTCAACGCCTTTATCTACTGGGCAACTGGAGACCGTCCTAATTTGAAGGAAATACCCAGGAACTCTCCTTTGTAATTTTAAGTCATAAAATCATAAGACAGCACTTGATTTGGTACTCTACTCACCTATGTAGAAATGGGAACGTTTGGATCATGACAGATTTAACGTGCACCAATCCCCCTAAAAGCTTTAAAAATCTCAGAAGTTTTTAAAAAAGGGGGGGGGGTAATTTTTTAGGGGGTGGGATAATAAGTTACTCAGTCACTGTACCACCCCCATGAAAAATCTATAACTGCGTGCCTGCATCTGGGCTACCGCTGGCCACTATACTAGATATATAAACACCACACATACACTAGCGAATGAGATGATATGTCACTATACAATGTTTCACACTTGGATCAAAGTAAAGACATTTGGTTTGTGGTGGGGACTTCATATAGCCGATACCATCCCTGGAGCATACAAACCACGTGGTTTATACCCACCAATCGCAGAGGAGGAAAGACTGAACTGCTGAAAAGGCAGATTGTTCGTTTGTTTTTATAATGAAATAAAGTGACGATTTCAATAAAAACGATTCGATATTTGCACATCAGATTTTTAACCAATTGTTATCAATAAATAATCGACCAAGAAATTATTTCTTGATAATTTGGCGTTAGAGTTTTTTTCAATTTGGCATGCTTGGCGAGGAATGGGATGCAGCTCTATTCCTTTCCCCCCCCCCCCTTAATGGCCTACGGATACGGTTACAGATCGAGTCGTTATTTTTACCGGTTCGTGTTTTCCAGCTCAGTGTGTTCTTTCGCTTTACCAGAAATAAAAAAAAGGAGAGGGGGGGGGGATGGAGTAATGTAATTGAAAATTTTAGGAACATTTGGTTTTGAAGGGATTTTATATTGATGGATATGACCTTATTTTAGGGATTTCGGATCCCTACTGAGTTTTACGTTGGTTGGTCTCAGCTCGGGTGGTTTGTTTCTGATTGAAGGTTTGGCGGGAACTTGTGGAGTTGGATGGTTTCAGGTTGCAATATGCCATCTGTAAGAGCAAGGTCGATCACGGAAAGCATGTTGAAGAGATTGAATTTTTTGTTAGAAATGCCTTTAATATGACATAACAGTTTGGATTATGCGTAGGACAATTGAAGAGTTTGCTGTAAAAACGAGGTAGCTCCAATTATTCAGGTTTGCAGAAAGCCGTAAAGAACGTTTGAAAATTCAAAATTCCAAGTTGTGTGAAGATATTATTTTCGATCAATCTTCTTAATTGTTCCTACATAATGACAGTATTTTCCTTCAAAAATATATCTTCCAGATGACGTGGTGCATGTTGGATTGTTGGAGCTGTCTCTTTCTTGCAACCAAATAGATGTTCTGTCTACCTCTATGAAAAATATTTCACAAAAAAAAATATTATAATATTATTTTATTTAAAGAAAACTTCAATTGAAATATAGCATATAACTTGGCTTTAAAAACAGATAATTACATTTTTAATCATCATACTCCCCCTCTGTAACGTCCAGCTCATCTGTTGCGTTGTCATCTATTGAGTAACAAGAGAACTAACGATTGGAGCTATACATCTTTCTGGCACCAAACAAACAAGTTTTTTTTACCACAAGATTGTACATGTAACTCCAAATTCCCTTAGGTTGGAGCTACATTCTTTTTGCAGCAATCTCTTCAATTGTAGTCTGTTAATTGGGGAATCTGGTGTTTACTTCAAAGATATTTATAAAGAAATAAAAAAATATTCAAAATACTTTAGTTTCTTGACAATTATTAACACTTCTATACTGAAGAAAAAAGTGCTCAAAAATAAGTATCATAACCTTCTTGTTTTTCTTTGAGTGCAATTTCATCGTAAATGAGCGATGACGTACTCAAATTTAAGTGATCGTACTTTCTCAAAAATGAGCTGTGTAATTTAATATTGCTAATTTCAGCTTCAATTCAAGCGATCTTAACAAAGCGACCCGACAAACTTAAAATAGTTGTGCAGAATATGGTTTTCTACATTATTTGATGTCCATTGCTTAAATGGAAACTGAGTTATTATAACTCAATTATTATAACTCAACGCGCTCTATGCATGACGTCATTTTTGCATGACGTCATTAATGCATGACGTCATTAATGCATGACGTCATTTATGCATGACGTCATTTATGCATGACGTCATTACTTTGTATACTCACGTGAGGCATAGCAAAAATACATTGGTCAGCGACACTAACAAAAAATATTGAAAAACAATAAATCCTTCTACACACATTCGATAAATCCTTTATCTATGTACTGTCTCCATCCACTTCTGACCACGGTTCGCTGGTCTTTCCCATTCTCCAGAAAAACTGGAAAACGGACCCAGCGGAAGAAAAACGATTTTAATGAAGAATGATACGGAATCCTCGGAATTTATAGTTCTCCGATACAGATACAGTGAGAGCAGAAGGGTGAAATCTGTCTCTAAAAACAAAGATGGCCTCCCGTGCGAAATTTATGTGACACGATGGAGCTATTTCTCAAATAAATAAATAAAAAAAAGGTTCTTTCATTTCCTGGGCAAGGGAAAGGGACAATATTTACGACTGGTAGAAATTATGGCGTATTGTCGCGGTTGTGGCTCGGGTTTCAGTTCTGATTTTAGAGCCGTTTGTCTTCAGAATTTGGGTTTTTTTTTTGTTTGTGTGTGTGTTAAAATAAAAATAAATGTTTGTTCAGTTTTTGGAATGAATGCAAAAGTGAATTTATTCTGGGTTTTGCACAAATCAAATGAAATACTTTTTTTGGCTGAATTTCGAGGTATTTTTTTTCGGAGGATACTATCGTACTATAGTTTTTATCAAAACATTCTTAAATTATTAGTTTTTCCTATTAGGTTTTGTTAAGGGGGTCCGATACCCAAAATTCGCAAAAAAAGTCATTTTTTTTTTATATTTAAAAAATAATATTCAAACTTATCTTAATAACTCACAAAAAACTGCTTCAAAAAATTCTTATTACTTTTTTAGTTATGAATGTTTTAATGATGTGTTCCTATAACATAGTTGTATCATATGTAAACTTTAAAAGCAAATATCTCTGTTCGTGGTTTTGAAATTTAATGAACACTAAAAATGCTAAGGCTTTTTTACTATTATACTTAAAATCATAATTTTTGTGTGTATAGCAAGATAAATATATTTTAAATAGATGTATGCATTCAGATTTCCTATTTTTACCATAATTTGTTTTTTAAAACCACTTAAAATGGAATTTTATTTTTTTTCGTCAATTTTTTTTCCAAAATTTCTAATATATTTTTTTTTTTTTAAAGTGATGTACCTGAACCAAAATTTGAATGCATACATCTATTTACATATTATTCAAGATCTTAAATAAAAAAAATTGCTTCAAAATATTGAAAAACAAAACAGGAGTAGGAATTTTAAAATTGTTAAAAAATATACTAAAATTTAAATTTACAAATAAATGTGCAATTTAAAAAAAAAATTTAGCGTCTTAAAATGGTTTTTTATGCATATTTAGAAAGAGGAAAAAAATTGGATTGTACAAGTATAAAAATAAAAAAAAAATGTCGAAGGTATCGGACCCCCTTAATAAATGTCGTACTAGAGCTGAACATTGGGCTGTTGGCGACGGTTCGGGAATATCTCGAGGGAAAGACCCGGGAGAAAATACCTCGTATTTTTTAAATATGGTCAAATGACGAGGACAACACCTGAGCTGGCATCCGATGCAACCTCAACAGGCGTACGAACATTGGACTCCGCTCAGATGTATCGTACAAAAATTCTGTGTATACGCCAGTATAATTTGTTGGATGTTCTGGACGACTTGTATTTTTGTAGCGAAGCTGACAACACTCCGATCGCAAGTTCAATACTTTTTTACTTTTCTTTGTCGAGTCCGTCGCACGGGCTCGAACTAGCAATCTACTGACTACCAACCGAACGCCTTTATCTACTGGGCAACTGGAACCCCCAGTGTCCTCCTATTAGATTACGTTTTATTGCGTAATAAAAAAAACTTTACCCACTAGATATTGAGTAGTGAAATTGAAGATTATGTGTCAAAATTTATACAGGATGTTCAAGAGATACCTTTACAATTTTGATATGCTATGAAACGTAAAAGAAAGAAGATACCTAAGTTATATTGCTTGTTAATGTAGGAAAATACGTGAAGTTTTATTTGTACACAGTTTGTTTCAAGCATTTAACGAAACATTCAATGTTCAAGTTTCGCCTAGAATAGGAGGAATAATAGGAACTTTATTATGACATGAAATTAACTATTGAAGAATAAAAAATTTAAATCAGAAAAATTGTGGGAAAGCGTTATTTAAAAAAAAAATAAAAAAAATTAAGAATTTTTTTTTACCGGGAAAGATTTTAAAAATTGGTCAAAAACAACAAGGGAACATAAAAAATCAGTTTATATACACTATTAAAATTAAGTACTCAAAAATAAGTATAACGTACTAATTTATGAGTACATTCGATGCTTATCGTGGTTCCGAATGCGTAAGCTTCAATTTTGTAAAAGACATTAACTCAAAAATGAAGTACATTGAGTAAAAATGAATAAAAAGCGCATATGCTAGCCTGCATTGACTGACTTCACGATTCACATTCAATAAAAATCGACAATTACAACCAAGACTTGTGTGGAATCGAACACAGATTCTCAGGCACCGCACTCCATTAAACTACCAGGGTAACGTGAAGAAGTTATAAACAGAAAAAATGTTAAAAAGATGGGCGAAAAGAATGAGAAGTAAAATAATTGAGAAGAAAGGGATAACTATTAACGTAAAAATTACTATTAAAATATTTTTTCAGCTGTCTAAATAATTACCGAAGAGTTGTACGATGATAATTCCCTTTTTCCCTCTTCATGTCGTGTAACCATCCCTATGTGAGAACACTTCGATTCTGTTTTTCGCTCCGTGAAGACGTGTCCTGGCTTTGAGCTCTTTGTGAATAAACTTGTTCTTTGTAATGTACCACTCGACCCGACCATGACTTAATTTACGACTGCACACCACCATAATGGGATGACCACCCTATGGGTCATTTCATATATATATATATATATATATATATATATAATTATTTTACATTACAACGTTCGGAGTGATAGCAATTTAAATTTAAAGGCAAGAAAAGAACAAGATAACGTAAATAGATAAATTGCTTTTAGGCACTAAAATCTCGGACATTTGGTTGATAAAACCGAAATATCATCAAATGAAAGTGCACCAGCAAGAAAGATCACCGAAAAAATAGAAATGTATTAAAAAAAACTATTAATTAAAAAAATTCAATAGTTAGTAACTTAAACTTTTAATCTATTCACAATTTTTATTAGCTTTATAAGCATTTAATAGACCCTTAAAATAGTGATCCCGGACAAGTGCCCCGAATTTCCTGTCATAAATCAGTCTCTACCTTATACAACTAAGGAATCAAGTCCATTTCCAGAATCCTTTTCTGCGACTTCCAGTAACCATTTCTAGAAGAGACAGAGAGAGAAGTCGCCCCCAAATTAAATTTCGGGTGATTAAGGCGAATTAAATCTCCCAGAGTACGACCTTAATTCTTCCAAGGGGTGGAACAGACAGGAAGGGGGGATGGAGAGGCCGACTAAATATTTAGCCGAAAGGCCCGAGCAAAGAGAATGTTCGGGGACAAATGTAGTCCGGGTAAACAGGCAGCGGGAAAGGCCCATTTCAGCAATTAGGTGTCCCCTTTCTGGTGGGGACACGGAATGTTATGGGTCATTCTAATCTAATATTGCGGTCCGAATGCAAATTGCCGGGCAGACAGTGAGCATACAAGAAGACTGGAATATTAATCGTTAGCGTGTTTGGGGTTTGGTGTAGTGGGTTTCGGAGTGTTTGGATTTGAGTGGTTTGGCTTGTGTAAAAATGCCAAATTGTCCAGGGTGGTGGGTTGGTTTGGTTTGGTTAGGTTAATTAACGTCGCACTAGAACTGCACAGTGGGCTACTGGCGGCGGTTCGGGGTCTTTCTCGAAGGAAAGACCCGGGAACACATAAACATTCATACATGCACCTCGTTATTTTAGAACCATGGTCAGATGACGAGGAAACACCTGAACTGGCACCCAACGCCTTCAATAGACGTCGGGACTTTGGACCCCGATCAGATATATCGTGCACCAGTCCCGAATACACGCCGTTAATTTTTTGTGGATGTTCTGGACGACTTTTCTAGTACTTTTGTAGCGAAGCTGGCAACCCTCCGATCACAACCAGGGTGGTGGGAGGGACAAGCGCTCGGAACGTGGCAGAAGTGGGCAATAAATTTGACTGAACTAGAAAAATGGTCAAATATGGATTTATACAATTAACGGAGTGTTGCCAAATTCTCTCTTACATTACAAAGTCGTCTAAAGGTTGGTTGGATAATTAACGTCGTAAAGTTTAGTTAATTAACCTTTTGCACTCCACGAACACTTTGTGATTTGTGTTCTTTCTATAGAACAGTTATTTCTCTTTACGTTCTTTTCCACAGATTTTTTTGAGCTCATAAAGGAAAAAAAAGTCATAATCTATTTTGTATTTGCAAGAGAACAAGTTGCAAAAACGATTGATGTTCTAAACACAATATCCTGCTGTTCTCGTTTATTTTAAAGTACTCTGGAACAAAAGAACGGGTCGTTATGTTGGGGCCTGAGAGGCGCCTTCGGAGTGCAAAGAGTTAAAGTCGCACTAGAGCTGGACAGAAGGCTATTGGTGACGGTTACGGGTCTATCTCGAAAGAAAGACCCGGGAACTATGATTTTCGAATAATGGGCATATGACTAGGAGAAACTTGAGCTGGCACCCGGTGAAATCGCAATAGTAACAAGGCATTAAGACCGATCACATTTAACATGCACTAGTCCCATATACAGGAGATTGAGGATACTTTCGGACAACGTTTTTAACACGTTCGCTGCCACTGACACGCTGGCGCGTGATACATTCTTTCAAATAACACGTAAAAGGCAATAGTCAACCTGCATCCTTTTAGACATCGGCAGTGAAAGTGTTAATTTAGGAGCTAATCTGGCAAGTGGCAACATTTCGATTCGAACTCGCAACTCTCTGATTTTAGCAGAATTCGATTACTTTCCATAATATTCTCCTTCGTAGATACGTGATTGGTGCACGTTAATTCTGCTCCTGCTCGGATGTCCTGACGCCTATTTAGCTTGCGTCGGGTGCAAATTCAGGTGTTGTCTACTTCGTCTGAACATGGTTCAAAAATTCGAGGGCCTCCAGTTGCCCAGTGGATAAAAACGTTCAGCTGGTAATCAGATGATTGCTAGTTCGAGCCCGAGCGGTGGACTTGACAAAGAAAAGTAAAAAAGTAGTGATCTTGCGATCGGAAGGTTGCCAGCGTAGATGCAAAAATTTTTAGAATGTCCTCTAGAACATCCAACAAGTTATACTGGCGTGTATACGAGACTGGTGCACGATAAATCTGATCGTTTGTTGTCCTCAAAAAAGAAGTAGTAAGAAGAAGTAAAAGATGTAGCATTCTTTTTCAGAATGAAAGTTCTGTGAATTAACAATATGTCGTCTGAACTTACCTGCAATTTCTACAGTTTGTATACGGGGCTGGTGCATTTCAGTGGTCCAATTGTGGTCCAATGCCTTGACGCCTATTGATATTGCATCGGGTGCCAGCTCAGGTGTTGTCCTCGTCATCTAACCATGGTGCAAAACTACGTGGCTCTATTCCCGTGTTTTTTTGTTTAGGATAGGCCCCGAACCGTTGCCAAAAGCCCAATATTCAGCTCTAGTGCGACGTTAATTAACCAAATTAAACCTAAATGAAAGTTTGTTATTACAGAAATTGTGTGTTAAAAATAATTTAAAAAAAAAGTTTTTTAAAACAAAAAAACAAACATTATTATGTCTTCTAATTTAGAAAATCCCGGAGGGGAAAATTTCCCCTATTGATGTCTAGATCCGTCACTGACCCTTGGGTGATCCGGAAATTGTAAAAATGAAACGAAATATAATACAATATTTATCGCTTAAATATATATTTGGTAAGGCGTTCAGCTACTAATCAGAGCATTGGTGGTTCGAATCTGTGAAATGGACTTGACATAGAAAAGTAAAAAAGTAGTGATCTTGCGATCGGAGGGTTGCCAGCTTCGCTACAAAAATACTAGAAAGTCGTCCAGAATATCCAACAAATTATACTGGCGTGTATACGGGACCGGTGCACGATACATCTGATCGGGGTCCAAAGTCACGACGTCTATTGAAGGCGTTGGGTGCCAGTTCAGGTGTTTCCTCGTCATCTGAATATGGTTCTAAAATAACGAGGTGCATGTATGAATGTGTGTGTGAATGTTTGTGTGTTCCCGGGTCTTTCCTTCGAGATTGACCCCCGAACCGTCGCCAATAGCCCACTGTGCAGCTATAGTGCGACGTTAATTAACAAAACCAAACCAAACTTAAATATATATAAACATATGATTGATGCTATAATTAGTAGGATAATGGATCTGCAAAAGGAATTTGGTGAAGACGAACCCTTTTGTGATATACTTCCCGTTGCTCCATGCTGCTTTATAATCTTGGTATTCACAATCAAATCAGGTCAAAGGAAATTATGCTTTGCAGATTCCAGGTAGTGGAATAAAGGGTTTAATGCAACGGAACCCGTTCTGTTTGAAGCTAAAGGGTGATAAAAGCAAATCAAAATATACTGAATGCAAATCGGAAAATTTTATATTTCTCGCAAAAATGGAGACGTGGTTGCACGAATCAAGCAACTCCATTTATTTTCCGATTTATACTTCTTCAATTATTTCTATAAAAAATAAATCCTCTACCGATTTGTGTAAAAATCAGACAGGTCCAAGCAATGGCTATAGAAATATAATGGAAAAGGATTTGTACTTATGTATTATACGTTGCAAGAAACGTTCACTGTTTTTCGACCTTCCCGAACCATTTTCGAAACTGGAGCTGCCTTTTTCTTGCACCCACGTTTTCATATATAGAATATACAAAATTTCTTTTAAAAAGCACATGGCGCATAACTTGGCTAACTTGGCCACGCAGTGGACTGCCACGGCCAAATACGTTTTTGCGTGTCAAAGTTGTACAGGTAATTCTGATACACCCTGTATAATCAATTTCAGGTGTGTAGCTAGTTCTTAGTATACGGTATTCCGATATTCGGAAACAATTTTAAAGCGATAGAATTTATATCTTGGCAACCCTAATTGATGATGTGCATAGCAATAGCATGATTAATGGCAATTCTAGAACGTTCGGCTGCTCGAAGGTTTACCTGCAAGCAACTTAATCGGATCATCGAAGGGGGTACCAGCTGCTATCCTTAGTAGTCGGAGACAGAAGGCTGAGACCACAATTTTCCGGAGCCATAGATCGACGTTAGGAGTCAGTGACATTTGCCCACGTTACGTGTTTTGTGCTTAAAACTGTTCACGAGATTGCGCCAAGGGATTTGCGCCAATTTTCAGAATCGCGGCAAGGGGTAGCGTAAACTATGAATTTGCCGGGTGTGGTAGAAGTTGAAGTACAAAGGCTTTTCTCGACTGTGATAGTCTATTTGTCAACTTGTACTAGCCCAGGTGTTTTCCTCGCCATCTGCCATATTTTAAAATGACTATGTAGTTTTCCCGGGTCTTTCTCTTGAATTGAACCCCCCCCCCCCCACCGTCACTAATAGTCCATTGTCAAGTTCTAAAGAAATAAAAAGCTGTAAACCAATTATATTTTTAAAAAAAATTATTGTAATATATATATATATATAAATAAGAAATATAATTCTTATCCCGTTTCTCTATAAAAATGTGTTTGTTTAAATCTTAAATCTGAAAGATTTCATCGCATCATAATTTCGTAATTTACAAAATAAAAAGTATTTCGAATAAATTTACCTCTGAACAATGGATCCCTTCACAAAACAAACTTTTAAAAGAAACATTTTATATACCCTCCTAAAAAAACTCGTCAAAAATGGCGTTGTACATTAAAGATCACATTATACACACTCTTGACACTCAGCCATAAAAAATTCAAAACGGCCTTAAAAAAATAACGAGCTATATTTTAAAACCCGAACATTGCAGACGATCATTCGTCAAACTACCATAAGCAAAAAAAAGTTGAAGACATTAAGAAAGCAATTTCAAAGTGTATTACATATGAAATTGCACTTATAAGGGATCATCTTTATATACAGTCGTTTTCTCGAAACTACAGCAATCTAAAAATAAGTGGGAAAGGGCTTAAAATAACTATTTTGTGCTATGATGTCTTGTGCATAGTAAAGCATTTCGTGGGGCCGTTTGTTGCATTAGAATCATTTCGTTTGAGTTTTATGGCATTTTCAGTTTTTTTTTTAAGAAATAGTGTGTAATTTCATTTTTTTAGCGCTTGATTAGGTACGTTTAAAGTTATGCTGAGAAATAATGCGTAGAGTTTCAGATGTTTGTGCATTTTATTTGGTATTTACATGGAAGTGTGCTTGCTCTGAAAACAACTGCATTGAAGATTTGAAGTTCGGGAAGGTAATTGTGCGTTGCGAAGCAGAATTTTCATAAAATATATATATTAAAATTATAATTATATACCTTTATAATAAAATATATTAATAATAAAAAATAAAAATAAATATTAAAAATAAAAATAAATAATTAATAATAAAATAAATAATAAATAATAAAAAATAAAAATAAAAATAAAAAATAAAAATAAATAATTAATAATAAAAATAAATAATTAATAAAAAAAAATAATAATAATAAAAAAAAATATAATTAATAATAAAAAAAAATTAATAAAAAATAATAATAATAAAAATAAATAATTTATAATAAAAATATAATTAATAATAAAAATAAATAATTTATAATAAAAATATAATTAATAATAAAAATAAATAATAAAAAATAAAAAATTAATAATAAAAATTAATAATTAATAATAAAAATAAATAATTAATACTAAAAATAAATAATTAATAATAAAAATATAAATAATAAAAAAATGAATTATATACCTTTATAATAAAATTAGATGGGATATATTTGTAGGGATCACATCATATTCCCGAAGGTCCTCTGTTCGATTCTGAGTGACGGACAAAAACTGCATAGCGCTACATTTGCGACTTCCGGACTGCAGATAAACGCAACCTTTCGAACAAACGCTTGTGACACCACAGCTTCAACCACTACCCACGTGATAACACTTCACAGGCATCTTAATCATTCGTTCCTCTGTCCGACTCACTGAGAGTTGGGTACTTTGGGGGTCACTTCATATACCTGATACTCCCATTTCAGCTTGGGTGATCACTTTAGCCTAACTTGTAGATTACCATGCAGAAGGTCCTCGGTTTGATTCCGAGTAATAGCCAAAATGTGCATAGCGCTACATTGGAGACTTTTGGATTGCAGATCAACACAATCTTTAAACAAACACTTGGGACACTGGAACTTCAACCACTGCCCACGTGATAACACTTCACGGACATCTCAATCCTTCCTCCGTCCGACTCACTGAAAGGGGGATACTGTGGGAGTGACTTCATATACCCAATATTCCCTCTTGGGCTTGAGTGATCACTTTAGCCGGAATGGCATAGTATCGGGGTATCAAGCAGAAGGTCATCGGTTTGATTCTGAGTAACAGCCAAAATGTGCAAAAGGCATAAATAAATATTTGGGATTCTTTACAGGTGATTAAAACTTTCGTTTTCATAGGGGATTCATTTGATTTTCGGGTTAAAGCAGATTAATAGACATATTCCTTTTTAAACATAGTAAAATTCACGATTTTTTTTTATTTGCTAAAATTATAGTTTGAAATCTTTTAAACATGCGTGCATAATTTCTAGAATTATATGTTTTTGAACGAGTCATTTGAGATTTTATGCTGAATGATGTATTATGTTTTTCAAGCAACGAAAACTTAATCGTTTTTACTCGGTGCTTAGTTTTCCTTGATATTAAGTGTTTCGAAACGCTAAGGCATTGATTTTTATGATTAATGGAGAAACTTATAATTTCTTAAGTATATTTTAAAATGTGTGGATTACAAATTTGCATGAGAATTAACCCTAGGAGTATTACTGTTGAGCACGACACACTCGGAAACTGAAATCGTCATTCAGTTTGCGACTTAAAAAGCACTTGCTATACTGCATTTTATGCAGTGGGCGCCGTTTCTATACATTCTCAGGAACACTCCCAGATTTGGGCATTCAGTGATCGTCATGGCTACTTTCGCCAATTTTGACGATTGTTTCGTCATTGAATCACTTGACGTTTGTAGCCCCAGTTGCTCAGTTGGTAAGGCGTTCAGCTACTAATCCGAGGATTGGTGGTTCGAATCCGTGAAATCGACTTGACATAGAAAAGTAAAAAAGTAGTAATCTTACGATCGGAGGGTTGCCAGCTTCGCTACAAAAATACTAGAAAAGTCGTCCAGAATATCCAACAAATTATACTGGCGTGCATACGGGACTGGTGCACGATACATCTGATCGGGGTCCAAAGTCCCGACGTCTATTGAAGACGTTGGGTGCCAGTTCAGATGTTTCCTCGTCATCTGGCCATGGTTCTAAAATAACGAGGTGCATGTATGAATGTGTGTGTGAATGCGTATGTGTTTCCATGTCTTTCCTTCGAGATTGACCCCGAACCGTCGCCAATAGCGCACTGTGCAGCTCTAGTGCGACGTTAATTAACCAGACCAAACCACTTGACGTTTGATGAAACAAAAATCTTGGTAGCGTGATAGACTTCCGACCGAGACATTCGTGGTGCGATCAATATATATTTTAAATTGTACTCTTTTAAAGTTTAATTTTTTTTAATTTATTATATATTTTGTTAAATAAACGATAAAACGAATTTTCTCAGTTTGGTGAAATATTTAATTGGAACATTTAGGAGGCGTCTCCAAAATTGAGCATTCATTTTTAACAGCTCAAACTCAAACTTTCTATAAATAGATATTTGCCGAAATTTAAAATCAGTTTTAAAAATGAAGCACTATTCTCCTAAAACGGTTTCTTTCTATTTAAGATCCCAAAAGCACAAAGAAATAACACACGGGTCTTTATATAAAAAAATAAAGACTCGGTGTTATGATATATAAAAATAAAGACTCGTCCTAGGTAACTATAGGAGACGCTCGTGTGTGACATGTACTAGATAGCGTCGCAATCGAAAAGTTTTTCGCCCGGACGAAGTTCCAGTAGAAGAGGGATAAAAAATGACAACGGGTAAAAATGTAATTCAAAAATCAGTCGTCCGTATCGAAACTCAATTTCGGAATACACCTGAAATGGGACAAAAAAAATGGCGGAAAACTTCCACCTTAGGATTGCCCCATCCAGAATAATCTGCCAAAATTGAAGCGAAGTGAGTTGAGTAAAGAACTATTTTTTTTTGCTTGGATTCAAGTCTTTAGTTTTTTTTTGAAAAGGAAATAGAAGGTTTTAATAAACAGGCAAAATTGTTTTGCTGTACAGATCAAGTGTTTATTCGAAGTTTTGCTATCGTAGAGTTGGAATAAAACCTGTGGCTTCACTGTCCAAAATGGGTACTCAAAAATAATTAAAATATACTCATTTTTTATTACATTTGATGTTTATCATAGCACTGAATATATAAGTTTCATTTTTGAAAAAGACATGCACTCATATACAAAAGACAATGAGTGCAATATGTAAAAATGAAATAAAAAGAGCAGTTGTTTTCCAGCCTTCATAAATCACTTTCAATAAATAACAACAATTACAACCAAGACTTACCGAGAATCGAACCCAGATCCTCAGACACCGCAGTTCATGGCCTTATCCGTTATACTACCAAAGCGATGTGAAGAAGTTATAAACAGAATAAATGTTAAAAGGTGGGTCAAAAGAATGGGAAGTAATATAATTTAGTTGTAATAACTCAGTTTCCATTTAGGCAATCGACTTCAAATAATGTGGAAAACCATCCTCTGAACAACTATTTTAAGTGTGTCAGGTCGCTTTGTTGAGATTGCTTGAACAGAAGCTGAGATTAGCAATATTAAATTTCACTGCTCATTTTTGAGAAAGTATAATTAAAATCATCGTTAATTTACTATGCAATTGTACTCAAAGAAAAACGAGTATGTTCAGGCACTCATTTTTAAGTATTTTTTTTACAAGGTCGGAAGTAGAGAAAATGTTGGACTAGAAACCCACCAACGAAACAAGTCATTCAGCTCCGTCTGATGGTTCAAATATAAGCAAAATAGTTGAACAAAAATATTGAACAATATGTGACCATCCTGTATAAACATCTTTGAAAAATTACCTTCAATTCATTTGATATTCGATCACTCACATTACTGAAATTTTTTTTTTTAGTGCAATCGTTTTGAACGCTCATTTCACTATTTTACTTATTTTAATAATCTATCTTTTCATTTCAGACTTTAAGACCGAATATTCTCTTTTACCATTGCATCTCTCTCATATTACAATGGATTCCCATTAAAATATAACTGCAAAAGAGGCGATTATTTTAGAATTCTCATGTTCCAAAATTACCCCATTAAAGTAGAATCATTTTCTACAAAAAAATATTCCAATCATCCGAAACCATTCTTAGTCCATTGTTTCGAATTGAATTTCGCTTTCGATAGTTTCGATATAATTTTTAATGCGCTTTTATAATAGTAGTTTTATGTTGAATGAACATTCAATTTGTACTTCTGATTGGAAATGATTTGCGGATAATCCAATCCCTCATAAAACGGAACATTATTTTGAAATAAAAGATTGTGTCTATAAAAATTCCATTACTTTGAGAGTTCTCCGGAATGACTTCAAGTTATAAACATATCAGTCAATTCTATGTTCGTGTTACGTTAGTAATACATCTTACGTTACTAATTGTATGTAACATGTTACTAAATAATTGTATGTGCATGTTACCTTAGTAATTGTATTTTATATTACTAATTGTATGTTACATTACTAATTGTATTTTATATTACTAACTGTTCATTAATAATTGTATGTTACATTACTAATTGTATTTTATATTACTTATTGTACATTACTAATTGTATGCTACAATACTAATTGTATTTTATATTACTAATTGTACATTACTAATTGTATGTTACATTACTAATTGTATTTTATATTACTAATTGTACATTACTAATTGTATTTTATATTATTAATTGTACGTTACTAATTGTATGTTACATTACTAATTGTACATTACTAATTGTATTTTATATTACTAATTGTACATTACTAATTGTATTTTATATTACTAATTGTATATTACTAATTGTACATTACTAATTGTACATTACTAATTGTATTTTATATTACTAATTGTACATTACTAATTGTATGTTACAATACTAATTATATGTTACATTACTAACTGTATATTAAATTTCTAATTGTGTGTTACTTTACTAACCGTATGTTAAATTACTTATTGTATGTAACATTACTAATTGCTTGATACATTATAAATTATATGTTTCATTACTAATTGTATTTTCCATTGCTAACTGTATATTGCATTACTATATGTTTGTTACATTACTAACTGTATGTTACATTACTAACTGTATAATATATTACTATATATTTGTTACATTATAAATTGTATGTTACATTACTAATTGTATGTTACATTACTAATTGTATGTTACATTACTAATTGTATGTTACATTACTAATTGTATGTTACATTACTAACTGCATGTCAAATTATTAATTGTTTGTTACATTACTACTTGTATGTTTCGTTACTAATTAATGAAACATTATCAAATGTATGTACAAGTTACATTACTAATTATATGTGACATTATTATTTATACATGCTATTACTGATTGCATGTGCATTACTATTTGTTTGTGACCTAATTGTAGGTCACATTACTATTGATATGTACAACTACTAGTTATTTGTTACATTTTGACGCTAAAATAAAATTAATATGTGAATATTGTTTAGAGCTACGCATGAAAGTTTAAAATTTAAAACAATATTCAGAATGTTTTAAAAATCGGTGCTTTTTTTTGTTGGCGAGTAATATAACATGCAAATTAGTTCACATACAACTAGTAATGGTACTTACAATCAATAATGTAACATACAATTAGTAATGTAACATACAATCATTAATGTAACATACAATTAGTAATGTAACATACAATTAGTAATGTACAATTAGTAATATAAAATACAATTAGAAATGTAACATACAATTAGAAATGTAACATACAATTACAATTAGAAATGTAACATACAATTAGTAATGTAACATACAATCAATGTAACATACAATTGGTAATGTAACATACAATTGGTAATGTAACATACAATATATAATGTAACATACAATCTATAATGTAACATACAATTAGTAATGTAACATACAATCAATAATGTAACAAACAATTTGTAATGTAAATTACAATCAATAATGTAAGATACAATTAGTAATGTAACTTACAACTAATAATGTAACATACAATTAGTAATGTAACATAAAATCGATCATGTAACAAACAATTAGTAATGTAACTTGTACATACAATTGATAATGAAATATACAGTTAGTAATGTAACTTACAATCAATAATGTAACATACAATTACTAAGGTAACTTACCATCAATAATTTGACATACAATTGGTAATGTAACTTACAATCAATAATGTAACATACAATTAGTAATGTAACTTACAACTAATAATGTAACATACAATTAGTAATGTAACATGTACATACAATCGATAATGTAACAAACAATAAGTAATGTAATTTACAATAACTTATCTAACATACAATTACCAATATAACTTGTACATGCAATTGATAATGAAATATACAGTTAGTAATGTAACTTAATATCAATAATGTAACATATAATTAATAATGTAACATATACATACAATTAGTAACACACAGTTTATATATAAGTAAAGTAATCCCATAAAATAGATCTATACGTCAAGCAGCGTATTTTATTTTAAATTGTGCCGAATAAATGCAGCCTAAATATATATAAACGACATAAAATTAATTTTATTGTAATGTATTAAAATGAATACAAACAATAAACTTCGAGAATTTAATATTCCATATCATGGAATGATTTGAACTCTCACAGAACGGCAATCAACGGCAGCTGCTGTATAAATCATTACTTTTTAATCATGCAAATTATCCGCAATCAATGAAGGGTTAATGAATGGATGGGCTGCTTAGATTTCATTGATGTGCTCAACTATTTTCCATTATTAAAGTGCATTATCAATGATCATGCATTTATCAAAAATGGATTCCAAGTTGGAAATAGATTATGAGTTGGATTCTGAGTTTTTAAAGGGAGAATTTAGTTTTTATTACCCTATTCGAATATTAGTATAATAAAAGTATTATTTATGGACTTTTATTATTTTTATACTTTGCACTTTCGAGGAATATCTTTGATATTTACTTTTTTATAGAACAGTTCTGATTTTATTTTTAAAGAGGTATTTTTTAGACTGTTTTTTATACGTTTAGGGTGAATAACTTAAATAAGAAACGTTATGCATGAAGCTAAATTTTGTTCTCAGTATAACAAACAAATATTTAGTGTTTTATGGCATTTGTCATGGTTTTTTTTAAAAAAACAAGGGTTGTGAGGATTTTCAATCTGAAGACATTTTTATCACCAACATACTTGATCCCAACTGAACTTGATCAACGATCAGATCACTAATATACTTCATGAACCATCAAATCACCAACATACTTGATTCCAACTGAACTTAATAAACAATCACCAACATACTTGATCCCAACTAAACTTGATCTACAATCAGGTCACCAATATACTTCATGAACAATCAAATCACCAATATGCTTGATCCCAACTAAACTTGATCAACAAACAGATCACCAACATACTTGATCCCAACTGAACTTAATCAACAATCATATCACCAACATACTTGATCCCAACTAAACTTGATCAACAATCATATCACCAACATACTTGATCCCAACTGAACTTGATCAACGATCAGATCACCAATATACTTCATGAACAATCAAATCACCAATATACTTGATCCCAACTAAACTTGATCAACAACAAATCACCAACATAGTTGATCCCAACTGAACTTGATCAACGATCAGATCACCAATGTACTTCATGAACAATCAGATCACCAATGTACTTCATGAACAATCAAATCACCAACATACTTGATCCCAACTCAACTTGATTAACAATCAGATCACCAACGTACTTGATCAAAATTCAGCTTGATCAACAATCAGATCCCCTATGACAAAAATAATTTATATTAACGCTTTGCACTCCGATGTCGCCTCTCAGGTGCCAACATAACGACTTGTTCTTTTAGTTTCTTGTTCTTTAAAATAAACGAGAACAGCATGATCTTGTGTTTAGAACATCAATCTTTTTTTCAACTTGTTCGCTTGCAAATACAAAACAGATTAAGATTTTTTTCCCTTTATGAGTATAAAAAAAATCTTTGGAAAAGAATGTAAAGAGGAATAACTGTTCCGTAAAAAGAACACAAATCGCAAAGTGTTCTTGGAGTGCAGAGGGTTAAAGGCGACACTCAAATTCAATCCAAGGGATGTCATAATTTTAAAAGGAGTTAAATAAAGTACAAGCTGACGAAAGAAAAGGGATTTTTTATATTGAAGAACATGCTGTTCCCGTTCAATTCGAAGAACATGTAACAAAATAACAGTTCGTTATCTCGGTGATGGGTGTGTGGAACAGAGAATATGATAGTTAAAGGGTATGCCAGGAGTTTATTGTTGTGGTTGCTGCTAACCGTACACAACAAGCAATCCAAAAAGACTCCCTTAATCAATTCAAGCATAAGCAAAGAAATTAACTCCTCAGGTGTATCGAATTTAAGATTTAATTAACTTAATATAGGTTACATATTATTATTTACAATTAAATGAAAGTGCTCCTACGAGACTGGCACTTCCTTCTTTGGGTATAGTTTTTAAGTCTCTCTCTCTCTCTCTAAAGATGGCGACGCTCTAGCGTCATCAGAACTTAATTGCGTAGTTTTCACCGGCCATTTGATTGGACGCCGCTTGCGTGGGAGTTTTGTCCACGTGCCTTTCCAACAATAGTACTTATATATAAATTTTCATCCTTTATTACGCAGAGAAAGTTTGTATTTTGCGACCCACAGACTCTTTCTTTTATTATGATTGATTAGATTTAATTACTTCAAATACAAGCTTGATTTTCCAGTGAAACTTCCGAATTTCTGCTAAAGAAATTTTCAGAAGTGCAGCACATAAAACACAATTCTGGAAGACAAACGTAGTAATAGAGTCTTTTAAAAGATAAAGGTCCAAAAACAAGTTTCCGTGTCATTTCCCCTTAAGGTGTGCCGTTCTGTCACGCCAACTAAAATATATGGGATTAAATGCTGTCATTAGACAAACCACAGAAGTTCATTTCAGAATGTTTGACTCGACCGCAAAGTATGTTCAGACAACTTTGTGGTTTAGTTTAGCTGGGGGAAACAACGCTGGAGTGTGAGTTTAGAGCAAAATATACTCTGTAAATGAAATTACCAGTGTGGGAAGTATTTCTGATGGTTGCGTACATTTTTTTACACAATGCCTAATTTTACACAATGAAAATTGCACCTGTTTATAAGGTAAAAATCCCTTATTGATGTCTGGTAAGCAACTCATTTTTATGATGTAAAATAGATGATCCAAATCAATTTAGTATTTTTGAGATTTTATAATTGATAATATTCATGGTATGTCAAAATATCTCTACTTTATACATTCGTGTTTATAATTAGAACTAGGGGGATAATATTCTATTACTTCACCTGGCCTACCCAAACTACAGTTTAAGCCCCTCGCCAGTGAACTTATACTACAAGCCAGGAAAAACTTCCTACAGATGGCGCCCCAATAAATGGTGTTTACATTCTAAAGGTTATCGCCTTTTTTATAATAATTCTTATTTGCTTGCTAACATCACCAAAAATAGTATTCACCAATTATTTTAAAACGGTTTTGAATTGGCGACGGTATAATGTGTTAATTTTTTGTTTCTAAGCAAACTCATTAGGACTAACGTGGCGACTTGAACGAAGGCGTTGCTATTCATATGATAGAAATTGACCCTTCGGAAATGGTCACATAAACCTTTTATAGAAACAGATGATGTATCAGTTATGGTAACAGAAATAGTGTAAATTTCATTAATAATATATAATCATTAATATTTACATTAAAAAACTATACATTTTTTCGCATCGTTGCCTTTGTGCCTTGATGCTGTAAGTGAAAGTTGGATATTTTTTTTTCGTAACAACCGTTTGTAATATTTATATAAGGAATAAAGTAATACAATTGCATATTTGTTTTTTTAGGTATTCAATACAGTACTTTACAGAATACAATTTTCAAATTCAAAATTTCTTTCACTCTCAAATTCAAGATAAAAGTATTAAACACATCTTTGCATCGATATACGCGTATGTTATGCAATCAAAGTAACAACTAAAAATTATACTTTGAAGTCGTACGTCGCGATCTTGTTTAGGAAGCAAACATACCAAACGCATTCGCAAAAACTTCCTTTATCGCTTGCTTTCAAATGATTATTATAGACTACTCTCCCAACCTGCCAATCACCGGCATCCATTTGATTTTCCCACCAACAAAGAACCATTGAAATATTGCCCATCCCTCAATGAACGGGCATTCCCCATTCGTTATCATCGATCTCACCCATAGCCCCCTCCATACTACTATTCCTGCCAAAAAAAGGGAAAAAACACAAAAAAATCCCCATTACGATGAGTGGACTCCTAGACAAGTTTTTGGAATTCTTCCAATATACACAGAAACAAAACATGGGGAAAAGAGAGAGGCAGAAAGTAATAAACTAAGAGAAAAAGGGGAAAACCTATCTATATATGGGGTAGAAGTACGTTGGGTAGTAGGGGAAAAAAAATGGCATGTAGCGTTACGCCGGTGATGGCCCATTAGGTTTATTTCATTATTGTTCCTTGTATATAGAGGCGGGACTGGCATTGCATGTATAGGTGGTCGAAAGCGGATCTGTCTTTGTCGCTTGCGAAGGAATGGGGGAAACAAAGTGGATTGTCCCTTTATTGGATGATTGCATGCGCTGAGATTGGGGCTTGTCCTGTTGGATGGAACAAAAGGGCGTTTAGAGGAGGGGGGAAGCACTTGTGACTTTATTAATATCGTTAAGTGACTGGACATTTGGATATTGGGGGTGATCGGTCAGGGGGGAGGGTTAGAGGGGATCTTTTGTGTAAGGTGGATTGATTTGTTCGATTCTGGGAATAGTTGTGAGAAACTGTGTGATCTTGTCTGCAGGGTATTTGAGTTGAAATTGTAATAGATTTCAATGGCTACTACAGAGCATATAATATATTACACAGTAAAATAATGGATAATAATTTGCATTTCCTTAAAACGCTGAAAAATTATAAAAACATAATAAGATAACTATAGAACACATAAAGTTACTATAGAACACAATAATATACTATAAAACACATTAAGATATTATATAAAACATATAGAACCCATTAAGATACTTTATAGAATACTTTAAGATATTATAGAACACATTAAGATACTATATAGAAACTTTAAGATACTTTATAGAATACTTTAAGATACTTTATAGAATACTTTAAGATACTTTATAGAATACTTTAAGATACTTTATAGAATACTTTAAGATATTATATAAAACGTTAAGATACTATTGAACACATTAAGATACTGTATAGAATACTTTAAGATATTATAGAACACATAAGATACTATGGAATATTAAGTTACTTTATAGAATACTTTAAGATATTATAGAACACATTAATATATTATAGAACACATTAAGATACTATATAGAAACTTTAAGATATTGTTTAGAATACATTAAGATATTATATAAAACGTTAAGATATTATAGAACATATTAAGATACTGTATAGAATACTTTAAGATATTATAGAACACATTAAGATACTATATAGAAACATTAAGATACTATATAGAAACATTAAGATACTTTATATAATACTTTAAGATATTATATAAAACGTTAAGATACTATATAACACATTAAGATACTGTATAGAATACTTTAAGATATTATAGAACACATAAAATACTATGGAACATCAAGGTACTTTATAGAATACTTTAAGATATTATAGAACAAATTAAGACAGCGATTCTCAACCTGTGGGGTGCGCCCCCCCAGGGGGGCGCAAGCACACTATAGGGGAGGCTCGAGAATATCCAAGAGAACATATTATTTAAAAAAATTGATTAACTGACTAAAAGGAAAGCACACATACACATAGAAAACAAAATACATTTCGACATATTTAACAAATAAAGTAAAACAACTTACTTAATCAAAACATACTAAATTAAAATCAAATTTAATAATTATTAGTGACTTCATTGAGCCTGTCTTGCAGAGCACAGTTTTTCGAAGGAAGGCTTAATATTAGAAATAGCCACTCTCAGTTCTGTTTATATATTTAGATATATAAACACGAGATCTATATTTTGTCTTCAAAGAAGCCACAGCAGAAAATCCAGTTTCACAAAGGTAGGATGTTGAAAATGGTAATAGAATGCAAAATGCCCTTGTTTTTAGAGCAGAAAAATTATCCTCTACTCCTGCCCAAAATTCAAATAGTGATTTATTACTAAATTGTCTTTTGGTTTCGCCACTTATCGTGAAGTCTATGAATTTTTCTTCCTCATCAATTGAGAGTCCTTCGGGGGTCTTATGAAATGGATCCCTAACCCACTCGTATTGCTATCAGTTTGTCGTCAGCAAGAAAATACTTTTTAAAATTCTTTGCCAGTATGGCTAAATGACTTTCAATGGTTACAAAAACAACTTTTACATGTTCTTCTTCAATCTTGTAAGTTTTAGTACAATCATCCACATTTGCAAATATTGTTAGTTTTTTTTGCATTAAATTTGTGTTCCACAATTCCAATTATCTACAAAAAGCATTAACTTTATCACTCGTATCCAACATATGCGTATTTGCTCCTTGGAATGGAAGATTCAAGTAATTTAATTTCTCGAATATATCGACCAAGTAGCTCAATTTCATCACAAATAAACTATCGCGAAAATTCTCGGCTTCCGTTCTGTTTTCTTCTTTTAGGAAAATGGCGATTTCTTCTCTTAATTCATAAACACGTTGCAAAAATTTCCCACGTGATAACCATCTTGCCTCGCAATAAAATAGTAACGGTGAATGTACTGAACCCATGTCTTTACAACATGCGGAAAAGATTCTCGATTTCAGGGGTCTCATTTTTATATAATTTACTACGGTTACATCCGTAGTTAACACAATATTCAGACCAGGACTCATTTCTTTCGAGGCCAAAGCTTCTCTACGGATCATGCAATGTGTCTAGATGCACTGAGGCGATTTTTGTTTTACAAGTGCTTGTATACTTTGGAATCTTCCGGACATTGAACGAGCACCATCGGTGCATATTCCGACGCAATTTTTCCATTCTATGTTTGCCTCGTTCAAAAAATCATTTAAAATAGCAAATAATGCGAGCGCTGTTGTTCTGAGTTCTATTGGTTTTCAGAAAAGTAGATCTTCTACTACTGACATATAGGCAATTAAATGAGCATCTTTATTACTATCTGTTGCTTCATCAAGCTGTATTGAAAACAATTTGTTGTATACATTTTATTGTAAGCGGGGGGCGCGATGTTAATTATGATTGAAAACTGGGACGCGAATACTGAAAGGTTGAGAAACGCTGAATTAAGATAATATATAGAAACTTTAAGATATTGTATAGAATAGTTTAAGATATTATATAAAACGTTAGGATACTATAGAACACATTAAGATACTGTATAGAATACTTTAAAATATTATAGAACATATTAAGATATTATATAGAAACATTAAGTTACTTTATAGAATACTTTAAGATATTATAGAACACATTAATATATTATAGAACACATTAAGATACTATATAGAAACTTTAAGATATTGTTTAGAATACATTAAGATATTATATAAAACGTTAAGATATTATAGAACATATTAAGATACTGTATAGAATACTTTAAGATATTATAGAACACATTAAGATACTATATAGAAACATTAAGATACTATATAGAAACATTAAGATACTTTATATAATACTTTAAGATATTATATAAAACGTTAAGATACTATATAACACATTAAGATACTGTATAGAATACTTTAAGATATTATAGAACACATAAAATACTATGGAACATCAAGGTACTTTATAGAATACTTTAAGATATTATAGAACAAATTAAGACAGCGATTCTCAACCTGTGGGGTGCGCCCCCCCAGGGGGGCGCAAGCACACTATAGGGGAGGCTCGAGAATATCCAAGAGAACATATTATTTAAAAAAATTGATTAACTGACTAAAAGGAAAGCACACATACACATAGAAAACAAAATACATTTCGACATATTTAACAAATAAAGTAAAACAACTTACTTAATCAAAACATACTAAATTAAAATCAAATTTAATAATTATTAGTGACTTCATTGAGCCTGTCTTGCAGAGCACAGTTTTTCGAAGGAAGGCTTAATATTAGAAATAGCCACTCTCAGTTCTGTTTATATATTTAGATATATAAACACGAGATCTATATTTTGTCTTCAAAGAAGCCACAGCAGAAAATCCAGTTTCACAAAGGTAGGATGTTGAAAATGGTAATAGAATGCAAAATGCCCTTGTTTTTAGAGCAGAAAAATTATCCTCTACTCCTGCCCAAAATTCAAATAGTGATTTATTACTAAATTGTCTTTTGGTTTCGCCACTTATCGTGAAGTCTATGAATTTTTCTTCCTCATCAATTGAGAGTCCTTCGGGGGTCTTATGAAATGGATCCCTAACCCACTCGTATTGCTATCAGTTTGTCGTCAGCAAGAAAATACTTTTTAAAATTCTTTGCCAGTATGGCTAAATGACTTTCAATGGTTACAAAAACAACTTTTACATGTTCTTCTTCAATCTTGTAAGTTTTAGTACAATCATCCACATTTGCAAATATTGTTAGTTTTTTTTGCATTAAATTTGTGTTCCACAATTCCAATTATCTACAAAAAGCATTAACTTTATCACTCGTATCCAACATATGCGTATTTGCTCCTTGGAATGGAAGATTCAAGTAATTTAATTTCTCGAATATATCGACCAAGTAGCTCAATTTCATCACAAATAAACTATCGCGAAAATTCTCGGCTTCCGTTCTGTTTTCTTCTTTTAGGAAAATGGCGATTTCTTCTCTTAATTCATAAACACGTTGCAAAAATTTCCCACGTGATAACCATCTTGCCTCGCAATAAAATAGTAACGGTGAATGTACTGAACCCATGTCTTTACAACATGCGGAAAAGATTCTCGATTTCAGGGGTCTCATTTTTATATAATTTACTACGGTTACATCCGTAGTTAACACAATATTCAGACCAGGACTCATTTCTTTCGAGGCCAAAGCTTCTCTACGGATCATGCAATGTGTCTAGATGCACTGAGGCGATTTTTGTTTTACAAGTGCTTGTATACTTTGGAATCTTCCGGACATTGAACGAGCACCATCGGTGCATATTCCGACGCAATTTTTCCATTCTATGTTTGCCTCGTTCAAAAAATCATTTAAAATAGCAAATAATGCGAGCGCTGTTGTTCTGAGTTCTATTGGTTTTCAGAAAAGTAGATCTTCTACTACTGACATATAGGCAATTAAATGAGCATCTTTATTACTATCTGTTGCTTCATCAAGCTGTATTGAAAACAATTTGTTGTATACATTTTATTGTAAGCGGGGGGCGCGATGTTAATTATGATTGAAAACTGGGACGCGAATACTGAAAGGTTGAGAAACGCTGAATTAAGATAATATATAGAAACTTTAAGATATTGTATAGAATAGTTTAAGATATTATATAAAACGTTAGGATACTATAGAACACATTAAGATACTGTATAGAATACTTTAAAATATTATAGAACATATTAAGATATTATATAGAAACATTAAGTTACTTTATAGAATACTTTAAGATATTATAGAACACATTAATATATTATAGAACACATTAAGATACTATATAGAAACTTTAAGATATTGTTTAGAATACATTAAGATATTATATAAAACGTTAAGATATTATAGAACATATTAAGATACTGTATAGAATACTTTAAGATATTATAGAACACATTAAGATACTATATAGAAACATTAAGATACTATATAGAAACATTAAGATACTTTATATAATACTTTAAGATATTATATAAAACGTTAAGATACTATATAACACATTAAGATACTGTATAGAATACTTTAAGATATTATAGAACACATAAAATACTATGGAACATCAAGGTACTTTATAGAATACTTTAAGATATTATAGAACAAATTAAGACAGCGATTCTCAACCTGTGGGGTGCGCCCCCCCAGGGGGGCGCAAGCACACTATAGGGGAGGCTCGAGAATATCCAAGAGAACATATTATTTAAAAAAATTGATTAACTGACTAAAAGGAAAGCACACATACACATAGAAAACAAAATACATTTCGACATATTTAACAAATAAAGTAAAACAACTTACTTAATCAAAACATACTAAATTAAAATCAAATTTAATAATTATTAGTGACTTCATTGAGCCTGTCTTGCAGAGCACAGTTTTTCGAAGGAAGGCTTAATATTAGAAATAGCCACTCTCAGTTCTGTTTATATATTTAGATATATAAACACGAGATCTATATTTTGTCTTCAAAGAAGCCACAGCAGAAAATCCAGTTTCACAAAGGTAGGATGTTGAAAATGGTAATAGAATGCAAAATGCCCTTGTTTTTAGAGCAGAAAAATTATCCTCTACTCCTGCCCAAAATTCAAATAGTGATTTATTACTAAATTGTCTTTTGGTTTCGCCACTTATCGTGAAGTCTATGAATTTTTCTTCCTCATCAATTGAGAGTCCTTCGGGGGTCTTATGAAATGGATCCCTAACCCACTCGTATTGCTATCAGTTTGTCGTCAGCAAGAAAATACTTTTTAAAATTCTTTGCCAGTATGGCTAAATGACTTTCAATGGTTACAAAAACAACTTTTACATGTTCTTCTTCAATCTTGTAAGTTTTAGTACAATCATCCACATTTGCAAATATTGTTAGTTTTTTTTGCATTAAATTTGTGTTCCACAATTCCAATTATCTACAAAAAGCATTAACTTTATCACTCGTATCCAACATATGCGTATTTGCTCCTTGGAATGGAAGATTCAAGTAATTTAATTTCTCGAATATATCGACCAAGTAGCTCAATTTCATCACAAATAAACTATCGCGAAAATTCTCGGCTTCCGTTCTGTTTTCTTCTTTTAGGAAAATGGCGATTTCTTCTCTTAATTCATAAACACGTTGCAAAAATTTCCCACGTGATAACCATCTTGCCTCGCAATAAAATAGTAACGGTGAATGTACTGAACCCATGTCTTTACAACATGCGGAAAAGATTCTCGATTTCAGGGGTCTCATTTTTATATAATTTACTACGGTTACATCCGTAGTTAACACAATATTCAGACCAGGACTCATTTCTTTCGAGGCCAAAGCTTCTCTACGGATCATGCAATGTGTCTAGATGCACTGAGGCGATTTTTGTTTTACAAGTGCTTGTATACTTTGGAATCTTCCGGACATTGAACGAGCACCATCGGTGCATATTCCGACGCAATTTTTCCATTCTATGTTTGCCTCGTTCAAAAAATCATTTAAAATAGCAAATAATGCGAGCGCTGTTGTTCTGAGTTCTATTGGTTTTCAGAAAAGTAGATCTTCTACTACTGACATATAGGCAATTAAATGAGCATCTTTATTACTATCTGTTGCTTCATCAAGCTGTATTGAAAACAATTTGTTGTATACATTTTATTGTAAGCGGGGGGCGCGATGTTAATTATGATTGAAAACTGGGACGCGAATACTGAAAGGTTGAGAAACGCTGAATTAAGATAATATATAGAAACTTTAAGATATTGTATAGAATAGTTTAAGATATTATATAAAACGTTAGGATACTATAGAACACATTAAGATACTGTATAGAATACTTTAAAATATTATAGAACATATTAAGATATTATATAGAAACGTTAAGATACTTTATAGAATACTTTAAGATATTATAGAGCACATAAAGATACTATATAGGAACATTAAAATATTATAAAACACAAGGATACTATATCACACATTAATATACTATAGAACACATTAAGATACTATAAAACACATTAAAATACTATAGAATATTATTGGTATACTATAGAATAATATGATTACACTAGAACATTCACAAGATTACTATAGAACGTATAAGGATTACTTAAAAAAAGAGTAAAATTACTGTGAAACATAATAAGAATACTTTAGAATACACAGTATAGTTAGTAAAAACATATACAATAAGATTACAATAACATACACACAATTATTAAAAGAACACAATTAAAATATTATAGTGCATAGTAAAAATACTATGGAACTTAGTAAGAATATTTTACAATACAATACGATTACTGTAAAACAATGTGATTGTATATTTAGAACAAAATAAGATATTTTTTTATAAACAGACAGCAAGATTAATTTACAGGTTGGTGATAAATTGTAAGGATGTGGTCATTATTTAACTATTTCACATTTATGTCTATTCACATAATAAAACATTATGTTTACCTAAACTTCGATTAAACTGTATACAATTTTCTTAGCTTTAGTATCAATACAAAGTAGTTATAACATAGCAAAAAAAATAATGGTATATTATATGTAGTTAAATATTCAAACTATAACCATCGATCAACAAGTTGTGACATTATGCATTATACCGTAAGATTACTATAGAACATAGTAAAAATATTATAGAATACATTAATAATATTACAGAATACATACATTAATATTACTAAAGAATAAAATAAGGTTACAAAAGAATACATTAAGATTTTTGAAGAATACATTAAGATTTTTGAAGAATACATTAAGATTTTTGAAGAATACACTAAGATTACTTTAAAACATAGAAGCATTACTGTCTTAAAATACAAATACAACGTAAAAAATACATAATAAAAAATACATAAGATCTATACATGTTTTGGGATATACATCACCCTTCATCAGCAGAAATGAAAAGTCTTGTGTGTACAATAAAACGAAAACTGCTGTAATAAATAAAATAGTGACTGTATATCACAGTAATATTATGGAAAACAGTTAGAGTTTACTTTATAATAGAACACAGATGTTTGATCTGTAGTCCCGTAGACGCTATGAAGTGTTTCCTGTATGAATATATACGAATGAAGACTACTATACTTCGAAATATTTTTTGCTTTAACACATAAATTTTATAAATGTTCTTACAGTTGAAAGAAAATTTATTTAATCCTATTCATTAAAGCGAAAAGTATTTCAAAGTATAATGGTCTTCATTTGGGAATTTTATGCTACATAGGCATATTTGGCGCTTTAGAAATTTATTTGAACAGGAAAGCTTTAATTTCATATGAGAGGAAATGAAAAGTTTATATGACTCGGATGATGATGGACTACCTAATATGCCAGCAAATGTAACAAAATGAAAGCTTTCGATACATTGAAGAAATGTAGATTGTTCAATAAAGTAACTAAAGTAACCAGCAAATTAACCAATAAAGTAACCACTAAGAGTTTACGTGTAACGGGGGAAGTAAGCACCGGTAGGCGTACCAGTACTTTTTGAGAGCCTTGTCATGGCCAAATGTATTAATTAGTATTTTATTTTATAAATAACATTTTATGTAAAAAAATCAATTACTGGCATAGTTTGCTGCTGCTCATACTGACATATATTTTAAACTGCTAATAACAGACGTCGATTTAACGGCAACTCGCCTAGTTAATCTTTTAATTCCTAATTTTTTTTGTCGTTTAAATTTTTTTCTTAGTCATCTAAATATGACACCTATTTTTTATAGAATTTATGGATCGCTTATTTAGAAAATTAAAAGCGAAAATGTATCGATATAAAAGATCAGTGGAGAAATCTTTAAAGTATCCATTTTACATTTTGGAAATATAAGACTTAATTTAGGTTAAAAATATTTACTTTATTAGTAAAAAATGATCAAATATTCAGAAATTGTAACATAAATCACATTAGCAAACACTTTAAAAAACCCTGATTGATTTGTACAATTTCTTGTGAGAGTGACTCTTGAATTTTTCACTGTTATTTACAAATTTATCTAAAATTTTTGCAATGCGCCAATAGAGTGCCCTCTGCACTTTTAAAAATAGGTATTCAAAAATAAGTAAAATGTACTCATTTTTGATTGCATTCGATGCTTATCATAGCTCCTAATACATAAGTTTCAGTTTTTAAAAAGACATGTATATAAAAATGAGTAAAAGGGAATAAAGAGAGAAGTTGGCTGCCTACATAGGCTGCCTTCATAAATCACTTTCAATAAATATCGATAATTACAACTTAGACTTACGGGGAATCAAACCCAGGTCTGCAGCACCGTTGTCCACAGTCTTATCCGTTAAGCTGCCAGGGCGACGCGAAGAAGTTATAAACAGAAGTAATGTTAAAAAGGTGTGCCAAAAAAATGGGAAGTAAGATAACTGAATTGTAATAACTCAGTTTTCAATTAAGCAATCGACATCAAATAATGTGGAAAATCATCTTCTGAACAAATATTTTAAGTTTGTAGGTCGCTTTGTTAAAATGGCTTAAACAGAAGCTGATATTCGCAATATTAAATCCAACTGTTCATTTTGTGAAAGTACGATTACTTAAATTGAGTAAGTAATTGCTCATTTACGATGTAATTGTATTTAAAAAACAAGTACGTTTATGTACTCATTTTTAAGCACTTTTTTTTACATAGTACGTTTCATGTTTACGCATGTCTGGAAACATCTGATTTAGTGCATGGAAAAATACATATGTTTTTAAATAGTTTTCGCATAAATTGTACACGGTATTTTATTTTATAGGTGATTGTGTTTATGCAATTATTTATTTCGAATGAATTTAAACGAAATAAGAATAAGTGACAATGAACACGAACTTCGAAGAACTCATTGAAGATTATTTTTTTATTTAAATGAGACCAGAGCACTAATTTAAAAAAAATTGATAATGTTTTTTATTGCATAAAACGATTCTATACATATTTAAGAAGATGTGTACAAAATTTTAAAGCAGTAGATGCCAGAGAACATGTATTTATATACATGATTATATACCATTTATCATATGCCAACCAACTTTTTGTCTGCAATTATCATTTATTCAATATATATTTTTTGAATTCTAGTCGTGTTACTTAAAAATTACTTAAAACTAAACTGTTAATAGTTCTCAAAACTTTAATATCTGCTTTATAAACGTATAAATTTCTTTTTTAAATTAAATTGTAAATTATTTTTTTTACGAAGTAATGAACTTAAAAATCTCAAAATTGAAAAGTTTTTAGTTTATGAACTTAAAATAAGTTTTTGAAAACAATTAAACCACAAATTTGCAAACATCTCTTTATACGTCTGTAGTATATACTTTAACGTTATTTAATAATTTAATTTTTTTTAATGTTATACAATAAAGAAAGAGTAGTATTTTTTTTCGAAAAAAAAAGGCATATTTAGGTCTTAAAACGAAAAAAATTATTCTTTCCCCTTGATTATTGCACAGAAAGAGATGTTCTAATAATACAAAAACATGATATTTCGGAATTCATTAATAAAAATCTTAGGATTTGGGGCTCCATGAAAGACATCATCTTCATAATTTAACATACACTTTTTAATCCAACTCCTTGTGACAGTTTGTATCACTGGCTTGAATATACAGAAGTAGCATGAATCGAAAATAGTTTACCGAAAAGGTGTTTATTTTTATACATAATTTGGTACCAAAAGGAAGAAACTTAACTAGTTAGAATAGTTTTCCTTCGTCTTAACTACGATCGGCAACGACTAAACCATCCTATACCCTTCTTAAGCCATTACTTTTACGACTTTTCCCCAGAGTCTATTAGGATCGACTAAACGTTACTTCCAATCGATCTGTTTATCGGTCCTTTTTAAGAAGAGAAGCTGAGCTGGCAGGCAATCGATGGGCATGCGACGTGGCAGCAAGGGTGGCTACTAAATCGAAAAGAGATCTCAAAGTTCATAAGGCTGCTTATCTCAGCCGAGCAGGCATCTCCTGTCTGTTGGTATTAGGGGGTGTTGGAGAGATTTGGCGATACCCAAAGAGTGATAAGTGCTTGGGTTTTACTGTTATTGAGTGATGGGGTGTTGAAGATACAGGCTGTAGGGGATGTATTTGTATTTCGGTACACTATATACTAAGAGATGGTGTAAGGAATTTTAAGGCACAGCATATATAATTTTGGCTCCCCAGTTTCCACAATTTTTTTTAAAAATTAATTTCGCGACCTGTTGCATTTTCCGACTATGTCAACTAAAAATATCTGCAATTGTTTTTTATCATTAAGGTATGAAATTTCAAATAATTTGGTAATTCCACACTGTAAAAGAAAGGTACATAATAAAGAGTACCTAGACCTACTCGTTTTTCTTTGAGTGCAATTTCATCGTAAATGAGCGATGACGTACTCAAATTTAAGTAATCGTATTTTCTCAGAAAAAAGCAGTGTTATTTAATATTAACAATTTTAGCTTCTGTTCAAGCCATCTTAACAAAGCGACCTGGCACAATTCAAATAGTTGTTGTGAAGATGGTTTTGCACATTATTTGATGGCGATTGCTTAAATGGAAACTGAGTTATTACAATTCAATAATCTTACTTCCCATTTTTTTGACATACCTTTTTAAAAAAAATTCTGTTTAAACCTTCAAGTCGCCCTGGTACTATAACGGTTAACGAACTGGTTTGCTGTTCCTGATACTCTGGGTTCGATTCCCGGTAAGTCCAGGTTGTCATTGTTGATATTTATTAAAATCGATTTGTGAAGGCAGCCGATGTAGGCAAGCATCTGCTCCTTTTTTATTCATTGTACGCATTTTTGAGTACATGTCTTTTTTCAAAATTTAAACTTACGTTTTCGGGGGCATGATAAGCATCGAATGTACTCAAAAATGAGTACATTTTACTTAGTTTTGAACCTATTTTTAACAGTGTACGTAAGATCGAAATAAAATTTGAAAAAAAAGCCCATATTTATTCATCGCGAATTCAAGTGTTTTGCAACTATAACTCGGTACGTTTTTTTACAGCATCACTTTCATAATCGATTCAAACCGGGAACTAAACGGTGCATTTTGCAGATTTTTGTTGTTTGCTTCGGTTTTTTGTTGATTTGCAATGTTTTAAGGTGATGTGTGAAATGTTTTACTTCTTGTAGACCAATCTTACCCTTTGTCACAAAGTGTCGCAGTTTTATGAATCCCCTTTCGTTAAAGAGTGACATTTTTGGACGTCCCCTTAGTTTCTCCGCGGACCATCGAGATTAAAAATTATAAAATGTGCGGACCATCAACTTTAATTAACAGCAACAAATATTTAGGTAGCAACTATATATGCAATTCCCACCAAAAAAAGTCAGCATAAAACCTTCATGAAAATTTTGAAATTGAAGGTTTTATGCAGGAAAACTGCAGTTTTTTTGAAGGTCTAGAAAATTAAAGGTATTTGTTTCAATATCCTTCATAAAAACTGTAAAAAACCTTCATAATAAAACCTGCAAAAACCTTCATAATAAAACCTGCAAAAACCTTCAACTTTTAATCATGAAGGGAAAATGCAGAAATTTTGAAGGTTTTATGCATGAAAATTAAAAACTTAAAAAAAACTGTAGTTTTTTGTTTCAATATCCTTTATAAAACCTTAAAAAAAACCATTAATTTGACAATTTTGATGAAGGTTTCATGCTGACTTTTTTGGCTGGGTTCCCATACTAAATTTAATTCAAATCTTAAAAGCTGTATGCAATGTATGTTTCAATAAGTTTCTTATATAGAAAGTTAACTACTGAATCTATTTGTTTTTCTGTCTGGTGAAATAAGATAGCTTTTGAAATGAATAAAATCATGTGCATTTATTTGATTTCAAATTATAATGTCGCAAAAGTATAAAAATGATGTACCGATGATCCCCCCCCCCCCCTTCCCCCTTCCCAATTGTGACAACATTTGTGGGCGGCCCCCAAAGAGCATGTACTGAGGTCGCGAATGTGAAGTTACTATAGGCTAAAAATAAAGTCTTTGCGATTTTCCAGGATATTTGTTTTTGGTAAGCACCTTTAGTCATATCTTCTATTTATTATAATATAATTAATGTCTTTGTTTTCGGATTTAATTCCACACTTTAAAAGAATACTACTGATGCTTCCTTAAAGCAATTTTTTTGTTTTTTGTTGTTGAAAAGTTGAAGGAATAGTCTTCTATTATGAAAGTTTCTATCCTAAAGAAGAAAAATGACCGCGGTATTATTTAAAACAACACTGTTAAAAAAATGAACTCAAAAATAGTTAATTTACTCATATTTGAATACATTCAATGCTTATCATGGCTCCGAATACATAAGTCTCATTTTTGAAATAGACATGTTCTCTGAAATGAGTAAAAAGAGCATGTTGTCTATATAGTCTGTCTTCATAAATCACAACAAATAAATATCAACAATCACAATCAAGACTTATCGGGAATCGAAGCCAGATTCTCAGGCACCGCAGTCCAGTGCATTTTTCATTGTACAGCCGCGGAAAAAAAAAACGAACCACCGATGATTATTTCGTTAGTTTTTATAGTAGAGCTAAACTTAATATACCATTTTGTAGGAAATAAAGTCTACTATACATTGTTATACAAAAAATTTGCATAGGGGACTATCTTCATACTCGAATCCGCACCAACTTTAAAATTTTCAATAGCAACACCTACTTTTGATAGCGCAGAAATGTTCCCCGCCCTCAAAATAATCTAAATACAAATTTTGGTTAATTTCCTACATTTATATGCAGAGATATTAGACAATATGTATCGATCTTATTTGGGGGGCTACTTCCACAGTGAACAAAGTATTAGTGAGACTTCGAAATAAAGTACGCTGGTAGAAAATGTTTTGGCGTTAGCCGTGGTTCTTATTTTCCGTGGTCATTCATTCCCCCACTCCTGTATACCCTTCGCCTCTATATAAGAATTTAGAATTTTATACCAACGCGATCACAGCGCTTTTAATTCTCAAAATTAATAGATTTCTGTTAAGTTCTGCAGATTTTAAATTTGTGTATGACCCCTTAAATGATCATTTGATGCACATTATAATATTGCCGAAAAACTACAAAGAGGAAAATCATGAAATTTTAGATATGCATATAAAACGTTTTTCTGAGTCCATCACTATCAAAATATAGCATGGTTGCTATTCATAAATATTAATATCCTAATTTAAATAAAATTAAAAAATTTACATATAAGTAATGAAAGTTAATGTATTTTATTTGGGTCGTTTAGAAGTAACACGCATAAAAATTTCAGCTTAAAAAAATTATTATTTCGAAAGATATGATTAAAAGTTTAAGAAATTCATTTAACATTACAAGTTCTAAACTTTCGATATTCATAATTAAAAAACTACTTAACCAAATGACTTGCAAATTGATATTCAACGATAAATGTTGTCGTAGATTTTAAATATTGAATCAAAATTGGGTGTTGCTATTGGAAATTTTAAAGTTGGTGCGGATTTTAATATGAGGATAGTCCCCTATGCAAATTTTTTGTATATCAATGTGTAGTAGACTTTATTCCCTACAAAATGGTATATTAAGTTTAGCTCTACTATAAAAACTAACGAAATAATCATCGGTGGTTCGGTTTTTTTTTCCGCGGCTGTACTACCATTGCTAATTGAAGAAGTTATAAACAGAATATATGTTGAAAAGGTGGGCCAAAAGAATGGAAAATAAGATCACTGAGTTACAATAACTCAGTTTCTATTTAAGCAATCATCATCAAATAATGTAGGAAACCATCTTCTAAACAACTATTTTCAGTTTTCCAGGTCGCTTTGTTAAGATGACTTGAACATAAGCTGATTCTAATGCTGTGGTTGTTTTACCATATTATACCCAGATCAGCCATCAAATTTCTCAAATTCTCGGTAGGTTCGACATACGTTCAATTTTTTCACCTATCAATAAGATCACCTTCACACAACTGAAAGACCCTATTGACGACCTTAATAATTGGGGCATGTACAGTATTTAATGTCAATGTGGCATGTCATATATAGGTCAAACAAAGAGAGCATTAAGATTTCGTATTAAGGAGCACCAAGCACAAACTGTTAAACAAGAAATAAAGAAGTCTTCCATTGCCAAGCAGTCTTGGGAACATAGTCATAGATTTATTTTTTCTAACCCGCATTTAATTTGCAAACCCAAATCTCCGATTGAACTTGACTTTCTGGAGGCGTTTCATATTTTTAGCAATATTGATTCGATTGTCAATGAAACATTTGCTGTCTCAGTGTTTCCCGCTTGTTGGCACACAATAGTTAACTCCAACCGATTGAAATAGTTTTTTGTTCTTTGGCAACACTTTCAATTTCTGGGTTTATTTATATTTTTTTACACACAGACTTTTCATTTTTTACTGATGAAGGGAGATGTATCACCCGAAACATGTCCAGATCTCTTTGATTTTTATTGCGTATTTTAACGTTGTATTTGTATTTTAATATAAGCTGATATTAACATATTAAATCACACTTATCATTTTTGAAAAAGTACGATTACTTAAATTTGAGTACGTCATCGCTCATTGACGATGCAATTGTACACAAAGAAAAACAAGTAGGTTCAGGTACTTATATTTAAGTACTTTTTTATACAGTTCAGTATTATTCAAAATAAAAAGAATCAGTAAAAAATATAATCTCCTAACCAAAATCTCATTTTCATATCTCCTAACCATGAAAAATCAGAAAAATGACTAAAATAGGAATAAGATGAATATTGGCGAAAATATTCTTTGGCGCGCTCCCCATTAGAGAAAAGTAGAAAAATATGTTTTGGCGCGCAAAAATGATAGCATAAAAACACACAAATAAACAAAAATAAGATAGAAAATAAGAATAATTCCATTACAGAAAGGCTCGTCGATTCTTTCCACTGCATCCCAAAACATTTTTTTTGTAAAAAAGTTACAAGAATTCGAAATGCCAAAGTTTCCAAATCCGAAAAGAAATTAAATTTGAAAGAAATGGGATACATTTCAATGGCCTAACTAAAATATACTGACACCAGTTGCATTTGGGGAGTTTGGTTGCTAAATGGTACAAGTACATAAAAAGAGTTTCGAGATAAGAATGGTACAGGTTTGAAACTCGCATTATCTATTATGTTAAGTGGAATAGCATATTGTATAAAAAGGTACTAAAAAATGAGTAGTTGAACATACTCGTTTTTCAACTAAAAAATCTGCAATTGTTTCTTATCACTAAGGTACGAAATTCCAACAATTTGGTGATCACGCACTGTAAAAGAAACGTACTTAAAAATGAGTACCTGAACATACTCGTTTTTCTTTGAGTACAATTACATCGTAAATGAGCGATGACGTACTCAAATTTCAGTAATGGTACTTTCTCAAAAATGAGCAGTGTGATTTAATATTTTAATCTCAGCTTCTGTTCAAGTCATTTTAACACAGCGACCTGGCAAACTTAAAATAGTTGTTCAGAAGATGGTTTTTCACATCATTTGATGTGGATTGCTTAAATGGAAATTGAGTTATTAAAACTCAATTATCTTACTTCCCATTCTTTTGGCATATCTTTTTAACATTTCTTTTGTTTATAACTTCTGCACGTCGCCATGGTTATACAACGGATAAGGCACTAGTCTACGGTGCCTTTGGATATGAGTTCAATTCCCGGTAAGTCTTGTTTGTAATTGTTGATATTTATTAAAAGTAATTTATAAAGGCAGCCTACGTAGGCTAGCAAGTTATATTTTTATTCATTTTTACTTATTTTTTAGTACATGTCTTTTTCAAAAATGAAACTTATGTTATCGGGACTATGATAAGTATCGAAAGTACTGAAAAATGACTACATTTTATTATTTTTGAGTACCTATTTTTAACATTTCACCCAACTCATTATTTGCCAATCTATTGATATAGGATCCACACCATTTGGCCAATTGATAGATCTATCTGACTAGCCATGGAAAATTGTATTGTTCATTAAGGTTTGGTTTGGTTAATTAACGTCGCACTAGAGCTGCACAGTGGGCTATTGGCGACGGTTCGGGGTCTATCTCGAAAGAAAGACCCGGGAACACATACACATTCACACACACATTCATTGATACCTGCACCTCGTTATTTTAGAACCATGGTCAGATGACGAGGAAACACATGAACTGGCACCCAACGCCTTCAATAGACGTCGGGACTTTGTACCCCGATCAGATATATCGGGCACCAGTCCCGAATACACGCGAGCCCCAGTTGCTCAGTTGGTAAGGCGTTCAGCTACTAATCAGAGGATTGGTGGTTCGAATCCGTGAAATGGAATTGACATAGAAAAGTAAAAAAGTAGTGATCTTGCGATCGGAGGGTTGCCAGCTTCGCTACAAAAATACTAGAAAGTCGTCCAGAATATACAACAAATAATACTGGCGTGTATACGGGACTGGTGCACGATAAATCTGATCGGGGTCCGAAGTTCCGACGTCTATTGAAGGCGTTGGGTGCCAGTTCAGGTGTTAGCTCGTCATCTGACCATGGTTCTAAAATAACGAGGTGCATGTATGAATGTGTGTATGAATGTGTGTGTGAATGTGTATGTGTTCCCGGGTCTTTCCTTCGAGATTGACCCCGAACCGTCGCCAATAGCCCACTGTGCAGCTCTAGTGCGACGTTAATTAACCAAACCAACCCGTATACACGCCGATATTTTTTGTGGATGTTCTGGACGACTTTTCTAGTATTTTTGTAGCGAAGCCGGCAACCCTCCGATCACAAGATCACTACTTTTTTACTTTTCTTTGTCAAGTCCATCGCGCGGGTTCGAACCACCAAACCTCGAATTAGCAGATGAACGCTTTAACCGCTCGGCCACGGAGGCCTATAGTTCATATAGGACTAGAACCACTGTTCAGCCAACCTGCCCATGTGTGGGAGGTTTCCCTTAAGAAATTCGAATATTCGCGAGAAAGAGTCTTTTTGAGACTGATCATATGGGAATAGGTCTTTGAAATGTTCGCTTGTGTTTTGTGCTCCTTAAGCTATACAAGAAGTATACAAGAAGTATAGCAAAAATGTCTTTTTATGTCACTTCTAAAGCAAAAATTCAACTTTGTTTTCCGTGGAATCCAATACTATAACTGGCTTTTGGTTTTGAATTACTTTTGTACCGATTGTTCTTTTGTAAGTGCATGTTTGTTGTTAGCTATTAAAAGCACTATTCTATTTGACAAATACTGAAGTCGTGAATGGAAGATTTTATATTAGAGCACAATGAAAATTCCGATACAATTAAATTTGGTTTTTGGAATTATTCGTATTTTACTTGTTTTTGAATAAGTTTACTGGAACCTTGAAAGATGTTTCTGAGAAACATTACTTTAGTCGTCTTTTTTCAAAACTAGATAGATCCAATTTTTTTAATCGTTTTTTTTATAATTTTTTTTAACAAGTTATCAATGCACCATATAACATTGCACTGCAAATCGGTACTACATTGCAAGTCGGTATTGAATAAAATTGTCTGAATCCAGTCTAAAAACGCATTCAAAGTCCATGGGTTTAGATAAAAAAGTACGTGGTTGTCAATCGTTTTCGGCGTCTTCTGAAAACATTTATGAAAATGGATGTATCTGGTTTTTAAAACTAGACGGCTCCCTGTACGTCTTTTTCAAAAATGAAATTTATGTATTCGGAGATATAATTAAAATCGAATGTGATCAAAAATGAGTACATTTTACTTATGTTTAAGTACAGCCGCGGAAAAAAAAAACGAACCACCGATGATTATTTCGTTATTTTTTATAGTAGAGCTAAAATTAATATACCATTTTGTAGGGAATAAAGTCTACTATACATTGATATACAAAAAATTTGCATAGGGGACTATCTTCATACTCGAATCCGCACCAACTTTAAAATTTTCAATAGCAACACCTACTTTTGATAGCGCAGAAATGTTCCCCGCCCTCAAAATAATCTAAATATAAATTTTCATTAAGTTCCTACATTTATATGCAGAGATATTAGACGATATGTATCTATCTTATTTGAGGGACTACTTCCACATTGGACAAAGTATTAGTGATACTTCAAAATGAAGTACGCTGGTAGAAAATGTTATGGCGTTAGCCGTGAATCTTCTTTCTTTGTGGTCATTCATTCCCCCACTCCCGTATACCCCTTGCCTTTATATAAGAATTTAGAATTTTATGCCAACGCGATCACAGCGCTTTTAATTCTCAAAATTAGTAGATTTCTGTTAAGTTCTGCAGATTTTGAATTTGTGTATGACCCCTTAAATAATCATTTGATGCACATTTGAATATATCTTAAAAACTACAAAGAGGAAAATCACGAAATTTTAGATATGGATATAAAGCGTTTTTCTGAATCCATCACTATTAAAATATAGCATGGTTGCTATTCATAAATTTTATGAATATTAATATCCTAATTTAAATAAAATTAAAAAATATACATATAAGTAATGAAAGTTAGTGTGTTTTATTTGGGTTGTTTAGAAGTAACACAGATAAAAATATCAGCTTAATAAAATTATTATTTCGAAAGATATGATTAAAAGTTTAAGAAATTCATTTAACATTACGAGTTCTAAACTTTCGATATTCATAATTAAAAAACTACTTAACCAAATGACTTGCAAATTGATATTCAACGATAAATTTTGTCGTAGATTCTAAATACTGAACCAAAATTGGGTGTTGCTATTGGAAATTTTAAAGTTGGTGCGGATTTTAATATGAATATAGTCCCCTATGCAAATTTTTTGTATATCAATGTGTAGTAGACTTTATTCCCTGCAAAATGGTATATTAAGTTTAGCTCTACTCTAAAAACTAACGAAATAATCATCGGTGGTTCGTTTTTTTTTTCCGCGGCTGTACCTATTTTTAACAGTGTGAATGCAATAGATTTCTCGAAGAGGTGGTTAAGAAAATATCCAATGCAGTACCAAAAACAAATTTATTTTTTACTTCTATTTACAATTACCACAAAATAAGTCGGTTATTTTCCTTCAAAAGAAGGGAAAGAAACGAATATTTCATTTCCGCAAAACTAACCCCCCTTCCTCCCCTATCCCTCTCCCCCCTTCTCCATACCTTTAACGAGAGTCAAAGGCTACGCACATTCCATTTCGATTTCTCGTCTGCGAATTTCAATGTTACTTTTTCTTATTCCTACAACCCCACTTCTCTAAGAAAAATGACCAAATTTGTAGCGGCGACGTGTCAACTAAAAGACTTTTCTTTATAAATTTCTCACCGGCATTTTTTTTTTTTTCAAGATTCCAATTGCCTCCCTCCTTGTCACCTACCTTAAGACGTACGGCGCGAACTCCTCGAGTTCGAACCCTGTATTTTTGACGGGGGGAAGGAAGTTTAATATTTCAAGGGGTTTTATACCTATATCTCGAGATATACCAGTATATATGTCTTCCGACGGTGACGTTATTGCTTCACTCTGGTCCACTTCTTCGCAGGGTCGTTTTTCAAAATTCACTACCACCTGTCGAGGGGGCTTTCGAAATTACAACCGTCCTCGCCCCCCCCCCCCCCCCTACATTTTCTTTTCTCAGGTCGTTTTATTATTTCCAGGAATATGGGAATGATAAAAAAGGGGGGCTCGCTTTTGAAAATTGCATTTCTGCCATATTCAATGGAGTATTCGTCTTCGATTTATAGTGATTTTGTCATCAATAAAGTATTCTGAAGATAAGTCAAATTTAACCATATTTGACACTATATAAGATTTAAAAAAAAAAAAATTTTGGTCTTTTAGTTTCTTGAGTATTAAATTATAGAATACATTTAACCCTTCGGATGTCTATAGTCACACTGTTAACAATAGGTACTCAAAAATAAGTAAAATATACTCATATTTGAATACATTCGATGCTTATCACGGCACCGAATGCATAAGTTTCAATTTTGAGAAATACATGTACTTAAAAATTAGTGCAATGGGTAAAAAATAACAAAATTAATAAATGCTTGTTTTTGGAATTTTTTGTGGAATATGTAGATATTCCTGAAACCAGTCAAGTCAGGAAAATATTTGGAAAGCTGTTATTTTTCTCCTGCATAGTTAACAATACGTACTCAAATATAAGTAAAATATACCCATTTTTGAATACAGTCATGGCACCGAATGCATAAGTTTCAATTTTGAGAAAGACATGTACTTAAAAATTAGTGCAATGGGTAAAAATTAATAAAATTAATAAATGCTTGTTTTTGGATTTTTTTTGGAATTGGTAGATATTCCTGTATCCAGTCAAGTCAGGAAGAAATTTGGAAAGCTGTTATTTTTCTCCTGCATAGTTAACAATAGGTACTCAAAAATAAGCAAAATATACTCATATTTGAATATATTCGATGCTTATCATGGCACCGAATACATAAGTTTCAATTTTGAGAAAGACATGTACTTAAAATATAGTGCAATGGGTAAAAATTAATAAATGCTTGTTTTGGTGATTTTTTTAATTGGTAGATATTATTGTATCCAGTCAAGTCAGGAAGAAATTTGGAAAGCTGTTTTTTTCTCCTGCATAGTTAACAATAGGTACACAAAAATAAGCAAAATATACTCATATTTGAATACATTCGATGCTAATCATGGCACCGAATACATTCGATGCTTATCATGGCACCGAATACATTCGATGCTTATCATGGCACCGAATACATAAGTTTCAATTTTGAGAAAGACATGTACTTAAAAATTAGGGCAATGGGTAAAAATTAATAAAATTAATAAAGTCTTGTTTTTTAGAATTTTTTTGGAATTGATAGTTATTCCTGTATTCAGTCAAGTCAGGAAGAAATTTGGAAAACTGTTATTTTACTCCTGCACAGTTAACAATAGATACACAAAAATAAGTGAAAATTTACTCATTTTTGATTACATTCTATGCTTATCATAGCTCCGAATACATAAGTTCCATTTTTGAAAAAGGCGTGTACTCAAAGTTGAGTACAATGAGTTAAAATAGCAGTTGCTTGCCTACAAAGACTGCCTTCATAAATCACTTTCAATAAATATCAATAATTATAACCACGACTTACATGAAATCGAACCCAGATCCTTAGGTACCGCGGTCCATATTCATATCCTTTGAACTACCAGGCCGACGTAAAGAAGTTATAAACAGAAGAATGTACTGAAAAATGAGTACAATGAGAAAAATTAACTAAAAGGACAAGTGCTAGCCTACATAGGCTGCCTTCATAAATCACTTCCAATAAATATCGACAATTACAACCAAAACTTACCGAGAATCAAACCCAGATTTGCAAAAATAAAAAAACTTTATCATTTAAAAAAAAACTTAATATCAAAGAAAAACAACCACTGAGAAAAAACTTTTAAAGTTTTCGTTCCTGGAAAAACATACGTGTAAATTCAGCATAAAATCTCAAATAATTAACTCATAAATATATAAATATAATTCTAGAATTTTTCAAGCATTTTAGAAAATTCCAAACTCTAATTTTAGATAATAAAAAAAATTATGAATTTTACAATTTTTTTGGTAATTTTTCCATTTAATAATGATAAAAAAAATACATAACAGACGAATTGATAACCTCTCCACTTGGCGCGCGTTGGCGGTTTTAATTTAAAGTTTCTGGCGGTTTAATTTTGGAGTTTTGGTGGGCGCGCTGGGCAGTCGGTTAAAAATCAACTTGCTGTAGATTCCACATTAAACAACAAGAAACACTTAAATGATACGAAATCCGATTTAGCAACCACGTTCAACATCCATCGGTTACGCTAGTCGTAAAGCAATAACCCCGAACTAATCAATGGCTAACCAATTCATTTCGTTCATGTCATAGGTACAGCTTTGTTTATATGTAACATAATTTCTTTTACTCACTATTCTTATCGTCGGATAATTCATCTATTTCTAGTTGAGTGTCTTCTGCAGCACCTTATTCGATTCCTCTTGCCAATTATTTATTCCATTACTTCGTTGGCAACATTCGATCATGGATTGCAGAGCTTGTTGCCAGATTCTTAGATGATTTTGTTATTTATATATTTCGTCTTTGTTGCGACGTATTACTAAGCCTAACAATTTTCGATATTGGTGTGTTAGGTTGTAATATACTGATTATATACTATAAATAAGATTGTGGTGGGTATATCTGTACACTGTTAAAAATTATTACGACTTTGAATCAAAATTTGGTACTTAGCTGCAACCAACATTTGGTGCATAGTTTCATTGTTTGACGGTGCTAACAAGGATATCATTTAGTGGTGAAACGTTGCACCAAAACTCATTGCGTTGCATAAAACTAAAAAGTCGATTTGCTTAGTATATTTTTGTTAGCAAAACTGGAAACCCTAGATTGCAATCTTCTTACTTTTCTTTGCCAAGTCCACCGATCGTGCTCGAACTAGGAATCCTGAGATTCATGACTGAACCTTTATATCCACTTTGCCACGGAGTTCCTTGTTCGTCGTTGTCTTTCTTAGATTGGATTCCTCGGCTTGTTGACGTAGAGACAGCGGAAATTTTGGTTGAAGTTAACCTTTTTAACTGCAATTTTCCGATAAAGGATTTCTGGTTCAACCTAGATTCCACCATAACATGGTGTAATTTGCTGCAGACCTCTATTTTGCACCAATATATGGTACATCGTTGAACTGAATTTTTTAACACTGTATTTTAGATTGTAAGTTACAAAATTGTATCTGCGATTTGGAACGAAAAAGACAAATGTCAATTTTAAATTATTTTTTTAAACTGTTTTGAATATAACAATTTTAAACTTCTAAAAGAAATAGAAACAAATATCGACAGCCTTCTCTGACCCTTCAAATCAAACAATTCCGTGATTTTCGTATCATTGCAATAAGGTTGAGCCTCAAACTTCGAAGTAATTTTTCTCAAAATTGCCAATAAGGACAATAAGGACGAAGCCATATATATATATATATTTGATTTATGAAATGTACTTGTGAAGTAAAATTATTAATAATCATTAAAGGAAAATGCATATCATAATGTTTTTAAAAATAATTTTAGAGATTGAATTACGTAAAAACATATTTAAATTTAAGTTAATAAATCAGAATATTTAAATATATCTTTGAAAAGAGTCAGAGTAAAAGCTTAATCAAATTTGTTAAATTAAATTGGACGTTTTACTATGACTTTAACTACTGCGTAACTATTTTTAAACATTAGTTAAGTAAATGAAAATTTGAAAACAATTCTGCACTAACCTTTAAAAAAGTTGCATTTTCCCTTTAATAATTTCAATGCTTCAAAATTAAACGTTATTTTCAGGTTTTTTAAAGTTCTTTTACAGGTGTTATAAAGGAGATTGAAACAAAAACTTTCTTTGAACGCAGTTTTTTTTAGTAGAACAGTTTTTAGCAGTTTTTTTAGACATTTTAGTAGAACAGTTTTTAGCAGTTTTTTTAGACATTTTAGTAGAACAGTTTTTAGCAGTTTTTTTAGACATTTTAGTAGAACAGTTTTTAGCAGTTTTTTTAGACATTTTAGTAGAACAGTTTTTAGCAGTTTTTTTAGACATTTTAGTAGAACAGTTTTTAGCAGTTTTTTTAGACATTTTAGTAGAACAGTTTTTAGCAGTTTTTTTAGACATTTTAGTAGAACAGTTTTTAGCAGTTTTTTTAGACATTTTAGTAGAACAGTTTTTAGCAGTTTTTTTAGACATTTTAGTAGAACAGTTTTTAGCAGTTTTTTTAGACATTTTAGTAGAACAGTTTTTAGCAGTTTTTTTAGACATTTTAGTAGAACAGTTTTTAGCAGTTTTTTTAGACATTTTAGTAGAACAGTTTTTAGCAGTTTTTTTAGACATTTTAGTAGAACAGTTTTTAGCAGTTTTTTTAGACATTTTAGTAGAACAGTTTTTAGCAGTTTTTTTAGACATTTTAGTAGAACAGTTTTTAGCAGTTTTTTTAGACATTTTAGTAGAACAGTTTTTAGCAGTTTTTTTAGACATTTTAGTAGAACAGTTTTTAGCAGTTTTTTTAGACATTTTAGTAGAACAGTTTTTAGCAGTTTTTTTAGACATTTTAGTAGAACAGTTTTTAGCAGTTTTTTTAGACATTTTAGTAGAACAGTTTTTAGCAGTTTTTTTAGACATTTTAGTAGAACAGTTTTTAGCAGTTTTTTTAGACATTTTAGTAGAACAGTTTTTAGCAGTTTTTTTAGACATTTTAGTAGAACAGTTTTTAGCAGTTTTTTTAGACATTTTAGTAGAACAGTTTTTAGCAGTTTTTTTAGACATTTTAGTAGAACAGTTTTTAGCAGTTTTTTTAGACATTTTAGTAGAACAGTTTTTAGCAGTTTTTTTTAGACATTTTAATAGAACTTATATATAAAATATTGTTTTCCTGCATAAATCCTTTAAAATCACAGATTTGAACTTTTTATGCCGACTTTTTTTCTAGGATCGTATTAACCAGTAGTTACGTAAACTCTAAGAAATATTTGTGAATTGTATTCTCTGTATATATTGAAATTTTTATATTTCGATATAGATTGAAATATAAAAGTTTCTACCTTTTCGTTCTAAATAATTCTTAGATAACCTTTAAAATATTTAAAAATACTAGTTCCACTTAGGATGCCCAAATAATTGATAATTTTTCTTAAAATATATTTTATTTTAATATTATTAAATATTGTTTATATATTTTATATTACATATATAAACAATATTTATAACATAAACTAAAATGGGTATTTATTTTGTTTTAAGTTAATAAATTAAAATGCTTTTTATTGCTCTTCCAATTTAAACAAATAATATTTCCTAAGCGCTTAAAAAAATTATAAATTGGGCACTTTATTTTTAAATATGTACGTTTTTATATCAAAATGTAATAAAGAAATTATTAATTCTAAACGATACTTTGATTGCTATTCGAATATATCCAAAGAAAGCTTTAATAAAAATTATTTGAGATTAACTAGAATCAATGAACTTGGTTGATTCTTTTAACTTAATTAACGAATTTCTGGAATTAATAACAATAACATACATTTCAGTTGTAATACTCTTTACATTCAATTACAAATACATCTTTTACATTCAATTACAGATTATCTTTTATATTCAACTACAAACACATCTTTTATATTTATCTAAAAATGTGTCTTTTATGTTCAGCTAACAATATATCATTTTTATTCTACTACAAATACATCTTTTATGTTCAATGACAAATGCATTATTTACATTCCTTTACAAATACATCTTTACATTCAATACAAATACGTCTTTTATATTCAATTACAAATGCATCTTTTACATTCAATTAATTACAAATACATATTTTATATTCTTCAGTTGCAAATACATCTTTTACATTCAATTAATTACAAATACATATTTTATATTCTTCAGTTGCAAATACATCTTTTACATTCAATTACTAATACATATTTTATATTCAAATACAAATGCATCTTTTACATTCAATTAATTACAAATACATATTTTATATTCTTCAGTTGCAAATACATCTTTTACATTCAATTACTAATACATATTTTATATTCAAATACAAATGCATCTTTTACATTAAATTAATTACAAATACATATTTTATATTCTTCAGTTGCAAATACATCTTTTACATTCCATTACTAATACATATTTTATATTCAACTAAAATATATCTTTTATATTTAACTAAAAATATATTTATATTCAACTAACAATATATCTTTTATATTCAACTACAAATACATCTTTTATATTCAAATAAAAATGCATTGTTTACATTCAATTTCAAATACATCTTTACATTCAATTACAAATACGTCATTTATATTCAATTACATATATATATATATATATATATATATATATATATATATTACATTCAACTACAAATACATATTTTACATTCTTCAATTATATACATATTTTATTTTCTTCAATTGCAAATATATTTTGTACATTCAATTACAAATACAACTTTTACATTCAATTACTAATATGTCTCTTACATTCAACTTACAAATACATTTTTTACATTCTACAATTACAAACACATCTATTACATTCTTCAATAATAAATACATATTTTACATTCAATTACAAATACAACTCTTACATTCATTTACAAATACATCTTTTACATTCAACTACAAATACATCTTTTACATTAAATAACAAATACATATTTTACATTATAACTTTCACAATTAAATTAAACTTTTTGAATTATAATATTTAACATTTAGATTTCTGACATTTAACCTTTAGAAAATTCTAACACATTCTAATTAACTTCAGCATTTTAACTTTTCGAATTCCAAACCAATGCAACAAAAGACAGCTAAATTTAATTTAAAACATTTTAAGCTTATCAAGAAACAAATTTCCTGCGTAATAAATATATACGATGCATTGCAAGCTAGTTGATACACAAATCTATTGAATAGCAGAAATAAAACACATTCCATCATCTAATTCCTACAGTTATAATTCTATATAACAGTTTTAATGATACTTTTCTATTTTAGACTCCACAAAAACCCTTAAATACGATTTTCTCAACGGGCAGAATTCTACGATTATACTCGGCTATAGAATATAATAGGCTTTCAATTTATCTACGTAGAAACTTAACGTTCTTACAAACACCATTTTTTCTCCTTTTCCATTTTGATAAGCAATTGTTTTTTTCTGCTAACACAAGACAAAAAGACACACACAAAAAAATCCCCAATCCCCTTTACAACGTCTCAAACTCATTAAAAAAAGGCGGGAAAACGGGTTGTAATTTGTATTTTTTCATCACCGGGGACATTTCATTTGCTGAGGAGCTTCCTTTACGAAATCTATTTAAAGGACATTGTCTTCGTCGAAATCGCTTTCAAGGGGGGAATTCTGTTTGAATTTAATCTTCGAGAGAAGTGCTTTTAAGTTTCTGGATATTGCGAAGAGAAGCGAAGGGTGATATCAAGTGTCTTTTTCTTTAAGCTGATTACACATAGGGATGATTTTTAATCCGTTGTACGTGACTAGGGCCGGGAACGTTTCGCACGGCTTTAAACACTTATAAACGCAGCTCTGTTCGTGCCCTATGGAGTATTGGGAACTGGAAAAGATTAGTTTCTGGGTTCTGGGTAATGAGATATACAATATTTAGAATGAAATGGTTTTAGAAAAAGAAGAAAGTACGACTTTGTTGGATACAGGAATATTTTAAATTGTGCTTGTTTTAGGAATTTTTTGGAATTGGTTGATATTCCTGTATCCAGTCAAGTCAGGAAGAAATTTGGAAAGCTATTATTTTTCTCCTGTACGTTGTTTAAAAATAAGTACTCAAAAATAAATAAAATGTACTAATTTTTTATTACATTCGTTGATTATCATGGCTACGAAAAAAATAAGTTTCAATTTTGAAAAAAGAAATGTAATCAAAAATGAGTACAAGGAGTAAAAATAAAAAAAGAGCAGTTGCGTGTCTCCGTATTCTGCTTTCATAAATCCCTTTTAATAAATATCAACAATTACAACCAAGACTTACCGAGAATCGAAATCATATCCGCAGGCACCGCAGTTAAAGGCCTTATCCATTGTACTACAGAGAGACGTGAAGAAGTTATACATAAAAGAAATTTTAAAAGGTGTGCCAAAAGATTGGGGAGTAAGATAAATGAGTTGTAATAACTCAGTTTCCATTTAAGCAATCAACATCAAATGATGTGTGTAAAATGCACTAATATATTATTACATTCGATGCTTAACATATCTCCAAATACACCAGTTTAATTTTGGAAAAAAACATGTACTCAAAATTGAATACAATGAATAAAAATACCAGTTCCTTGCCTCTACAGGCTGCCTTTCAATCACTTTCAATAAATATCAACAATTACAACCAAGACTTACATGGAATCGAACCCAGATCCTTAGGCACCGCTGTCCTGAGTTTTATCAATTAAACTTCCATGGAGGCATGAATAAGTTATTAATAGAAGAACTGTAAAAAAAAAATTCCATAAGAACGGGAAGTAAGATAATTGAAATGTAATAACTCAGTTTCCATTTAAGCAATCGACATCAAATAATGTACAACACCATATTCTGAAGAACTATTTTAAGTTTGTCAGGTCACTTTGTTAAGATGGCTTAAACAGAAGCTGAGATCGTCAATATTAAATCACACTGATTATTTTTGAAAAAGTATAGTTAAAAAAAAAAAATTTGACTACGTCATCGCTCATTTACGATGCAATTGTACTCAAAGAAAAACGAGTATGTTCAGTTAGTCATTTTTAAGTACTTTAAATACTTAATAACCACATTTGCGAGGATATGTATTAAAAGCCCGGCGATGCAATATCTAAGCCTCACGAACTTATTCAGGAGGCCTCCGTGGCCGAGTGGATTAAGGCGTCAGCTGGGAATCCAAGGGTCCCCTGTTCAAACCTTGCGATGGACTAGACTAAAGAATAGCAAAAAGTAGTGATATTGCGATCGGAGGGTTGCCAACTTAGCTACAAAAATACTAGAATGTCGTCCAAAACATCCACACAAAATTAACGACGTGTATACGAGACTCGTGCACGATACATTTGATTGGGGCCCAAAGTCTCGACGTCTATTGAAGGCGTTGGATGCCAGCTCAGGTGTTGTCCTCATCATCTGACCATGGTTCTAAAATACGATGCATCGTTCCCGGGCCTTTCCTTTGAGATAGGCCCCGAACAGTCGCCAATAGCCCATTGTGCAGCTCTAGTGCGACGTTTTTTATCCAAACCACGAACTTATTCAAAGGGTATAAAATTTTGTCCCTTGTGGCCGATAAAACAGCAACCCTACGATTAAAAAAAATTTGTATGTATATAAAGTTGTGGATCTCATCCGAACAGTACATATTGTCATGATTCTATCGATTTTACCAATGTTTGAGGTTCTACATCTTCATTTACATACAGCCATTAATCATGTAATGTAAACAACTACAGCGTCGCAATACAGCGTTATGCACTTTTTTGGTGGTCATCACTCGGTATCGAACCGAGGAACTCTGGCTTGCTACGCCGATACTCTACCAGTCAGTCTAAAGTGATCACTCCCGCCCAAGTAGGAGTATCGGGTATATGTAGTGACCCCCACACAGTATAATAGGACCAGCCAAATTATATAAAAAGGGAAAATTATATATTAAGGGATCAATATAAATAGCTCAATCATAGCTCTAAATACACGAGTTTCATTTTTGAAAAAGGCATGTACTAAAAAATGAGTACAATGAGTAAAAGTGTAAAAAAAAGCAGTTGCTTGCCTACTTAGTCTGCTTTCATAAATCACTTTCAATAAATAGCGATAATTACATACAATACTTACCGGAATCGAACCCATATCCTAAGGCACCGCAGTCCAGTGCCTTATCCGTTGTACTACCACAGTGACGCGAAGAAGTTACAAACAGAAGACATGTTAGAAAGGTGTGCCAAAAGAATGCGAAGTAAGATAATTGAGTTGTAGTAGCTCAGTTTCCATTTAAGCAATCAACATCAAATGATGTGGAAAACTATTTTCTAAGCAACTATTTTAAGTTTGCTAGTTTACTTTGTTAAAATGGCCTGAATAGAAGCTAAGAATTCATAATAAAATTCATTTGCCTTTCAAACGCAGGCATTGCGATTCCAAAGCGATATAATCTCCATCTCGATTCTATTACCTTCAAGAAATTAAATAAAACGTCATCCCCTGAGATCAGGATTGATTTTCAATAAACCAGAATAGTACAAAACACTTAAGTTTTTAATTTAAGAGAAGCATAAAAGTTCGAATTCTCGAACAAAAAATCTATTCTAAATTTTATTTAAATGTCAAAAGTCAAAATATTTTTTTTCGTTTCCCAAAGGAAATAACAGTGATTCTTTCGTCTGTATTTCTCAATCAAACCTCGTTTTAAAAAAGGAAATAATATTCATGTTAAATAAGAAAATAACAGGAAGAAAAACACGACTTGTTTCTCGTATATAATAACGTCTAAATCGTTGTATGCACGTTATTAATATTAGGTGTATTTTTATTTTGATATTATTTGTATCAATGAAAAGTATAAAAGATAAGGATAATATTTATTATGGTATATTTTGTAAAAGTAATATATGTAATTTGAATACAAATTTTATTTTAACTCATGGTTTTTTTAATATAGTAATGTAACTTAGAAGTACATGGTCTCATTGAATAATATAGTTTCCAATATATTTGTTCCTTTTAAATATACCCTTAAAGGGGGGGGGGAGGGCTCATAATCGTCAGAAATATTCAAAAATATTTTAGTGCTTTAAAAAAAAGTTTATTTTATTTTGAATCTACGTTAAGTTATTATTTTTAGCGAATCAATATTAAGCTTTCAAACAAGATTGCCCAAATACATAACTTTGAACGTATTTTTTATAGTGTTCAAGTTTAAATTGTAATAAGTTCATATCTATTTGGAGAAACTGTTCAGAATTTGATTCAGTATACTTCCAAACGTATATTTTTAATTTGTCTTTAAGGGATTTTAATGTATAGGTTATATTTTTTGTGATGTTTTTTTTTTAAATCGTTTGACGACTGAAATGAGTAATTTTTTTTTTCAATAACTTTAAAAAAAAACAAAAAACATTTTGCGAATAACAAAGACTGCAAATACAGTTTGTTAAACACATTCTTATGTTTATACTAATATAAAGTTATAGTTTCACCAGAAATTAATTTTTTTACTCGAATAAAAACTAAAAAGGGCAACTTTTTTGTAAATTTTAATTTTTACAAAAAAAGTTATATTTTGTTTTAATGTTAGAACACGTAATCTAATACTATTAATTGAGCAAAGTTTTTGTGTTCGTTTTTACCCAATTTCGAAACCGATCTCTAAACGATTTTCACGAAAATTGATACATCCAATTTCTGGGGGAAAAATTCGATTGGGATAGGTTTCATCTTCGAAAAAGGTCATTTACAGGATAAAATAAGGAGATTTAAAGTTCGATGTCATTCTTTCCATTGCACATTATTCATCGCGTATGAGTTAATAAGTTATACGGCAATAACAGCTAAATGTTATTTAATTCATCCAATGTTATTTTAATTCATAACGTGTAAAATAATTTGATGATATATTTTTATTATAATTTTTATTCTTAAATAAAGTACTTTTTTGTCATAAATAACCGAAGAAAATGTCAGTAAATTAAAATTTAAATTAAAAAATCGTTTGCTTTTTCTAATAAAGAAAAAACACATTCTAATAAAATTTTTGTCTATTAAATAAATACTATGTAAAGTTTTCTAATAAATATTTAAAAAAAATAACTAGAACAAAAATCGTTTGCATTTAAAATATTAAAATTTTGAGCAAATTTAATCATGTTATTTTTTTTCTGCATTTATATGCGAGGTGTCATAAGTGGAATACACAAAATAAAATGTTTAACTTTCTGTATAAGAAAATATCGTTTGGAAAACCAAGTAAGTTTTTTTTTATTCCTTAAAAAACAACTTATTTATTCCGCTGCAGTTAATTTCAATACCAGATCATATATGTCGGACATTCATATGTATTTCCACAAATAGAACATGGAATATTCAAAACAAAATATGTGTGATTAGAAGGAATTTCGTTTGTATAGTTAAGCATTTATATTCCAATGTAATCAAGTGAATAAAGTTTTGTTAAGTTGATGTTACGTGTTATTTATAAAATACATATTTAGTTAACTTTAAAATAGAACTTTGTTTTACAATATTGTTATTTGATAATTTTTACTTTAAAATTTGGTTATATATACTAATTTCAGCTTTTATATTCCAATGGAATTATTTAAAAGAAGTTTTATTAAATTAACTTCACGCAATATTTATAAAGCTAAAAAATTAAGTTTCAACACATTTAAAAAACAAGTTTGCCTTACATAATTATTATTTTACCAATTTATAAATTTATTTTACCAATAATATTAATAAATTTATTAATAATAATATTAATAAATATATTAATAATAATATTAATAAATATATTAATAATAATATTAATAAATATATTAATAATAATATTAATTAATATATTAATAATAATATTAATAAATATATTAATAATAATATTAATAAATATATTAATAATAATATTAATAAATATATTAATAATAATATTAATAAATATATTAATAATAATATTAATAAATATATTAATAATAATATTAATAAATATATTAATAATAATATTAATAAATATATTAATAATAATATTAATAAATATATTAATAATAATATTAATAAATATATTAATAATAATATTAATAAATATATTAATAATAATATTAATAAATATATTAATAATAATATTAATAAATATATTAATAATAATATTAATAAATATATTAATAATAATATTAATAAATATATTAATAATAATATTAATAAATATATTAATAATAATATTAATAAATATATTAATAATAATATTAATAAATATATTAATAATAATATTAATAAATATATTAATAATAATATTAATAAATATATTAATAATAATATTAATAAATATATTAATAATAATATTAATAAATATATTAATAATAATATTAATAAATATATTAATAATAATATTAATAAATATATTAATAATAATATTAATAAATATATTAATAATAATATTAATAATATTTTAATAATTATTATTTTACCAATTTATAAATTCATTTTACCAATAATATTAATAAATATATTAATAATAATATTAATCATATTTTAATAATTATTATTTTACCAATTTATAAATACACCTATTTCTAATATTATTTAACAAGAAACATGGAAAAAGTTTGATTTTTCCAGTTTTAAAGATATGCTTTAAAAATTATGAAAAAATGAAGTGTTATTAAAAATTCGCATTTGTTTACCATGGACACTTTACACTGCTTGGTGTTGAAATTCACATGACGTCATTTTAAGCAATCTAAGTGACTTAAATGATAATAATAATAATGTAAAATAAATTTTTAAAAGCATATACCTCGTGTTTACTTACTTCAAGGAACATTCATGAAAGATTTAAAGAAAATCGAACAACACGTTTGGTCGTGTTTGCGTAACAAACAAATTTACAAACAGAGGATATGCCGAAAGGTCAAGTTAAAACAGTACCTCGCTTACTCCCGGTTAAGACATCAATAATTTAGATGTTTAGCATGAAACAAATTTCTAAAATAATAAACATACGTTATTAGTTATTATTTTGCATTTTCTTTTTTAAATTACAAAAATATTTTTAATTAATATCTTTTTATAACTTTGCAATCTACGCATTTCTTTAATTAAATAAAAATAATTATTCAATTGCCCGAAATTAATTTTAATCTAACATTTTAGCATTAATCAATGTTTTTATAAATTATTTTTTACCCAGCTATTTCCAAACAAGTTATTTCCAATTAAAACATTCAAATTATTAATAGGAATAGCAGAAATGATTTATATTATCCCGTTTTTATTAGATCGCAATAACCTAGAGTTTTCCATTTTTTTAAGCAACAAACAATTTAGAAGAATCGCGTATAAATATTTCAGGAATCCAAAACTTCTTCAAAATTAAATAGTTTGGGGATTTTCTTGGGGATAATGAGAAGTTACTGACATGCCCCTTCCCCCTCTAATTTTCAAAAGAAATGGGGAAAATATACAAAAAAAATCCCTACAAACGCCCATTTTGCGAATATTTGCATTCTTTGCAAAAATTAATTAACAAACTTCTCTTTTGAAAGATTGCTTCTTATTCGAAATTTGTTTGCGCTTTCAACTTCATTCTGTATGGCATACCACTTCTAACTAAAAATTCATTATTTTACTTCGAAAAAAAATGGAGATTTTAATTATTGTGATATGTACGTTAATTATAAAAACCTTAGATACATGTACTATTTTTGTTTGAGATAATATTCGAAATTGTATTGATATTTAGTATTGATGCACTGTTAAACATTTTATTTTTTATTGCATTCGATGCTTATCATGGCTTCGAATACATAAGGTTCAATTTAAAAAAAGACGTGTAGGCAAAAATGATGAGTACATGAGAAAAAATGAAAAAAAAAGGGCTGTTGCTAACCTACACAAGTTGCCTTTATAAACCCTTTTCAATAAATGTGGACAATTATAATCAAGACTAAATGGGAATCGAACGCAGATCCTCAAGCACAACACTCCAGAGCCTTATCCTTTAAACTACAAGGGCGACTCGAAGAAGTTATCGATATAAGAAAGGTTTAAACCAATCACAACCAAGTCTCACCGGGAATCAAACACAGATCTTCCGCACAGCAAACCAGTTCCTTAACCGTTAAACTACCAGGACGACATAAAGTAGTTATAAAGAAAATCAATGTTAAAAAATGTGTGCCAATAAAATGGGAAGTAAGATTGTAATAACTTTTATTGAAGCAATCGGCGTCAAATAATATGAAAACGAACTTCTGAACAACTATTTTTAGTTTGCCAGGTCGCTTTGTTAAGATGGCTTGAACAGAAGCTGATATTAGCAATATTAAATTACACTGCTCATATTAGAGAAAGTACAGTTACTTAAATTTGTGTACGACATCGCTCATTGACGATGCAATTGTACTCAAAGGAAAGCGAGCGGGTAGGTTCAGTCACTCATTTTTAAGTATATTTTTTTCACGGTGTAGTCGTAAAATTTTTAATTTGAGAAGAAACTATTTTAAAAAAATGAATTTCATACTTAATAATGAATCTTTATGTTGAAAATGTATGTGTGTACATGTTATTCACATGCTTTTACACGTTGTCAGTAAACGTGCCTGTTGATGTTGCCAATGACTGGTGCAGTGAAAATACCTTGTTTCCAGTGACTGTCAAACCCAGCGCCAGTAAATCATTAGCCAGTAAAATACTTCAACTTGTATGTCAGTTGATAGCACCGTTTAGTGACTGTCCCTATGTAGTAACTGGCACTGCAAGTAGTGACTGGCACCGTGTAAACACCCTGTTGCCAGTGACTAGCAAATTCAGCGTGCCAGTCACTGACCAGTAAGTCATTAGTCAGTAAAGTACATCCACTTGCATGGAAGTTACTAGCTGTAGTGATTGAACACATGTAGTTACTGGCACTGCAAGTAGTGACTGGTACCGTGTAATCACCTTGTTGTGTGACTGGCAAACCCAGAGTGCCAGTCACTGGTCAATAAGTCAGTAGCATTTAAAGTACCTCAACTTTCATGCCAGTTACTAGCACCGTGCAGTGACTGGCATTGTGTAGCAAATGGCACTGCAGGCAGCGACTCTTTGGTAGTGACTGGTACCGTGTAAACACCTTGTTGTCAGTGACTAGCAAACCCAACATGCCAGTCACTGACTAGTAAGTCATTAGTCAGTAGGGTACCTCCACTTGCATGGAAGTTACTAGCTGTAGTGATTGGACACATGTAGTTACTGGCACTGCAAGTAGTGACTGGTACCGTGTAAACACTTTGTTGTCAGTGACTGGCAAACCCAGAGTGCCAGTCACTGACTAGTAAGTCAGTAGCATTTAAAATAAATTAACTTGTATGCAAGTTAATTTATTTACAGTTAAAACAGTTACTAGCACTGTGTTACTTGCACCAATTACAGTTACTAGCACTGTGTAGTGACTGGACCCATGTAGTTACTGGCACTGCAAGTAGTGGCTGGCACCGTGTAAACATCTTGATTTCAGTAACTGGCAAACCCAACGTGCCAGGCACTGGCCAGTAAGTCATCAGCCAGTAAAGAACCTTGACTTGCATGCCAGTCACTAGCACCGTGTAGTAACTATCACTGTGTAGCAAATGAAACTGCAAGTAGTGACTCTTTGGTAGTGACTGGTTCCGTGTAAACACCTTGTTGTCAGTGACTTGCAAACCCAGCGTGCCAGTCCACTAGCCAGTAAGTCATTAGCCATTAAAGTACATCAGCTTGTATGCCAGTTACGAGAACAGTTTAGTGACTGTCATGCAAGTTGATTTTGTGGCATGTAAGTTTGTAACAATGTAAACAGCTAATTGCCCGCCACTCACACTGCCAGTGTATTGCCAGAAGTACCTCAACTGGAGCCTAAACGAGCCTTAGGATGTTTTCACTGCCAAACTCTATTTCACAGCCAATCATTTAAAGGGACTCAATACATACGATTTCAACATTAATTCTTTTCAATCAAAGAAACATGCAGGCACGTAGGTAAGGGGGTGGTTCAGGGGGTTCAAACCCCTCCCATTGAAAGTCAAGAAGAAAAAAATTAAAAATCAAATTACTGTAAAAATCATAAAAATTTAAATTTCTCATATAATATTTCTTGTTGAGTATTATGAGGGAACACCTGGTATTTTCCGGAGTCCTACCTCAGAAAATAGTTTTCAAAAGGCGTCAAAAACATGGTTTGAGGTCAATTTTATCTCAAACTAAGCCTAACATGACGTCATCGTGTTTCATTATTTAGTATTTGGATTTTGGCTACAAAGGGAAAATATCGTTAAAATGAGCCTTATAAACAAGATGCTCCAAACATATATTATTCTAAAGAAGGGTTCTTATAATTTAAATTTGTTCTCTAATTAATTCCTATTTAGTAGTAATATTTACTAATTTTAAAAATAGGCAATGACTGCTGTTGGTAACGATTCCATGAAAACTAAATGCTGTTTCGAAATTTATCTGATAATGTACTTAATGTACTGCTGTGTACGTAAATAAAAATTAATAAGTTTTTAAAAAATGGGGGGGGGGAAGGGGGAGTTTTGAATTTTTGGGGGGAAGGGGGAGTTTATAATTTTTGGGGGGAAGAGTAGCTGAACCCCTCCCATGAAAAATCTATACCTATGTGCCTGGAAACGTGCAAATACTTTACATTCACCAATAGAATATTGAAATTCCAATAGAATAATCCGAAATCCAATAGAATATTACAATCAACTGAACTGAAACGACTCGCATGTTACATCAAAGGTAATATTAAACTTTAAATTGAAAAGCGCATATTCTACACTAGATAGGCTACGCAACTACTTATCAGTAACTCGAAATGATACCCAGGTTATTATGCGTACGAAATAAGTCTGATTGGTTGGTCGTCCTTGAGTTGGGTCCCGACATTTCGTAACGAGCGAGGTGCAGTAAAAGAGTAGGACGTGGCATTAAAATATCGCATTGGTTCAAAACAAGTTGCTTTCGGAATCCCTCTCGTTAATTTCGAGATTAGAAAAGGGATTTGTAGGGATGTTGGGAGAGGGAAACATTCCCTTGCGCTGCTTCCGGGTATTGTGTGTTTCGGTGAGGTTAGGAGTGGTCAGGATTGGAGACTAATCGCCTGTTTGGCGAGATGTCTTTGAAAGTTAAATTTGTTTTTAAAAAAAATTGTATTTCAATTGAATTTTATTTTTAGGATATCGGTAGAAAAGTTTAACTGATTGCAACACAAACTGAAACAAATTTGACATTCGCCATTGTTAATCCCCAAAACCCACCAGAAAATTGTAAAGTTATTGATTTTTTTTTTATTTGCCAAAATTATTGTTTCGAATATTCTAAAGGCAACAGCCCAATTGCAGCCGAAAAGAGCCGGGTTTACCATATTCTCAAAGAAGAAAATAATTGTTTATCTCTCAGACAAAAGGTTGCCATGGGCCGCAATTGGCACTTTCCGATTCTAAATACGCTTGCAAAATTCTAGAACTGTATCTATGTTTTTTAATGAATTATTTATGATTTTACGATGGATAGATAGGTATGTTTTTCAAGGAACGAAAACTTTAAATCGTATTTCTCAGTGTTTGGTTTAGCTTGATATACTGATCTGTAACTTCTGGATCGGGCAAGACATTTTGTTGATTTGAAGTCGATGTAGAGGACGCCATGATGTGCCCCAGTTTTTTTGATACCGCAATATTTCTTATATTTTCATGCTAAAATAAGCCGACATGTATTTCTTTTAGCTAAGTTTTTTTAATTTTATTTTTAAACCCATTTTAAATGCAATCTGCTATTAAAATAGAAAGTCATTTGCAAGATCAAAGTCGAAGTAGATAAAAAGCAGGAGCAAACAATATTTGTTTGGCAATATAAAAATTAATTCAATAAGAAGAAAATATAATATTTATGCACATTTAATATTTCTACAATGCTATGGTAATAAAAAACAACACTAAATAACTTTTACAAAAAATGTTGGGGCACAGCATGGCTGTTTTCAATTGGCTTCAACACGCCCATAGAGGAAGCAAGGCTTGAGCCTTCCAACAGTTACATTTAGAGTTCAGGGGTTTGATATGCAGTTCTTTAAAACGTTAAAACTTTTTTTTTATTGTTAATGAAGAAATGCATAATTTTCTAAGCATATTGTAAAATATGTGTGTATTATAAATTAGTATGCGAATTAGCTCAATAAGTAGTATTTTTTTTTAATTACTAAAGTAAAAATTATGGAAGGAAAAATTACGTGTTATTATTAATAACTATATGTGTATCAAATACAGGTAATTTTATACCAATTATTTTGTAATAAAGTTTAAAGGATTTGAGAAAAAAAAGGTGAAAGTATCTAAATAAAAAACATCTTAGCGTTTAAAAAAAAACTTTGAAAGATATTAAAAAAAAGTTTAAATTCTGAAAAAGATGTACAAATAATTATGGAATTTTTGTGAAATATTGTTTTCTTACGTAAATGCAAATGACATACATTAAAACTTTAATTCGAGAATAATACAAAATAAGTTTAGTTTGAACTGTCTCCCTTAAAGAGCAATACATTGTTTCTTGGTTGATTTCAATCTCCTTAAAGATAATCAGAATGATTAATTAGTATAATATAATTCGATTTGTATTATTATTTATAATATTTTGGAAAATTCTATTAAATTTAAAATAGATGTAGGCAAAATTAGAACGCATTACCATACTAAAATTCCTATTTGATGGAATATTTGTCAATCTTGCTATTTGTTACATAATTTTAGCAACGGAATGGACATCTTAAAGTCTTCTCGGATCAAAATTCAAATGAACAGTTAGTCTCATGACTGCATGAACTGTTTAACAGTTCGTTCACTCTGTGTATTTGGTATTTTTTTTTCCTTCCACATTTTAAGTTATCTTACAGGGAAAATTTCGTTTTGGTTTTGTCATACGTTTTCCGGCTGCCTGTTTCTGTCTTCGTATTGAGACTTATCACACCCAAATACACATTCATAATTTCACCTCGCTATTTTAGAACCAAGATCAGATGACGAGGAAACACCTGAGCTGGCACCCAACGCCTTCAATAGACGTCGGGACTTTGGACTCCGATCAGATGTATCGTGCACCAGTCCCGTATACACGCCAGTATAATTTTCTGGATGTTCTGGACGACTTTCTAGTATTATTGTACCGAAGCTGGGAACCCTCCGATTGCAAGATAACTACTTTTCACTTTTCTTTGTCGAGTCCATCGCACGGATTCCAACCAGCAATCCTCTGATTACCAGCGGAGCCCCAGTTGCTCAGTTGGTAAGGAGTTCAGCTACTAATCAGAGGATTGGTGGTTCGAATCCGGGAAATGGACTTGACATAGAAAAGTAAAAAGTAGTGATCTTGCGATCGGAGGTTTTCCAGCTTCACTACAAAAATACTAGAAAGTCGTCCAGAATATCCAACAAATTATACTGGCGTGTATACGGGACTGGTGCACGATAAATCTGATCGGGGTCCAAAGTCCCGACGTCTATTGAAGGCGTTGGGTGCCAGTTCATGTGTTTCCTCATCATCTGACCATGGTTCTAAAATAACGAGGTGCATGTATAAATGTGTGTGTGAATGTGTATGTGTTCCCGGGTCTTTCCTTCGAGATTGACCCCGAACCGTCGCCAATAGCCCACTGTGCAGCTCTAGTGCGACGTTTATTAACAAACCAACCAACCAACTGATTACCAGCTGAACGCCTTTAACCACTCGTCCTCTGGAGGCCGTCCAATTTTGTTATATATCTAAAGAAGAGACGGCAGTCTGAATAATTTTAAAAATTTGGCGATATTTACTTTGGCGATGCCCAAGCATCCGACTTGGCAACCCTGATTTGAATAGAGAGAGGTAGAAAATCCTTTCCATTGGAAGTAGCTGCGATAGTTGTGCCTCAGTTGGGACCAGACAACGGTTTTCAACTTCGGATTAATGTTGTTGTAAGATAAAGGCTTAGCTGCATTAAACTCTACTTTTGAGTTGAAAATTTCGAGGATAAATAACAGCGGATGTGTTTCGTTGCAGAGTAGCTTGATATGGTAGTTTTAATTAGAAGGTGGCTTCTAGTAATTTATTTGAGTGAGGTTTGGTTTGGTTTGGTTAATTAACGTCGCACTAGAGCTGCACAGTGGGCTTTTGGCGACGGTTCGGGGTCTATCTCGAAGGAAAGACCTGGGAACACATACACATTCACACACACATTCATTCATACATGCACCTCGTTATTTTAGAACCATGGTCAGATGACGAGGAAATACCTGAACTGGCACCCAACGCCTTCAATAGACGTCGGGACTTTGGACCCCGATCAGATGTATCGTGCACCAGTCCCGAATACACGCCAGTATAATTTGTTGGATATTCTGGACGACTTTCTAGTATTTATGTAGCGAAGCTGGCAACCCTCCGATCGCAAGATCACTACATTTTTACTTTTCTATGTCAAGTCCATCGCACGGATTCGAACCACCAATCCTGTGATTAGTAGCTGAACGCCTTCCCAACTGAGCAACTGGGGCTCTTTATTTGAGTGAGAGTATGTAAAAGAAATGACATATTTTATGTGTTACCGGCAAAGTCTGAAATCCATGCATTCTATAGACTAGCATTTTATAGAAAGCCTGGCATTTTCAGGCTAAGAATAAAATAAACGAATTTTTTTAATCCCTATATATAAATGCAGAAACTCTCGCCCCTCATTCTCCACTAATTCTACGACTTTCCGTATACCCAGATAGATAAAATTTGGCAAAATTGTTCCTTATAATTTAAATAGGTTGGTGGAATTTACGTCGCACTTGAGCCTCACAGTGCGAACTGCCGCATTAGCGACAGTTAGGGGTCTATCACCAAAGAAAGACCCAATAACAATGCCTGGTATTTTTGAACCATGGTCAGATGACGAGGGCAACATCTAAGCTAGCACCCTGGTTAACGTGGATACTTTCTTCAACACGATGGTACGTCATTTGATGACCCGCATAGAATGATTTCACGTAGAGTTATGGAGACGGAAGCGAATACTACAGTTAAGGGCGAAACTCCACGCGGTACAAATGTCAGAGGTTTGGTTTGGTTAAGTTAATTAACGTCGCACTAGAGCTACACAGTGGGCTATTGATGACGGTACGAGGTCTATCTCGAAGGAAAGATCCGGGAACATATACACATTCACACACACATTCATTCATACCTGCACCTCGTTATTTTAGAACCATGGTCAGATGACGAGGAAGCACCTGAACTGGCACCCAACGCCTTTAATGGACGTCGGGACTTTGGACCCCGATCAGATGTATCGTGCACCAGTCCCGTATACACGCCGTTAATTTTCACGGATATTCTGGACGACTTTTCTAGTATTTTGTAGTGAAGCTGGTAACCCTCCGATCAAAAGATCACTACTTTGTACTTTTCTTTGTCATGTCCATCGCCTAGGATCGAACCAGGAATCTTCGGATTCCCAGCTGACGTCTTTAACCGCTCAGCCACGGAGGCCATCAAATGTCAGAGGAGGGAATGGGTTATCAATTGACCTGTTGGAGACGTCTTACCTTCTTCTACAGGATGGTATGTGTTTACCCATAAGATGATTCCACGTGGTGATATAAGGATTTATCAGGTGTCAGTTCTTAGTATACGAATCCGTGTGAACAGATACCCCATACCGGTTTTATACATAGAGTAATTATACAAATAGAGGAATAAAAATGCTGATTTCCTTGTGTCCATCATTGAAATTACGTGATTTGAGGAAATGCCAATTCATTCATGCGCCTATATTACTTGGCAGGCCTTGGCGACTTTCAGAACTAAACGAGATCGAAGTATTGTAATATGGTTTTGTGTTTAATTTTGTATTTAAATATAGTTTTTTTTGAACGAGTGGCACAATTTAAGGGAGTTTAACAGATATATTAAGGAGATTTTTCTTACTTTGTAGTTTTGAAATAATTGCATTACGTTTTTATGTAAATAATTTACCATAAGCGAAGTTCTTTCAATTGTTATTTTGTATACTTCAATAAGAAAATATGAACAATAAAACCTGAGAAATATAAAGAGTTTCGCTTCTTCGTGTGTTGAACACAAATAAAATATTTTCGTTTCGTTAATGAAGAGGAAATATTTAGCGCATTTTGTTTGAAAATATGTAAATACGTACATATATGTTAAGAAGTTGAATACGGACAGAACTCCTTATCACCAAAAGACAGGAAAGTGCGCCAAATTTGAAACTCCTGCAGATGTCTGAACGCCAAATATGGCATCGCTATAACCACGTGATGTGAGTTTTTCTTTTCTATGTTGACACCGCGGCCTTACGAGAGTCTGGTATTGAAGGCGCTCGCTATTTAATATTACAACTCTCTGGTTTTATACACGTATTCACGTCAATAAATCGCGTGACGTAATGAATAAAGGTATTCTTAAGTCATCCCGCGAATGACAAATATTCCCTATTACGTCGCAAGCAACCCGTGGTCAGAACACCAACCACATTCCCAGGACAAACTCAAAACTAGCGCAAACATCGCTTTTCAACAATACACCTACTACGAAGCCACGAGCTCATACAAAGCCGCTAGCTTCCCTTATTTTCTATTTCCAAATATACAGTACTTCACAAACTGGAATGGACTTCTTCAAAAGGAAGGCACGAGTCCCTGTACCGGTTACCATCCCTCAAGTCTGTTTACCTTTGCTGAAAAGCAGCCCTGGTTTAATTAGGTTTCGTTGCAACCCTGGAAATCTGTGACGAAGTTCCCTAAAGTATTTCGTTGTAGGGGAAAATATGAGCATCAAATTTATGCGGTAAGGATTTTGTAAATTTGATTTATTATAATTCACTAAAATAGGAATATGGTTTGAGGTACTTGAAAGCGTAGAAGTATATGTTTCTAGGATTTGAAATTTATTTGGACTCTCATGTATATTTCAGGTAAGACAGTTAACCTGTGAACTTTTTTTTTAAAAATCGAACATGGAATTGGCTTGTGTGCTTTTGGCAATTTCTAAAATGACGAATGTTCAAATGATGTAAATTTTAATTAGTTACTAGAATTGCATTTTTAACTTATTTAAAATTTTATAATTCATTTATTTTTTGTATGGAATTTTTCTTAATTTTGATATAACTCATCGATGGCTAACAGCGTAATTATTGTATATCCAATGATTGTGCATTGGACTTATAATAATTGTATATTTAGCCATCAATATAAAAGTTTATTAAATTTATAAAAGGTTAACACTTTTATTTTTATAAAAGAGTAACACTTTTAATTACTCCATGGCAGCCTATGAGGATAAATGACCTACCATCGTGTCGGAAAAAGTGAGACGCGTCGACTAAGTCGTTTTTTAATTAATTTTCCTCTCTGACCTTTGTACCGCGTATCGACCTTGGCTGCAGTGTGTGTTTCTATCCCTATAACAATACGGCGAATCAGATTATGGGGATAAATGGCATGCCATCGTGTAGAGGAATGTTGGACTTTGTACCGCGTGAGTGGGAATGCCGCCCGTAGCTGTAGTATACGCTTCCGCCTTCATAACTGCACGGGGAATTAACCTGTGGGGACAAATGACCTACCAACGTGTAGAGAAAGGTGATTCGTATCAACTTGGTTACCCATTTATCCACTCCCCTTTACATTTATAACGCGTGGAGCCTAAAAGTATCCACTAACTAAACCGTACGATACAGTGTCGCCTGTACCTGTCCGATTTATTTTAGGGGGACCCTATAAAACACACGACAATCGACCCACAATAAAATCCCCCCCCCCCCTCTATAATGACGAGTACATGACAGCCCTAAATCCCCCCCCCCCCCCCCGCCCCGTTTTATCTGCTGTCCGTATCACCTGCGGAGTCCTGCACGTCTGGGATTCGACATTTAAACTCCATTACCATACTTGGCTGTTGAATTCCCATTTAATCTGCCTCGTCGCTAAATGCAGATAAGAACACTTCCTCCTCTGTAAGACAGAGAGGAATAACTTTGCTTTTTGGGCTGTAGTGGTACAGTTCGAAATATTAAGTATTTTGCGTAATTTTTATAAATTGTTTTAAAACATTGTAAATAAATTTTTATAAATTTAATTGTTGGTGATATGAATGTTTGTATAAAATTTACTGAGCTCTAACTGTAACTTCTGGATTGGGCAAGACATTTTGTTGACTTGAAGCCGATGTGGAAACAGACATGGTTTGTTCCACTTTCACGCTACCTCAATAGTTCGTGTATTTTTCACGTTAAAATAAGTCCATATGCTTGTCCTTTTGCTTGAGGTTTTTTTTTCCTATTTTCTTTTGAAACCCATTATAAATGCAATCTCCTATTAAAATAGAAAGTAATTTGCAAGTCAAAGTCGAAGTAGTTAAAAAGCAAGAGCAAAAACTGTTTGTTTGGCAATATAAAAATTAATACTATAAAAAGAAAATGTAATTCTGCAAATTTCTGCAATGCTATAATATTAATAAACATCGCTAAATCACTTTTAAAAAATGCAGGGTCACAGTATGGCTGCTTCCACATTAGCTTCAACGAGTCCATAGAGGAATCAAGTTTTCAGCCTTCCAGAAGTTACAGTTAGAATTCAGTGATAAAATCATATCCATCTAGTTGAAGGTGATTATAGTGTAAAGTGACATATACAATGTCGATTATGTTTAAAGTAATTTTGATGGTAATTTGAATATTTGAGCCCATACAAATTTAACGTACATCATCTCCATCTATACTGTAGTCGATATTTGGATATCTTACGTGAAGGTTAGATGGTTGATTGAAATAACATCTCACTAGAGCTGAACTATAGGCTAATAACGACAGTTTGCGACCTATCCTGAAGGAAATGCCTAGAGACACTGCCTCGTAATTTTGAATTATGGTCAGACTTTTCTGAAAGAAATGCATGTCAAAAAATGATTCATATTAAAGGCTTTGGGAAGCTTCCACATAACAATTGGTGCCGTGATCCTGTTTATATGTGATTGTATTTTTTGAAAAGTAACAGCCTTTTTTGTGTCTGATCATTGTTGTAAGAGTGATATAATTTTTTTTCAGTTTATATTTGGTCCTCAAATTTCTTAAGAGTAGGTATTAAAGAAACACAGGTCTCGCCTAGTTATGTTGGCACGAACAGAAGCTGAGATCAGCAATATTAAACCACTCTGCTCATTTTTGCGAAAGTACGATTACTTAAATTTGAGTATGGCTTCGCACATTTGCGATACCATTACACTCAAACAAAAACGAGTTGGTTCAGGTAATCCTTTTTAAGTAAATTTTTTTTCAGTGCAAACACTCGCCAATAGTCCATCGTCTAGCTATATTGCAACGAGGAGCAACCAAACTTCATTTAACAAAACCACTGATCTTGACTTACGCCATTTCACTCAAATCCCTCCGACGTCCCCGCCAGACAGAACCCCCACAGAAAAGGGGACGGGGGTGGAGATTACAACTAATTAGAAATCGGTATCTACCCCACCAACCAGTCAGGTTTCTCATTACCCCCGACCGAAAACGAACCTCGAGCCAAATTTCCCGGAAAACAATCTCCTGGAGCCGTTCTCGAGTCCGGTTAACCGTAGGAGGAGTCATTCTCCAGATTCCCACCTTTTGACGAGTCCATCGATAAGGCGGCTTGTTGCGGAGGCGGAAAGTCACGGAGGCGTGAACAGATTAAGTTTATAGGAGGTGGGGGGTTGCGATAGGGAGGGGGTTCTGCCAGTCATTACAATCGACCTGGTGGTTTAGGGACACCATCTCATACCTCTCAGCTTTAATTCGAAGTTGGAGGGAGTGGATTTGTTGGAATGGGCCAGCTTAGATTGATCTCGATTTCATGATGTGCTGTTAAAATTATTCATGGCAGTCTTATCTTTAAATGTCACACTATAAAAAAAAGGTGCTTTAAAATGAGTACATGAACGTTCTCGTTTTTGTTTGAGTACAATTACATCGTAAATAAGCTATGACGTACTCAGATTTAAGTAATCGTACTTTCGCAAAAGTGAGCAGTGTGATTTAGTATTGTTCATCTCAGCTTCTGGTTTGGTTTGGTCGTCATCTGACCATGGTTCTAAAATAACGAGGTGCATGTGTGAATGTGTGTATGAATGTGTGTGTGAATGTGTATGTGTTCCCGGGTCTTTCCTTCGAGATTGGCCCCGAACCGTCGCCAATAGCCCACTGTGCAGCTCTAGTGCGACGTTTATTAACAAAACCAAACCAACTAAAGAATATTTCTTTAAAAAGAAAATGAACGGGATGAAATGCATGTATTCGGAGCTATGATAATTATCGAATATAATAAAAAATTAGTACATTTCAGTTATTTTTTAAATGCCTGTTTTTAACAGTATAGCAGTGGAGGCTCGCCTACTACAGCAAGTACAGCCGGGCTGCACCTAAATTCATTAGTGTATTTTAAAACTAAAATCAGATATTTTACTAATTTGAAGATTAGAATTGAAACTGAAATTTCTACGGTAGTAAACAAAATCTCCGATAAATAGCACGCCTGTTACCGTAATGCACAATTCAGGAGGGGAAAAAACTCCATTCCATCAAAACTGCAGTCAAAAAGCGAAATTCGAAATCGGCTGCATCGTTGTCATAGCAATCTCTACGTAGTATGGAGATTCAACCCCATGTGTGCAACCCCAACCTGCATTCGTGAGAAGGTACAGCCGAAATGAATTTCTTGTTTTAGCTGCACTTGAGATTCGATAAGCTGATTGGCTCGTGCGTGAAACGAGAACTTACGATAATCTCTCCAAACGGAAATGGTTTTCTTGAAAAATTTCCTTTTTTTTCTGTTGTTTCAGGACCATTACAGTCCTGCTGTTGTTTCGATATTTAAGTTAATATTAAAATGGACCGATTCGCATGTTTAAAAGAAAGGAGGATTGCTTTAATTTTAAAAAAATAAGTAAGTGTTTTCTATTTTTTTCGCATGTTATCATTTCGTAGAAATTGAAAAGAATTTTTTATTTGAGTAGTAAATAATAAAGAATTTTTCATTTGAGTAGTAAATAATAAAGAATTTTTCATTTGAGTAGTAAATAATAAAGAATTTTTCATTTGAGTAGTAAATAATAAAGAATTTTTCATTTGAGTAGTAAATAATAAAGAATTTTTCATTTGAGTAGTAAATAATAAAGAATTTTTCATTTGAGTAGTAAATAATAAAGAATTTTTCATTTGAGTAGTAAATAATAAAGAATTTTTCATTTGAGTAGTAAATAATAAAGAATTTTTCATTTGAGTAGTAAATAATAAAGAATTTTTCATTTGAGTAGTAAATAATAAAGAATTTTTCATTTGAGTAGTAAATAATAAAGAAATTTTCATTTGAGTAGTAAATAATAAAGAATTTTTCATTTGAGTAGTAAATAATAAAGAATTTTTCATTTGAGTAGTAAATAATAAAGAATTTTTCATTTGAGTAGTAAATAATAAAGAATTTCCGTTTATGTATGGTTTGTGGAAAAGAGAAGGGGGTGGGGGGGTGGGGGGGGGGATTCACATGATTTTGGCTGCGCTAACATTTTTGACCACGGGCTGCCACTGCAGTACAGAGGGGACTAGTGAGCAATATATTTATAGTGTTTCAAATGCCGTTTTATTTATTTGGACATTTTTGAGAAAATAAACACTGACTCTTTATTTTTATATTATGGATATAATTGATACTTTTACTCAGCAAATATCTAAATAATAATGATGCGTATAGATTTAGTAACACTTTCCCAGAAATTGTAATTAAAAATAAATTACATTAATATAAAAAATTTAAAAATAGGTATTCCCTACATGTTTTTATCTATTAATGACCCGTTCAGCTAAAATACAAATTACCAATCTTCCATTCATTTTTGCATCCAATTACCGTCTCAACTTCACCCATTGCTTGTGCAGGTGTCGACCATAAAGCTGGCTCCATACTCCGCAAGCTGCGCATCGTAAACTTAAAAGCGTCATAAACCAGACCCAATCGATGCAGAAACATCTTATGGAGCTCCACCAAACCACGAATTTACTAATTGGTCCTTAAAATCCACCGCAAACTTATCCAACATTCATTAAATGCATAAGCGAGCCATTCATGGAAGAGTTCTTTTTGCAATGTCAAAAGAGATTCATTTTGGGGATAAAACGGTAATTTTAGGGAACTTTTGAATATTGGAGGAGGGGGGGAATTATGATCCTTAAAATAATTTAAATCTTGTATGAGGTCACAGGGAAAAGCATGTTCGGTAAAATCCCTTGATGGTGATTATGCATCGAGTGGTAAAACCCTGGTTTTGGAACTGCCATTTTGGAAATGGGAGGGTTTCTGGTAATTCAAAGTTAAATGGAAATTACGTAAAAGCTTTTAATGTGAGGGGCGCTTGAGCAGTTTTAAGTTCAGATTTTTAATGGGATTTTATCGTGCATCGGGGAATTTATGAATTTATTAACGTCATCTAAATGAAAATAGTTATTATACAGTTTCAAAGTATACATTTTTTAATAAGTTTGGTTGGTTAATTAAGGTCGCACTAGAGCTGCATAAAGGGCTATTGGCGACTGTCCTGGGTTTATCGCGGAGAAAGGACCCAGGAACACTGCCGCATACTTTTGAACCTTGGATTTGGTTTGGTTAACTAATGTCGCACTAGAGCTGCACAGTGGACTGTAGGCGACGGTTCGGGGCCTATCTCGAAGATTTTAGTTTGGTTTTGGCTTTGTTGTTAATTAACGTCACACTAGAGCTGCACAGTGGGCTATTGGCGACGGTTCGGGGTCAATCTCGAAGGAAAGACCCGGGAACACATACACATTCATACATGCACCTTGTTATTTTAGAACCATGGTCAGATGACGAGGAAACACCTGAACTGGCACCCAACGCCTTCAATAGACGTCGGGACTTTGGACCCCAATCAGATGTATCGTGCACCAGTCCCGTATACACGCCAGTATAATTTGTTGGATATTCTAGACGACTTTCTAGTATTTTTGTAGTGAAACTGGCAACCCTCCGATCGCAAGATCACTACTTTTTTACTTTTTTTTTGTCAAGTCCATTTCACGGATTCGAACCACCAATCCTCTGATTAGTAGCTGAACGCCTTACCAACTGAGCAACTGGGGCTCCTATCTCGAAGGAAAGACCCAAGAACGATGCTTCGTATTTTTGAGCCGTGACGAGTACAGCACCTGAGCTGGCATCCAACGCCACCTGAATAGGCGTCAGGACATTGGACACCGATCAGATTTATCGGACACCAGTCCCGTAAACACGCCAGAATAATTTGTTGGATGTTCTAGACTTCTAGATGTTCTAGACCTTCTAGTATTTTTGTAGAGCAGCTGGCAACCCTCCGATCGTAAGATGACTGCTGTTTTGCTTTTCTTTGTGAAGTCCACCGCACGGGTTCGAACTAGCAATTCTGTGAATGCCAGCAGAACGCCTTTATCCACTGGGCAACTTGAGGCCCTTGCACTATGGTCAGATGACCAGGACAACACATAAGATGGTATCCGACGCAACCTCAATAGGCGGCTGGACATTGCACTCCTATTAGATTTAACGCGTACCAGTCACGTTTATACGCCGATGGTGATTGAGGATATTTTCGGACGGTTTTTGTAATTTAGAAGCGAATCTGGCAACATTCCGATCGCAAGATCGCTACACCTTAAGTTTTGTCAAGTCCTCTTCGATTCGAACTCACAATTGCAATCCGGATATTTTTCCTCGAGGCCGCTGAGCCACTTTTTTGGTCTTTAAAATAAGTTCGAATATATTTAATATTTTAAACAATTGAAAGTTGGCGATCAAAAATTGCTTTGGCGAAATAACTCTTCCTGACAACCCCGCTTCAATGGAAAAACTAACGGATAAGCTATTATTTGGAGATGTACCCGGAGGTAGCTGAACAGTTGACTAGTTATTCGTTGTATTGCCTTCGAGAAAATAAAAGAGAAGGAATAAATGGGGTTTGTTTTGGTTTGCTTAATTAACGTCGCACTAGAGCTGCACAGTGGGCTATTGGCGACGATTCAGGATCTATCTCAAAGGAAAGTCCCGGGAACGACACCTCATATTTTTTAATCATGGTCATATGGCGAAGACAACACCTGAGCTGGCACCCAACGCCTTCAATAGTCGTCGGGACTTTGGACTCCGATCAGATGTATCATGCACCGGTCCCGTATACAAGTCGATAATTTTTGTGGATGTTCTGGACGACTTTTCAAGTAATTTATAGTGAAGCTGGCAAACCTCCGATCGCTAGATCACTATTTTTTTACTTTTCCTTGTCAAATCCATCGCCTAGGATCGAACCAGGAATCTTCGTATTCCCAGCTGGCCCCGGAATAAACAGGGAAAACGAACCAATGGAGTTAAAAAAAATTTAACACGTGTGTAACCGCGGATAACAACTAGACTTTTTGAAACCGTGGGTTGGTCGGTTGGTTGATTTGGTTAATTAACGTCGCACCAGAGCTGCACAGTGGGCTATTGGTTACGGTTCGGGGTCAATCTCGAAGGAAAGACCCGGGAACACATACACATTCACACACACATTCATACATGCACCTCGTTATTTTAGAACCATGGTCAAATGACGAGGAAACACCTGAACTGGCACCCAACGCCTTCAATAGACGTCGGGACTTTGGACCCCGATCAGATTTATCGTGCACCAGTCCCGTATACACGGCAGTATAATTTGTTGGATATTCTGGACGACTTTCTAGTATTTTTGTAGCGAAGCTGGCAACCCTCCGATTGCAAGATCACTACTTTTTTACTTTTCTATGTCAAGTCCATTTCACGGATTCGAACCACCAATCCTCTGATTAGTAGCTGAACGCCTTACCAACTGAGCAACTGGGGCTCCTGAAACCGTGGGAGACAATGTTTGTGATTTCGACAATCTTTGATTTACATTTTTCTTTTAACTCTTACATTTGAAAACATTGCCTTTTTTAAAAAGATACTCCGTGTTGCACAAAACTCTAAAACGACCCCCCCCCCCCCCCCCCCTCTTGGAAATGAATAATGACATTTCAACTCTCCAGAGAACACTTAGTCAAACAGTCTTGGCACTTTATCAGTCCGAAATTAATGATTTTTGAAATGCTCCTCCCCCACCCCTTTCCAACTGATAATACATCGTCCCTTCATCGACCAAAAAGCGACCAAAAAACGACGAAAAAGCTCCCACACTGCACCTATTAGTAAATTAGATGCCTTGGCAATCTCCCATTAAAGCCATGATACAACACAAATTGATGTATTAATAAACATGGACCGCTGTCGACAAAGCCTTTAGTTATGGAATCTCGAAAACTGAAGTTAAGCCTTTAATCCTTTTCCGTTTTTTTTATATGACCAAGTCAGATTATTTCATTATTCCCTGTGTTTCATTTTAAGAGGACGATTCTATTGGCGTTTATATATAGAGAGAGAGCCCTGTGAACAAATTGGATTTCGGAAAATCGCTTCGAGTTTATCGGGCGTAGATTTACGGCTTAGTGTGAAAGTAGAGATAAAAAAAAATGGCGATCAGGGGAATGAAAAATATATTAAGTTATTGCATTCCCCCATGGCGTTCTATTTTTTTTTTTCAAAAGAAAATTAATCGGGTTTTGTTTGTTTTGTTTCGTGTTATCATAATCGCATTTGTATCGGTTATAAAAGCGTATTGCTTATCACTTTTGTTGAATAGAAGAACGTTTGTCATCGTGATAAATGAATTAGGTTCTTTCAGAGATTTTATGCACGGTGCTTTTAATCTATTGTAATGGAATATTTAGTTTGGTACATAATAGAATTAACATATTCAATTATTCTAATACAATATCATAATAACCCTTTCATTAATTGCAGCATTTATAGGATGGAATCACAGAACGTTTATGAGAGTATTAACTTTTTTTAACAATCTAGATCAGTGTTTACTAACCTTTAGGGGTTATCCGCAAATTATATAACACTTTTTCTCCATATGTTTGATCCCCCACCCCATGTCACATACTTCGAGCATGAATGGACTGTAGTAGAGCGAATATGACGTCATCATCGTGATGCAAACATCTCAGCCCTGATGGCACCAGACACGTGACTTCCTTCCAAAATTTATGAATGAAAAAACGTTCACGATTGACTTGTGATTTGGAAATAATAGTAAATGTGTTACTTCATCTAGTACAGGATATTTTTATGAATGAACTAGAAAATATTTATGAATGGATGTCGTAGTAAACCACGTGTCTGAGGCCATACATGTCGACCTCACTTTGATGTTAGCGAGATTATAACCTTATGATTTATCTACTATAAGAGATACATGCTCGAAGGTGCGATGTCACACCGCCTCTTGTAACCCCCTCCTGCCCCACTTGTCGCAAACTGTCACAGCATCGTGTCACAGAAGCCTGAAAGGGGAATTGAAAGAAGGGGTTAGCTGACAAAAATCACTTTCCAAGAGAAATAGCTTTTCCATTTAGCATCCACTCTTGGTTGTCAAGAAAAAAATTGGCACGAGATTTTTCCTATCCATCAACCATGAGCGTGATTAGTGTTGGTAGGTTAACAAGATTGGCGCGTTTTCGCATATTTGGCATTTTTTGGCTTGCTTAATGAAATCGAACCATTATTCAGAAAATTTGCTGGAGTCAAATGTATTTCAGTATTTTATATTGTAACAGCGTGTATACATTTGAAGGAGCAAGTAGAAGATAGGGTCAACTGACAAAAATCACTTTTCCAGATAAATAGCTTTTTCACTGACAGTCATCTTGAAGATAAAGGTAGCTTTCCGTTGAGCATCCACTCTATGTCGCCAAGGAAAAACATGGCACGAAATTTTTCCCTATTCGTCGATCGTGAGCGTGATTAGTGGTGGTATGTTACCACAATTGGCGGTTTTCGCACATTTGGCATTTTGGTTTAATTATTGAAATCAAATCATTCTGATTGAAACATATACTTTTACTGTTATGTATATAACTAAATAAATCAAGTAGAGCCGTACAATTTAGAGGAAGACGTATATGTACTTAAAGCTTCATCTAAATCAAAATTGGATTTGTTTCTTTAAAGATTTTACTAGTAAACACGCTTGACCCCCAATTGTAACATGCGAATGTTTCAAAACGAATTTTTTTTTTTTTGTTTGCCAATAACACGATGTCTGATCAATTCCTCCAAGCATACAGATTAGGTTCAACCAAATATTTACTCGTTTCTAGAGGGAACAAATTCAAGAAATGTCAAAGAAAGTTTTGCGATATCAGAAAACAACAACAAAACACCACAAAAACAACAAAATAATAATCGGCAAGGCCAAGAATAATGGAAATGAAAATTCGAGTCGAAACGCCACTACTTTTATCCACTTATCCCCCCTCCTCTCCCCCCCCCCCCCCCTTAAAAACCAGAATGGAACCAATATACAGACAAAGACAGAACAACCCCACTTATTCAAATTCGAATTCCGAAACAATTGCTACGAAGAAAGTTTCGCTTGTTTTACATGGAACGAAGAAAAAGAACGTTTCCATAAGAAAATTTTCGAACAAGTGCATCGGAAAAGGGGGGCTGAGAGATTCGAAATGGACATGGCGGGAAAAGGGAAGGGGGGGATTTTCAATTTCGAACGAACAGAGTCGGGTTGCCCAAAACAGCTGTCTTTGGAAAGTCACGTGAAAAGGGGGGGGGGCGGGGGAGTTTCATTACGACTACACAAGGTTTCTGGATGCAATTCCAGGAATCAATTCCCGTGATTAAATGTAGGGGAAATTGGGTTGTTTTGTTTAGAGGAGGTGTTTAAATGGGTATGAGCCTGCCAGGTGCAGGGGTTTGGGGGTGAATGTCTTGAATTCAAGATCTGTTCTCCTGTGAATGGTAATTTAGATTGCAATTGAAAACATCTCAATAGGATTTTTTTTTAATCTTTGTTCTAAGTGGTGTAGTAGTGCATTTATTTGATGTTCTTTTTGTATATTTATACATTTTAACACATTCTAAAAAGTGTTTATTTATTTCGTTAAAATGATATTTTCATTTTTTTTTCTCACTGAGAACATTGCAAATAACAGTATACTTGTGAAATGTGTTCACTGAGAGCAGAGACTGGTTTACGGGAGGGCATTCGGGGCACTTGCCCAGTGCACCCATTTTACATGGGGCCCCAAAAATGATTTAATGCTAAATATATGTGAAAAAGTTAAAAATAAATTTACTAACGAATTTTTTAAAAATCAATTAAATTTATTTTAATCAATTTAAAAAAAAATTAAAATCAATCGTTAATTGTTTTGCAAAACTTATATTATTTTACACACTTAAATCAATTTCACTTTTCAGCACGTTCATGATGTATGTCACCTTTTTGCATCACGTTTTTCAAGGATATGCGCTTTGGATCACTAGTAAAATTAAATTAATGACCAAGGTCCAAGACCATAAACAAGCTGTGTTTACTAATCGAAAGTAGATTTGTCGTTTACGGATACTTTTTTCCTATACCAAATTTCCTAATATTGTAATCATTAGGGATTTGCTAGCTATAAAATGGGTAGAATATGCAAATCTGGCTCAACTAAAAAAAAAGCTAAAAAGGAAGAAAGAACAGAACTAGAAACATATGAACAGTTTTATTTTGCGTTACGTCGAGGGGCCCCCTAATGTTCTTTAGCCCTGGGCCCCTAAGCTTGTAAGTCGGTCCCTGACTGAGAGAATAGCAAATAACAGTATACTTGTAAAATGTGTGAACTGAGAGCATTGCAAATAACATATACTTGTAGTGTGTTCACTGAGAGCATTACAAATAACATTATACTTGTGAAGTGCGTGTTTACTGAGAACATTGCAAATAACAATATACTTGCAGTGTGTTCACTGACAGCCTGGCAAATAACATTACACTTGTGATGTGCGTTCACTCAGAGCATTGCAAATAACAGTAAACTTGTGAAATGTGTTCACTGAGAGCATTACAAATAAAATATACTTGTAGTGTGTTCACAGACAGCCTTGTAAAAAACATTTTACTTGTGAAGTGCGTGTTTACTGAGAGCATTGCAAATAACAGTATACTTGCAGTGTGTTCACTGACAGCCTGGTAAATAACATTACACATGTGAAATGTGTTCACTGAGAGCATTACAAATAACATTAAACTTGTGAAATGTGTGCACTGAGAGCAATGCAAATCAATAACAGTATGCTTGTAGTGTGTTCACAGACAGCCTTGCAAATAACATTATAATTGTGAAGTGCGTGTTCACTGAGAGCATTACAAATAACAGTATGCTTGTGGTTTGGTTTGGTTAATTAATGTCGCACTAGAGCTGCACAGTGTGCTATTGGCGAAGGTTCGGGGTCTATCTCGAAGGAAAGACTCGGGAACACATACACATTCACACACACATTCATACATGCACCTCGTTATTTTAGAACCTTGGTCAGATGACGACAGTATACTTGTGAAGAATACCATAAAAATAATAGATATTTATAGTTTAGGTATGACAAAACTCTCCAATTCTAAACAACGGCGCACGTTAAGTTTACTCTAATGTAGAAAGATATTCGAAAAGTTAAACATTTATCCGATATCAATAAGAATTCGTTCCAATATTCGAAAAAGGAAGGAAGGTCACTTGTTTGCGAATCCCCGAACAAGACTTGCGATACATACATCACAAAATAAGAGATCGAAGTAATTAACGACACTCAACTCAATTAAAGTAAAGCTAATTTGATGGGAGAACTAATTATTTCAGTTCTATAAACCCGATGTTAAAGAATTTTCTAAGTTCATTTTATTGACATGTTTAGTGCTCACGGAGTTATTCGACAGCTTTTCTAATTATTTGCGTTACATTTACTAAAGATCTTTGATTAACTTTAATTGGGAAGATTTGCTATTTAATTTTTAAAGGAAGATGGTTTGGTTTGGTTTGGTTTGGTTAATTAACGTCGCACTAGAGTTGCACAGTGGGCTATTGGCGATGGTTCGGGGTTAATGGAAGGTGGAACAAGATAGTTTGAAAGAGGCCGCAGTGGCCTGGTTGGAAGAGTACTGAGCTCACAATCGGAAGGTTGCGAGTTTCGTTCCTCATCATCCGCCAAAACAATCGTAGTATAAAAGGAACCTGAAACGTATGTTAAAAAAATTTTGAACAAATTTTTTTCGAATTCCCGTTACATTAATTTTCGAGAATAAAAAATGCATTTTTTGCATGGTTTATCCAAAAATTTTAATTATTCGGCCCAAAGAACTTCATTTGTTATATTCTTCCTATTGTCTATCTATGATGGCTACAATTTTATACGGGCCAGAAATGCTGAACATTTGACATGCCGACCAAGAACGGCTATCTGTCATGGTTCAAATGTCCTCATGCCAGCATCAAGTAAGTGGGATGCCAGTTCAGATATTGTCCATGTTATCGGACTATGGTTCAAAAATTACGAGGAAATGTTTCCGGGTGTTTCCTTCGGTGTAGGGGCCTCCAGTTACCAAAATTACCATATCGATTTGGAGGTAGGACGAAATTGGAAAAATAAGGACTGGGATAGCTTATTCTTTTTAGGGCCCCTTATTACGCCACGCATCACGATTCGATCCGCTTTCGGATTTTTCATTAAACTCTAACTAAGATCAGCACACATTCGACTAGAGACGATCATCTTAATACATAAATATATTTACATATTACACAGCAAAAACTATTGTCTATTTTTTAACCGACTGCCCGGCGCGCCCACCAAAACTCCAAAATAAAACCGCCAGAAACTTTAAATTAAAACCGCCAACATGCGCCAAGTCGAGAGGTTATCAGTTCGTCTGTTATGTATTTTTTTTATGTATGTTCGTGCGGGATGTCGGTTCTACTTCTGATATTTGAACAATTTTTTGTTTGTTGCATGAAGGATGTTTCGCTTGGAAGCAATTTGAAAAAAATATCCGGAATTCTCAATTAACCAGACCGTTTGAAAAAAAAATATTGTCCCATTTCGAAAATTCGTTTTTTGTTGGATGGAGAAATATCCACCAAGGCAAATTCTGCCAAAAAAATAATCGGTTATCCGGCTGTTATATATCCGGAAATATCGATTAACCGGAGTTTTTTTAAACAATTAATCCGATTTCATAATATTTTCATTGTTTAATAGGGTGGAGTGAAAAAACTTTTTTTTGAAATCCATGTTGCCTGAGTCATTATACGGTGCCAAACTCACTAGAACAAATTGTCACCAAATTTCAGCCCAAAATGTTGCTATCTTGAGGTTCCACATCTCAAAAGAATGTTTATATATAGCCTTTTATATAAAAAAAATTTGCTTTTATTTAATAAATAATTTCAATTAATTAATGTGTTAATTAAAATGATATTTAACATTAATTGTATGATAATTAATAGTAATTAATTATGATTTAGTCAATAAATTACTTAATTAAAACTTTACTGTCAGATGTTAGCGCTATAAATTACTTTCGTACTCTACATAAAAAGCAAATTTACTTAATTTTAATAGATGGCAGCACGTGTTCTATTCTGATAACTATTTTTACCATGACATAGTTGTCACGTGGATTCCATTTTCTGGGACAGTTTTACCCACGTTTGCTGATTTAATAAAGCATTTCCTCTGGATCAAAACTTATTTATTGTGAAAGGGGAATAAGAAAGATCCTTCAGTCAAAGATATCATCGAAATTGTTTCTTGGGATATTTCAAGAATTTGGAAGAAAGCCTCATTGCCAGTGGTATAAGTCATCAAGAATTTTTTCGACTTATAAGAAATTACAATGAAAAGTATAAAAATATGAAAAGAATATCAAAATCTCGAAAGGGGGCTAACATAATTAGGAAATATTTCTTCGACCAGACAAATAGTACTTCGTTTGATATTTCTTCATGCAAATGTTTGAATTATGAACAATGCAAGTGTTCTTTAAAGATTCCTCGTATGGAGCGAAATTTTTTAACAGGTCAACGGCATGTAAGAAAATGGCAATAGGGTCGGTAGACATTTCTGTAAGCCGAAAATTGAAGCGTATAAGAAAAAAACAACATAAAAGGCAAAACCATGAGGCCAAAGCAAGATAATGCAAAACTAAAGCTTTTTCTAAGTCTATTATAGATTCAGCAGCGAACGCCATTCTAGGATCTGATTCATAATTAGAAGATATCCCTGAAGATGATGACGATTACGTTAGCCTCGAAGCCAAACGTCTGAAAGCAACTGATGATAAAACTCCCTTAACATCCAAGACAAGTTAGCTGAAAATATCCTTGCTGCATTTAGCGGTTGCTTGTGATAGGACAGGAATATCAGATAGGTCAGCTGCTGTCATTGCGTCATCTGTGCTGCATGATGTAGGGATTGTATCTAAAGATATTCCGGCTAAAGTTATCGACAGGAATAAGCTGAGGACAGAACGTCGAAAGTTACGGACCCAGCTAGATTCTACACCAATACCGCAATTTTTGTATGCCCTCTACTTCGATGGAAGAAATGACAAGACTATTATGTATGAGAAGAAAGGGAATTCTTATACTACAGGATATTACGATCTTGTCAGAACCTGGTTCTGTTTATTTAGGACCGAAAAAAATACGTCTGGACCACAAGAGTTTTCCGCGACAATAGGCAAATCTATGAAAACATGCAAAACTCTTGCCGTGGCAAATTTTGTCTCTATTCCAGTTGCTTTTCCCGAAAATGACAAAAAGAACACAGTACAGACCAAAAAACACCTCTTCGACATTTCTAGGCAGTATCATTGGGGTATGCCATCCAGAATTAGTGTTCACTCATTGGTTAAGGGTGAACATAACTTATTTTTCTTTGCGACCCAGAGGGCGCTTTATGTAAATTTCTATTATTTAATTCATCCGACTCGATTGCAGTCGAGCGTCAGTTGTTGGAAGAAGTTGTTCGAAGTCTGTTCAAAATAAAAACACGCTTGGTGATTTCATGCGATCTTTATTTCTTTAATCTACTTTTCCCACCGCGGATACTTGACAACCGAGCGTCAACATTTTCTGGAGGCACCGACGAGATCGATGAATTTACCAGGTGCTGTATAAATCTTTTTCTTCTAATATGACGGAAGAAGCTACTTTGATAAAAACAACGCGGCAGAGCCAAGGCTTCAATGACTCGCATAAAAACTTTCCTTGATTCGAACGATGAATTTACTGCAACTGCATTAAATATTCGCTTAGACAATTTGGAAAATGTCTGGCGTGATTTTAACAATTACGATTCTCAACTTCCCGAAAACCTTTCGGAAATCGAAACTGTAGAAGAAATCTACTTCGAATTGAAATCGGAAATTTTGAAATATATCGCTAACATTTCTTCAAATCGACACAGTGATTCGCAACTTCAAAACTCATCGATAAATGTCTCGAATCAACACCATTCTGTTACACAACAGCTGTCAAGTCAGTCAGATATCAAGTTACCTCGATTGACTATTCCAAATTTCACGGGAAATTATAGTGATTGGATTTCATTCAAGGATTTATTTTGTGCAACGGTGCACAATAACGAAAGTTTAAATCCAATACAAAAGTTTCAATATTTGAAAAGCCTACTGTCCGGAGCTCCGGCAGCTTTGATTAAACACATTCCTTTCGCGGAAGCAAGTTATGATCAGGCTTGGAGCAAACTAGTTGCTCGCTATGATAACAAACGGCAAATTGTTACATCACTCATAAATACGTTTTTGCAACTTCCTAAAATGCAACAAACAAATGAAAAAATGCTACGCAACATTTCAGACACGGCGGACGAAGTAGTTCGTGGTTTGAAAGGATTAGGATCCGAAGCTTCTTCAAGGGATCCTTGGTTAATTCATCTAATCCTAGATAAATTGGATTCCGAAACAAAACAGCTTTGGGCTCAAACTAAAAGCGATGACTCATTTCCAACTTTTGATACGTTTATTGACTTTCTTAACACACGCTGTTATGCTTTAAAAAGTTTCAATTTAAGTGCACCTAAAGAAAAGTTCTGTAGACCGGTCACAATGATCACATCAAAACAAACTAACTTCAAGATGATCAAATGTTTAAAATGTATGGGAAATCATCCTCTTTTTAAATGTTTTAAATTCAAGGAACTAGATGTTACCGCGCGAAAGAATTTTGCTCAAAAGCGTTATTTGTGTTATAACTGTCTCTCGGATCAGCACATATTGCGCGATTGCCCCTCTACACATGTGTGTACCCGGTGCAAGCAACGACACCATTCGATGTTATGCGAATCAATTCAGGGAAACCTTTCTCTCTCTACCCACGCAGCGGCGGGAAACGCAGCGGCGGGAAACTCACGAAGCGAAGATTATCATTCCGAAGAACCTAAACACTCGAATCCGGAGGAGTTGATCAGTGGCTTAACTCGCTCTCGGGGAAAGGCGGTGTTGTTACCTACTGCGATAGTTAAAATTAAGGATTCTTGCGGTACATGTCAAGAAGTTAGAATTTTAATGGATTCGGGTTCTGAAGGAACTTTTATTTCTGAAGAGTGTGTACAAACATTAGGACTTAAAAGAAGTCACGCTAATTTTAGGGTTTTAGGACTTTCGGCAGTTAATGCAGGAAATACTCGAGGACTTGTTCATGTTGAAATGTTTTCCTTTTATGATAGCGATGAAATATTTAATATCGATGCTTATATATTAAATAAATTAACTGCATCTATCCCGTCTTCTACTATAAACATTTCGGACTTGAAGCATTTGAAAACTTTACCACTAGCCGACCCAACCTTTTCTATTTCTAATCATGTTGATCTAATTTTAGGAGCAGACTATATTTTTTCACTGCTACTACCAGGACAAATTGTGTCCCCAAATAAAGAATTACCACTTGCTCAGAATAGCAAGCTGGGTTGGATAATGTCTGGTAAGATTGAATCTAGCAGCTATCCTTCAAATCCCTCGGTAAGTTTGTCTATTCTTCAAACGCAGATGAGGAGTTAAAAAGATTTTGGCAAACTGAAGAGTTGCCTATTACTGACAAATTTCTAAACAAAGAGGAAGAGTTCTGCGAAAATCATTTTGCCGAAACTCATTCTATTGACACTTCGGGTAGATACGTAGTGGAACTTCCTTTTTTTCACTCTGAAATAGAATTGGGAAATTCGAAACCGGCTGCTGTATCACGACTGTTAAGTATAGAGCGGAAATTCAAATCTAATCCTGATTTAGAAATAAAATACAAAGAATTTTTACAGGAATACATTGATCTTGGGCATATGTCCTTATCCAATGAAGATTCGAAATTAATAGAAAATGCATCTAAATTCTACCTCCCTCATCATTGTACAACTAAACAATCAAACAAAAGTATACGAGTTGTATTTGATGGATCGTGTAAGAGTTCTACTACTTATTCTTTAAATTCTTGTTTAGGAATTGGACCTAAATTGCAACCCGATTTATTTTCGATTCTTTTAAATTTTAGATGTCATAAAATTGCGGTGACATCCGACATTGAAAAAATGTATAGGCAAATTTTAGTTGCGCCAAAAGATCGCACATTTCAAAGAATCTTGTGGAGATTTAATGAAAATGATCCCATCAGTGAATACAAATTGAACACTGTTACTTATGGTCTATCTTCGTCTTCATTTCTAGCCACTAGATGCCTGCAGCAGATATCCCAAGATTGTGCAGTGAAGTATCCTAACATTTCTCGTATCATCCAGGAACAATTTTACATGGATGATTTGTTGACTGGTACTGATAGCCTAGATGAAGCCATCACAAACTGTAAGTTACTTTCATCTTTATTGAGTAGACATGGATTCAACCTAAGGAAATGGTCGTTTAACTCCCAAGAACTTTTAGAGGGTTTAAATTCTGAAGTTGAAAGATCAACTATTGAGATGGAACCCTCTGAATTCTCAAAGGTATTAGGATTGCATTGGGATACTGGGGCTGATAACTTTTTCTTCAAAGCAGTCTTACTGATAGAGCACCCATTGACTAAACGAAAAATATTATCCCAATCAGCTCGCCAATTTGACCCTCTCGGCATTCTGTCCCCTTGTACTGTTTTCGTAAAAATCTTTTATCAGAGACTATGGTTAATAAATACAGATTGGGACACTCCTCTTCCCGACGACTTAGTAAAGGAATGGATTAAATTTCAAGAGCAATTTCATCTTATAAATTCTATCCGAATTCCTAGATGTGTAATGACGAGTTTCTCAGAAGATATACAACTGCACGGCTTTTCTGATGCTTCCACCTTAGCCTATGCAGCCGTAATTTATGTCAGGCAAGTTAAATCAAGCAAGATTGAAACGAACCTTTTAGTTGCCAAGACAAAGGTTGCACCTATTAAACAGTTGTATATACCCCGACTTGAACTTTGCGGTGCTTATCTACTGGCACGCCTGTTCAAATCTATTTTGCCATCAATTCCTATCAAAAATATAAAAATATTTGCATGGTCTGATTCTAAAGTAGTTCTATCCTGGCTTGCAGGTCACCCATCAAAATGGAAAACTTTCGTTGCAAATCGCACTTCATTGATTTTGGATATACTACCAAACAAAGTATGGAATCATATTCCATCCAAAGATAACCCGGCTGATATTGCAAGTCGCGGATTGAACCCTAAAGACTTACTTAAGTGTGATCCCTGGTTCCGGGGTCCTAACTGGTTAGCTGACGATCAAACTAACTGGCCAGTATCTAAGTTAGACTCTGAATTTGTAAGCAAAGATGTCACATCTGAACAAAAGAGTACAGTTCAATGTGCATATGCAAAATCTGATAACGATACTTTTAGTAAACTCTTTGAAAAATTTTCATCTCTATCTAAAATTGTGCGTATATTAGCATACGTGCAAAGGTTCATAGCAAAATGCAAAAACGCTAAATCTAATTCTAAAGCTGTAAAATCTCATTCTAATGTGCCTTTGAAGCTACATGAAATTGATGATTCTCTGAGGAAAGTAATAAGTTGGGTACAAAATTCTCACTATACGGAAGAGCTAAACTCCATAAGACAAAAACAGTCTTTAAAATCGAAAAGTGCTTTGTTATCTTTAAATCCTTTCATTGACAACAATGGCGTGTTACGGGTGGGAGGCCGTTTACGAAATGCACAAACATCAATACCCTCCAAACACCCTATCATTCTCCCCTCAGGACATAACATCAGTAATTTACTGATTAAGCAATATCACATTACTTACTTACATGCGGGGCCGACTTTACTTTCAAACATTCTTCGACAAGAATATTGGATAGTCGGCGGAAAAAGACTCATTCGCAAATATATCCACAAGTGCTTGGTATGTTGCCGATTCAGAGCAAAAACACAACCTCAACTAATGGGCGACTTACCTGAACATCGTGTGTTCTTAGAACGTCCTTTCACAAATTGCGGGATTGACTTTGCGGGACCTATAGTTTTGAAATTCAACAAGGGTCGTGGCGCTAAAACAACGAAAGGATACATAGCCCTTTTCATTTGTCTTGAAACCAAAGCAATACATTTGGAATGCGTTGGTGGACTAGATGCAGACTCTTTTATTGCAGCACTTCGACGATTTAGCTCCAGGAGAAATGCTCCCAAACGAATCTATTGTGACAATGCTACTAACTTTGTCGGTGCCAAGAGAAAACTGTCTGAATTTGAGAAGTTTGTAACTACCTTGGCCGACACCGAATCTGTATCCCATCACTTGACTTCAACTTCCATTGAATGGAATATGATTCCGCCCTTTTCTCCTCATTGTGGCGGGATCTGGGAATCGGGTATTAAAGCTGTCAAATTTCACCTTCGAAGGACGCTGAGCAACACCTTACTGACTTTTGAAGAGCTTACCACCCTGCTAACCCAAATTGAAGCTATACTGAATTCACGTCCTCTGAGTTCAGTATCCGATACTAACCCTGAAAATTTATATGTTCTTACACCCTCCCATTTCTTGACAGGTGACATACCAACTTTCATTGCTGATTCTACAGACCCTTCCTCTCAGATCAAAGTAGGAACGCGCTGGGAAGCCGTTCAGAGACTTCGCAGAAGCTTTTGGAAGGCTTGGCAACGAGATTATCTCAACTCTCTCCAGCAAAGATCGAAGTGGAGAAAACCCTCATCTAACCTAAAGCCTGGAGATTTAGTCATCGTCAAGGAGGAGAACCTTCCCCCTGCTTCCTGGCCCATAGGACGCATAGTGGAGACCTTCCCCGGTAGAGATGGACTGGTGCGAGTCGTCACAATCCGGACCTCGCGTGGAATCTACAAAAGACATGTGAACAGGACTGTTCCTATTCCTGCTTAACAGCAAAGTCATGCTGTTAGGGTGGGAGTTTATGTTCACTCATTGGTTCAGGGTGAACATAACTTATTTTTCTTTGCGACCCAGAGGGCGCTTTATGTAAATTTCTATTATTTAATTCATCCGACTCGATTGCAGTCGAGCGTCAGTTGTTGGAAGAAGTTGTTCGAAGTCTGTTCAAAATAAAAACACGCTTGGTGATTTCATGCGATCTTTATTTCTTTAATCTACTTTTCCCACCGCGGATACTTGACAACCGAGCGTCAACAATTAGCAAACAGAAGACCCGGGAAGATGTCTCACTCAAGATGGCTCACTTCAGCCAACAAAATTCTTCGAATATACGTATTGACCGCCAAACCAATAATGATGCTCCATAAGACTTTAAGCTCATGGTATAATATGTTATGAAAATTTATGTGCCATCCTGGTTTGAAATAAAGAAAATCCTAAATGCCACTCATGGAACACGTCACCTTAATGGAATGATAAAAAAAAGTTCATTATTTCCAGAAGACTTTAAGACAATCTTTCACGAATTAATTCAGAGGAACTGTTATTTTGCTCATTCTGAGAATATTCTGTTAGCGATGCTAAATGAACGAGTACACATTCGAGAACTTGGCTTCAGAAGAATACTGAAATCAAGAAAAACTGACTCAAAGGGGAAAATAAGATAATTTAATCTACCCAATTTGAATTTAAAAGCAAATTACTATTTCGAGATGATTCACTATGACAATCCTTTGGAACCACCAGTTACCACAAACTTCAGCGATGAAGACATAAAAAGATTGATCAGAAATGGTTCACATTTTGAACAGAGAAGCCATTCTCAAGCAGTGGTGAGGCATGTGAAACTGGAAACACAAGCATCATTGGCAACATGTGGTGTAGAAGCCGTCGGGGATAGATACTTCGCAGCGGAATAAAGTCACGACACGAACTTCCGAAATTTGACACCAAGATGAACTTTTTTGGACCTCGTGTGAAATCTAAAAATAATGTGTGTTAATATGTTCATGTCTATTTTTTAATAATTAGAACCGTTTTTTAATCTAAAAATAAAATATTGTAAAAATTAAATTAAAATAAAAAAAATGATTTTTTTTACTGTTTGACTTTAATATTATATTTTATATCCCAATGTGGAACCTGAAGATGATGAACGATTCCGCTTAAATTTTTTCACAGTGGTTTTTTCACCAAATGGCACCATTCGTTGGGTCAAGAAACACTAAAATTTGAAATTATTTTTTTTTCGCCCTTTTCACTCCACCCTATTGTTTAACAGAAGTTGTACAACAATGACATTTCGTTTACCCAGCATTTATTGCCATGGATAGGTATTGTTTTACGATATACATCTTTGAGACAAAATGTAAGCACAAAATGTTGTTATTTGAATTTCTTGGTAAATAACAGCAGGGCGAAGCCCCCTGCTAAATTAAAAACTAAAAAGGGGAAAATAAAATAATCTGTCAAAAAAAGGAAAACCGACTTTAAGAAAATGCGTTAAAAAATATATATATTTTTTTTTAATTTTATGAACGAGTTGAAAAAATTTAATTATTTAATATAAATTTTATACTTATTAGAACTTTTTGAAGTGGTGCCAATTTACAAAAATCATACCTAAATTTTGGTGCCGATTCAAAAATAATTTAATAAGCGTAAAATTGATATTAAAGAATTAAATTTTTCAACTCGTTCATAAAATTAAAAATTATTTTTTGCTTTTAAGCACATTTTCTTAAAGTCGGTTTTCCTTTTATTTAGAAAGATTTTTTTTATAATAAATCTTTTCACTCGAAGTAAAACAATTGTTTTTGTTACTTTCCCGAGCTGTACAATAACGTTAAGGAAAATAAACCAACAACCAATCGAACCTCTGGTCTCTCTATGACCAAAATCATCGGGTAAAATAAATCATTTGTTAGTTCCTGCGAGTCTCTCGAGGGTAATAAATGACGGTCCCCACATAATAAGTCATGTCATTCCATTGAAAAAAATTAGAAGTTACACAAATTTAATAAAAAAATATATATATTAAGTGAACACCAGTAAATCTTTTCTAAATACCCGAAATGAGAACACTGTAAAAAATGTGCTTAAAAATGAGTACATGGACTTACTCGTTTTTATTTGAGTACAATTGCATCGTAAATGAGCGATTGACATACACAAATTTTAGTAAATGGACTTTCGCAATAAATGAGCTGTATGATTTAATATTGCTCATCCCAGCTCCTGTTCAAGCCATCTTAACATAGCGACCTGGCAAACTTAAAATAGTTGTTCAGAAGATAGTTTCCCACATAATTTGAGGTCGATTGTTTAAATGGAAACTGAGTTATTACGACTCAATTATCTAACTTCCCATTCTTTTGCCACGGCTTTTTAACACGACTTCTGTTTATAACTTCTTCATGTCGCTCCGGTCACGGCTCTGGTGGTGCAAAGGATACTCTGGACTTCGGTGCGGACGACTTCAAGTGGACTGATTGGGTTCGATTCCCGGAAAGCCCTGGTTATAATTTATTGAAAGGGATTTATGAAAGCAGCCTATGTAGGCTAGCATCTGCTTTTTTTAATAATTTTACTCATTTTTAGGTACATGTCTTTTTTAATAATGAAACTTACGTATTCGGAGCCATGATAAGCATCGAATGTAATAAGAAATGAGCCTATTTTACTTATTATTAAGTACCTATTTTTAACAGCGTACGGAAACATATATGGAAGTTCCCATTGGAAAATAGCCCAATTTTCTGTCAAGACCGAAAATTAAGCCACTTTCGTAACGATTACATCTGATAGGGAAAAAGGAGACATCATCAGTTACATCTCTCGAAACGAAATGGAACGAAATATCAGGTTTTAAAATCAGACATTTCGAACATCATCTAATTCTGACACCGCCATTTTCTCTCACACCCGGATTGCGATTCGGATGGAGATACGGAAAATTCCGCTTCGGCCCTCTGGCTCATTTCCCGCAATCTGTCAAATGGGGCATCGCGAATTGGGAGTCTTGCTTTGCGCGTCGAGGACTGCCGATTTTGCACTTCTCCGATGTCGCCAAAATGGTGAAAAACGGAGCCAAACCCTATTTTTTTTTAAAAATCTATGGAGTGTCATGATCTTGTTATCTTTAATATTTTTAACGTGAAATTACCTAAAATCAACTAACTGTCAGAATAGAAAAGTTATGTTAAGCTTTTAGGGTAATTCTTTATTGAACTGTAACTCTCCGGGATAAATAGCACGATTGACAAACTCGGGTCATTCCTTAGCGTGGTTTGGGCCTAGACGATGAACTTGACAAAGAAAAATAAAAAAGTAGTGATCTTGTGATCGGAGGGCTGCCAGCTTCGCTACAAAATACTAGAAAAGTCGTCCAGAACATCCGCAAAAATTAACGGCGTGTATGCGGGACTGGTGTACGATACATCTGATCGGGGTCCAAAGTCCCGACGTCTATGGAAGGCGTTGGGTGCCAGTTCAGGTGTTTCCTCGTCATCTGACCATGGTTCTAAAATAACGAGGTGCAGGTATGAATGAATGTGTATGTGTTCTCGGTTCTTTCCTTCGAGATAGACCCCGAACCGTCGCCAATAGCCCACTGTGCAGCTCTAGTGCGACGTTAATTAACCAAACCAAACCCAACAGGCAGGCAGCTAACAGACATTCAGGCGCCTTAGTTTCAATTTCCGTCGTTACGAAATATTCATCGTTTGACTGAAAATAAAAATAAAATCTAAAATAAACAAAAGGCAATCGGTTTCGATTTTTGAGAGAGGGAAAAATGTTGGCGCCGATATATATCTACGTTGAAAATTTAATAAGTCAATACGAAATATTTTTTTTCAATAGTTAATAAAATATCGAATTTATTTTGGTTTAGAATATTTGTTTCAAAAAATTTGTCAAACGAATCAATCAGGAAAGTTGAGATGATTCCATATGTGTTTTTACAAGACTTCATTCCTATTGTCAGTTCCTATGCATACTAATTTAGAAGAATTATAACAATTGTACTACTTTTACTTTAAAATTCAATTGCTAAAATACACATGACTTATATTTTGTACAAATATATGCAATTTTATAATGTATGTGAAAAACAGTAGCAGATTTGTAAGTATGAAAATTAATAGGGCCCTAATTACAAGTAAATTCAAGCATAATAATCAATAGTTAATATGAATAAAATATAGTATAAAATAATCTTTTTTTCAAAATAAAAACCGGCTTTAAAAAAAGCTCTAAAACGTTTTTTAAAATATCAATATTAATTAAAGAACAAAAAATCACTTTTTGAAATTGGCTCTAAAATTTAGGTGTGGTTTTCTTGTGAATTTGTACGAACTTTAAAGAATGGTAAAAAGTACAAAATTAAATTAAATGATTAATTTTTTTCCCACTAGCCCCTAAATAAAAAATTTTGTACATAGTGTTTTATTTCTTAAAGTAAGATTTTTAAAAAAATATATTTTTTATTTTTATTTTAAAATTTAAGAGTGGACTTCGCCCCCTCCCCCTTCTATTATATATATATATATATTATATATATATATATATATATATATATATATATATATATATATATATATATATATATATATATATATATATATATATATATATATATATATATATATATATATATATATATATATATATATATATATATATATATATATATATATATATATATATATATATATATATATATATATGCCTGCTTGTGGATTCGAACAGTACCCCTCATTTTGGGTTTTTTGCATGATAATAGATCTTGTTCCCGTTCAAAATTGTATTTAAGAAATAATCAAAATTGGCCAGAATAATCGAATTTCCGCCAAAAGTGGCGACACTGTCATTCGCAGTGTCACTCGTATCTGTCAATCAGGGTGTTCGCCGTTAAAGATGGAACCGTATCGCCGATCCGGGAGCGCGATTTCGGGTTCCTGCGAACCGGAAAATGTCCGCGTCGCTATCTCCCGGATCCCGGAGTGAAATTTCCCGGACTGGGAAAATTTGTGATGCGAGAAATTGGCCGTGTCACTTAAGGATGAAAAAAGAGGGGGGTGGGGGGGATATTTTGTACGACTCGGATGTCTGAATTGTCGCGTAAGATGTATTTGAAGACATTAGATGTTTTTTAACCTTTTGCAATTGAGGAACCTGTTTGATATTTACGTTATTTTTAAAGAACAGTTACATAAGGTTAATTTTTTTTTTAATCCTTTGCACTCCAAGAACACTTTGCGATTTGTGTTCTTTCTATGGAACAGTTATTCCTCTTTACGTTCTTTCCCATAGATTTTTTTATACTCATAAAGGGAAAAAAATCAGTTTTGTATTTGCAAGCGAACAAGTTTAAAAAAGATTGATGTTCTAAACACAAGATCACGCTGTTCTTGTTTATTTTAAAGAACCTGGGAAACAAAAGAATGGGTCGTTATGTTGGCGCCTGAGAGGCGACATCGGAGTGCAGAGGGTTAAAGAACTATTCTTTAGGGTAGGGGGGATAATTATAATAATAAAACAGGTGTTTTCTATTATTTATTTCGCGTTACCCCAACCGGACCATCACATACCCCCAGGAATTCGAAAATACGAGGCATTATTCTCAAGACTTTCCTTCGATATTTATGTAGCCGTGTGCTCATGTTATGAAATATTTTATATGCTATACCGGAGGCGAAGGCCACTACGTGGCCATGTCCTTCGACAACACTTATAGACTACTACTAGACTTTCCTTCCGTTTGGTTTGGTTTGATTAATTAAAGTCGTACTAGAGCTGTACAGTGGGCTATTGGCGAAGGTTCGGGGTCAATCTCGAAGGTTTGGTTTGGTTTTGATTTTGTTAATTAACGTCGCACTAGAGCTGCACAGTGGGCTATTAGCGACGGTTCGGGGTCAATCTCGAAGGAAAGACCCGGGAACACATACACATTCACACACACATTCATACACACATTCATAGATGCACCTCGTTATTATAGAACCATGGTCAGATGACGAGGAAACACCTGAACTGGCACCCAACGCCTTCAATAGACGTCGGGACTCAATCTCGAAGGTATGACACGGGAACACATACACATTCACAAACACATTCATACAAGCACCTCGTTATTTTAGAACCATGGTCAAATGACGAGGAAACACCTGAACTGGCACCCAACGCCTTCAATAGACGTCGGGACTTTGGACCCCGATCAGATGTACCGTGCATTAGTCCCGTATACACGCTGTTAATTTTTGCGGGTGTTCTGGACGACTTTTCTAGTATTTTGTAGCGAAGCTGGCAGCCCTCCGATCACAAGATCACCACTTTTTTTTTATTTTTCTTTGTCAAGTCCATCGTCTAGGCCCGAACCACGCTAAGGACTGACCCGTGAACAGTGCTTCGTATATTTGAACAATAGTCAGATGACGAGGCAAACCCTTGGACTGGCACCCGACGCCACCTCAATATTCTTCATTGTATTGGACCTTGATCACAATTAATGTTCACCAGTCCCGTATACAAGTAGGGGATAATTGAGGATAATTATTGGCGACTTTTGTAATGGAGGAGCTAATCTGGCAACCCTCCGATCTCAAGAGCGGTAGACCTAAACTTTTGTCAAGTGCGCTTCGATTCGAACTCGTAATCCTCTGATTGCTATCTGGATACTGTTCCTCAGGGCCACTTGGCTACTTTTTAGGCCACCAATGTTGTTGACGGGAATACGTCTATAAAATCGGTATGGGACACCTGCCAAATCTTTATAAGTTTACATGGAATCATCCTTTGGGGATAAATGTTATACAATCGTGTAAGGAAAGTAGGACGTTTCGAAGAGACAGTGTTTTTACTCATTCCCTTCTCTGACATAAGTACCTCGCGAGGAGAGGGCAGCACTTAACTGCATTATTCGTTTCCACCTTTCAGTGGCGGCGATTGGGTGCTAAAAGTGCGGGGACAAGATCCAGTGGAAACAAGAAATGTGTGGGGGGAGGACGCAGCTCACCTTCCTCTACATGATGGTATGCTATTTATCCCCATAAAATGGTTCCGTAATGATTTATTAGGGTGGAATCGTATACTGCAGTTACGGAAGACTCCCATTGCCCCCACGTGGTACAAAAATGTCATAGGGGTTGAATGGGTTTGCGTCCATTGTCTGTAGAAATGAAGGAGGGAGGGGGAATGTTTTATTTTTAAAAAAGTGCAATATTAAGTGAGGGGCAACATCCGAAAAAAGTGCGGGGGCCGCCGCCGCCCCCCCCCCCCCCTTGACCCCCCCGAATCGCCGCCAATACTCCCTTTAACTGTACATGGAATCATCCTTTGGTGATAAATGACATGCCATCGTGTATGTAGGACGCGTCAACCAGGTTGGTCATTTATCGGCTCCCCCTTTTAACCTTTGAACTGCATGGGGCCGAAAAGTATTCACGAACGAAACCTTATGGCCTGTACCTACCCTGTTTTTCAAATACAAGACATCCCTCATTTCATTTATGAATGGCCCCCTCCAACATAAAAATATTTTTTACCAAACGCTGCCCCCCCCCCCCCTCCTTTCTCCTTTCGCCATTTTGTCACTTGATTTATGGCCATTGACAGAACATCAAAAAGTCGTTTTTCACGCTGACGTATTAATCCAGTTTGAATCGAATAGAATCCTTGTCATTACTGTTTGCTCGCTGTCGGCTCAAAGCTACTCCACCATCGCTTTTCCTCCACAGGCCCAGCACCGAATCGTATACTTTGCCAGCAGGGGGGAAGGGAGGGAGGAAAATTTATTTTCAAGTAGGGTTTAAGACAAAGTACATCCCCCCCCCCCCCCCCCCCCCACCGGTTTCTTTCATAACTCGATAAAAAAGAAAAATATATTTTGTTGAGGAAGTCGAACTTCCGTAATGCTCCTGTTCCCAAAATGACCTCAAGCGTACTCTATGTGTATCCGAATTACTGTCATTAAGCATTGGGGTTGCGAGAAACGACCATTCATTTCGGAAAATTTTTTTTTTTTTTTTTTTTTTAGGAAAACAAATGCCTTAAAGTCTTGGTTCGTTGTCACACTCACAAAAAAAAATTGGCGAAAGTTTTGGCGACGATCGTAATCTGTTCGCCTATAATGGAACCCTTCTGCCTCCCTGGTCACATTTAATTTGAATAATAACAGCGAGTGATATTTCTTTTTTTAAAAAAATGGCATCGACTGCTGATGTTTATGACGTAATAGGGGCTTCTGTGACCCTTTTTGATTGTCGATTGATGGTATGTTAGACGCAGAAGTGATGCTTGAAAAATGAAGGGATAGAAAATATATTTTTGTTTGTGATAGTTTCTTAAAATGTATTGATTCCAATAATTGTCTTTCATATTTGGATTAAATTGGGTGGAAGAATAATTTTGGAGTATATTCTTTTTTTATTTTAAAGGGGTAGACCGAAAATTTAACAATCTTGCGCAATTTTTACACTCTATTATTACACGCAGCGAAATATTAGGTACTATCTGTTTGACCCAGAGAGTTGTAATATTAAATAGAGAGCGCCTTCACTACCAGACTCTCGTAAGGCCGCGGTGTCAACATTGAATAGAAAAACCCACATCACGTGGTTATAGCGCTGCCCCATTTGGCGTTCAGACATCTGCAGGAGATTCAAATTTGGCGCACTTTCTCCTCTTTTGGTGATAAGGAGTTCTATCCGTATTCAACATATATGTACGTATTTACTTATTTTCAAACGATATGCGCTAAATATTTCCTCTTCACAAAACGAAAATATTTTATTTGTGTTCAATATTTGAAGAAGCGAAACTCTTTATATTTCTCATGTTTTATTGTTCATATTTTCTTATTGAAGTATACAAAATAACAATTGAAAGAACTTCGCTCATGGTAATTTTTTTACATAAAAACGTAATGCAATCATTTCAAAACTACAAAGTAAGAAAAATCTCCTTAATATATCTGTTAAACTCCCTTAAATTGTACCACTCGTTCAAAAAAAACTATATTTAAATACAAAATTAAACAAAAAACCATATTAAAATACTTCGATCTCGTTTAGTTCTGAAAGTCGCCAAGGCCTGCTAGTAATATTGGCGCATGAATGAATTGGCATTTCCACATATCACGTGGTTTCAATGATGGACACACGGAAATCAGCATTTTTATTCCTCTATTTGTATCATTACTCTATAGTTTGACCCTTCCAGCATGGATCCTTCATAGCAGAGAAAACATAATGTTATAATCTCGCTAACATAAAAGTGAGGCCAACATGTATGGCCTCAGACACGTGGTTAATGACGTCATTCCATTCATAAATTTTCACTGTTACACATTTCCCAATTCATCAGCCAGTCGCGAGTATTTTTTAATTCATAATTTTGAAATGAAGTCACGTGTTTATGGGTCATTCGGTCTGAGATGTTGGTTTCACGATTATGACGTCATATTCGCTCTACTACAGTCCATTCATGCTCGAAGGTTTGACCCGTGTTTCTGAGGAACCCGTTAAGAAGGCTCGAACCCGTAACCTATTGTTCTGAAGTCCATCTCTGAACCGACTAAGGTACAAAGGCACGTTCTAGATCTTGTAAATATTATTTTTTAATATATTTTTTATGCAATATTTCTAAAATTATTAAAATCATTTTAAAACTACGGAATATATCAAATCCGACCCATCTTTAGGATGATTAGTACTTATATATAAATTTTTAACAATTTACTTGTAGGGGAAGTATGTGTTTTGCAATCCAGAGACCTTTTTTTTTTAAATAAAATTATTGTTTTGAGTCAAAATTTATTTGATTTAAACGCGTTTTGTGTTTATTTGTTTAATGTTATTTTTATATACATTTTGAGTGTGTCTGAAAAAATTATCTTATTATTTAACACCAGACTCAATTTGGAAATGGAATAACGCACTGAAGTTCATTTAGTACATAACAACAATAGTACACCTACTTTTTCAATGGACTCCTTATAGCATGTATATAGTACCCAGACAAAAAACAGCATACAAAGTTTATCAAAGTTGTGAAATTAAAGGTTTTATGCAGGAAAGATAAAAACTGTAGTTATGAACTATGAAGGGTTTTGTTCCGTTTAAAATATGAAAGGAAAAAGCAGTATTTTAAAGATTGAATGCAGAATTAAAGAAGGCTTAGGTCACATTTGACTTCCTTCTTCAATTTTGCAGATATCATTATAATTTTTTCTTTTAATACATGTACAAAACATATTAAAAAACATTAAAAATATTTATAATTTTTCTTTTAAAATAAAAAAATTTCAAAATAAGAGAACCTTTCTGATTTTTGAAATAGTAGGATTTAGATTACCATCTTTTCAATTAATTTTATCCGTAAGTTGACTATGTTTTTCTTTCTGCGATGTGGGCCCCTAGGCTGCGGCCTATGCCTAAATCCGGCCCTGTATAGCAGGCGTCAGTCTCGTTAAAAATGACAAAAGTGTCGTCAAATATGAGAATGCACTTTTAGCAGTGTGCACAATATACGATAACTGAAACCAAAAGTTACCAATTTCAAGCAAATGCATGCCATCAGTGACGGCGATTCGGGGGAACAAGGGGTGGGGGGGGGGGTGCTCCCGAACTTTTTTTGGATGTTACCCCTACACTTTTAATATTGCATTAATTAAACATAACCCCAACACCCCCACTTCTACAGACGGTCAATTGTCGAAATTGTTCTCGCCCCCACCCCTCACACACACTTCTTGTGTCCTCTTGATTTTGCCCCCGCACTTTTTGGAAGCCAATCGCCGCCACTGCATGCCATCATCGTATAACGGCACTTAACATTCTCCCAGTGTAAAAAATTCACAATGTAAAAAATTTTATTTAAAAATGAGTGTACCTTAGCATACTCGTTTTTCTTTGAGTACAATTGCATCGTTTTTTCCCTTTGATATGTACTTTTAACAGTGTGAATAAAATACGATAACTGAAACCAAAAGTTACCAATTTCAAGCAAAAGCATGCCATCATCGTATAACCGTGTATCTTAACATACTCGTTTTTGTTTTAGTCCAATGGCATCGGTTTTTTTTCTTTGGTGTGTAATGTGGGCCCCTAGGCTGCAACCCATGTAGCCTATGCCTTAATCTGGCCCTGTATAGCAGGCGTCTGTCTCGTTAAAAATGACAAAAATGTCGTCAAATTTGATAATGTACTTTTAACAGTGTGAATAAAATAAGATACCTGAAACCAAAAGTTACAAATTTCAAGCAAAAGCATGCCATCATCGTATAACCGTGTATCTTAACATGTTTAACATCGTTTTTGTTTGAGTCCAATTATATCGTTTTTTTTCTTTGATGAGTAGCCTATGCCTTAAACCGCCCTGTAAGTCATGCGTATGTTTCGTCAAAAATGACAAAATCAGTGCTTAACCGTGTGTAAAATACACGATAACAGAAACCAAAAGTTACCAATTTCCCAATGTCAAGCAAATGCATGCCATCATCGTATAACCGCCCTGAACATTCTTCCCCAAAGGAGTCCTCAATAAAAAAAAAATTATAAAAAAAATTTAAAAAAAGGAGAAAAATCGCCTTTTTGGAAATTTTCGCGTGATCCACCCCTAACAAGATTCCTTCCCTCCCAAAGTGGTTAAATTTCATCGGCGCCCCTGGGAAAACGAACGTCTGGAGCCCCCCTCCGCAAATGAATCAAAACGTTAGAGGAAAAAGGGAATCACGGAAACGAATCCGTAACCAGGCAAACGGAAATGGTAAAAACTAAGGACAGCGGAAGAAAAAGGAGTAATAAAACAACGGAAAAAGAAAACTCTCCTGGAAAAGAAGTCATTTGGATATATATATTTTTTTTTTCCGATTTACTAGGCAAAAATGATTTTACGCAAGCAAGTATCTCCCCGCACGGCATCAAATCATTACGCAGACTCTCTCTGCAAGAGGTATTTTACGCGCTGGTTAACCTTCAAGGGTGTATTTTTTATGTATTGGATTTTGGGGTTATTTATAAGTGCCTTCATGTCTTGGGGTTTTGAGATGGGGTTTTCGTGTGTGTGAAGGTATTTGTAGGGAATTGCTTTTTGGTTTGGTGGTGTTGGGGATAGTCAGTTCAGAAAGAAATGTGGTTCCATCCGGTCACGTAGGTAAAGGGGTGGTTTAGGGGGTTTAAACCTCCCGCCCCCTATTAAAAGTTTGGAAAAAAAATAAAGATCGAATTACTGTAAAAATCATAAAATTACTTTAAAAACTAGAAAAATTTCAATTTTCGGTATACTACTTGTCGTTAGGTTGCGTGAAGGAAACCCGAAATTTTCCGGGAGTCCGACCTCGGAAAATAGTTTTCAAAAGGCTTCAAAAACATGTTCTGATGTAATTTTTATCTTAAACTAATATGACGTCATACATGACATCATACATCGGTCATCGTGTTTCGTTATCTGGTATTTATGTTTCGGCGACAAGATCGTCACTACTTTTTAAATTAGTTAAGGACTGATATTGGTAATGATTTCACGAAAAATAAATTATAACTGTTTGTATATTTATCTGCATACGTATAAAAAATGGAAGTGGGGAATTTGTTGATTTTGACTCAGCTTTGAAATTGCTCAGTCACTAACACCTGCTCCCTTTATGAGAACTCTATACCTACGTGCATGATTCCATCTTTTGTAAATAAGAAGGCAATATGTTCCGATTGCCTCTTAAAATGAAAGCATTAAGAAGTGTTTCAAACCATTTAGATACCAGAGTCATAATTTTCAATTTCAAACGTGAGCGGCTTTTCTCGAGAACGACCGTACCGATTTTATTTTAACCTAAGTAGTCTTTCATGGATAGCCAATTTACCTCAAATTCGGAAAATGCACGTTATATAAGAGAATTTCGGAAAATGCACGTTATAGAAGAGAATTTCGGAAAATGCACGTTATAGAAGAGAATTTCGGGAAATGCACGTTAATAGAAGATAATTTTTTAGAAATGCACGTTAATAGAAGAGAAATTCATAAAATGGCGTTATGAAAGAGAATTTCGAGAAATGCACATTACAGAAGAGAATTTCGGGAAATGCACGTTATAGAAGAGAATTTCGGGAAATGCACGTTATATATGAGAATTTCGGGAAATGCACGTTATAGAAGAGAATTTCGGGAAATGTACGTTATAGAAGAGAATTTAAGTTTTTGAAGTCGCTTTGTTAAGATGGTCGGAACAGAAGCTGTGATTTAGTAATATTAAATCACGCTGATCATTTTTGAGAAAGTAAGATTACTTAAATTTGAGTAGGTCATCGCTCATTGAAACGCAATTGTAATCAAAGAAAAACGACTACGTTCATGTTATCATTTTTAAACACCTTTATTTTACAGTGCAGTAATTTTTTTAATATACTTATGCTTAACATCCAATAAAAAAAATCTTCCCCCCGCCGTCATGTTGCACTTTTCAATATCTTTATTGACAATATTTTAGCTTTACATTTTACGCATTAGACATTTAAAACCAATTAACGACTTTCAGGCTAAGCAAATCCAATCGTCTATAATAATTAGTACTCCCCAGTAACCCCCCCCCCCCCCACGTATATAACCCGAAACCTTCACCTGAATGACGTCACAGCGCACCATCATCAAAAAACCCCAAATAACGACGCCAATGTCGGAGACTTGGCTTCATTATCCATTTCCACTGGTGCTTCGGCATTCTGCAAAGTCGCCGAGTAATTGTTGGGAGACTTTCGAGTTTCCCTTTCATGGCAATTATACACGAGCCCCATTTTCGCTAATTAATGGTTAAATGATATCGGTTTTTCCTGCTATCTCGGATCCGGAGAACCCCATGCCGATATGCTCATTAGGGACGGAAATTGGACAGAAAATGGCGCCCGGGACGGAAATCGGGAAAAAGGAAATGAAATTTGGAACTTCGTTTCCTTTTTCCTTAATGCGTTGGGGGGTGATCCGGGGGGGGGGGGGGGAGGAGGGGGAGGGGGTCTGTTTTCAAAAGCATTTGAAAAATGGATGTGTTGGATGCCCGAAATGGCTCGTGAAAACAAGTTGCAAAGTTTTTAAAGGGCTCTTTCGTGCGTATTCTTTTTGGGATTATAATGAATTTTTTGTTCGATTTTTAGAATTTAAGGGATATTAAATTTGGATATTAGTAATAAGTTTTTGTTTTTGTGGTATAAACTTTGCAAGGATCTCATAGTTAGATCAAGCCCGTCGCAGGGGGAAGCACGGTTTGGGGAGGAGGTAGCACGCCCCCCCCCCCCCCCCCCCCTCTCCCTCCAATTATCTGGAAACACTAAAAGTTGGAAATTTCAACTTTTCAACTTTAAAAAATCCCCGTGTTGGTGAAAAATTTATTCCTGAAGAATATTTGAATTATTAGCAAATGAAAGCTGGAAAATATTAGAAATTGCCCAACTTGTAAGATTACATTTAAATTAGACCTCAGAACGAATACTGCATTGGAACATGGGTGTATATTGAAAATAGCCTATGTGGTTCAGGAGACCCTAAGTCTGATGAATAAAAGAGAAATTTCTTTGAGTTTAATCACTAAATTATTTTTTGTGACAATTGCAATTTTTTTTTACAAATATTATACCCGTTTTCGACTTGGACAGCGCCCAAATTCCCCCTAACGTTGATCTTTGATACTATTTTTTCTTGCGGAAATATTCTCTATACACTATTAAAAATAGGTATCCAAAAATAGGTAAAATGTACTAATTGTTTAATACACTCGATGCTTAACCTGGGTCCGAATACATAAGTTTCAATTTTGAAAACGACATGTACTTAAAAATTATTACAGTGGATAAAAATGGATAAAAAGAGCAGATGCGAGCCTACATAGGCAGCCTTCATATATCACCTTCAATTAATATCGACAATTACAACCAAGACTTACATGGAATCGAACCCACTTCTGCAGGCACAGCTTGCTGTCCAGAGCCTTACCCGTTAAGCTACCAGGGTCACGTGAAACAGTTATAAACAGAAGCAGTATTTAAAAGGTGTGCCAAAAGAATGGGAAATAAGATAATTGCGTCGTAATAAAACAGTTTCCATTTAAGCAATCGACATCAAATACTGTGTAAGACCATCTTCTGAACAACTATTTTAAGTTTGTCAGGTCGCTTTGTTAAGATGGCTTGAACAGAAGCTGATATTAGCAATAATATATATCACACTGCCCATTTTTGCGAAAGTACGATTACATAAATTTGAGTGCTCATTTACGATACAATTGTACTCAAAGAAAAACGAGTACATCCATGTACTCATTTGTAAGCACTTTGTTTTTACAATGTACCTTTATTATTTCTAATATAAAATTTGGTGTTTGTTTGTTCATTAGTATTAGCTACAGTAGCACCTAAACAGGTGAACATATTTTATGCCCACCCTGTATAAATGTGTTAGTTATTATTTTTCAATAATAACTAACAAAACCGACAAAAATTGTGTTGGCGTCTTTTACCTCTAAAGTACAAGAATGTAAACGTGTAATTAAAATCAATTTGTAGATATATCCTTTTAAAAGGACGCATTAGAATGTAGCATTTACTATGCCCACCCACTTTGCTCATTAAGTAATTAATAACTTCCTCATTATGTCATTCCATTATTGCGAACCACGCCCTTTTTTACCTGCTCCGTACAAAAGGAAAGGTGGCATCCATAATAAAAGTTGAGCTACAGGGATGTCTGGAGCAATTATAATCAACAGAAATGTAAAGGAAAAAAATAATGAACTTGTGTCATGGTAAAAGTATTAAGGGTAAAAAAGATGTCTGTGAATGCAAAAAGAAACTCACGTTTTCGGAATTTAGGGGAAAAGGGGAAAACAAATAATGAGTTTGTATCATAGTAAAAGTTTTACGGGTATAAAAGTTGTTTGTGAATGCAAAAAGAAACTCACGTTTTCGGAATTTAGGGGGAAAGAGGAAAAAAAATAATGAACTTGTATCATAAGTTTTATAGGTAAAAAAGTTGTTTGAGAATGCAAAAAGAAACTCACGTTTTCGGAATTTAGGGGAAAAGGGAAAAAAATAATGAACTTGTATCATGTGAAAAGTTTTACGTGTAAAAAAGATGTTTGTGAATGCAAAAAGAAACTCACGTTTTCGGAATTTAGGGGAAAAGGGAAAAAAATAATGAACTTGTATCATGTGAAAAGTTTTACGTGTAAAAAAGATGTTTGTGAATGCAAAAAGAAACTCACGTTTTCGGAATTTAGGGGAAAAGGGAAAAAAATAATGAACTTGTATCATGTGAAAAGTTTTACGTGTAAAAAAGATGTTTGTGAATGCAAAAAGAAACTCACGTTTTCGGAATTTAGGGGAAAAGGGGGAAAAAATAATGAACTTGTATCATAGTAAAAGTTTCATAGGTAAAAAAGTTGTTTGAGAATGCAAAAAGAAACTCACGTTTTCGGAATTTAGGGGAAAAGGGAAAAAAATAATGAACTTGTATCATGTGAAAAGTTTTACGTGTAAAAAAGATGTTTGTGAATGCAAAAAGAAACTCAAGTTTTCGGAATTTAGGGGAAATGGGACACAACATTATAAAAAATTTGAAAATATATTTTATTGTTTTAAAACCGAAAGTTTATTTTATTTTGATTCGAACGGTAAATTGTATTTCTACGTTTAAGCAAAAAATTATTTTTTGCTAATCAATATTGAGCTTTGGTACAAGATTACCTGAATACGTAACCTTGAACTCATTTTTCTCAGTGATGACATTTTCATGTTTGATCAAGTTTAAATTGATATAAGTTAAGCTATATTTGTAAATAAATTGTACCAAATTTACTACATTGTATTAGATTAGATTAGATTTTTATATTTATATAAATTATATGTTTTTATACGGATCATGGTTCATATATACGGGTTATATGTTTTTTAAAATATTGTTCAACAAATTAATATAGTGATTTTTAACAAATATTTTTCAAAACACTTCTTTTGCGAATAATAAAAATCTGCAAAGACAGTTTGTTAAACGCATTGTTTTGTGTATAAAAATGCAAAACTATAATTTTCAGAACATATTTTATGACATATCAAAAATAAAAAAGGCAACTTTTTTGTAATTTTATTTTTAAAAAAAAGTTTGTAAATTTTTTAAAGGTTTGAACATGTGATTAATTTAATATGCTTTGCACTCACATGTAGAAAAACAACATTTTAATAAAATCTGCAAAATTAAGAAAAAAGTTAAATGGGTTTCATCAGACAATGTGAATTTGCAAGAAGTATACAACTCTTTAACAAATTCATAAAACTGTGTTCTGGCCCGTCGCACCTGCGGGGGGGGGGGGGGGGGGGGGGGGGAAACCCTGAAAGTTGGGAATTTCAACTTATAAAAACCCCGAGTTGGGAATGAATGCACGAAGAAAATTAATATTATTAACAAATGAAAGCGAGAGAAGATTAGAAATTGCCCAACTTGTAAGATTACATTTAAATTAGACATCGGAACGGACACTGCATTCATTGGAATATGGGTGCAACAAATCAATGCTTCTGAGAGAACTGTTTAATATTACCCAAAATATATATAAAAATATCAAAAATGTCGATAAGTTGGAACTGGGAATTTTCAGCACTATTGAATTGGGAATTTCGAATAGTTGAGTTGAAAATTTCGAATAGTTGAGTTGGAAATTTCGAATCGTTAAGTTGTGAATTTTTTTGTTTCAACCCCCTTTTTTTTCTCCCCCCCCCCCCCCTGCCCACCGTCCCTCCTCCAAATTTTTTTTGTGTAGCGGCAATGAATATTGTAGGTTTGAAATAACGCTAATAGTGGGGTGGGTGGAAATTAGCGATAGCTGGAGAAAGTGCAGCTCTCCAACAGGAACATTCTAGACGCTTACACCAGGCATCTGTATTATCTCAAATAAGAGTGCCCACGTATTCAATTATCGAGAAGCAATATATGACTTTTGCTCTAATAAAATTTTACTAACTTTAAAACAATTACAAATATGAACTAGGAACCAAACGTTAATGACTATTTGCAATAATATCGATATACACTCAAACCTGTTTTTGTGCGGTCTTTTTTGTGCGGTCTTTTTTTGTGCGATTTTTTTTCAATCAAATTGGAACATAATTGATTATCCGGCTACCGAGACATATACAAGTGTCTAGTGAAAAAACAGTCGTCGCAAAAACTGATCACTGGCGTCATGGTAACTGAAAAAAGTCGACTCTAAACGAGTGCGAGATGGTATCTTCAAGTGATGAAAGCGATTTTGAACCAAGTTCGCGTATTGTCAGACTACGAAGGATAATGGTTATGTGGTTATGGGTAATTAAGAATAATGGTTTCGTATGTGTAAAATAAGTACATATGTAAATAAAATATTTAAAAATGTTCGCATGTGTATTTTCTAAATCAGATTCCAAAAGGTTTGGCGAGATTACAAGTAGCTGTCTAGCCTCGTGTCTTGATTTCTTTTAAAAAAGCAATTCCTAGTTATTTCGTTAGGTTTTGAGTTATTTTCTATGTGAGACTTTTTTTATGCGGTCCCTATCCACCGCATAAAAAAATATTTTTTAATAGTGTTGCGAAAACTATTTTTTATAGCTACTCGTGAAGTTTTGTGCGAATTTCTTTTATGCGTTTTTTTTATGCGGTCCCTATCCACCGCACAAAAACAGGTTTGAGTGCACTAGTTCAATTTTCATTTAGTGATTCCGATCATTTTCGAATTAAAACCAAGTGGACAAATAAACGCACAGACACATTGGCAAACTTCCTAAAAATAAACCATAAAACATAAGTTTAACCATAAACCTTATTTTTTTATGGTTTATTTTTAGGAAGTTTGCCAATGTGTCTGTGCGTTTATTTGTCCACTTGGTTTTAATTCGAAAATGATCGGAATCACTAAATGAAAATTGAACTAGTGCACTCAAACCTGTTTTTGTGCGGTGGATAGGGACCGCATAAAAAAGAAAAATTGAAGATGTGGGTCACGTCAGATTTAACGTGCGCCAATCCAGACTAATCCCCTATTCACGGCATTATTTTTGTTGTGAAATATTGAGAACCCTCCGATCATAAGATTTCTGTGATGTTCACGATGATATTCGAACTCACAATAGAATACACGCGCACGTGGGTTCAAAAACCAGACAGCTCCACTTTTTTCTGATTTATACTTTTTCACTTATTCCTGTAAACAGAGAAATCTTCTATCAATTGGTGCAAGAGCTATAGCGATATTCAGCAATGGTTATATCGATATTCAAGAAAAGGAGCTGTAGGTATTATACGATGCAAGAAACGTACGGAGATTTTATTCCTTCCTGAATAATTTTGAAAACTGGAGCTATCTGGTTCTTGCACCCATTTAATCAAATGTTAATTTTGTTTGAAATAATAACAGAGGTGCTCTATTATTATACTTATATTCTTAAAGAAAGAGATCCAGCAAAAACTTTTTGTCAGTTGAAGTTACTTTGACTTTAAATCGAAATCGATTTCTTAAATATTCAAGAAGTGAGACTTTTCAGTGGTTAAACACGCTATCCAAAATTCTCAATTAACTTTGTCTCGCACAGCACAAGACTAAAATGGAAATCCAGTTTTTAGTGAAAACTAATTTTCGCCCATTACACAAGCATTGTGGTCACGCCCAAACTATTTTATGTTACCAAATCTCGCCAACCTCATACAAAAAAAATATATAAGGGAACTTAGAACACTGTTCAAAATAGGTACTCAAAAATATGTGAAATGTACTCATTTTTGAGTTAATTCGATGCTTATCATGGCTCCGAATAGATAGGTTTAAATTTTAAAAAATACATGTACTTAAAAGTTATTACTATGGGCAAAAATAAATAAAAAGAGCAGATGCTAACCTGTATAGGCTGCCTTCATACAGCATTTTCAATAAATATCGACAATTACAACCAAGACTGAGCGGGAATCGAACCCAGATCTGCAGGCACCGCTGCCCAGAGTCTTATTCGTGAAACTACCAGGGCTGCGTGAAGACGTAATAAACATAATTTTTAAAAAAAATGATATATCGAAAGAATGGGAAGTAAGATAAGTGAGTTGTAATAAATCAGATTCCTTTTAAGTAATCGACATCAAATAATGTGGAAAACCATCTCCTGAACACCTATTTTAAGTTTGTCAGCTCGCTTTGTTAAGATGGCTTGAACAGAAGCTGAGATTACCAATATTAAATCACACTGCTCAAGGTTGAGAATTCACGATTTCTTAAATTTGAGTAGATCATCGCTTATTTACGATGCAATTGTAGAAAACTGAGTAGGTTCAAGTACTCATTTTTAAGTACCTTTTTTTACATTGAAGGAATAAGTAAAAAAGCATAAATCTGAAAAAAGTGGAGATGTCTGTTTCTCCCACCCCCGCCTTAAATTTGTGTTTTTTATGTTTATATATTTATGCATATATATATTTTTTAATTCTCCCATTTTGATAACTTTTTGTGATACAGATCGTGTCGACTTCTAATAAAATACATTACAATTTTGATTGACTTCACTTTTCCAATGGCACGCAATCAAACAATCCCGATCAACTTTGTATCATTCTTCAGGAAACTGCACGAAACAGAAAGAAGTCCATTCCTGAAAACTCATTTTCCTCCATTACACCCACTCCCCACTAAGGGCCACACCCAAACTACCCGTCTCCAACAGGTACAGACACAGTGAAGAATACCAGCGTAATTACAACTATCAAAGAAATGCTATCCTTACACCTGATATCAAAAAGACATAACAATAAAAAAAAGGACTTCGTGTCTTCCTGCGTGTGCGTGAAGGAAAACTTCGTGACATGGGCGCTGTTGCGTGATCACGTTGCCGGACCTCTGAAGGGGCAGTGTCGGCAAACAACGACTGGAGGGGAGAAGCTGGCATCCGGTGTTTTTCCTTACTTTGCTTGATTAATTCTGTGAAATCGTCCGGGGAAATTGGTGGTAAAAATAGTATGTTAATTATGGGAGTGGTGGGGTTGGTCAATATTGGATATTCACGTGGTGAGGTTAATGAGGAAAAACAATTGGGTGCGTAAGAGCTTAGTGTTCAGCATGAACTATCCTTTAAACCCGATGACTGAACTAAACGACTTAAGTCGTTCATGAATATACAGTTTTTCTAGCAATACATATGTGTAAAAAGGTTTATAAAATAAGTCCAGGAGAATATCGAGCCTCAGTTGCTCAGTTGGTAAGGCGTTCAGCTACTAATCAGAGGATTGGTGGTTCGAATCCGGGAAATGGACTTGACATAGAAAAGTAAAAAATAGTGATCTTGCGATCGGAGGGTTGCCAGCTTCACTACAAAAATACTAGAAAGTCGTCCAGAATATCCAACAAATTATACTGGCGTGTATACGGGACTGGTGCACGATAAATCTGATCGGGGTCCAAAGTCCCGACGCCTATTGAAGGTGTTGGGTGCCAGTTCAGGTGTTTCCTCGTCATCTGACCATGGTTCTAAAATAACGAGGTGAATGTGTATTTGTTCCCGGGTCTTTCCTTCGAGATGGACTCCGAACCGTCGCCAATAGCCCACTCTAGTGCGACGTTAATTAACGAAACCAAAACATGAATTTACAGTTTTTATTGCAACACACACTGTAAAAATGACTCTTAAAATGAGTCCTTGAACATACTCGTTTGTCTTTGAGTACAATTGCGTCGTAAATGAGCTATGACGTATTTAAATTTAAGTAATCGTACTTTCTCAAAAATGAGCAGTGTGATTTACTGTTGGTAATCTCAGATTCTGTTCAAGCCATCTTAACAGAGCGACCTGACATACTTAAAATAGTTGTTCAGAGAATGGTTTTCCACAATATTTGATGTCGATTGCTTAAATGGAAATTGAGTTATTACAACTTTATTACAATTCGATTATCTTACTTCCCATTCTTTTGGCAAACTTTTTAACATTTCTTAGGTTTATAACTTCTTTACGTCGCTCTGGTGGTACAACGAATAAGGCACTGGACTGCGGTGCCAATCCGCAATCTGGGTTCAAATCCGGGTACGTCTTGGTTGTAATTCTCGATATTTATTGAAGGTGATTTATAAAGGCAGACGTTATAGGATTTTTGTGTGAAATATTGTTATCTTATATAAATTTACATTCAATAATATACATTAAAATTTAGATTCAAAAAGACAAAAACAAAATTTAACCCTCCAATGTCTAGTATTCTCACGTAGGGAACCATGTGCATAGTTCTTATAACCCCCGCTAGGTCCCTTATCTTTATAAAAATGATTGTGATAAAGGCAATCCGTTGCTTCGAGGTGTGTTGTTCTAAAACTGGATAGGAAAGTTTTCGAAGATTGTTTTGTTATTTATAAATATATATATGGCTCTACAAAAAATCCTAGCTGATACCAGAGATTGTATTTCACTATATTTTTATTTTTTTGAAAATTATTTTGTAATTACACATGATGTTGCGTATACGCTACACAACGGTTTTAATTAATTTTTTTATTAAATAGGTACTTAAGATTGTTTTGTATATTTTTTCACCGGTCCAAAGGCAAAAAGAAAACAACAAAAAATTATTTCATTAAAATAGAGAAAAAATCATGCACTATAGTGTTAAGATGGTACCGTTCCCCCTTAATGTAGAAAATAGCAAAATGTGACGTTGCTTACCAAGAGATGAATGAATACCCAAACCCACTCCTCCCCGCAAAAATACCCCCATCCCAAACAATTATCTAACCCTTTTCCTCCCTACATCCCCTAAGGGTGTTGCGGGATCGCTTTTAATAATCGAGGTGCTCGGATAACCGAGTTTTATTGATTGCAAAAAGATCCTAATGAGAAGGTATCCGTTTTGCCCGGCACTCTATTTGTAGGTGTGGTCAGAATGCGTGCCGGATAGCGTTTTCCCAGGTCTCTAATTTCCCGGACTGCGTTTACCCCTCGCAAATTGGAAAATAATTTCCCGTCGCACTTCATAATTCATGGGGTGAAGCGGTTTCGCGGAACCACCTCGGGTGAAAATATAACTGGAAGTTTTGTCAATGGGTCGACGTGTAGGTGGGATATCACAAGCTGCGTGGGATTGGTTAACTTTTTGCATCCGGGGAATGTGTGATATTTACGTTCTTTTAATGGAACAATTACGCCCCCCGTTTCTGTTCAAATTAATGAGGTATTATTTACCCTTTTTTACGTTATGCCGAATATGCAGTACTATCCGCGATCATGAATTATTGAGAAAAAATAGCTTCTTTTCAAGCCATCTTAATAAAGCGAGGTCGCTTTGTTAATTTGACAATTTTAAAATAGAAGATGGTTTTCCACATCATTTGAGAGGCCTCCGAGGCCGACCGGTTAAGGGCGTCAGCTAGGAATACGAAGGTTCCCGGTTCGATGCCAGGTGATGGACTTGACAAAGAAAAGTAAAAAAGTAGTGATCTTGTGATCGGAGCGTTGCCAGCTTTGCTACAAAAATACTAAAACAGTCGTCCAGAACATCCGCAAAAATCAACGGCATGTATACGGGACTGATGCCCACGATACATCTGATCGGGGTCCAAAGTCCCGACGTCTATGGAAGGCGTTGGGTGCCAGTTCAGGTGTTCCCTCGTCATCTGACCATGGTTCTAAAATAACGAGGTGCATGTATGAATGTGTGTGTGAATGTGTATGTATTCCCGGGTCTTTCCTTCCAGATAGACCCCGAACCGTCGCCAATAGCCCACAGTGCAGCTCTAGTGCGACGTTCATTAACCAAACCAATCCCCATAATTTGATGTCGATTGTTTAAACAGGAGTTTTCAATGACGTAAGCAATGTAAAAAATGTACTTAAAAATGAGAACATAGTCGTACTCGTATTCTTTAAGTGCAATTGCTTCGTAAATGAGCGATGACGTACTCAATTTTAAGTAATCGTACTGTCGGAAAAAACAGCAGTATGGTTAATAGTGCTAATATCAGCTTCTGTTCAAGCCATCTTAACAAAGCGACCTGATAAACTTAAAATAGTTGTCCGAAGATGGTTTTCCACATTATTGGATGTCGATTGCTTAAATAGAAACTGAGTTATAACAACTCAATTGTCTTACTTCCCATTCTTTTGGCGCACCTTTTTAACATTACTTCTGTTTATAACTTCTTCACGTCGCTCTGGTAGTACAACGTTGAGACCCTGGACCCTTTAGGTGGATATAGCAAGCGGCGTGGGATCGGTTAATGTTTAGTATTTCGTGCTTTTTATATAACAGGTACGTCCACTGATCTCTAACTGTAACTTCTGGATTGGGCAAGATATTTTGTTGACTTGAAGCCAGTTAAAGGAGTAACAACTGTGTCCCACTTTCATCGCTAACGCAATTGTTCGTACATTTTTTCATGTTAAAATAAGCCGATATGTATTGCTTTTGGCTGAGTTTTTTTTATTATCTTTTGAAATCCATTTTAAATGCAATTTGCTATTAAAATGGAAAGTCATTTGGAAGTCAAAGTGGTTAAAAAATCAAGAAAAAAAAGCTATTTGTTTGGCAATATAAAAACTAATTGTATAAGAAGAAAATATAATATTTATATTACATTTGATATTTCTACAATGCTATGGTATTGAAAAACACCATTAAATAACTTTAAAAAAATTGGGGGAAGAGTATGACTGCTTCCACATTAGCTTCAACGCGTCCATTGAGGAAACAATTTTTGAGCCTTCCAGAAGTTACAATTAGAATTCAGTGGTTATGTCCCTTACCTGTTCAAATTAAAAAGGTATTCTTTATCTTTTTTTCTTCTTCACATTATGCGCTGTTAAAAATAAGTACTCAAAAACTAGTAAAATGTACATTTGATGCTTATTATAGCTTCGAATACAAAAGCTTCATTTTTTGAAAAGACATGTACTCAAAAATGAGTTCGCGCTCATTTTGTTAACATATCACCAGTAATAGCGCTCCCGGTCAAAGAATAGGAAAAAGCATCGCGCCAATTCTTTTTTTCTTGGGGTGCAATAGCGGATGCTCAACACAATGCGACCCTTTTCTTCAAGATTGTTGTCAGTGAAAAAGCAGTTTTTATTAGAAAGGATTTTTTGTCAGTTAACCTTTCCTCCTGCTTGCCTTTTCAAATGTATACTATTATAACATAAAACACCAAAGTAATTATAATTCCTGCAACTTTCTGAATAATGGTTCGATTTTATAAGCAAACCTAAATGCTAAATATGCGAAACGCGCCAATTTTGTTAACCTATCACCACTAATCGCTCTCACGGTCGATGAATAGAAAAAAGTGTCGCGCTATTTTTTTTATTGGCGACCAATAGTAGATGCCCAACGGAAATCAATCCTTTTCTTCAAGATTGTTGTCAGTGAAAAATCTGTTTTTATTATAAAGTAATTTTTGTCAGTTAACCTTTCCTTCAAATTGCCTCTTCAAATATACACACGCTATCATAACATTAAATATCCAAATACATTTAATTCCGGCAACTTTCTGAATAAAAACTTCCCCAAACTAAGAATTCGGCAAAATTTAAAAAAAGACGAAACGAAACAAATTGTTGTATAAAACTTTTCCAACCAAATGTCGCGGATGATCTACGATTCCTAAGACAAATGACTTCACAAACTCCGTATGGGAAAAGAAACAAGTCATTCTATTAACCAATTCAATCCCAAAAGCAAATTCCTTTGGAACAAAAACATATTTTCCGGATGAAAAATCGTTCCTTGGGAACTATTAAAAGACGAGGAATTCCCGACTTTTTAACCAGCAACAATGGTTAGGATAAATAATTAAGGGGGGTCGGTTGTTCAGTGTCTGGAACAAAAATGTTATGAATTCTTTACATCAGGTTAAATCTGGCGTTGTATTAACCATTAATTTTAGATGTGCCTGGAATTGCTATCTCCTGTTAAATGTATTGATATTTATAGAAGTTGGATAGGTTTTTAATTTGTGGATTGCCACTATCTAATTTTTATAGTGTATATTTACTTTTTCCGAAAGTTTATTGGGCCACCGTGGCCCAGTGGATTAAGACGTCATTTGGGAATCAGACGGTTCCTGGTTCGATCCTGTGCGAAGGACTTGACAATGAAAAGTAAAAAAGTAGAGATTTTGTGATCGGAGGGTTGCCAGCTTCGCTACAAAATACTAGAAAAGTCGTCCTGAACACCCACAAAAATTATTGGTGTGTATACGGGACTGGTGCACGATAAATCTAATCGGGGTCCAAAGTCCCGGCGTCTATTGAAGGCGTTGGGTGCCAGTTCAGGTGTTGTCCTCGTCATCTAACCATGGTTTAAAAATACGAGGCATCGTTCCCGGGTCTTTCCTTCGAGATAGTCCCCGAACCGTCGCCAATAGCCCACTCTGCAGCTCTAGTTCGACGTTGATTTACAAAAACAAGCAAACTAAACTATGTTTGGGTTTTGGATAATGAACGTCTCACTACAGCTGTAAAGTGGGTACTTCCGACGATTCGGGGCCTATTTTGAAGGATAGATATAGGAACGATGCCTTGTATTTTTAAACCATGGTCAGATGACGAGGACAACACCTGAGCAACACCTGGTTATTGCTGAGCTGACAACCGATGCAATCTCAATAGGCGTCAGTACATTGGACCCCGATCAGATTTATCGTACATCAGTCCCGTGTACATGCCAGTGTAATTTGTCGAATGTTCTGGGTGACTTTCTAGTATGTTTGTAGTTAAGCTGGCAACCCTGCTATCACAAAATCACTACTTTTTTTTACATTTCTTTGTCGAGTCCATCTCACGGACTCGAACTAGCAATCCCCTGATCACCAGCTGAACTATTTATCCATTGGGGGCAACTGGGGGCCCACGAACTTGTGGATATGATTTGCTTTGGCATTTAGTCTATTCACAATCCGTCATTGAACTCAGGTGTTGTCCTCGTCATCTGACCATAGTTCAAAATTACTCCCGGAATCCTTTGTCGAGTCCATCGCACAGGCTCGAACTAGCAATCCTCTGATTACCAGCTGAACGTCTTTATCCACTGGGCCACTGGAGGCCCCAACTATGCCTGGGAATAAAATCACTAAGACTTATTTCTTCGAAAAGATCTTAAAAAAAAATCATTCATTCCTACAAAAAATCATCAACATTGAAAATAATAATTTATATACATCGAATACCATACCATACTGCACAGATATGCTGAAAATATTTTGTTCAGCATTTTAAATTTTGCAAAGTTATAACGAATTTTGGAAATTCCTTATTACATAAATATATCTACTAAATTTAACTAATATAAGTAAAGTACTATATATATTATGATTTAAGCTTTCAAATGATCTCTTATCCTTATATTAGAGAACAAAGAACTTAACACATCTACGTACAAAAGACAGTGATGGATATTATTTTCAATAGTACGAGTATAAAATTATTCAAATTAAAAAGAGGCAAATTATGAAGGTTAATTGTTTAGAAATAACGCATATATAAACTGTTTTGGTAAATTGGTAATTGAAGGGTTTGCTGCATAGCAAAAAGAATGTAGTTCTAACCTAGGGGAATTTGGATTTACATGTACTATCTTGTGGTTAAAAAAAACTTGTTTGTTTGGTGCAAGAAAGATGTAGCTCCAATCGTTAGTTCTCGAATTTCTCAATAGATGACAACGCAACAGATGAGCCGGACGTTACAGAGGGGGAGTGTGATGATTAAACATTTTATTTTCTGTTTTTAAAGCCAAGTTGTATGCTATATTTCAATTGAAGTTTTCTTTAAACAAAATAATATTACAGTAAATTGTATTTTTTGTGTGTGATTTTTTTTTTTCATAGAGGTAGACAGAGCATTTATTTGGTTGCAAGAAAGAGATAGCTCCAACAATCCAACATGTGCCACGTCATCTGGAAGATATATTTTTGAAGGAAAATACTGTCATTATGTAGGAACAATTAAGAAGATTGATCAAAAAGAATATCTTCACACAACTTGGAATTTTGAATTTTCAAACGTTTTTCACTGTTTTCTGGGAACTTGAATAATTGGAGCTACCTCCTTTTTACAGCAAACCCTTCAATTGTTCATCAATTTTATTTTTATTTTTTTATATATTGTATATGATTTCTCTAGTTTTAAAACCGGATAACAGTTTTTCGATTTTCAGTTTGTAACATTTATTTTTAGGTTTCTGCAGATCAATCAGAATGTGAAGTCTTAACATTAAAAAGCAGCTAGACGCTATTCATTTTGCGGTGTGAACGAAAGTAGCTGTTGGTTGCAAAACCAGATAAGTAAAGAAATCAGTTTAAAAAAACATATCATGATGCGCGTAGGCTACTGCTCACTGATTGCAGCACAGTAATCGAGCTACACCCCACAGTTTGATTGCAAAATGAGATAGAACCAAAAAAAAAAATGTCTCAAAGTAATACTTATACAGAGCTAAAATTTGGTTAAGACCTGTGTCTATCTAATAGCAATGTGCAAAGAAAAGGAGATAAAATTGTTCCATAAATAATGCAATTAATTAGTTTTTTTTTCTCTTAAAATATTTGTGAAAAGTAATCTAATTTGAAACTAAAGGGATCATATTTAAAATCAGAGTTTTGCTTAAGTATATTGTAATTGAAGGAATAAAACCCTCACTGTGCACACTGTTAAAAATAGGTACTTAAAAATAAGTAAAATTTACTCATTTTTGATTACATTCGATTATTATCATAGCTCCGAATACGTAAGTTTAATTTCTGAAAAAGACATGTACTCAAGAATGAGTAAAATGAATAAAAAGAGCAGTTGTTTGCCTACATAGGCTGCCTTCATAAATAATTTTCAATAAATTTCAAATATTACAACCAAGACATACCAGGAATCGAACATAATCCGTCTAATTGATGTCGTCCGCTCCTTAGTTCAGAGCCATATCCATTGTACTACGAGAGCTGCATGAAGAAGTTATAAACATAAGTAATGTTAAAAAAGTGTGGCAAAAGAATGGGCAGTAAGATAATTGAGTTGCAATAACTCAGTTTCCATTTAAGCAATCGACATCAAATCATGTGGAAAACCATCTTTTGAACAACTATTTTAAGTGTGTCAGGTCGTTTTGTTAAGATGGCTCGAACAGAAGCTGATATTATCACTATTAAACCATACTGCTCACTTTTGCGAAAGTACGATTACTTCAATTTAATTACGGTATCGCTCATTGACAATACAATTGTACTTAAAGAATACGAGTACGACCATGTACTCATTTTCAAGCAAATTTTTTTTATATTGCATACGTCACTGAAAGCTTCGCTTGGCCCCCTCCCCACCCCAAATATATATATATATATATATATATATATATATATATATATATATATGTATATACTTCCTTTTTTACCATCCATCCTGAAATTGCCCGTCATTGGGAACAGATGTAGTATAGGACATTTGGCGCGGGTTTTTTTTGGGCGACGAAAAATCGCCGTTAAATAGCATAGGGACGACGAAAAATAGTATAGGGTTGCCAGATTGAAAGTCGCCACAAGAATCGGAAAATACCAACAATATCAGGTGCGGTTGTCATACTATAAATTTATCGCCCCTTTAAAACACGCCAAAAAAAACCTCGCGCGCCAAATGTCCTATACTACATCTCTACCCATCATTGTAATTCCAATTAAAAACCCACCACCACGGCGATATTTTCCGGAAAACAGGAAAAATCCCAAGCATCCAGAAATGATTTTCCGGTATTCACGGCTCAGGAGAACCGCGGTTCCCGTTTTCTTTTTTCTTTCTCTCTCTCTCCAGACATCGAGTGGGCGACCACAGTCGTTTACGCATTTATGCGTGTCTGTCGTTGCCTTGGCAACGGCGAGGCTGGGGAGTCATACCATCCCATCCCAAAATGGGCACGAAAATAAAATAAAGGGACGGCGATCTTTCTTTTTATTGGATTTATCCCGCAACCAACCAATTATCCGGCATGCCCCCCTCTCTGTATCTGGATATCGTCTGCTCGTAGTCACCCCTTGTCACGTGATATGGTGCTGTAACTTTTATTACCGATATTGAGCCCAACCCCCCCATATATTACTGGGAAAGGTACTGCTGATAGAAAAGATTTCCTATCAGCAACTACATAAGGTAGGCGCTTAGGACGCGAAAGGGGAACAAGATGGACAATTATTGATTTGTATTCCTTTTTGTTTTGTTTTTCCCAAGGGATCGGATTTTGAATAACCCTACAGAGGCCACGATGCGCGATCCAAGGCGAATTGAACTGGAGGTAAGACGAATTGGGAAGATTCTTATTGAAATGACATCACTTAATAAGAATTATTGAAATGACATCACTTAACTTAGAAAACCGTCACTTATTACGCCTGCATGAACTAACAAATAATCTATTCAATTAGATGATTTCGCTCATGGGTTCAAAAGGGTGTCCAGATGTTAGAGTAGTTGTTGGTTTATTTCTAATAATGTTAATGGACCGTTTGGGGAAGTAAGAAATAAATTGTTTTACGTCGACTGAAAAGATTCATTAAAATAACACAATATCTTTCTGCTGTGCAATATGTAAATATATTTATATGTTAAGATGATCGTTTCTTATTTTATTCTGGTCGAATATGAGACTGTCCATGGCAGGGTGTAATGAAAAAAAAGCGGATCAAATCGCTATGCGTAGCAGGATATGTGACGGCCCCTAACAAGAATACTTTATCCCAGTTCTAATCTTTCAAATTTCGTCCCACCTCAAATTCGATTCGCCTTGGACTGGGCCTCTCAGACCGCTACAAGGTTAATGTTACAATTGTGCTGCACTGTTATAAATGCGTACTTGAAAATTAATAAAATGTACTCATTTTTGAGTACATACGATGCCTATCATGGCATTATATTTAATTGAAAAAGACATGTACTCAAAAATGAGTACAATGAGTAAAAATGAACATAGATGTTTGCCTACATAGACTGTATTCATAAATCCCTTCCAATAAATATCAACAATAACCCAGATCCTCAGGCACCACAGTCCAGTACCTTTAACCTTAAAACTACCAAGGTGACTTGGAAAAAGTTATAAACAAAAGAAATGTCAAAAAGGTGTGTCAAAATAATGGGAAGTAAGATAATTAAATTGTGATAACTCAGTTTCCCTTTAAGTAATCGACATCAAATAATGTAGAAAACCTTTTTCTGAACAACAATTTTTAGTTCGTCAGGTCGCTTTTTTTAATATGGGTCGAACAGAAGCGGAGATGAGCAATATTAAATAACACTGTTCATTTTTGAGAAAGTACGGTGGCCTAAATTTGAGTACGTCATTGCTCATTTACAATGCAATTGTAATCAAAGAAAAATAAGTAGGTTCATGTTCTCATTTTCAATTACCTTTTTTCTTATAATGTACTCAAATGTGCTATTAGGAACAGTTCTGTCTTTCGTCAAGGGCAGACTCTATCATACTGTTTAATAATTTTGAATTTTTTTGTTGATGTTTTAAACACACTGTATAAAAAAAGGTACTTAAAAATGAGTACTTCATCATACTTATTTTTCGTTGAGTACAATTACATCGTCAATGACATACTGAAATTTAAGCAACCGTACTTTCTAAAATTTGAGCAGTGTGATTTAACATTACTGATTTCAGCTTCTCTTCAAGCCATCTTAACAAAGCGACCTGACACACTTAAAATAGTTCTTCAGAAGATGGTTTTCCACATCATTTGATGTCGATTGCTGAAATGGAAACTGAATTATTACAATTCAATTATCTTACTTCCAATTCTTTTTGGCACACCTTTTTAACATTTATTCTGTTTATAACTTCTTCACGTCGCCCTGGTAACTTAACGGATTAGACTGTGGACAGCGGTTCTGCAGACCCGGATTCGATTCCCCGTAAATCTTGGTTGTAATTGACGATATTTATTGAAAGTGATTTATGAAGACAGCCTATGTAGGCAAACTACAGCTCTTTTCGTTCATATTTACTCATTGTACTCATTTTTGAGTACATGTCTTTTTCAAAAATTAAACATGTATTCTGAGCTATGATAAGCATCGACTGTATTCAGAAATGAGTATATTTTTTTATTTTTTGAATACCTATTTTTAACAATGCAGTGTCACACTCTGACAATCAAAACATTTTGGACCATAAGGATTTACCTACGCTTCAGTTCGACTTATTGAATTAAAAATATTAAAAAAAAAATTATACTAATCTTTAAAAATAATTCGCGATACTTGAAAATTAAATCAGTATAAATACAAAAATCATAAACGGAAAAGCATCGCGCTACCCAGCGACGAAAAAAGAAAAAGAATTATAAATTCTAGGATGAGATGATATTAAATGCCCTGGAAATTTATAATGAGGAGAAAATTCCTTTTAATAATATGCAAAGCATTTCAGTGTAACTCTGCAGCTCTACGGGGATAGCAATGGAAGCATTCAAAATATGCTAAACACGTTTTGGAGCCTAAATTAAATTTTAATAGAAATTGAATGAATTACAAGACACTGGGGCCTATGGTTCGCTTGTGTGGGTTTGTGAAAATAAGGCATTATCCTTTGTTGGAAAGCCTACTGTGAAATCCAATTATGTGGAGCTACTCTAAATTAGTAAATGAGATTTTGAGGAACGCTAAACAAAATTTCATTTTTAAGGGTAGACAATAAGGTTTTCATATTGCAGACTCTAGCGATATTTTGTTGTCTGTTCAAAAGGTAAAGGTATATTGTTTATGTAAATGTAATTTGCCTGTCTGGGTTTTAATCATATTTTTTAAAAAAAATATATAAATTTGGTATTGGCTAGTGGTACAAATTTCTAATGAAATATATATATTTTTAAAAATTTTGTTTAAATTTTCTAAATATCTTACATCGAAACGCCAAAATGTATAATATACGTTGAAAACAACATTATAGATTTTTGAATAATTCACTTTTTCTTATATATTGGATTATTATTTTCTTATATATATATATATATATATATATATATATATATATATATAAAAATTCCTTTGACGAGTTTTAACAAGTTAATCAGTGTTAAAATTCAGTTTGTTTTACATGATTTCTTATGTTTACAGTTATGTATTCATTGAGCGAGTAACTCAAAATCATACTATTTGTTAGAAGTATAGTGATCATCATGTATAATATTTATAATCTAAGTCATTGTAATCAATACCCGTATATCTCAAGGGAGAAGTAGGGTTAAATAAATATTATTATATTTACATTTAAATTTACAATGTGTGAAGTTAAACAAACATAAACATATATTTTTGAGTATGCTTCATAAAGTTGCCAAAGAAAAGTTATATTAAATGTAAACAAAAGATTTGTTTGCAGCTTGATAAATTAAAGGTTATTTTCATGAAACAAGTTGGGAAGTGTGACTTTCGGTATGGGTATAACTAACACGCCTCTTTTTTTAAAATTTTCGCTATTCAGCACATTTTAAATATTTAAATGATAACTATTACCTTACATTGAAGAGAACAATGTCGTAAATATATCGCCGGCTTAATTCACATATCAAGTTACACTAAACCCCGATTCAGACGAAAACTGCTTGGCGACGAAATTCGAGCTTCGAAATCACGTGACTCTTTAATCCAATCCCTCGCCTACACTCTAAGTTCATGTATAACAATCACTTTTAGTTTTTTAAACAATTCCATATTTTGAAGTGAATCGTTTGACCCCTAGAGAATACCAGATTTCCCTCATGCAACTCAACAAGAAGTATTATACTAGACATTGAAATTTCTCTAGTTTTTTAAAGTATTTTTATTATTTATACAGTTCTTTGATTTTTAATTATTTTTTTTTACTTTTAATGGGTGGGGTTCGAACCCCCCGTCGGACCGTGGGTATTTGGGGGGAGTCTGACCCCCACAATATTCTGGAAACCCTGAAAGTTGGGAATTTCAACTTCTAAAAATCGCGAATTGGGAAAATTTATGCTCGAAGAAAATTAATATTATTAACAAGTGAAAGTTAGAGAAGATTAGAAATTGCCCAACTTGTAAGATTACATTTAAATTAGACATCAGAACGGACACTGCATTCATTGGAATATGGGTGCTATAAACCAATGCTTGTGAGAGAACTGTGTAATATTACCTAAAATATATATTAAAAAGATTAAAAAATGTCAATAAGTTGGAACTGAGAATTTTCAGCACTGTTGAGTTGGGAATTTCCAATAGTTGAGTTGGAAATTTCAAATCGTTAAGTTGGGAAATTTTTTGTTTCAACCACCCCCAAACTATTTTTTGTGTAACGGCATTGGTTGAGAGCCGCTACCTTAGAGAATTAAATTAAATCTCACATTATTACAAACTCATCTAAAAAAAATTGAAAAGATTGTAATACCCCCATCCTTTTAATACAGTTCCACTCCTCAATAAATGTAACCTATATTGTCATTCAAAATACGACGAACAATTCGATATCTTCAATATTCGCTCGCCTGGACATTGCAACACGTAGGTCGTGCAATGACTGAATATTGAACCTTTGCAGTCCCAGAGGTCCATATTATATCCAGTATATATATATCCAGTCTAGATAGATAGATACCAGTGATGGAATGGAGGGAAATCAGATTTTGCGTCAATTTACTACTGCAGGGGGAATCTGGCAACGAGAGAAGTGATGGTTGAGGGCGCCGCCTAGGGGAATTAGCGATAACTGCTCGAGACGTCGCTTTTGTCGTTTTAGGGAATCTAGAGACCAGACAATGGGGGATGAAATCTGTTTAGTTTAGAAGGGGAAGTGATGTTTATTTGGTTGATTAAAATAGGGAGACTTAATGTCTGTTGTTATATATGTTTTAATTTTTAAGATATTTTCGGAGAATTTGATATTTTTAACGTTTTGCACTCTGGATTTGACTCTCATTCTCATGTTCTATTTTTCTCCTCTTCAAGTTGAACGAGAACTGCATGTTCTAGAAGACAAAAAACGCCATTTTTTTTCGTTATTTTGTTCTTTACCTGAAATAAGGCCCGCTGTGGCTGAGTGGTTAGAGTACCAAGCTCATAATCGAAGGGTTGTGGTTTTGAACCTCGAATTTGAGAGCCAGAAAAAAACGTATGTCAACCATTTAAAAATGTGTGGGATGAGAACCAGTGGTTTCCATAGTAACCACATGTGCGTAATAGTAATTTCCATAGTAACCGCATGTGTGTAACAGTAATTTCCATAGTAACCACATGTGTGTCATAGTAATTTCCATAGTAACCACATGTGTGTAATAGTAATTTCCATAGTAACCACATGTGTGCCATAGTAATTTCCATAGTAACCACATGTGTGTAATAGTAATTTCCATAGTAACCACATGTGTGCCATAGTAATTTCCATAGTAACCACATGTGTGTCATAGTAATTTCCATAGTAACCTCATAAAGCGTAGAGGGCAATATTGGTGCATAGCGAAAATGTTATGTTAATTTGTAAATGACAGTGAACAATTCAAGGGTCACGCTCACCGAGAATTGTGCAAAGAAATTATTTATTTTCTTGCCCTTGGGATTTTTGTTAAAATCTGTCAAAATTTGGATAATTGTTTTGCTAATAAAGTAAATATGTTTAGCTTTGTAAGCCTGATGTGTTCAAAATGGGAATTGGATGCTTTAAATATTGTTCCATTGATTCTTTATAACGACCCATTGCTGTTTAAACTTTTGTAAATATCTGATAAAAAAACTCTGCAAAAAATTAGTAGCCATATATTGATGACTAAACTGTAAGAAAAAGGTACTTAAAAATGTGTACCTGAACGTACTCGTTTTACTTTGAGTACAATTGCATCGTCAATGAACGATGACGTACTCAAATTTAAGCAACCGTATTTTCTCAAAAATGAGTAGTGTTATTTAATATTGCTAATTTTTGCTTCTGGTCAAACCACCTTAACAAAGCGACCTGACGCACTTAAAATAGTTGTTCAGAAGATGGTTTTCCACATCATTTGATGTCGATTGCTTAAATATAAACTGAGTTATTATCACTTAAATATCTTACTTCTCATTCTTTTGGCACACCTTTTTAACATTTATTTTGTTTATAATTTCTTCACATCGCCCTGGTAGTACAACGGATAAGGTATTGGACTGCGTTGCCTGAGGATATGTGTTCGATTCCAGGTAAGTCTTAGTTGTAATTTTTAATATTTATTGAAAGTGATTTCTGAAGGTAGCCTATGTAATCAAACAACTGCTCTTTTTATTCATTTTACTCAATTTTTTAGAACATGTCTTTTTCATAAATGAAACTTGTGTATTTGGAGCTATGATAAACATCGAATGTAATCAAAAATTAGTTCAATTTTACTTATTTTTGGGTATCTAATCTTAACAGTGTTGAAAACGACAATAGCCCAATTGCGACCGAAGGGTGCCCAATTGCGGTTTACCATATTCTCAAAGAAGAAAACATTTGTTTAACGCCCAGACAAAAAGTTGCCATGGGCCGCAATTGGAACTTTCCGTCGAAAACACAATTTAAAATTAAAAAAATATTTGTTACTCAACTAAAAATGTTAGGAATTAAAGAGCTCACACTCAAAATATCCTGTTTGGTCTAACTAAATACAGTAACAAATCATGTTTGTTTATATTTTTACGTAATATCCGACGCTAACTGCTACGAACTGTTGCTTGTACAACATATGTGCTAGCACTAACGGTTTACGGTGCCTCAGACACTATCGGTGATCCAGTCACCTCTTTACTCAACTAGTGTTTAACACATATACACTGTGAACATTGGTGTATCGTCAGTATTGGACTAATACTTATGAACTGTCAACTGTCAGACAGACAATACCAATACGTGAACATTGATCTAAATGATGTACAGTCTCGTGCTCACGCTGACAAGTTTGATTAGTTTTTAAGTTTAATTTCTTTAAGTTTTTTATGTACATTTACAGATGGTTGGGGAAACCAGTGTTCTTGATATAATGCACACATATTTCATGTTGTAATTCATTGAGCGAGTAGATCAAAATCATACTATTTGTTAGAAGTGTAGTGATCATCATGTGTAATATTTCTAATCTTTGTCATTGCAACTGATACCCGTATATCTCAAGGGAGAGGTCGGGTTAAATAAATATATATATTTTTATGTTGCTCTTCCGAAAATACAAATACCGGCATTTTTCAATAAGAAGAGGAATGTGCATGATTGTGACATATGCATATGCCTCAATTCTCCAATGCAATGCCTGTTCACAATACACAAGATGCTCGTTTTAAATCCTGCTTTTCAATACAATTCCAATTACCAAACAACAACACACTCTCCGAGAAATCCCCATCTTGAAACATTCACCCACAAACACACACCGAAATATTACAATTATTTTCGAGTCCCCCCAAAGAATCCAAAATCCAATTTATCGTCGCTCCCAGAAGGAATGCATCGACCACAAATTACCGAATTTACTTAAGTTGTTGGGAGAAAAGCCATTTCCACAAGTTTGCTTTAGGTATTTCCCAATTAATTTGGGCATGCGGCGACTGTTGTTCGAAGAGGCGGAGCTGCAGAAACTAAAAAAAAGCAGACTTCGTCCAACCAACATCGAGTCCCAGGGGAACCTTCCAACAAGGGTTGGGGGAGGTATTCCCCATTGGGGGAGGTCAGGGAAAGGACAATAGTTCCGGCGAGTTAACCGTAACCGCGCACTGATCGAATTAAGATCGAATTTTGGGGGATGTTCGGCGAACTAACTGCCCTATCCGGTATTTGATCTTAAACAATGGTCCTCGGAATGTCTGTTGATCAGTTCTTGGGAAAGGAACCAACCTGAAGGGGGTTGCTGGTCAGGGCCGAAGTTAGGCGTAGGCTGCAGCCTAGGGGTCCACATTACACACCATAAAAAGCAAAAAAAAAAAGCACACAAAGCAAAACTTTACAGAAAACAAGAAAAAACCAAATATATCATCTGCATCAAAGTTTTGATACTTTAAAAGGCTTTAATTATCTAAAAATAGTACAACATTTTATTTTGGTGGTAGGGTGAATGTACCAATTACCGGCCATTTAAAACCAATTTAAGACCAATTTACGACCAGTTAAGACCAATTTACGATCAGTTAAGACCAATTTACGACTAGGTAAGACCAATTTGCGACCAGTTAAGATTAATTTACGACCAGTTAAGACCAATTTATGACTATTTAAGACCAATTTATGACTAGTTAAGACCAATTTGCGATCATTTAAGACCAATTTACGACCAGTTATGACCCATTTACGACCATTTAAGACCACTTTACGACTAGTTAAGACCAATTTATGACCATTTCAGACAAATTTACGACCAGTTATGACCATTTCAGACCAATTTACGACCAATTAAGACCAATTTACGATCAATTAAGACCAATTTACAAATAGTTAAGACCAATTTGCGACCAGGGTCAAACGTGGGATTGCTAAATTCACAATAGACAGTAAAATGAAATTTACCTAAATTTTAATAGCCTTTGAGTAACACTGTTTGAAGAACCTTTTAAAAACATAATGAAATGCAGTATGTTTTAAGTAATTTATTAAATGGTCGGTAATTTTTACATGGTCAGTAACTGGTGCACTGACCCTAGTTATATTTTTATTTACCGTGTAAGCTTACCATGTTTTCTATTTATAACTCATCATTGACTCAGGGCCTTTTTATTATTTGTCACATAGGGCCTTCTTTAGGGCCTCGTACTTGAGTTAAAGCCAATCTAATTTTTAACTCACCGTTATATTTGATTTATTGATTTTAAATGTCATAAAAAGGAGCATTTTTTAGGACAAATCGGAGAAAGTAAAAATTTAATTTTAAATTTGTCGTTAATACCTTTTAACTTATGACGGCGGGAAAGACTTCCAAAACCTTTAGTACACGGTTAAAAATAAGTGTTCAAAAATAATTAAAATGCACTCATTTTTTAATATATTCGATGCTATGAATACATACGTTTCAATTTTGAAAAAGACATGTGCTTAAAAATTAGTACAATGAGTAAAAATGAAAAAAAGAGCAGATGCTAGCCTACATAGGTTGCCTTCATAAATCACTTTCAATAAATATCGCCAATTAAAACTAAATTTACCGGGAATCGAACCCACATCTGCAAGCACAGCTGTCTAGAGTCTTATCTGTTAAGCAAAGAGCGACGTGAAGAAATTATAAACAGTAGTAATGTTAAAAAGGTGTGCAAAAAGAATGTCAAGTAAGATGATTGAATTATAATAACTCAGTTCCCTTTTAAGAAATCGACAACAAATTGTGTGAAAACCCATATTCTGAACAACTATTTTAAGTTTTGCAGGTCGCTTTGTTACGATGGCTTGAACAGAAGCTGATATTACCAATATTAAATCACACTGCTCATTTTTGAGAAAGCACGATTACTTAAATTTGAGTACGTCATCGCTGCAATGCAATTGTACTCAAAGAAAAACGAGTAATGTCATGTACTCATTTTCAAGCACCTTTTTTTTACAGTGAATGGTAAGACAAAAATGTTAATTACCGAATGGTTTAAAATTCGCAAAAAAAAATCAAAGAATAAAAAAACGAGTTAAATTATCCATACTAACGTTAATCATATTCCAGCTAAAAACACCCTCCAATCCGAAATGGAAATGGAATCTGGATAGTTCGAAATGTGAGCTCTGCAAAAAAAACCGTTGCAATTAAACGCTTCGTTACCTTAATGACCAGCATAAAAACAATAAGACGAGATATAAATTAATGAGACGGGCCCGACTTCGTTTAAAAACACCCCCCTAAAAACTCGACGAAGTACATCCAGTGGTTCCTTTCAGCGAAACTCGGGAATGGGAATACTTTTTACAAAGGGAACAGGACGTTAATTTCGTTAAGCGAAATTTCATTGCGCCGTTCCGGGACTTGGAATTGGCTTGTTTTTGAGGCCGGAAGAAATGGCTCAGTCTTGGCGTAGGAAAGAATACGGGAAATCGAGTTAAAGAAGTATTTGAAGGTTTTTTTTATATGTCTTGGAGCCAATCAATATTTGGTTTGTGTTTTGGTCAGAAAATCAATTGGTTCTTTTTTTTTCGTGTGTCTGAAGAGACGTTTGGTTATTGGATCTAATGGGGTTTGTCGTTTTGATGTTTTTTTTTATTTGAGACATATCAACAGTAAAGTCGATTCTGATGTTAAGAAATAAATGCATTTGAGATCAGTAACAGACATATGTGAAAAAGATGCTAGATGAAGTAAAAGATAATTTTTTCTATGAAAAGACCTTATAATAAGCTTTTATTAATTACTAAACATTAAATTTTACTTAAATGTAAATTAAAAATGAACTCTATCAATGGGTAATGATGAACTAAAAATGAAGAGACGTTTCGTTATTGGACCTAATGGGGTTTGTCGTTTTGATGGTTTTTTTATTTGAGACATATCAACAGTGAAGTCGATTCTGATGTTAAAAAATAAATGCATTTGAGATCAGTAACAGACAAATTTGAAGGAGATGCGAGATGAAGTAAAAGATAATTTTTTGCTGTGAAAAGACCCTTTAATAAGCTTTTATTAATTACTACTAAACATTAAATATTACTTAAATGTAAATTAAAAATGAATTCAATCAGTGAGTAATGATGAACTCAAATCAATGGGTTCTTTTTTTGTTGTGTCTGAAGAGATGTTTGGTTATTAGATCTAATGGGGTTTTGTCATCTTGATGTATTTTTTTTATATTTGAGACATATCAACAGTAAAGTCGATTCTGATTTGAAGAAATAAATGCATTTGAGGTCAGTAACAGACAAATTTGAAAGAGATGGAAAATGAAGCAAAAGATAATTTTTGCTATGGAAATACCCTTTAATAAGCTTTTATTAATTACTACTAAACATTAAATTTTAACTAAATGTAAATTGAAATGAACTCCATCAATGGGTAATCATGAACTCAAATCAATGGGTTCTTTTTTTGTTGTGTCTGAAGAGACGTTTGGTTATTGGATCTAATGGGGTTTGTCGTTTTGATGTTTTTTTTTACTTGAGACATATCAACAGTAAAGTCGATTCTGATGTTAGAAATAAATGCATTCGGGATCAGTAACAGACAAATTTGAAAGAGATGCAAGATGAAGTAAAGATAATTTTTTTTATATGAAAAAACCTTATAATAGGCTTTTATTAATTACTAAACATTAAATTTTAATTAAATGTAAATTAAAATTAACTCTATCAATGGGTAATTATGAACCTAAATAAATGGGTTCTTCTTTTTCTTGTGTCTGAAGAGACGTTTGGCGTATGGTTATTGGATATAATGAGGTATGTTGTTTGGATGGGAATCTCTTTTTTTTAGACATATTAACAACAAAGTCGATTCTGATGTTAAGAAATAAATGCATTCGAGATCAGTAACAGACAAATTTGAAAGAGATGCAAGATGAAGTAAAATATAATATTTTGCTATGAAAAGCCCCTATAATAAGCTTTTATTAATTACTAAACATTAAATATTACTTAAATGTAAATTAAAAATGAATTCAATCAGTGGGTAATGATGAACTCAAATCAATGGTTTTTTTTTCTTGTGTCTGAAGAGACGTTTGGTTATTGGATCTAATGGGGTTTGTCGTTTTGATGCTTTTTTTTACTTGAGACATATCAACAGTAAAGTCGATTCTGATGTTAAGAAATAAATGCATTTGAGATCAGTAACAGACAAATGTGAAAGAGGTGCAAGATGAAGTAAAAGATAATATTTTGCTATGACTTTTATTAATCACTAAACATTAAATATTACTTAAATGTAAATTAAAAATGAATTCAATCAGTGGGTAATGATGAACTCAAATCAATGGTTTTTTTTTCTTGTGTCTGAAGAGACGTTTGGTTATTGGATCTAATGGGGTTTGTCGTTTTGATGCTTTTTTTTACTTGAGACATATCAACAGTAAAGTCGATTCTGATGTTAAGAAATAAATGCATTTGAGATCAGTAACAGACAAATGTGAAAGAGGTGCAAGATGAAGTAAAAGATAATATTTTGCTATGAAAAAACCCTATAATAAGCTTTTATTAATTACTCAACATTGAATATTACTTAAATGTAAATTAAAAATGAATTCAATCAGTGGATAATGATGAACTCAAATCAATGGGTTCTTTTTTTGTTGTGTCTGAAGAGACGTTTAGTTATTGGATCTAATGGGTTTTGTCGTTTTGATGCTTTTTTTTTTACTTGAAACATATCAACAGTAAAGTCGATTCTGATGTTAAGAAATAAAATCATTTGAGATCAGTAACAGACAAATGTGAAAGAGATGCAAGATGAAGTAAAAGATATTTTTTTGCTATGAAAAGCCCCTATAATAAGCTTTTATTAATTACTAAACATTAAATTTTAATTAAATGTAAATTAAAATGAACTCTGTCAATGGATAATTATGAACTTAAATCAACGGTTTATTTTTTTGTTGTGTCTGAAGAGACGTTTGGTTATTGGATCTAATGGGGTTTGTCGTTTTGATGTTGTTTTTTTTATTTGAGACATATCAACAGTAAAGTCGATTCTGATGTTAAGAAATAAATGCATTTGAGGTCAGTAACAGATAAATGTGAAAGAGATGCAAAATGAAGTAAAAGATATTTTTTTGCTAAAAAAAGACCCTTTAATAAGCTTTTATTACTTACTACTAAACATTAAACTTTAATTAAATGTATATTGAAATGAACTCTATCAATGGGTAATAATGAACTTAAATCAATGGTTTCTTTTTTTCTTGTGTCTATAGAGACGTTTGGTTATTGGATCTAATGGGGTTCATCGTTTTGATGTTTTTTTTTATTTGAGACATATCAACAGTAAAGTCGCTTCTGATGTTAAGAAATAAATGCATTTGAGGTCAGTAACAAATAAATTTGAAAGAGATGGAAGATGAAGTAAAAGATAATTTCTTGCTACAAAATGACCCTTTAATAAGCTTTTATTAATTACTACTAAACGTTAAACTTTAATTAATGTAAATTGAAATGAACTCTATCAATGGGTAGTGATGAACTTAAATCAATGGTTTCTTTTGTTATTGTGTCTAAAGAGACGTTTGGTTATTGGATCTAATGGGGTTTGTCGTTTTAATGTTTTTTTTTATTTGAGACATATCAACAGTAAAGTCGATTCTGATGTTAAGAAATAAATGCATTTGAGGTTAGTAACAGATAAATTTGAAAAAGATGCAAGATGAAGTAAAATATAATTTTTTTGCTATAAAAAGACCCTTTAATAAGCTTTTATTAATTACTACTAAACATTAAACTTTAATTAAATGTAAATTGAAATGAACTCTATCAATAGGTAATTATGAACTTAAATCAATGGTTTCTTTTTTTCTTGCGTCTGAAGAGACGTTTGGTTATTGGATCTAATGGGGTCTGTCGTTTTGATGGGTTTTTTTATTTGAGACATATCAACAGTAAAGTCGATTCTGATGTTAAGAAATAAATGCATTTGAGATCAATAACAGTCAAATTTGAAAGAGATGCAAGATGAGGTAAAAGATAATTTTTGGCTATGGAAACACCCTTTAATAAGCTTTTATTTTTTACTACTAAACATTAAATTTTACTTAAATGTAAATTAAAAAGGAGCTGTATTTATAATAGTGAATGTATTAAATAAATAATTTCTATACATTTAGATTAGTGTGCAAATTGTTGATAAAATAAATTAACCCTCTGACAGTTGGTTTGTTTGTGTCTAAAATGCGCCAAACATTACAAATTGAGCATCTGAGCGGCCGGCATATAATCGAAGTTGTTTAGTTTTTTTCTCTGTGGAAAATGCAATTTATATTTTTAAACTATTTTATTTAATTAAAAAAATTATTATTTTAAAGAAATAAATTTTAATTTATACCTAAATAAGTTATATTTAAAAAAATATTGAAAAATAAAATACTTATATTAATTTTAAAATGTTGTGTATTGCCGAAAGAACTGGTGATCCCATAACTGAAATTTCCATGGCAGCAGTTCGAAGGGTTAACTGTTATGCTTTCATTATAAACAAAAAATTCATTAGTAATTAATAATTATTATATCTAAATATCACATATTCATCGAGATTACGTAAGTCTACCAAGTTTCAAGTTGTTGCGGCATATGAAAGAATGCTAAAAATTATTTACTAGATTTGGATATATATTAACAGCAAAGAAAGTTACACACAAGTTTCTAATATAAAAAAAGATGTATTTTCTTTAAAACCGCAAGCAATCCAATATTTTATCTTGTATATATTAATTAACTGTAAAACCTAAGATGTTTTTCTTGCAATTATTAATATACTTTACACTGGAAATTACTCTAATGCATTAACCAATTACTATCTAAACATGGTTCAAAGAATTTTCTAAACTTACACTATTGTTATACTTGATGTTCAACCGATTTAAAAAGAACTAATTTAAAATAGTTTTAATAAATTAAAAAGCGTAAAATGTAGTTAAAAATGTTCTTGTAAAAGTATCAATTAAACTGTAGTTCTGAAAAACGTATTTGCGTATATTCAAGTTCCAAAATTATTCCACTCAAAAAATATTTAAAAAAATTATAACTTAATAAAATTTGCTATACTTAATCTGAAGAAAGATTTACCATCTCAAAATAATTGATTGAAATATCTTATGCATCTAAGAAGCATCATCTTTCAAGGTCACTCATTTCCTTTCTGTCGATACCTCGTTTCCATGGAAACACCGTAGATGCAATGTAACAGGATAGCGACCTCGAATCTTCAATTCTAAAGAAACAAAAGCAGTTTACAATCCAATATTTAAAGCAAAGAATATTATCTGCCATTCTTTCAAAAACTGCCCCTATTCTACAGGACATCCAGATCTCTGAATTGCCGGATCATGTTATAATCCGGCCTAGGAGAGTAGCCGGGCATCACGTGATTGCCGGATGTGCGTGCTTTCAGTGCTGATTCGACGTTTTCTGAATTCGTGGGGGGGGGGGGGCGTTTTTGCAAGAGCACGATATTTTTGTCTGCGTCCATCGAGGCAAATGGTAATTACTTTGACAATGTATTCTCCGTGGTTCTGTGGTTTTGGTATTTTTTTTCTTAATTTTAGAGAAGTACGAGATAAAGTTTCTTTTCCATTTGATCCAGTACAGTTGTTAGGAATGTTATGGTTAGTTTTGCAGTAGGGTAAGGGAGGGTAAACGGACGCAATTGGCTAAAAGTACTCACATACTTTTCAGATTGGTAGCAGACTGTTAAAAATAGGTGCTCCAAATTAAGTAAAATGCTCTGATTTTTAATTACATTTCATGCTTATTATAGCTCCGAATGCATAAGTTTCATTTTTGAAAAATACATATACTCAAATATAAGCACAAAGAATTAAAAGAGCAGATGCTGACCTACATAAGCTGCCTTCATAAATCACTTCACAAAAATATCAACAATTAGAACCAAGACCTACCGGGAATCAAATCCATATTCTAAGGCACCGTAGTCCAGTGCCTTATCCGTTCTACCACCAAGATGCCGTGAAGAAGCTATAAGCAGAAGACTTGTTTAAAAGGTGTAAGATAATTGAGTTGTAATAACTCAGTTTCCATTGAAGCAATCGACATCAAACAATTTGGAAAACCATGTTCTGAACAACTATTTTAAGCTTTTCAGGTCGCTTTGTTAAGATGGCTTGAGCAGAAGCTGATATTAGAAATATTCAATCATACTGCTCATATTTGAGAAAGTACGATTACTTAAATTTGAGTACAGAATCCCAATTATTATTCAGTAAGCAATTTTGTACAGTAGAACTCCAATAATCCGGATAAATTGAGAATCATCCAGATATTCGATTATCTGGATGATTCTCAATATAATTGGACAATTCACAAAAAAAAAGTTTATTTATAGTAAAAAAAAAATTCAATAATATGTAATTTAATTTAAGGTCTATTAAAACAATATCATTCACTAATAAGAAACTTTTAAAATGTGAATTTTGCTAATTTTATTTTCATAGCGATCTGGGTCCGGATAATCGACGATCCGTTTTGTTTGACCCGGATAACTGGAGTTCGGATAATTGACGCTCTAGTTTAATAAATTTCCTTTTCATATCTTTTCCAATTAAAATATTTTGTCGATAAATTGTTCTTCATTTGATATTTTTGTCAGATTATTTTTGTTTCATAATAGCAAATTATATTTCAATTGCGTTTAATAAGAAATAATATTTTATTAGATTATTTTGTTTCACAGATAAAAATTTATTATTTTAATTACTTTCAATCATTAAGGGGGTCCGATACCTTCGACATTTTTTTCTTTATTTTTATACTTGTACAATCCAATTTTTTTTCTCTTTCTAAATATGCATAAAAAACCATTTTAAGACGCTCAATTTTTTTTTAAATTGCACATTTATTTTTTAAATTAAAATTTTAGTAAATTTTTTAACAATTTTAAAATTCCTACTCCTTTTTTGTTTTTCAATATTTTGAAGCAATTTTTTTTATTTAAGATCTTGAATAATATGTAAATAGATGTATGCATTCAAATTTTGATTCAGATACATCACTTTAAAAAAATAAAATATATTAGAAATTTTGGAAAAAAAATTGACGAAATAAAATAAAATTCTATTTTAAGTGGTTTTAAAAAACAAATTATGGTAAAAATAGGAAATCTGAATGCATACATCTATTTAAAATATATTTATCTTGCTATACACACAAAAATTATGATTTTAAGTATAATAGTAAAAAAGCCTTAGCATTTTTAGTGTTCATTAAATTTCAAAACCACGAACAGAGATATTTGCTTTTAAAGTTTACATATGATACAACTATGTTATAGGAACACATCATTAAAAGATTCATAACTAAAAAAGTAATAGGAATTTTTGAAGCAGTTTTTTGTGAGTTATTAAGATAAGTTTGAATATTATTTTTTAAATATAAAAAAAAAAAATGACTTTTTTTGCGAATTTTGGGTATCGGACCCCCTTAAATGTTATTTCTCAGAATCAAATATCGTTTGCTTCAACATGTGCAGTTCGCCATTTCAATTAACAAAGTTGAAATAAACCTTTAAAAATTCACCATTAAGAAACTTTTAAAATATGAATATTGCTAATTTTTTTCTCGAAGCGATTATTTTAATTACTTTCAAGTATCAAATGTTATTTCTCAGAATCAAATATCGTTTGCTTCAACAAGTGCAGTTCGCTATTTCGATTAACGAAGTTGAAATAAACCATTAAAAATTCACCATTAAGAAACTTCTAAAATATGAATTTTGCTAATTTTCTTCTCAAAGCGATTATTTTAATTACTTTTAATCATCAAACGTTATTTCTCAGAATCAAATATCGTTTGCTTCAACAAGTGCAGTTCGCTATTTCGATTAACGAAGTTGAAATAAACCGTTAAAAAATTCACCATTAAGAAACTTTTAAAATATGAATATTGCTAATTTTTTTCTCGAAGCGATTATTTTAATTACTTTTAATCATCAAACGTTATTTCTCAGAATCAAATATCGTTTGCTTCAACAAGTGCAGTTCGCTATTTCGATTAACGAAGTTGAAATAAACCGTTAAAAAATTCACCATTAAGAAACTTTTAAAATATGAATTTTGCTAATTTTCTTCTCAAAGCGATTATTTTAATTACTTTTAATCATCAAACGTTATTTCTCAGAATCAAATATCGTTTGCTTCAACAAGTGCAGTTCGCTATTTCGATTAACGAAGTTGAAATAAACCGTTAAAAAATTCACCATTAAGAAACTTTTAAAATATGAATATTGCTAATTTTTTTCTCGAAGCGATTATTTTAATTACTTTTAATCATCAAACGTTATTTCTCAGAATCAAATATCGTTTGCTTCAACAAGTGCAGTTCGCTATTTCGATTAACGAAGTTGAAATAAACCGTTAAAAAATTCACCATTAAGAAACTTTTAAAATATGAATATTGCTAATTTTTTTCTCGAAGCGATTATTTTAATTACTTTTAATCATCAAACGTTATTTCTCAGAATCAAATATCGTTTGCTTCAACAAGTGCAGTTCGCTATTTCGATTAACGAAGTTGAAATAAACCATTAAAAAATTCACCATTAAGAAACTTTTAAAATATGAATATTGCTAATTTTTTTTTCAAAGCGATTATTTTAATTACTTTCAAGCATCAAATGTTATTTCTCAGAATCAAATATCGTTTGCTTCAACCAGTGCAGTTCGCCATTTCAATTCACAAAGTTGAAGTAAACCATTAAGAGACTTTTAAAATGTGAATTTTGCTAATTTTCTACTCAAAGCGATTATTTTAATTACTTTTAATCATCAAATGTTATTTCTGAGAATCAAATATCGTTTGCTTCAACAAGTGCAGTTCGCTTTTTCGATTAACGAAGTTGAAATAAACCATTAAAAATTCACCATTAAGAAACTTAAAATTTCGCTAATTTTTTTCTCAAAGCGATCCGCGTCCGGATAATTAACGATCTGCTTTGTTTAATCCGGGATCGGATAATTGGAGTTCTACTCTACTACATTTCCTTTCCATATATTTTCCAATTAAAATATTTTGTCGATAAATTGTTCTGTATTTTATATTATTTCTTATATTATTTTTGTCTCAAAATGACAAATTATATTTCAATTGAATTTAATAACAAATAATATTTTATTCTTAGAATATTTTGTTTCACAGATAAAAAGTTATGATTTAATTACTTTCAATCATCAAATGTTATTTCTCAGAATCAAATATCGTTTGCTTCTTCAACAAGTGCAGTTCGCCATTTCAATTAACGAAGTTGAAATAAAAATGGCTGCCTGCTCGAGAACTAAACGAATCTTCTGTCGAAAATCGAAAGCTATTACATTTAAAATTACAATTGAATAACACAACCTCAAAACGAAATTCCAAGTAATTAAACTTTTTTTGCACCGTGTTCTACCTGCGAACTTTTCTGCGAAAGGGTGTTTTAAATGGAACATCGCCGATGTACATTCTTTTAAAACCTCAAAGAAGAATGGGAAAAGAGTGGAAAAAGAATTTTTATCTCGCGGAAATCGTTTGAAGTAAAAAATGGCGGAAAGTTTCTTTTTACGGCGCCAAAGAAGTAATAGGTAACGGTTTAATTTGAAAACTTTGTTCGATCAACTGTGTAATGATTAAAGGGGTTAAGGATCGTGAATTCAATTGAATCTAGCGGACTGAAAAAGTATCACTAACTCAGAATTTTTTTTTCTTCTTCTTTTACAAAGAAATATCATGAAAAGAAGTTTTGTTCCAAACTTGGAGGAAATTAAGGAAAAAAATTGACGCAAAGGTTTTTGTTTGAATTTTTTTTTTCCCCTTCCACTTCTTTGAAAATCTTTTATATAAAAATATCGATGCAAAGTTTCTGGTCTTCCTGTCTTAAGTTTAAAAGTAAACCTATTAAATTGGAATTGTGGTTACCATCTTTTTATAGATTCAAATGAAACTTTGTACTTGCATTACTGTAAAGTCTCAAGTTAAGGTTAATAAGGAATTATTCAAGTTGTACTTCTTCAATCGAAAACTTATTTTTAATAAATTACGAACTAAACTAAAAAAAAATTAATATTTTTTTGAAGACAGGTTTAGTTTAAGATAAAAACTCGTCTTATAGAACATTGAGTTAAGAATAATAAAATACAAATACAACGTTAAAATAAGCAATAAAAATCCGTATACTCCGGAGATGTTTCGGTAGATACATCACCCTTCATCAGCGGAAAATGTAAAGTATGTGTGTAATAAAATATAAATAAAGATAGAGATTTAAAGTGTTGCCAAGGAACAAAAAACTAAAAAAATATTTCCATCGGTTGGAGTTAACTATGTGTGCCAACACGCGGGAAATACTGGGACCGCAAACGTTTCATTGACAATCGAATCAATATTGCTAAAAATATGAAACGCCTCCAGGAAATCAGGTTCAACTGGAGATTTAGGTTTGCAAATTAAGTGTGAGTTAGAAAAATTAAATAAGGTTAAGTTTATTTATATTCACACAAATAAAAAAAACTTTTTTTTATTGTGAAAATTCAACAGATCTTTCCCCGTTTATGACCGTTAAATTGGCAAGAGAATAACTTTGATTCACTTTTTCTATCACTCCGCTAAAAATGAGATCTAAGTTCTGCAGTCTTCGCATTAATGATTAAATTTGAATTTAGCAATTCTGTAAAATAAAGTTGAATTTTAAAACAGTTGAAAAAATAACCAAATAACATTATCAATTCTTAATAAATTACATAGGAATTCCTAATGAGTAAATACAACAAATGAGGAACTATTCTTTATTATACTTTGAAAAAGTGTTTCATTTCCATGGTAGATAGCGATAATCTATAATAATAAAAGTGTCTGTGTGTGTATGTGGCACACAAAACACATACTTCTACTACTCGGACTTTCCTGAAATTTTATATATTGATGCTGATCAACCTCTAATTGTCCACATATGAATCTTGGAATTTTAAAATTTCGTTTAATTTTCCGTTTATAACCGTTTTGGAAGCTGTTTTATAGAATTGTCCATCTACAAATGTTTTATCTATATTATTATAAAATCATAAAATCTTGACTACAATGAAAATATATAAAATAACTTAACCTTTATATATAATTCTCTTACGCGGTGATTGAAAAGCGCTGTTTTTCTCTACGCGGAATTGCAACAGTTAGTTTGTTTACGATATTCTGTTGCGCCCGTATTTTTATTTTGCCAGTATGTAAGTTATTTTGACGATTAGCCCCTTCAATACATTAGTAAATAATTATTGTGTTGATAAAAATAGAAGTTTTGAAAAACGCTTTTCCAAACTTTATTCGAGCGGAATATTGAGGTGGCGTCATCTGTTGGCAATTTTGAAATCTAGATTTCTATGAACTTCATTTGTATGACGTATTAACTCAGTAACGTACACACTTCTGGTAGGCAAGAGCTTAACGTCAATTTTGAAAAAACAAACTACCAATAATGTTATAAATTAAAATAAAACGCAGGAAAGGTGTGAAAATAACGTGGAAAATAATAAATAATGGTATAAATAAAATAATAAATAATGGCTTGCCAGTGGTTCCATTGTTTTCATTTGTAGTTTAAAAGAAATTAAATGATTTTATATTGATTTACATGGCAAAAAAATCTATTGATGCCAAGATGAATTATAATTTAAATATACTGTTTTAAAGTTTTAGTAATATAATTAAAAAAAAGTATTGATACTAGGATAAGTTAAGTATTTGTTATTGTGTCTTACCTTTTAGCGAGCAAAACGAGAAGTGGTTTGGGAAGCAAACCTATGAGAATTGCGTAGCAATCCTCCGGGGGTTGGCGGAGCGTTAGCGGAGCAGGGGGCGGAGCCTCCTAGTATATATCTACTGTTTTAAACAATTGAATATTGACAACCAACAACCGCTTCGGCGAAATAAATTTCTGACAATTATGCTTCAAAGGGAAACTACACGAAAAAGCTAACATTCAGATATGTCTGAACGGTAAACCAGTTACTTTGCTTTCTAGAAAATAAAATTGAAGGATTAAAAATTTTAGAAAATGTAATTATATATTAATTCACATTATCAACATTAGAAAGATTTTCGAAGAAAAAAAATCTCAGATGACTATATTTAGCCCAGTCTAAATACAACGTCTTGAGTTATTTCATCTCGTAATTCTTAAAAGAGCTAAGAAATAAGATTGAAATCTCGGAATGTTTAGTTAATAGATTTACAGAAAAAAAAACACGCCAAACAATGTCGCCGAACAAAACAAACCGAACGAACAGTGACTATAAACTTGTACCCTTCGTGTTACTTTCAAAAGGAAACCATAAATTATTCTTTATGTCCTTTAAAGATTCCGCCACAACCAGAACAAAGAATATCGGTTTTTAAAAATTCCAGAAAGCTGCTGCAAGAATTCCCCGAACCGCTCGCCCAATGTGGCGCCGCCATGTAGCGAAAGCCCTCCTTCCGGCCAACTTAATTCGATTGTTTCTTCCCTGGTGATAAAGGACGACGACAAAGTCCGCCATGTCGTCGTTAAACTAATTTCGCTCGGACGACAAAATTTGTCGCTCGCTTTTCAAAAGTCCGTCGGTTAATAACCGTCCCGCGGCGTTTATATCTACCATTCTGGGAAGACAAAAGAACCGTAGACGCCGGATTTTTGGAACGCCGCCATCTTGGAAATGGAATTCCCCCGTGGAATCTTTTCAATTTTTCCCGCGCTTTTATCTAGAGGGGAAAAGAACAAAAGGAGACTTGGGTCGACGGGAATCTGGCAACGGTGGGCGGAACGGTTGTGGTTTTACAGAAACGAATCAAGGGAAGTTATTGTGTGTACAATGATTAAAATGACGTCGTTTGTCTTCGAACTTCCCCGACTTTCTAAAGAAAAGTGGTTAGAATATTACTTTATATTATTAGGGTGATTAAGCTTTAAATGAAATTTAGCATGTTGTATTCCAAACAAATGCAAAAACTTTGGAATTATATAAATAATAAAAAAAAAAATATCGGTGCGTTGGTTCCTATATAAAATATGGTTATCGATTTCAGCCATGCTGACAGCTGTATTCATAGAATTTTCTATCTTTTCCCTTGTCTATATGATTACCAAAGCCTAAAAATCAAATAAACTTTAAATACATGGTTAAACGATATAAATCATGAAATACTTTTTTTTATTACTAAGCTATTCCTCAACCTTTAACAAAATATTGAACTACGCACCTTATCTCGTTTTTTTTTAATCAGAAATTAACAGCCTATAGTAAAAACCACTGAACTCTAACTGCAATTGCTGGAAGGCTCAACCCTTGTTTCCTCTATGGGTGCGTTTGAAGCCAATTGAAAACAGCCATGCTGTGCCCCATTTTTTTTTTAGTGATTTAGTTGTGTTTTTTATTACCATAGCATTGTATAAATATTAATTGCATATAAATATTATATTATCTTCTTATAGAATTAATTTTTATATTGCCAAACAAATATTTTTTGCTCTTGTTTTTTATCTACTTCGACTTCGACTTGCAAATGACTTTCTATTTTAATAGCAGATTGCATTTAAATTGGGTTTAAAAAGAAAATAAAAAATAAAAACTCAGCTAAAAGCGATACACGTCGGCTTCTTTTAATATGAAAGATATACGAAATATTGCGGTAGCAAAGAAATAGGGGGCCCATCATGGCTGAATCCACATCGGCTTCAAGTCAACAAAATGTATTACCCTATCCAGAAGTTACAGTTAGCGATCAGTGGTAAAAACAAATACTAAATCACATCTATTATTTCAGTAGTAAAAATCCCTTTACAAGTCTCTCAAGCAACGAATCTTAAATAATAATTATAGAGTTTAAAAATAATTAGTTTCCAAGCATATTTTAAAGAATAATCCAGTGTACACTGTTAAAAAAGAGATACTTAAAAATGAGTACCTGAACCGACTCGTTTTTCTTCAAGTACAATTGCATCGTAAATGATAGATGACTTACTCAAATTTAAGTAATCGAACTTTAGAAAAAATGATCAGTGCGATTTAATATTGCTAATCTCAGCTTCTGTTCAAGCCATCTTAACAAAGCGACCTGACACATTTAAAATAGTTGTTCAAAAGATGGCTTTTCACTTTATTTGATTTCGATTGCTTGAATAGAAACTGATATATTATAATTCAATTATCTTACTTCCCATTTTTCTTGGCACACCTTTTTAACAATATTTTTGTTTATAACTTCTTCATGTCGCCCTTGTAGCTTAACGGATAAGGCTCCGGACAGCGGTGCCTGCAGATGTGGGTTCGATTCCCGGTAATTCTTTGTTGCAATTGTCGATATTTTTTTAAAGTAATTTATGAATGCAGCCTATGTAGGCTAGCATATGCTCTCTTTATTCATTATACCGATTTTTGAGTACATGTCTTTTTCAAAATTGAAACTTATGTATTCGGAGTCATCGACTGTATTTAAAATGAGTACATTTTTTTTATGTTTGTATACTTATTTTTAACAGTGTATAGTAAAAAAAATCGATAGATTATTTTAAAGAAACGTTTGACCAACGATTAAATGTGTCGATATGTAATTATCAACCAATGACTTGATTCCTTTCTGTATGGACACAGCCATTGTAAAAAAAAACCTTTGTTGATAATTTATGATTGCAAGTCCGTTGGGCGAGCTATTTCCCGACAGAAGCCGGATATTTCGCTGATGCGTGCTTACAGGATGTAATTAATGAGAAGAGATTGCGGAAGATAAATAGAGGGAGAACTTCTAAATAATGCCAGTGTTTGCTTAAAAGTTCGAAAAGCGACTTCTTTTTTAATAGCGACACAATTCTGCGACACAATTATGAGAATGCGTGGGTTCAAATTCCTTAAAACAATTCTGTAAATTTATTTTTTTAAAGATATTTTGTCAATCATTTTAATCAATTCATTGAGCGTTAGTTTGTTATATTGGTACGGTTTGGTTGTGGTTTGTTTTGGTTTGGTTTGGTTAAATAACGTCGCACTAGAGCTGCACAGTGGGCTATTGGCGACGGTTTGGGGTCTATCTCGAAGGAAAGACCCGGGAACACATTCACACACGCATTCATGCATACATGCACCTCGTTATTTTAAAACCATGGTCAGATGAGGAGGAAACACCTGAACTGGCACCCAACGCCTTCAATAGACATAGGGACTTTGGACCCCGATCAGATATATCGTGCACCAGTCCCGTATACATGCCGTTAATTTTTGCGGATGTTCTGGACGAATTTTCTAGTAGTATTTTGTAGCGAATCTGGCAACCCTTCGATCACAAGATCAGTATTTTTTTAACTTTTCTTTGTCAAGTCCATCACCTAGGATCGAACCAGGAATCTTCGGATATTCCCAGCTGACGCCTTTAACTACTCGGCCACGGAGGCCTATATTGGTACGGACATCAATACAGCCAAATAGAGATACCAGAAGATACGAATGACACAATATCTAATCTATGTTGCGTTTTAGGTATTCAAATTCCCCATTGTTTGATGGATCATCATAATCAATAGAATTTAACATTAGCACTTTGCATCATAGTTCATGTAGATTTATTCAATCCTTTCTTGATCAGCGTTGAATGTCATAGCGTCCAGCACTGCATGGATCGTATGGTATCCAGGAGATCGTACGCGCTAAACAATGTGTGGGATGTAAGTAGCGCCCACTGTTTAGAAAGCCGTATGACACTCGCTTTGTTCGTCTCAAAATGAAAGCCGATTTCAGTTTCTGAGTGTGTCGGGATCGACAGGCGTTATGATTTCACCTTCCTCCTAGGGATGTGAAAAAAAAGAACACCCTGTTCTTTTTCACCTGTTCTTTAAAAAGAACAGGAACAGCCTGTTCTTCAATTTAAAGAAACCCTGTTCTTTTTTTTTTATCTGTTTTTTTTGGTAAACTGATCTGTTTTTTTTCGGTATCTTAACTTGATGTATCGCTAATCCTAAACATGTCTTGTCTAAAGATTTATATTTTTAAGCACTTCAAATGACAAACAGTGCTTTTGGTGTTTTGCAATAATTTAGTTTTAAAAGGAGGCACTTATTTTTTAATAAAAATTTATTAACTTTTATAAAACTTTTAACATTTCATAAAACTTGTGTTTATTACGCGGTTTCATTGATTCTTATCGATTGAACACTTTCATTGCAATATCTGCAATTTGATTAATTTAATAGTACTTAGTTAATTTAATACTTATATCGAACGATCGCATTGCTTAATAGTTGCGTTTATGAAATATATGTAATGAAAGGGGTATAAAATCCGTCAAAGAATATTTAAATGCGACAACACTTTAAGAAAATCAACATTAAACAAAAGCTTAAATAATTCCTGAAAATAGTTAGTTTCACTATAATTTGTATATTTTGGTGTGAAAAGTTAGATTTTGGATATGTCATTGATATAGAGAATATTTATTTACATATCATGGTAGAAATTTCAGTGTTCAAATTATGTTTCAGAAATATTAATTATGATAATGAAATTTTCTATTAGCGGGGATTTTTAATGTCATGTAAAACCAATTTTTAAAACAAATTATTAAAAAACGTTCTAAAACAAATTATTTGTATGAAGTAATACAAAGAATATTTCTGAACTTTTTATGAAAGAAAATAATTTATATTAATAAGAGGGCCTAAAATTTATTATAATTTAAAACTATTTTTTTATCACAAAATAATGTAATATTATCTGTTCAGAATATATTTTAAATTGTATTAAATGACATTTCTTTGACAAAAAAGATATTTTTAGAGTAAATAAAGCCTTGAATTATTTGTTATAAATCGAAACGAAAACGTAATTAAAATTTAAATATTTCAGCTCTTATAAATATACCTTTCACTTTTTAAAAATTAAAGTAAAGCAATAATTCATATCAGTGTTTAAGATATAAAAACATCTGTGTTGCGACTTTCCACTCCAGAGCACTCCATAATGCAAATACAATTTTAAAAATAGAAATTCATTTCCATTCTTACTATTTACTTTTATAATTTTTTTTTTCTACTCGCTGGGCCGCTTTAACAGAGGGCCCTGTGCGATGTCACACGTCGCACACCCCTAAGAGCCACCGTGCCCAGCGCTTTCGCACTGTGCTGCAAGAATATTTCACTCTGATATGCTTTCTGCTCAGAATGCAGCTAAAAGAACGCCCATGTTCTTCTAAAGAGCAGGGTGTTCCAAAGAGCAGGGTGTTCCAAAGAGCAACCTGTTAAGAGCAACCTGTTTTTAAGAGCAACCTGTTCTTAAGAGCAACCTGTTCTTAAGAGCAACCTGTTCTAAAGAACAACCCTGTTCTAAAGAACAACCCTGTTCTAAAGAACAACCCTGTTCTAAAGAACAACCCTGTTTTAAAGAACAGCCCTGTTCTAAAGAACAGCCCTGTTCTAAAGAACAACCCTGTTCTAAAGAACAACCCTGTTCTAAAGAGCAGGGTGTTCTTTTTTGGAACGGGTGTTCTTTCTTGAAACGTGTGTTCTATTTTAGAACGGGTGTTCTTTTTCGGAGTAGGGCTGTTCTTTTTAGTGGCCAGGGCTAATTAGTTTTTGAAGCTGTTTTTAGTAGATATGCGTACTTTGCTCTCTATAATATGATAATTGGCTACTGAACTGCTTGTGTCATTTATTTTGAGGTGATTTGTTATGACTTTTAGGGAAGGTAGTCAAATTATCTAAAGATATTTTACATTTTACATAATTTCATTACTAAGGAAATTTTGAATAAATAGTTGTGAAATTTCTTTATATTAATTGTTAGTCTTAGATGATAAATATTACATAACGGAAAAAAATTGGAATGGCCGATTCTATATTACAGGTAGGATGTTTTGTATAAAAATTATACATTCTTCGAGTTGTTTTAAAATTATTTAAAAATTTGAATATTTCGTGTTGTGTTTGTTAGTTGTTTGTGTTCTAAAAAAATTATGCAAATGATTTTGATCCGAATTTCTTATGTTAAATGTGTATACAAAAAACAAAATTTAGTAAAAAATGATAAATTTATATAAATTAAAAAATATATATTATCTACCCTGAAGGAATGTTCTATTTATATCTTTATGTTGTAATTTGCATTTTTAACATGCACTAAATTAAAAAGCTAAAATAAAGGATTTGCAAATTTATATTAAGAATATATTAAAAACTATTAGACTAGATTCTTGATCATGTAGTTATAAGTAAGTCGTGTTTCAAAACTTTATAACTTAATATAATCCTTTAATTTTATTATTATTTTTTTTTTTTAAATAAATTTTCAGGTGGACATTTTTCGGCTTTTGGCGGTATTTTTTTGTTAATTTCTACGAATAGTTACAGAATTTGATACAAAGAAAGATGCGTGTTTTTTTTTCCGTTACGGAACTTCAAAAGACTTTAACTGACATCTTAGTAAAGATGTCGGGATATAGGATAAGATTAACTAGAAACGGGAAGGGGAGGGAGTGATTTCTATATTACTAAATGGGAGTTGGGGATGAGGGGTGTTGATGCGATTACGTAAATAACACTCTTGTCGGTGTTTTTTGTGAGGGTTTCGGTCTCGGTTCTTTGTCTCACTGGTGTGGGTGAAGTTAGAAAAGGAATGCGATCTGTTGGGATTTAGAGAGTCGGTGGCAATTCATTTTCAGCTGACTTGTATATAAGACGCATTTTCTCTGTTCCTTACTTGCTGATCTGTAGACTATGCGATATAAACATTCAAAAGTAGTTACTATTTATTTTAAAATTAAATAGGATTATCATGTTAATTTTTAAACTCTGATTTCAATATAATCTTGAAAAGGTCTTTTTAATGTAACCGATTCCTCTAAATCTATAGCAGTATGTACTATATGTAAGTGTAATCGTTCTTGTAAAAAATGTATATATTAATGGTTCGGATATTTGGGTGAAACAGCTAATTATTTTCTGTTGTTTTGTATATTTGTACTTTAATGGTGTATAGAAATATTAGTGTATTACATTATTTACCGTACTTGAAAGCGATGAATGTAACTTTTTATTACTATAACTTTTATCATATCGTGAACATTGGAGACACTCAGAAGTTCTTGAAATGAGTTTTCCTTTCGGATTTCATTTTTGAAATCGTAACAAATTAATAGCTATTAAAATATTATTTTTATTTGACCTTCATTTCCTTTCAATCTACAAACTAGCAAGCAAATTATTACAAATTTGCAATGCTTATTGATTTAGGAATAAAATTTATTATAATAACATGTAAATATATGAAAAATGCTTGCGTCCTAGAGATCCCTTCAAGGAACTTATAATTTTCTTTATAATTCATATATATTACTGCTCTAAATTATTAGAATTGTGCGTTATTGAAACTAGGAATTTGCTATATTAAAACTTTTATCACCATTACATCTGATTTTGAAAGCCAGCATTAAAATTTTTCATTTTTCTGTTTTTTCTGTAAACATTTTTGTAATGTATTATTTTCTGAAATGTCGATATGAATTTAAACTAATTATTAATAGTTTTTTTATTTTGAAAATTATAGATCCTTTGTTTATTTTTAATTATTTACTATATAAAATAAAATTAATCAGCATTTGTAATTTTTATGGTTTTAAGTTTAAAAATACTACACACAAATAATTTTTAAAAAAAAGAACAGTTTTCTGAAAAGAACAGGTTAAAGAACAGTTCTTTTAAAAAAAACAGGAACAGGGAACACATGTTCTTTAAAAAGAACATACATTTCACATCCCTACTTCCTCCTCCCCCTTGGATCTTCAGTTTATGACGTAAAAAGCACGTGCTATACGGCTTTCAATACAGCGGGCGCTAATAGAACTGATGACGATTAAAAGGATAGAGCAGAGAGACCAAAGGAGTAGTTTTTGGTTTGGTTAAAAACGTCGCACTAGAGCTGCACTTTGAGCTATTGGCGACGATTCGGGGCCTATCTCGAAGGAAAGACCCGGAAGCAATGCCTTGCATTTTTGAACTATGATTAGATCACGAGGACAACACCAGAGAAGGCATCCGATGCAACATCAATAGGCGTCAGGACATTGAACCCCGATCAGATTTATCATGCACCAGTCCGGTATATAGGCCAGTATAATTTGTTGGATGTTCTGGATGACTTTTTAGTATTTTTGTAGCGAAGCTAACAACCCTACAATCGCAAGATCGTTACTTTTTTTACTTTTCTTTGTCAAGTCCATCGCACTGGTTGGAACTAGCAATTCTCTGATTACTAGTTGAACGCCTTTATCCACTGCGCAACTGGAGGCACTTTTGCAATATGCATATATTGGGCTACTTGAAATAACCTCAAATTCAATCTTAATATTCGTCATTTGATCATGATTAAAAAATACGAGGCATCGTTCTCGGGTCTTTCCTTCGAGATAGACCCGGCCCCCGTGGCCGAGTAGTTAAAGGCGTCAGCTAGAAACTCGAAGATTCCTGGTTCGATCCTAGACGATAGACTTGACAAAGAAATGTAAAAAAAGTAGTAATCTTGTGATCGGAGGGTTGCCAGTTTCGCTACAAAATACTAGAAAAGTCGTCCAGAGCATTTGCAAAAATTAACGGCGTGTATATGGGACTGGTGCACGATACATCTGATCGGGGTCCAAAGTCCTGACGTCTATTGAAGACGTTGGGTGCCAGTTCAGGTGTTTCCTCGTCATCTGACCATGGTTCTCAAATAATTAGGTGCATGTATTAATGTGTGTGTGTGAATGTGCTCCCGGGTCTTTCTTTTTTTTCTTCGAGATAGACCCCGAACCGTCGCCAATGGCCCACTGTGCAGCTCTAGTGCGACGTTATTTAACCAAACCAAACAAAAAAAAAACGAAAACCAATTGCTGACTGTGCAGCTTTAGGGCGACGTTATTGAACTAAAACCAAACCGAAAACCAACCTTAATATAATGTGGAAATATATTTCATTAACATCAAACTCATTTTGAGTAGCAATATACACAGTAGTCGAAAAAATAAACAAAATCCAGACGCCTCAAAATCAATACAGTGGCAAATTGAAACGAGCGCCATTGTGAATCTTAAAAGAAACTCCGAGAATTCTAAAGACATTTCTCTTCCAACTTGACTTCCCCAAAATCCCGGATCTTTAATGACTTTAGCCACCACACTTCTCCGACATTCTCCGAAAAAAAAAAAGAATAAAAATCAACATTAACAAACCGGGTTTCATATTGCTCGACACACACAATAATAGCCCTTTGTGCGATGTTTATTTATGTATATGGGGAGAAGAATAAAAACAACTCAGCTTTCCCGATAACGACGTATCGAAGAAGTTGCAGAAGCTTTTCGCGCCGTTTTCTCGTTCCATTTTTCCTAATATTCGTAAGGAAGGGAAAATATTTATTTGTTGCCACCCGGTCTCATCAAGAAATGATTTCGAAACTTTTCTTTACCGCCCCTGCTTTTCTAAAGGTACAAAGACTTTTGGGTAATAATGAAAAATATAATAGAACTTTTGAGGAAGAGGGAAATGTGTAGTTAAAATGGCGCAGTTTGTGGCGGAGTTCTGTTGATTTATTTATTTTTTTCTTTTAAAAAGTTCGTATTCTTTTCTTAGAATTTCTCAAGAAATTTGTTTGAGCGGGTGGCCTTTTCATTGTTGTTTTACTTCTAAAATTTATCGTCGCTCTCTTTTATAAACTTGTATCTAAAAATGAATTTTTTTGCTTATAATTCGAATAAAAATGTTTAAGGTTCGCTAATATAGAAAATTTATGTTTTTAAATAAAATTAATAAACTATGGTAAAGTTATTTATATTGACACACAGTAAAAACAAATTACTTAAAAATGAGTACCTGAACCTACTTATTTTTCTTTGAATACAATTTCATTGTAAATGAATGATGATGTATTCAAATTTAAGTAAGCGTACTTTCTCAAAAATGAGCAGTGTGATTTAACATTGCAAATATCAGCTTATGTTCAAGCCATCTTAACAAAGCGACATGACAGACTTAAAACAGGTGTGCAAGAGATGGTTTGGTTTTCCGCATTATTTGGTGTCGATTGGTTAAATGGAAACCGAGTTATTACAACTCCAATATTTTACTTCCCATTCTTTAGGCACAACTCTTTAACATTTCTTCTGTTTATAACTTCTTCGTGTCGTGCTGGTAATAAAACGGATAAGGCATTGGGCTGCGAGCCTTGAGGACCTGGGTTCGATTCCCGATCATGTTGAAATTGTGAAAGTGATTTATGAAGGCAGCCTATGTAGGCTAGCATCTGCTCTATTTACCCATTGTACTTCTTATTGAGTACATGTCTTTTTCAAAATTGAAACTTATGTGTTCAGAGCTATGATAAGCATCGAATATACTCAAAAATGAGTACATTTTACTGATATTCGAGAAACTATATTTAACAGTGATCAGAGTTGCATGATAAAAATACATTAAAATAGGTGTTATTTTTTTCTGGGAAGAATTCCGAAGAAGCCATCTTCTGATTGGATAAAAAAAAATGCCATCATTCCCTTATTGTTTTCCTCTCAAACAGTTTCAATTATTTGTCATTACAACCACTTTGTCGGAGGCCCATTCGAGGTCCCTAATGGCATACTATTTGGCGAAGGACAGCCTAAGTCGAGAAGTCTAAACACACATTAAAAATTTTCTCACTATTCTTTTGAAAATCACCACTAATGAATGCTTTGCTAATGATGACTGGAAAGCCTTCATTAGCATTCATTATGATTTTTTTTCCATCTTACTGGTTGACACGCATGACGTGCGTTTTATGGGATGTTTTGATTGGCTGCGGCTTCGACGAATGTGATGAGACGATGTCATTGTGTTGGAGAAAATTTCGAAGTAAGGGTTTTGAAAGATGGCTTTTGATTGGTTTCTTTTGTAGAACAATAACGTTGTGAAACTCTTGATTGCGAAGATTTCAGTGACGCTTTTTTGGTGTTGCCACTTAATGGTTAAAATGATGTTATCTTACTCTATGATGTTTTTGCTAGTGAATTTTTTTTTACAGTTTAATTTTTAACTTATTTCTTTTTAAAATAAAATACGAATCGATTAAAAAATTGAATTTGTTTTAGTTCAAAATCCGATTTCTCTTTGAAAAAAAAATTTTAAAATTACAATTTATATTTAGAAAATTGCTCACTTTTTTACTTTGATCACAATCATTTGCCTTTATCTAATTCTGAGGTTTATATATATTTTTAATAATTATTTATCTTTTCTATTTTTTTTATTCAAAGATGGGGTTGGATATATACTATTTCGCGTAAAAATACATACATTATTAAAACAAATCCTTTAGTCAAATTAGTAGCTTGAATCAAATAGAATAAATAACAAACATTATTAAAAACAAAATTATTTTTATATTCCTTTTTTTTTCTAACAAAAAGTATGAAAATTAATACATTCCATGGTTGACATAAATTATAAAATAATACAAATTGTATACAATTAAATTCATAACTTTTTCTATTTAACCATTTTTACAGAATTTGGTACTCTGTCACTCTAAGCCCACTTACGCATCCATTACCGCTACAAATGGATCATGATCGTTTCATGCCGTCACCTTTCGTCTTGTATTTCAGTCTTTACATTTTATAAACTATTCTGATGCTTTGCCTCGCTTGGCCTTTTCCGCAGCTATTTTTTTCCTCTTGCGTACGTTCTGTGATCCATCACGTTTTAACATTGATCTATTAGCCAGGAAGCATGTTGACGTTTCGCCTTTTAATTGACAACTTCTTTTCCTTTCAATTGTTCACCGGGGAAATCTGAAAATAACACAGTTTAAAGAAATGAGCAGTTTAAAAGGTAATATGTGTGTAATTCACCAAAATGAAGGTATTTGAGAAAAAGTAGGGGATTTTGAGGATGATCAATTCCGACATTCTATCTCCGAGACAAATTTTGACATGATTTAGGACCTTGTTTGATAGGAAAATAAGCAGTGACAAGCATTCACCTGCGATAATTAGTGCATAAACGCACGCACACATTCGTTATAAATAGGCCTCCGTGGCCGAGCGGTTAAAAGCGTCAGCTGGGAATACGAAGATTCCTGGTTCGATCCTAAGCGATGGACTTGACACAGAAAAATAAAAAAAAAGTAGTGTTCTTGTGTCAGAGGGTTGCCAGCTTCGCTACAAAATACTAGAAAAGTCGTCCAGAACATCCGCAAAAAATTAACGGCGTGTATACGGGACTTGTGCACGATACATCTGATCGGGGTCAAAAGTCCCGACGTCTATTAAAGGCGTTGGGTGCCAGTTCAGGTGTTTCCTCGTCATCTGACCATGGTTCTAAAATAACGAGGTGCATGTATGCATGTATGAATGTGTGTGTGAATGTGTTCCCGGGTCTTTTCTTCGAGATAGACCCCGAACCGTCGCCAATAGCCCACTGTACAGCTCTAGTGTGACGTTATTCACCAAAACAAACACCCAAACTATCTCCAAGAAAAATATTGACATGATTTAGGACCTCGTTTGGTATAAAAATAACCAGTGACTAGTATTTCCTTGCGATAATTAGTGCATAGCACACACACACATTCGTTATAAGGGCGAAATATATTATTTCTTATAGCCAAAAAAAAAAATCATAAAATTTTAACGCTTCTGCTCATTCATAGATGGCAGCATGATCAACGGTTTGATTTTTTAAAAAAAGGTTTAAATATACAATTATAAACATAATTTTTCAAAAAAAGATCATATTTATGAGTAGAACGTAAGATTCGTCACTGGTCCATGGTATTATCTTTCTTTTGATATCTCATAGGTAAAGATTCGTTGCGTCTAAGGAGCGCAAAGGGGATCTTTAATACAGAAATAATATATACCAGCATGCCCGTGCGTTTATTATTGCATGACCCTCCCTTCCACACACACCCATTCATTGTAAGGCATAAAATCAAAACAGAATAACCGTCTGCTCATAGATGACAGCATTATCGACAGCTTGTTTAAAAAAAAATTAAAATGAATAATTTAAACGCATTTTTTTAAAAATAACCGTTGATATTTATGAGATGAAAGCACGGTTCGTTACTGGTCCACGAAATTCTCTTTCTTTTGTAACCTCATGTGTTAAGATCCGTTGAGTCTAAGGGGCGTAAAAGGGATATTTACTTCGAACTTACTTACTACGAGACGAATTTAGGGATCGGTCGGAAAATATACAAGGATACGTTTACTCTTTAAAAAAAAGAGAAGCACCTAAAGGTGTGGATAAGGGCCCGGTGTGTAATGATGTAACATACTTCAGTTACATAAAAACAGAGTAGAACTATAGTAAAATCCTTTTTTTAACACTTCATGAATTTAACCCTCTAGTGCATAGTGTAGCATATATGCTACACAACTTTAAAATGACCGCTAGTTGCATCTATTCAGTTATATGTTAACTATTATAGTATTCTCACGTAGGGAACCATGTGTCTAGTTCTTATAACCACCGCAACGTCCTTTCTTTTTATAAGAATGATTGTGATAAAGGCAAACAGTTGCTTCGAGGTCTGTTGTTCTAAAACTGGCTCGTGAAGGGGAAGTTTTCGATGGCTGTTTTATTACTTATAAGTATAATCTGGCTATACAAAAAATCCTAGCTAATACGTGGGGTGTGTAGATTGTATTTAACTATATTTTCATACTTTTTGAAAATTACTTTATTAATGCCACATGATGTTGCATATAACCCTACACAACGGTTTTAATTAATTATTTAATTAACTTAAGATTTTTTTATATATTTTTTCAGCGGTCCAGGGACAAAGATAAACAATTTTTTTAATTAATTAAAAAAGAAAAAATCCTGCACTAGAGGGTTAAATTTAGTACTCAATTAACAAGTTAAATATACAGTTTAAAAAGCATGATTATTTAAAAAAAAAAATGGACAACTGATAATTATTTCGAGAAATATTTCGTCAAACTGAGAAAATTAATTTTGTTGGTTTTTTTTTTCCACGAAATTTATTCGTCAAAAATAAAACGATTTCAAATAAAAATCAACTCTTGTTATCGACCGATCGAGAAAAGCTCGTTTTAATTCTTTCAATATGAGCCAATATTAAAGCCAAACGAGCTGACACCGCCAAAAAGGATTCTTAGTAAATTACCTTCATTAAGAATTGGAAGATTCTTGATTCGTCAAGAGCCAAGTGATTCAACGGCGAAACGATTGTCAAAATTGAAGAAAAGTAACCTTGACAATAGCAGAATACTAAAAAAAATTATATCGTTATTTCTGAGAATGTATGTAGGAAAAATTTTAAAAGATAATATTTTTTAATTATATGTTAATTAAAAATGCTTTTCTAAATTGACAAAAAAAAACATTTCGATACATATTATTTTTTATTTTTTTATTATTTTTTTTAGTTTTGGGAATTGTTTATCATATTAATGTGCGATGTATTAGTGCAGGGATATGATGTAAATTTACTAATTTTTCAAGCTAACCATTCGAAAGTGTGTTGTGTCAATAAAATGAATGTTGAGTGAGATGATAAAATAAAAGATATATCTACTATCTGTAGCTATCATAATTTAAATATTATATATATTTTTAATATTGGAATTTAAATGAGGTCACTAACCTCAAGTTTAAAAAAAAATACATTCAACAGACTTGTGAACAAACCCATTATAAGATTTTGATGTTATGAATATATATATATATATATATATATATATATTGTGTGAAAATGTTTTTGAAGTGTCATGTACGTGCAATATTAGCGCACCATATTTCGATGTACAGTTAAAAACTAATCAACTTATATGTTTGAAACTATATAACTGTAAACTATAAACTATGTAACTGTAACTGTAACTATTTTTATGTACTTTAACCACGGATCTCTAACTGTAACTTCTGGATTGGGCAAGACATTTTTTTTACTAGAAGCCAATTGATAAAGGGTTGTGAAAACTATACTACACAATATTTCATCGCAATTACCACAACATTTTGTATATTTTTTATGTTAAAATAAGACGACATGTATTTCTTTTGGCTGAGTTTTTCTTTCTTTTAAATCTGTTATTAAAATAGAAAGTCATTTCAAGTCAAAGTGGTTAAAAAGCAAGAGCAAAAACTATTTGTTGGGCAATATAAAAATTCATTCAATAAGAAGAAAATATAACATTTTTATTCATTTAATATTTCTACAATGCTAGGATATTAAAAGCACCACTAAATCACTTTAAAAATTTTTGGTGGTACAGTATGATTGCTCCAACAATGGCTTCAACGCGCCCATAGAGAAACCAAGTTTTGAGCCTTTCAGAAGTTACAGTTACAGTTCAGTGGTTAACACCGTACCAAAAGTCATCCCAAGGTGACTGCTGCCAAATTTTAAAAGCAAACTCAAATATTTTTTCTATTATTCAGACACAAAACAAAATACAAAATAATTACCTCAAACAATATTTCGTTATTGAAGGATTCAAAGCTCAAGCCCCAGACGGTTATTACTATAAAAATGATCGCACAAAACCAACGAACAATTTATTAACTTCTTAATTGCTTCGAACCAAAAAGCATTCTTATCTAAACTACGTCTCGCGATTTTAATAACAGCTATAATCCGCCATTAAAAATATTTCGCCACGTCCCTTTGTACACAGGTCATTGATAAAATCATAAAACTCAGAGTCAAAACATCCCTTTTCAAATTTATGACTACCATTTTTTTTTTAATCGCCAAACCGTCATTATCTTGGCGGATTTAACCATTAACTCTCATTACACCAGACAACAAAGATGGCGCGTCTTCCAATCCAAAAAAGAGCATCGAACCGCGGGAAAGGCAGACGATAATAATTATGTTAATTTGTTCCTTTAACCCGTTTTAACACACCTCTTTTGCTGGGTGAAGTAGCCGGCCCAAGACCAGAAGTTTCCAAAACAAAAAGTAGCAATTGGCGTTCCTCGTTCCCGTTTGCTAGGGAGAGGAAGTTGATTCCATCTCTTGACCAATCGGAGACGGGCTTTTCTGCCGAGGTTGACTGGCGCCAACGCCTTGAGAAGTTTTGGTTTTTGTTTCGTTGTTTGATTGGGAGGGGGAAAGCGAGGAGATTGAGTTTTGTAATTGCTTAACCTTCTTGAAGTTTTTTTTTTTAATGTCTTTGTGTCTTTGGGAGAGTTGTTTGACTATGTTTTATGTGTGGTTTTCGAGAAAATGTCGTTTGTACAAGATTTATTTTCGTTTGAGTTATGTTGTGGGTTTTCAATTAGTTTAAAAGGTAAAAATGTCATTCGATAATATTAAAGTTTATTTTCTAAAAACATACAAATTGTTTAAAGTTGTATCTTATTTGTTCCATAAGTATCTTTTTCAGTATTTTAGAGTTTTTTAAAGTATTTTATGCGGTGCAAAAACTTCAAGCATGTCTTCAGAAAATTTTAAAAACATTGAGGGTAAATAGTACTATACTCGGGGACAACCTAAGTTGAACCTAAATCAATTGAATATTTATACACATCATAGCTTCCGCTGCAGGTTCAACTTAGGTTGTCCCCGAGTATACAATTTAACTTTTATAAACTTATTGAAAGTAATTTTTTTTATGAATTATTCAATTATCAATACATATCAACTAGAACTGGTACAAAAAGTTTTGACTTAAAAATTTAGGAAATTAAAAGTGTATTTTTTTTAAAAATATATTTCTGCCAGAATCCAGTTTCCACACTAAAAGAAAAACACAGTTATTTATAAAAGTAACAATTTAGTTAAATTAATATTATCTTATTTATAAAATACACAGTCCTCGAAAGAATGGAATTAAAAATGGTTTTGGTTTGGTTTGGTTTGGCATGGTTTGGTTTGGTTAATAAACGTCGCACTAGAGCTGCACAGTGGGCTAGTGGCGACGGTTCGGGGTCTATCTCTAAGGAAAGACCCGGGAACACATACACATTCACACACACAAATTCATACATGCACCTCGTTATTTTAGAACCATGGTCAGATGATTAGGAAACACATGAACTGGCAACCAACGCCTTCACTAGACGTCGGGACTTTAGACCCCGATCAGATGTATCGTGCACCAGTCCCGTATACACCCCGTTAATTTTTGCGGATGTTCTGGACGACTTTTCTAGTATTTTGTAACGAAGCTGACAACCCTCCGATCACAAGATCACTACTTTTTTACTTTTCTTTGTCAAGTCCATCGCCTAGGATCGAACCAGGAATCTTCGTATTCCCAACTGACGCCTTTTACCGCTCGGCCACGGAGGCCTCGACTTGACAAAGAAAAGTGAAAAATAAAGTAGTGATCTTGTGATCGAAGGGTTGCCAGCTTCACTTCAAAAATACTAGAAAGTCCTCCAGAACATCCAACAAATTATACCGTCATGTATACGGGACTGGTGCACGGTAAATCTGATGGGGGTCCAAAGTCATGAAGCCTATTGAAGGCGTTTTTGCCAGCTCAGGTACTGTCATCTGATCATGGTTCAAAAATACGAGGCATCGTTCCCGGGTCTTATCTTCGAGATAGGCGACGAACCGCCGCCAATAGCCCACTGTGCAGCTCTAGTGCAACATTTTTTTAACCAAACCAACCCGAATCTTCGCCAAGCTTTCACTGTGCAACTCCACTGAACTCTAACTGTAACTGCTGGAAGACTCTAAATTTTTCTTCCTCTGGGCGCGTTGAAGCCAATTGAAAGCAGTCATTCTGTGGCTCAACTTTTTTTTTAAAGTGATTTAGTGATGTTTTTTAATACCATAGCATTGTAGAAATATTAAATGTATATAAATATTATATTTTCTTCTTATAGAATTGATTTTTATATTGCCAAACAAATAGTTTTTGCTCTGGCTTTTTATGTATTTCGACTTTGACTTGACAAATTATTTAATATTTTAATAGCAGAATGCATTTAATATTTTAATAGCAGAATGCATTTAAAATGGGTTTAAAAAGAAAATAAAGAAAACTTAGCCAAAAGCAATACAAGTCGGCTTATTTTAGCATGAAAAATATACGAAATATTGCGGTATCAAGAAAAGTGGGACACAGCATGGCGACTTCTTCATCGACTTCAAGTCAACAAAATGTCTTGCTGGATCCAGAAGTTACAGTTAGAGATCAGTGTGCAATTCTAGTATTACGTTATTAACCAACTAATCGTACTATAAATCGCTAAGGGGCCGGATAGCTCAGTGGATAAAGGTGTCGGCTGCGAATCAAAGGATTCACGGTTCGAACCTGTGCGAGGACTAGACTAAAGAATAGTAAAAAAAGTATAGTGATATTGCGATCGGAGGGTTGCCAACTTCGCTACCAAAATACTAGAATGTCGTCCAGAACATCCACAAAAACTATCGGCGTGTATACGGGACCGGTGCACGATACATCTGATCGGGGTCCAAAGTCCCGATGTTTATTGAAGGCGTTGGGTGCCAGCTCAGGCGTTGTCCTCGTCATCTGACCATGGTTCAAAAATACGAGGCATCGTTCCCCTTCGAGATAGGCCCCGAACCGTCGCCAATAGCCTACTGTGCAGCTCTAGCGCGACATTAATTAACCAACCTAACCCAAATCGTAGCCAAGTGTTCACTGTTCAACTCTAGTACGACGTTATTAACCAACCAATCGTACTATAAATCGCTAAAGATCACATTCCAAATACAGTTAACAAAACCCTGATCTATAATATAGAGCTGTTATTTACTCCTCCCCCCTTCCCATTATCCAATACATCATAATTTACCAGAAGCACCTACTACAGCAGCGTGCCGATTGCGATTATTATTATTTTTCCCGGGTTATTATTGCGGCCGATGATTAATATTTAAACGTCACTTGCAGAAGTGATTTTCCGTTAAAATACGCGAAGATCGATTTCAAATTAAACCGCTGCTGCTGCTTGCCCTGGTTAGTTAGGAGCGGAATGAGTATAAAAAAAATCGCGCCACTAATAATTGCACGCAAGTCGGGCGTGATGATATCGATGAATCGTAATCGCTTTGCGAGAACGCAAGGATCGCCGCTGAGTTTGAAAAGTTCGGAGAAATATGGCGCATGTGTTTGAGAGGGGTGTGATTTATGGATTGATAATGAAAAGTAAGTTTATTCCAGTGAATGATACTCATGTAGTTTGCGATCCTACATAGTAAAATAAGGTATTATTATCGGGTACGTAATTTACCCTCTGGGTGATAAGGTGAAGATCCCTTCTAACTCCGCAGCGCTCACACTTCTCAATGCAAGGCGAATCGAACTGGAAGTGAGCCGAACTGGAAAGATTCTTACTGGAATAGGAGCCCCAGTTGCTCAGTTGGTAAGGCGTTCAGCTACTAATCAGAGGATTGATGCTTCGAATCCGTGCAATGGACTTGACATAGAAAAGTAAAAAAGTAGTGATCTTGCGATCGGATGGTTACTAGCTTCGCTACAAAAATATTTGAATTCGTCCAGAATATCCAACAAATTATACTGGCGTGTATACGGGACTGGTGCACGATACATCTGATCGGGGTCCAAAGTCCCGACTTCTATTGAAGGCGTTGGGTGCCAGTTCAGGTGTTTTCTCGTCAACTGACCATGGTTCTAAAATAACGAGGTGCATGTATGAATGTGTATGTGTTCCCGGGTCTTTCCTTCGAGATAGACCCCGAACCGTCGCCAATGGCCCACTGTGCAGCTCTAGTGCGACGTTAATTTACAAACCAACCGCAGCGCTCATGCTTCTCAACGCGAGGCGAATCGAACTGGAAGTGAGCCGAACTGGAAAGATTCTTACTGGAATTTGAGAGTTTCACGTGACGTATTAACATGGTAACTTACTAGTAGTTTCGGTTTCTTCCCTACAGCAGACAACTTTGCTTTTGTTTGTTTAGTCGCTACGCTTGCAATTATGGGAAAATTTTGTTTATAATATTTGTTTTTTCCAAATAAGTAATATTTTTTATTCCATATATGAATAAATTTAAGTGCAGAAATACTTATATTATATTTGTATATATTTAGAATTACAACTAAATACGGGAAAAATACTTTAATTTCAACACAAAAATACTTGATAAACGATGACTACAATCTATCTCAGTGTATGTAGTAAATATTTCTATACTGAGGTATTATTTAAAGACTAAAAGTTAAAATTATAGTACAGGAGCCAAAGCTCGATGCTAACCCTACGGAACTTCTTCGGCGTAGCGGAACTTTCTCCATGTTTCGTTGGAACAGCGGTCTTCTTCTCGGCGTGAAACTCCCCCAAAACCTCACATACTGCTATGGACCGTCAGTGCCGCTGCACAATTTTTTTTAGGGGGAGGGAGTTGAAACAAGGAATTTCACAACTTAGTGATTCCAAATTATCAACTCAACTATTCGGAATTCCCAACTCAACAGTGCTGAAAATTCCCAGTTCCAACTTATCGCCATTTCTCATCTTTTTTTATATATATTTTAGGTAATATTTAACAGTTCTCTCGCAAGCATTGATTTGTTGCATCCATATTCCAATGCAGTGTCCGTTCTTAAGTCTAATTTAAATGTAATCTTACAAAATGGGGTGATTCCTAATCTTCCCTCGCTTTCATTTGTTAATAATATTAAGTTGCTGCAGGCAAACATTTTCCCAACTCGGGGGGGGGGGGGGGTAGAAATTGAAATTCTCAACTTTCAGGGTTTCCGGATTATTGGAGGGGAGATCCCCCCCCCCCCCAACCAACTCCTCCAGTGCGACGGGCCTGTAGACCGTCATTTATGACGCAGGTCAGGCTCTCAAACACTAAGAATTGATCGAATCGAACAGATGATTTCATTCATAGGAAGAAAAGGGTGACCAGAAGTTCAAGTGGTTGTTGGTTTATTTTTTTAATGTTATTGTACCTTTTAGTTTTGGTTTTGGTTTTGTTATATAACGTCGCACTAGAGCTGCATAGTGGGCTATTGGCGACGGATCGGGGCCTATCTCGAAGGAAAGACTCGGGAACGATGCCTCGTATTTTTGAACCATAGTCAGATAATGAGGACAACACCTGAACTGGCACCCAATTCCTTCAATAGACGTCGGGACTTTGGACCCCGATCAGATTAATCGTGCACCAGTCCCGTATACACGCCGATAGTTTTAGTGGATGTTCTGGACGACATTCCCAGTATTTTGTGGTAAAGCTGGCACCCTCCGATCACAAGATCACTGCATTTTTACTTTTCTTAGTCAAGCCCGTCGCACAGGATAGAACCAGGAACCCTTTGATTCCCAGCTGACGCCTTTATCCATTCGGCCACGGAGGCCGTACCTCTTAGGAAACTGAGAAAAAAAATGTTTTATCTCGATTGATAAGAGTGATGAAAATTAGACAATACCTTTCTGCTGTTCGATATGTAAATATGTTTGTGTGTTACGGTGATCGTGTCCTATTATACTCTAGTCGAATATGTGCTGGTCCTTTGAGGGGTTTAATGGAATAACCAAAGGCGATTCAAATCGTGATGTGTTGTGTAATAAGTGACAGCTCCTAACAAGAACACGCTGTCCCAGTCCTTATTTTTCCAATTTCGACCCACCTCGATTTTGATTCGCCTTGGATTGTATTTGTCGGACACAGAACGAAATGCCTTGACTGCAGGAGGTTGGGCGATTTAGTCTTCCAAGGTTTAAACATCAAGACTTGACAGTAAGTTATAAATGTTTTATTTTTTTTAATGTTCTTGTTTATTAAAGCGGAATCACTTTAATATGTCTGGAATTGAATGCAATGTTTTATATAAATTTAACACTGCACAGCACTCGCTGTGCTTGAGAGAAACAATCCAAGGCGAATCAAATTAAAGGTGGGACAAAATTGGAAATATAAGGACCCGGGACATCGTAATCTTGTTAGGAGCTGTCACTTTTTATACCATCGCGATTTGTTCCGATTTTGGTTTTTTTTCTCCTCATTAAACCCTGCTTAGGACCAGCGCACATCGCACAATTTCAATTTTAAAATACAAATTAATTAGCGTAACAAAACTCCTTGAACGAAAAAAACTGAAATACAAATACTTCGTACATATTAAATACATTATGTAGTAAACAAACACTTTTTGTTAATCTGAATTTCTCGATTACATTTAAAATCGATTGATACTAAGTATATCCGTCCCATACACTGATAAACACTGAAACTAAATGTACTGAAATACACTGAAAAATATTTATTTTAAAATTATTATAAAATGGAGTATTTTTATGAGCTTAAAAACTGGATGCATTGAAGTAAAAATTGGAGATCTCTGGACGTGAAATTACGTTCATGAGTGTCAGAGGGTTAATAACTACTTTAATTGGAAAATACAAATTAATTGGCTTAACAAAACTAGTTTTGGAGAAAAAAAAATTGAAACAGCATAATTAATACAAATTTATTTTATACATATTTAATGCACTTTCTAGTAAATAAACACTTTTAATTAATCTCAATTTTTCGATTACATTTAAAATTGATTGATACTAAGTATCTAAGTACATCCGTCCCATACACTGAAAACACTGGAACTGAAAACACTGAAACTGATTACACCGAAAAACAGTGAAACTGAATACACTGAGAAAATTTGATTTTAAAAATATTGTATATGAGATGGTATGGGAAAAAATGCATTTTCTTGTGTTGATTTGACATGGAATGACTCTTTACAAATACTTTATTTGTTTAACCGAATATTCTTATTATGAGCATAAAAACTGGATGCATTGAAGTAAAAGCTGGAGATCTCTGGACGTGATATTACGTCCACGAGTGTCAGAGGGTTAATAACTACTTCAATTTGAAAATACAAATTAATTGGCTTCACAAAACTACTTTAGGAGAAAAAAAATTAAAGACCATAATTAATAAAAATATTTTATATATATTAAACACACTTTCCAGTAAACAAACACTTAAAGTAAATCTCAATTTTTCGATTACATTTAAAATTGATTGATACTAAGTATCCAAGTACATCCGTCCCATACACTGAAAACACTGGAACTGAAAACACTGAAACTGATTACACCGAAAAACAGTGAAACTGAATACACTGAGAAAATTTGATTTTAAAAATATTGTATATGAGATGGTATGGGAAAAAATGCATTTTCTTGTGTTGATTTGACATGGAATGACTCTTTACAAATACTTTATTTGTTTAACCGAATATTCTTATTATGAGCATAAAAACTGGATGCATTGAAGTAAAAGCTGGAGATCTCTGGACGTGATATTACGTCCACGAGTGTCAGAGGGTTAATAACTACTTCAATTTGAAAATACAAATTAATTGGCTTCACAAAACTACTTTAGGAGAAAAAAAATTAAAGACCATAATTAATAAAAATATTTTATATATATTAAACACACTTTCCAGTAAACAAACACTTAAAGTAAATCTCAATTTTTCGATTACATTTAAAATTGATTGATACTAAGTATCTAAGTACATCCGTCCCATACACTGAAAACACTGGAACTGAAAACACTGAAACTGATTACACCGAAAAACAGTGAAACTGAATACACTGAGAAAATTTGATTTTAAAAATATTGTATATGAGATGGTATGGGAAAAAATGCATTTTCTTGTGTTGATTTGACATGGAATGACTCTTTACAAATACTTTATTTGTTTAACCGAATATTCTTATTATGAGCATAAAAACTGGATGCATTGAAGTAAAAGCTGGAGATCTCTGGACGTGATATTACGTCCACGAGTGTCAGAGGGTTAATAACTACTTCAATTTGAAAATACAAATTAATTGGCTTCACAAAACTACTTTAGGAGAAAAAAAATTAAAGACCATAATTAATAAAAATATTTTATATATATTAAACACACTTTCCAGTAAACAAACACTTAAAGTAAATCTCAATTTTTCGATTACATTTAAAATTGATTGATACTAAGTATCTAAGTACATCCGTCCCATACACTGAAAACACTGGAACTGAAAACACTGAAACTGATTACACCGAAAAACAGTGAAACTGAATACACTGAGAAAATTTGATTTTAAAAATATTGTATATGAGATGGTATGGGAAAAAATGCATTTTCTTGTGTTGATTTGACATGGAATGACTCTTTACAAATACTTTATTTGTTTAACCGAATATTCTTATTATGAGCATAAAAACTGGATGCATTGAAGTAAAAGCTGGAGATCTCTGGACGTGATATTACGTCCACGAGTGTCAGAGGGTTAATAACTACTTCAATTTGAAAATACAAATTAATTGGCTTCACAAAACTACTTTAGGAGAAAAAAAATTAAAGACCATAATTAATAAAAATATTTTATATATATTAAACACACTTTCCAGTAAACAAACACTTAAAGTAAATCTCAATTTTTCGATTACATTTAAAATTGATTGATACTAAGTATCTAAGTACATCCGTCCCATACACTGAAAACACTGGAACTGAAAACACTGAAACTGATTACACCGAAAAACAGTGAAACTGAATACACTGAGAAAATTTGATTTTAAAAATATTGTATATGAGATGGTATGGGAAAAAATGCATTTTCTTGTGTTGATTTGACATGGAATGACTCTTTACAAATACTTTATTTGTTTAACCGAATATTCTTATTATGAGCATAAAAACTGGATGCATTGAAGTAAAAGCTGGAGATCTCTGGACGTGATATTACGTCCACGAGTGTCAGAGGGTTAATAACTACTTCAATTTGAAAATACAAATTAATTGGCTTCACAAAACTACTTTAGGAGAAAAAAAATTAAAGACCATAATTAATAAAAATATTTTATATATATTAAACACACTTTCCAGTAAACAAACACTTAAAGTAAATCTCAATTTTTCGATTACATTTAAAATTGATTGATACTAAGTATCTAAGTACATCCGTCCCATACACTGAAAACACTGGAACTGAAAACACTGAAACTGATTACACCGAAAAACAGTGAAACTGAATACACTGAGAAAATTTGATTTTAAAAATATTGTATATGAGATGGTATGGGAAAAAATGCATTTTCTTGTGTTGATTTGACATGGAATGACTCTTTACAAATACTTTATTTGTTTAACCGAATATTCTTATTATGAGCATAAAAACTGGATGCATTGAAGTAAAAGCTGGAGATCTCTGGACGTGATATTACGTCCACGAGTGTCAGAGGGTTAATAACTACTTCAATTTGAAAATACAAATTAATTGGCTTCACAAAACTACTTTAGGAGAAAAAAAATTAAAGACCATAATTAATAAAAATATTTTATATATATTAAACACACTTTCCAGTAAACAAACACTTAAAGTAAATCTCAATTTTTCGATTACATTTAAAATTGATTGATACTAAGTATCTAAGTACATCCGTCCCATACACTGAAAACACTGGAACTGAAAACACTGAAACTGATTACACCGAAAAACAGTGAAACTGAATACACTGAGAAAATTTGATTTTAAAAATATTGTATATGAGATGGTATGGGAAAAAATGCATTTTCTTGTGTTGATTTGACATGGAATGACTCTTTACAAATACTTTATTTGTTTAACCGAATATTCTTATTATGAGCATAAAAACTGGATGCATTGAAGTAAAAGCTGGAGATCTCTGGACGTGATATTACGTCCACGAGTGTCAGAGGGTTAATAACTACTTCAATTTGAAAATACAAATTAATTGGCTTCACAAAACTACTTTAGGAGAAAAAAAATTAAAGACCATAATTAATAAAAATATTTTATATATATTAAACACACTTTCCAGTAAACAAACACTTAAAGTAAATCTCAATTTTTCGATTACATTTAAAATTGATTGATACTAAGTATCTAAGTACATCCGTCCCATACACTGAAAACACTGGAACTGAAAACACTGAAACTGATTACACCGAAAAACAGTGAAACTGAATACACTGAGAAAATTTGATTTTAAAAATATTGTATATGAGATGGTATGGGAAAAAATGCATTTTCTTGTGTTGATTTGACATGGAATGACTCTTTACAAATACTTTATTTGTTTAACCGAATATTCTTATTATGAGCATAAAAACTGGATGCATTGAAGTAAAAGCTGGAGATCTCTGGACGTGATATTACGTCCACGAGTGTCAGAGGGTTAATAACTACTTCAATTTGAAAATACAAATTAATTGGCTTCACAAAACTACTTTAGGAGAAAAAAAATTAAAGACCATAATTAATAAAAATATTTTATATATATTAAACACACTTTCCAGTAAACAAACACTTAAAGTAAATCTCAATTTTTCGATTACATTTAAAATTGATTGATACTAAGTATCTAAGTACATCCGTCCCATACACTGAAAACACTGGAACTGAAAACACTGAAACTGATTACACCGAAAAACAGTGAAACTGAATACACTGAGAAAATTTGATTTTAAAAATATTGTATATGAGATGGTATGGGAAAAAATGCATTTTCTTGTGTTGATTTGACATGGAATGACTCTTTACAAATACTTTATTTGTTTAACCGAATATTCTTATTATGAGCATAAAAACTGGATGCATTGAAGTAAAAGCTGGAGATCTCTGGACGTGATATTACGTCCACGAGTGTCAGAGGGTTAATAACTACTTCAATTTGAAAATACAAATTAATTGGCTTCACAAAACTACTTTAGGAGAAAAAAAATTAAAGACCATAATTAATAAAAATATTTTATATATATTAAACACACTTTCCAGTAAACAAACACTTAAAGTAAATCTCAATTTTTCGATTACATTTAAAATTGATTGATACTAAGTATCTAAGTACATCCGTCCCATACACTGAAAACACTGGAACTGAAAACACTGAAACTGATTACACCGAAAAACAGTGAAACTGAATACACTGAGAAAATTTGATTTTAAAAATATTGTATATGAGATGGTATGGGAAAAAATGCATTTTCTTGTGTTGATTTGACATGGAATGACTCTTTACAAATACTTTATTTGTTTAACCGAATATTCTTATTATGAGCATAAAAACTGGATGCATTGAAGTAAAAGCTGGAGATCTCTGGACGTGATATTACGTCCACGAGTGTCAGAGGGTTAATAACTACTTCAATTTGAAAATACAAATTAATTGGCTTCACAAAACTACTTTAGGAGAAAAAAAATTAAAGACCATAATTAATAAAAATATTTTATATATATTAAACACACTTTCCAGTAAACAAACACTTAAAGTAAATCTCAATTTTTCGATTACATTTAAAATTGATTGATACTAAGTATCTAAGTACATCCGTCCCATACACTGAAAACACTGGAACTGAAAACACTGAAACTGATTACACCGAAAAACAGTGAAACTGAATACACTGAGAAAATTTGATTTTAAAAATATTGTATATGAGATGGTATGGGAAAAAATGCATTTTCTTGTGTTGATTTGACATGGAATGACTCTTTACAAATACTTTATTTGTTTAACCGAATATTCTTATTATGAGCATAAAAACTGGATGCATTGAAGTAAAAGCTGGAGATCTCTGGACGTGATATTACGTCCACGAGTGTCAGAGGGTTAATAACTACTTCAATTTGAAAATACAAATTAATTGGCTTCACAAAACTACTTTAGGAGAAAAAAAATTAAAGACCATAATTAATAAAAATATTTTATATATATTAAACACACTTTCCAGTAAACAAACACTTAAAGTAAATCTCAATTTTTCGATTACATTTAAAATTGATTGATACTAAGTATCTAAGTACATCCGTCCCATACACTGAAAACACTGGAACTGAAAACACTGAAACTGATTACACCGAAAAACAGTGAAACTGAATACACTGAGAAAATTTGATTTTAAAAATATTGTATATGAGATGGTATGGGAAAAAATGCATTTTCTTGTGTTGATTTGACATGGAATGACTCTTTACAAATACTTTATTTGTTTAACCGAATATTCTTATTATGAGCATAAAAACTGGATGCATTGAAGTAAAAGCTGGAGATCTCTGGACGTGATATTACGTCCACGAGTGTCAGAGGGTTAATAACTACTTCAATTTGAAAATACAAATTAATTGGCTTCACAAAACTACTTTAGGAGAAAAAAAATTAAAGACCATAATTAATAAAAATATTTTATATATATTAAACACACTTTCCAGTAAACAAACACTTAAAGTAAATCTCAATTTTTCGATTACATTTAAAATTGATTGATACTAAGTATCTAAGTACATCCGTCCCATACACTGAAAACACTGGAACTGAAAACACTGAAACTGATTACACCGAAAAACAGTGAAACTGAATACACTGAGAAAATTTGATTTTAAAAATATTGTATATGAGATGGTATGGGAAAAAATGCATTTTCTTGTGTTGATTTGACATGGAATGACTCTTTACAAATACTTTATTTGTTTAACCGAATATTCTTATTATGAGCATAAAAACTGGATGCATTGAAGTAAAAGCTGGAGATCTCTGGACGTGATATTACGTCCACGAGTGTCAGAGGGTTAATAACTACTTCAATTTGAAAATACAAATTAATTGGCTTCACAAAACTACTTTAGGAGAAAAAAAATTAAAGACCATAATTAATAAAAATATTTTATATATATTAAACACACTTTCCAGTAAACAAACACTTAAAGTAAATCTCAATTTTTCGATTACATTTAAAATTGATTGATACTAAGTATCTAAGTACATCCGTCCCATACACTGAAAACACTGGAACTGAAAACACTGAAACTGATTACACCGAAAAACAGTGAAACTGAATACACTGAGAAAATTTGATTTTAAAAATATTGTATATGAGATGGTATGGGAAAAAATGCATTTTCTTGTGTTGATTTGACATGGAATGACTCTTTACAAATACTTTATTTGTTTAACCGAATATTCTTATTATGAGCATAAAAACTGGATGCATTGAAGTAAAAGCTGGAGATCTCTGGACGTGATATTACGTCCACGAGTGTCAGAGGGTTAATAACTACTTCAATTTGAAAATACAAATTAATTGGCTTCACAAAACTACTTTAGGAGAAAAAAAATTAAAGACCATAATTAATAAAAATATTTTATATATATTAAACACACTTTCCAGTAAACAAACACTTAAAGTAAATCTCAATTTTTCGATTACATTTAAAATTGATTGATACTAAGTATCTAAGTACATCCGTCCCATACACTGAAAACACTGGAACTGAAAACACTGAAACTGATTACACCGAAAAACAGTGAAACTGAATACACTGAGAAAATTTGATTTTAAAAATATTGTATATGAGATGGTATGGGAAAAAATGCATTTTCTTGTGTTGATTTGACATGGAATGACTCTTTACAAATACTTTATTTGTTTAACCGAATATTCTTATTATGAGCATAAAAACTGGATGCATTGAAGTAAAAGCTGGAGATCTCTGGACGTGATATTACGTCCACGAGTGTCAGAGGGTTAATAACTACTTCAATTTGAAAATACAAATTAATTGGCTTCACAAAACTACTTTAGGAGAAAAAAAATTAAAGACCATAATTAATAAAAATATTTTATATATATTAAACACACTTTCCAGTAAACAAACACTTAAAGTAAATCTCAATTTTTCGATTACATTTAAAATTGATTGATACTAAGTATCTAAGTACATCCGTCCCATACACTGAAAACACTGGAACTGAAAACACTGAAACTGATTACACCGAAAAACAGTGAAACTGAATACACTGAGAAAATTTGATTTTAAAAATATTGTATATGAGATGGTATGGGAAAAAATGCATTTTCTTGTGTTGATTTGACATGGAATGACTCTTTACAAATACTTTATTTGTTTAACCGAATATTCTTATTATGAGCATAAAAACTGGATGCATTGAAGTAAAAGCTGGAGATCTCTGGACGTGATATTACGTCCACGAGTGTCAGAGGGTTAATAACTACTTCAATTTGAAAATACAAATTAATTGGCTTCACAAAACTACTTTAGGAGAAAAAAAATTAAAGACCATAATTAATAAAAATATTTTATATATATTAAACACACTTTCCAGTAAACAAACACTTAAAGTAAATCTCAATTTTTCGATTACATTTAAAATTGATTGATACTAAGTATCTAAGTACATCCGTCCCATACACTGAAAACACTGGAACTGAAAACACTGAAACTGATTACACCGAAAAACAGTGAAACTGAATACACTGAGAAAATTTGATTTTAAAAATATTGTATATGAGATGGTATGGGAAAAAATGCATTTTCTTGTGTTGATTTGACATGGAATGACTCTTTACAAATACTTTATTTGTTTAACCGAATATTCTTATTATGAGCATAAAAACTGGATGCATTGAAGTAAAAGCTGGAGATCTCTGGACGTGATATTACGTCCACGAGTGTCAGAGGGTTAATAACTACTTCAATTTGAAAATACAAATTAATTGGCTTCACAAAACTACTTTAGGAGAAAAAAAATTAAAGACCATAATTAATAAAAATATTTTATATATATTAAACACACTTTCCAGTAAACAAACACTTAAAGTAAATCTCAATTTTTCGATTACATTTAAAATTGATTGATACTAAGTATCTAAGTACATCCGTCCCATACACTGAAAACACTGGAACTGAAAACACTGAAACTGATTACACCGAAAAACAGTGAAACTGAATACACTGAGAAAATTTGATTTTAAAAATATTGTATATGAGATGGTATGGGAAAAAATGCATTTTCTTGTGTTGATTTGACATGGAATGACTCTTTACAAATACTTTATTTGTTTAACCGAATATTCTTATTATGAGCATAAAAACTGGATGCATTGAAGTAAAAGCTGGAGATCTCTGGACGTGATATTACGTCCACGAGTGTCAGAGGGTTAATAACTACTTCAATTTGAAAATACAAATTAATTGGCTTCACAAAACTACTTTAGGAGAAAAAAAATTAAAGACCATAATTAATAAAAATATTTTATATATATTAAACACACTTTCCAGTAAACAAACACTTAAAGTAAATCTCAATTTTTCGATTACATTTAAAATTGATTGATACTAAGTATCTAAGTACATCCGTCCCATACACTGAAAACACTGGAACTGAAAACACTGAAACTGATTACACCGAAAAACAGTGAAACTGAATACACTGAGAAAATTTGATTTTAAAAATATTGTATATGAGATGGTATGGGAAAAAATGCATTTTCTTGTGTTGATTTGACATGGAATGACTCTTTACAAATACTTTATTTGTTTAACCGAATATTCTTATTATGAGCATAAAAACTGGATGCATTGAAGTAAAAGCTGGAGATCTCTGGACGTGATATTACGTCCACGAGTGTCAGAGGGTTAATAACTACTTCAATTTGAAAATACAAATTAATTGGCTTCACAAAACTACTTTAGGAGAAAAAAAATTAAAGACCATAATTAATAAAAATATTTTATATATATTAAACACACTTTCCAGTAAACAAACACTTAAAGTAAATCTCAATTTTTCGATTACATTTAAAATTGATTGATACTAAGTATCTAAGTACATCCGTCCCATACACTGAAAACACTGGAACTGAAAACACTGAAACTGATTACACCGAAAAACAGTGAAACTGAATACACTGAGAAAATTTGATTTTAAAAATATTGTATATGAGATGGTATGGGAAAAAATGCATTTTCTTGTGTTGATTTGACATGGAATGACTCTTTACAAATACTTTATTTGTTTAACCGAATATTCTTATTATGAGCATAAAAACTGGATGCATTGAAGTAAAAGCTGGAGATCTCTGGACGTGATATTACGTCCACGAGTGTCAGAGGGTTAATAACTACTTCAATTTGAAAATACAAATTAATTGGCTTCACAAAACTACTTTAGGAGAAAAAAAATTAAAGACCATAATTAATAAAAATATTTTATATATATTAAACACACTTTCCAGTAAACAAACACTTAAAGTAAATCTCAATTTTTCGATTACATTTAAAATTGATTGATACTAAGTATCTAAGTACATCCGTCCCATACACTGAAAACACTGGAACTGAAAACACTGAAACTGATTACACCGAAAAACAGTGAAACTGAATACACTGAGAAAATTTGATTTTAAAAATATTGTATATGAGATGGTATGGGAAAAAATGCATTTTCTTGTGTTGATTTGACATGGAATGACTCTTTACAAATACTTTATTTGTTTAACCGAATATTCTTATTATGAGCATAAAAACTGGATGCATTGAAGTAAAAGCTGGAGATCTCTGGACGTGATATTACGTCCACGAGTGTCAGAGGGTTAATAACTACTTCAATTTGAAAATACAAATTAATTGGCTTCACAAAACTACTTTAGGAGAAAAAAAATTAAAGACCATAATTAATAAAAATATTTTATATATATTAAACACACTTTCCAGTAAACAAACACTTAAAATAAATCTCAATTTTTCGATTACATTTAAAATTGATTGATACTAAGTATCTAAGTACATCCGTCCCATACACTGAAAACACTGGAACTGAAAACACTGAAACTGATTACACCGAAAAACAGTGAAACTGAATACACTGAGAAAATTTGATTTTAAAAATATTGTATATGAGATGGTATGGGAAAAAATGCATTTTCTTGTGTTGATTTGACATGGAATGACTCTTTACAAATACTTTATTTGTTTAACCGAATATTCTTATTATGAGCATAAAAACTGGATGCATTGAAGTAAAAGCTGGAGATCTCTGGACGTGATATTACGTCCACGAGTGTCAGAGGGTTAATAACTACTTCAATTTGAAAATACAAATTAATTGGCTTCACAAAACTACTTTAGGAGAAAAAAAATTAAAGACCATAATTAATAAAAATATTTTATATATATTAAACACACTTTCCAGTAAACAAACACTTAAAGTAAATCTCAATTTTTCGATTACATTTAAAATTGATTGATACTAAGTATCTAAGTACATCCGTCCCATACACTGAAAACACTGGAACTGAAAACACTGAAACTGATTACACCGAAAAACAGTGAAACTGAATACACTGAGAAAATTTGATTTTAAAAATATTGTATATGAGATGGTATGGGAAAAAATGCATTTTCTTGTGTTGATTTGACATGGAATGACTCTTTACAAATACTTTATTTGTTTAACCGAATATTCTTATTATGAGCATAAAAACTGGATGCATTGAAGTAAAAGCTGGAGATCTCTGGACGTGATATTACGTCCACGAGTGTCAGAGGGTTAATAACTACTTCAATTTGAAAATACAAATTAATTGGCTTCACAAAACTACTTTAGGAGAAAAAAAATTAAAGACCATAATTAATAAAAATATTTTATATATATTAAACACACTTTCCAGTAAACAAACACTTAAAGTAAATCTCAATTTTTCGATTACATTTAAAATTGATTGATACTAAGTATCTAAGTACATCCGTCCCATACACTGAAAACACTGGAACTGAAAACACTGAAACTGATTACACCGAAAAACAGTGAAACTGAATACACTGAGAAAATTTGATTTTAAAAATATTGTATATGAGATGGTATGGGAAAAAATGCATTTTCTTGTGTTGATTTGACATGGAATGACTCTTTACAAATACTTTATTTGTTTAACCGAATATTCTTATTATGAGCATAAAAACTGGATGCATTGAAGTAAAAGCTGGAGATCTCTGGACGTGATATTACGTCCACGAGTGTCAGAGGGTTAATAACTACTTCAATTTGAAAATACAAATTAATTGGCTTCACAAAACTACTTTAGGAGAAAAAAAATTAAAGACCATAATTAATAAAAATATTTTATATATATTAAACACACTTTCCAGTAAACAAACACTTAAAGTAAATCTCAATTTTTCGATTACATTTAAAATTGATTGATACTAAGTACATCCGTCCCACACACTAAAAAACACTAAAACTGAATACACTGAAAAATTTAATTTTTAAAAAATATTGTAAAATGGAGTATTTTTATGAGGTTAAAAACTGGATTCATTGAAGTAAAAGCTGGAGATCTCTGGACGTGATATCACGTCCCATGAGTGTCAAATTCACACAACCGTTTCGGAAAAAAAAAATTGAAAGACCATAATTAATACAAATATTTTATACATATTAAATACATTTTCCAGTAAACAAACACTTAAAGTTAATCTCAATTTTTTGATTACGTTTCAAATTGATTGATACTAAGTGCATCCGTCCCACACACTAAAAAACACTAAAACTGAATACACTGAAAAATTTGATTTTTAAAAAATATTATAAAATGGAGTATTTTTATGAGGTTAAAAACTGGATTCATTGAAGTAAAAGCTGGAAATCTCTGGACGTGATATCACGTCCCACGAGTGTCAGAAGGTTATCAACTTCAATTTGAAAATACAAATTAATTGGCTTCACACAACTACTTCGGAGAAAAAAAAATTGAAAGACTATAATTAATACAAATATTTTATACATATTACTCTTTCTAGTAAACACACACTTTTAGTTAATCTCAATTTTTCGATTGTTTTTAAAATTGATTGATACTAAGTATATCCGTCCCGTACACTGAAATCCACATCAAACTAATTTCCCGTTGTTTAAGCAAGGCAAACAGCCTGAATTTTGTATCCCCCCCCCTCCCCATTAAAGGCGTCTCCTTTAATATAAGTCACACGACGTCAAAATAACGTCTCAAGCTAAGTGTCTCATCCCTGCCCTTTTCTGGACTAATAAGATAAACAAAGTCTTTCACAAATTTACTCATGGCTGAAGTGCGTCATCCGCTCTCAAACAATTAACTCTCAAATATTTATGATGGATTAAAATGATCGGGTGTTAAGGCTAAGGTGTGTTGCTTCGTGTATTACTCCGTGTGTTGCTACTTGTATTTAGCCCCAAAAATGAGATGGGAATGTTGAGATTAACTTTAAGCTTTGGTTTTGCAAATATAAATTACCAGTTGAAGTACGCACGTCGTTGCCTGGGTTTACGAAGTGTTGTCTGATTTCTTTACAGTGGCGCCATCTGGTAGTTTTAGTAAGAAGTCATTTTCATTTGAAGGGGTGGAAAAAGGAGATGAGGGGTTCGAAATCTCATGTAGACTGTGACTTTACTCTTGTTTTTGAGGTCAATGGCGCAAATTCTGTTTTGGTTTCGTTAATTAACGTCGCATTAGAGCTGCACAGTGGGCTATTGGCGACGGTTCGGGGCCTATCTCGAAGGAAAAGCCCAGGAACGATGCCTCGTATTTTTGAACCATAGATGGCAAGGACAACACCTGAGCTGGCACCCAACGCCTTCAATACACGTCGGGACTTTGGACCCCGATCAGATTTATCGTGCACCAGTCCCGTATACACGCCGTTAATTTTTTGTGGATGTTCTGGACGACATTCTAGTATTTTGGTAGCGAAGTTGGCAACCCTTCGATCGCAATATCAATACTTTTTACTATTCTTTAGTCTAGTCCATCGCAAGGTTTTGAACCGGGGATCCTTGTATTCCCAGCTGACGCCTAATCCACTCGGCCACGGAGGCCTCCAAATTCGGAAGAAAACTGTATTTTTTTATTAAAAACAAGTCACAGACAAACTTTTTTACGTATATTGAACAAGATATGTATGATCTCTGTAGAAAAACAGTCTGCGCTTAGTGGCCAAATGCTTTGTACTAATTAAAGGCTTTGGACACTTCCAGCTTAAAATCAGAAGAAAAAAATATTTAAAGTTTTTTTTGTGCTGAAAACTTCAATGTTTTGGAATTTTTTTTTAATTTAAATATTTAACTATAAGCTTTCAAAAACATTTTTGGTTTTCTAAAGTGCTCTTATAAAAAAAATCTAGATTATAAGAAATTATTTTAGGTTTTATTAACAACAGATCCTGATTGTTGAAAATCTGTTAATATAGGTAGATCCCCAATTGCTACCGTGCACTGTAAAAAAAAAATAGTATTTAAAAATGAGTACCTGAACCTACTCGTTTTTCTTTGAGTACAATTGCATCGTAAATAAGCGATAACGTCCCTGGTAGTACAACGGACAAGACACTGGACTGCGATGCTTGTTGATCTGGGTTCGATTATCGGTAAGTCTTGGTTGTAATTGTTGATATTTATTGAAAGTGATTTAGAAAGGCAGCCTATGTAGGGATCTACTCTTTTTATTCATTGTACTCATTTTTAAGTATATGTCTTTTCAAAATTAAAACTTATGGTTGGCTGGATTAATTAACGTCACACTAGAGCTGCACAGTGGGCTATTGGCGACGGTTCGGGGCCAATCTCGATGGAAACACGCGGGAACGATGCCTCGTAATTTTGAACCATGGTGAGATGACGAGGACAACATCTGAACGGGCAACCTCAGTAGACACCAGGACTTTGGACTCCGATCGGATTAATCGTGCACCAGTCCCGTATATACGCCGTTATTATTTTTTTGTGGCTGTTTTGGACGACTTTTGTTTGTTTCTTTTGAAACTTTAAAGAGGTATTTTAAAAAACAATAACTGCTTTTAATCACTTACCGAAAAATCAGAATCGAGGCAGAATGACGAGCAGGTGACACTTCCCTCAAAATCAAAAATTAAAAAAATATTGAAATAAAAATTTCTAACCGAAACGTAATGTAATAAACAAACAGTAAGTAAGATAAAGATAAAAACTCGACTTATAGAACATTGCGTTAAGAATATTAAAATACAAATACAACGTTAAAATAAGTAATAAAAATCCAGTGTATCCAACCAACAGTAAGTGTGTATAAACCATTTAAAAGTTTTTGGATAGAATGTTACGTGATACGGCAAATTGCCAAAAGAAGTATACTTTCACATTACGACCACATTCATTACTCTAATTAAAGATAACTTCTCAAAGCATTTGTAAAAAAATACCTTAGAACATCTAAAACTAGAACAAGAAAACTTTTGTTCAATAAATAAGATATTTAAGTATGTTGTTGTTCAACTTGCAAACAACAATTTGAATATGCGACATCTGATAAAAAATGAAGCTACGCGACGCACTGTTTTTTCAAAACTTTAAACTGTTGTTAAAGGTTTATTTTTTGTTTGAAAAACGAAGCTCTTTACAGAAAATATTTTTCAAGAATATTTTGGGTATTATATATAAAAAACATTCAGCTTATGAGAGAATCATTTCGCACCGGACGCCTACACATTTAACACTTTTGAACCTTCGAGCATGGATAGAGCAAACATCGGGATATCATCTCGCTGACATCAAAGTGAGGTCAACATGTATCGCTACAAACACGTGACTAATGACGTCATCCATTCATACATTTTTCCTAGTTCATTCAGAAAAATATACTGTACTTCATGAATTAACACATTTACTACAATTTTCAAATCAAAAGTCAATCGCGAACGTTTTTTCATTCATAAATTTTGAAAGGTAGTCACGTGTTTGTAGCGATTTGGTCTGAGATGTTTGCCTCACGATTATGACGTCATATTCTCCCTACTACTGGCCATTCATGCTCGAAGTTTTGAACTTTACAAGTTGTTATGAGAATTATCTTTACAACTTCGATACTCCGACATGCATTTGGTCAAGGCGATTCAAAACGTTATTGTTTCTCAACCTTTTTGTCTCTTACGTACCCCTTGATAAAACGTTGCATTTATAAGTAAGTACCCCCTTGTAAGAAACAGTTGCTTGCCTCCATAGGCTGTCTTCTGGCGCAGCATGGCCAAAACTGGCCCTTGCGCCACTAAAAGCTAACAAACCAACCAACCAACCATAGGCTGTCTTCATCAATCACTATCAATAAATTTCAACAATTACAACTAGCAATTGAACCCATTTCGAATACCTTATGGTGTCCGCACCTAACTCCAGGTCCATAACCGTTGTACTACGAGAGCCACGTGAAGAAGTTATAAACAGAAGTAATGTTAAAAAGGCGTGGCAAAGTAATGGGAAGTAAGATAATTGAGTTGTATTAACTCAGTTTCCATTGAAGCAATCGACATTAAATAATGTGAAAAACCATTATCGGAACACCTATTTTAAAATCGTCAGGTCGCTTTGTTAAGATGGCTTGAACAGAAGCTGAGATTAACAATTTTAAATCGCACTGCTCATTTTTGCGAAAGTACGATTACTTAAAATAGAGTACGTCATCGCTCTTTTACGATGCAATTGTACTAAGAAAAACAAGTACATTCATGAACTCATTTTTAAGCACCTTTTTTTTACAGTGTAATTTAAAGATAATTCTCCTACATCCTGTCTTTCATTACATAAATACACATGCTAGTTAAGATAGACGATTAAAATTTTCCAATTATCTGAATATATTAAAAATAAAAGGTAGATAAGAATTTGCTTTAAATAATTAACTGGAACTCAGCAGTACACAGCATCATATTAGCCATAAAAGTTCTTTTGCAGATTAAAAACAAATTACGTTTTTTCTTTCTCTATGACTACAAAAAGTTTTGAAGGCCTCCGTGGCCGAGCGATTAAAGGCGTCAGCTGGGAATACGAAGATTCCTGGTTCGATCCTAGGCGATAGACTTGACAAAGAAAAGTAAAAAGTAGTTATCTTGTGATCGGAGGGTTGCCAACTTTGCTACAAAATACTAAAAAAGTCGCCCAGAACAACCGCAAAAATTTACAGCGTGTATAAGGGACTGGTGCACGATACATCTAATCGGGGTCCAAAGTCCCCACGTCTATTGAAGGCGTTGGGTGCCAGTTCAGGAGTTTCCTCGTCATCTGCCCATGGTTCTAAAATAACGAGGTGCATGTATGATTGTGTGTCTGAATATGTATGTGTTCCCGGGTCTTTCCTTCGAGATAGACCCCGAACCGTCGACAATAGCCCACTGTGCAGCTCTAGTGCGACGTTAATGAACTAAACTACAAAAAGGTTTGGGAAAAGGAATAGAAAGAGGAATTAACTATTCCGTATAGAATAAACGCAAATGTCCAATATATACTTGGAATTCAAAGGATTAAATTGAAAATAACGTTATAAAGTACCTATAGTTATACTAATATCTTGCTTTTCGAATTTTTGGATATAACTGCTTCTGCATTAGGGAAAGAAAAAACCATTAAAAAAAGGATTTTCAAAATCAAAGGATGCTTTATTCGTGCTTTGTTTTAACAAATGCACTTTCGACGTTTTGATGTTAGCGTCTTGACCACGTAAACAATGCCCATCCTTTTCTATGTATTACTTTCTGGACTACGAAAAGGCTTAACGGTTGGTTATAAATCAGAAAGCAAAATAAAATCGAAAAAGCCCCTCAATTTAAAAAAAAAGTATGTTTGGAATCACAAATATATTACGGATATACAGCACTGATAGTTTTTGAAAATCCCAAAATTGAAAAAAATAATATTGTTTGGTGTACTGCAATCGCATTGCCTTGTTATATTTGAAAAATAAAATTATTTTGGAGAAATGGTAGTTTTTTTTATTACTATACATGTTCTACTTTAACTAAGTCATAGATTTTTCCGTGGGTTTAGACAATGATGCGAATTTGATGCCGTTTACAGAATAGTGCTTTGTCTGCAATGCTTTCGGAGAACGAGACAAATTGTTATTTCATTGTTAGTCTAAACATAACGGAAATATTATAGGTTACTGAGTTTCTAAAAAAAATTCCTATTTTCCCTGTAAAATTTGTAGTATATCCTCATGTAAATACTTCCAAACTCTGTAAAAAACACTGTAAAAAGTTACACTGTAAAAAAAAAAACGTACTTAAAAATAAGTACCGCAACATACTCGTTTTTCTTTAAGTACAATTGCATCGTAACTGTGTAATGTCGCACAAAAAATTAAGTAATCGTACTTTCTCAAAAATGAGCAGTGGACATTTTATATTGCTAATTTCAGCTTCTGTTCAAGCCATTTTAACAAACCGACCTGACACACTTAACAGAGTTGCTCAGAAGATGTTTTCCACACTATTTGATGTCGATTGCTTAAATGGAAACTGAGTTATTACGACTGAGTTATCTTACTTCCCATTCTTCACACCTTTACCATTTATTTTGTTCATAATCTCTTCACGTAGACCTGGTAGTACAACGGATAAGTCATTAGACTGCGTTGCCTGAGCATATGGGTTGGATTCCAATACGTCTTGGTCGTAATTGTTAATATTTATCAAGCCATGTTAACAAAGCGACCTGAGAAACTAAAAATAGTTGTTCAGAAGATGGTTTCCACTTGATTTGATGTCGATTGTTTAAATGGAAACTGAGTTATTACAACTCAAGTATATTATTTCTTACTCTTTTGGCACACCCTTTCAACAATATTTCTGTTTATAACTTGTTCATGTCGCCCCGATAGTACAACGCATATGTCACTGGGCCGCGGTGCCCGAGGATCTCGGTTCGATTCCCGGTGTTTGGTTATATTTCTTGAAATTTATTAAAAGGGATTTATGACGTCAGGCTATGTAGTCAAGCAAATGCTCCTTTTATTCATTTTTACTCATTGTACCACATTTTTGAGTACATGTCTTTTTCAAAAATAAAACTTATGTATTCGGAGCCATGATAAACATCGCACGTACTCAAAAATGAGTAAATTTTACTTATTTTTGAATTCCTTTTTTTAACGGCGCAGGTAGTTGGACTTTTATTAATTAACTTGATTTCATACGGACAGCACATTTCTTATAATAAATAATCGCATGACACACAGTGATTTTTTTATAACTAATTCCGTCTCTTTTTTATTGCTGGAGAAGAAGAATAACTATAAATTATTTCCACTGTTTGTGTGCGACAAGACTGGTTACTTTGGTAACCAAACGAATGGCATGTTTTAAGGTTATGGCGTCGACGAAAGAACACTGTTCACATTTTCCTCGAACAAGAATAACACAATGTATCATAAAAGTGTTTAATAAATTAAACAGGAATCTATATAAATAAACCTTGCAGCACTGTAATTATGGTTTATTTCTTTTTGATGTTTAGTGAATTTAATGAAAGTGGTTTTTATTTTAAAGTACCGTAACTTGGACCCTTGAGGCTTACTTGAACCCGAAACTAAAATATGCTTTAAATCACTCCTAGACTGCTGTCATGAAACTAATGAAAATACAGACGTGATTGTTGGACAGCTAATGAATCACGTCTAAATTTTCATGACAGCAGAGCAAGGAATGATTTAAAATAGTTTTTTTTTAGTTCTAGATTCCAATAACTCCCAGGGGTCCAAGTAACCCCAAGTTACGGTACGATGTAAAAAAAAGGTGCTTAAAAATGTGTACATGGAGTACTTGTTTTTTTAGTACAATTGCATCGTAAATGAGCGGTGACGTACTCAAATTTAAGTAATCGTACGTTCGCAAAAATGAGTAGTGTGATTTGTTAATTTCAGTTGCTGTTTAAGCGATCTTAGCTAAGCGACCTGGCAAACTTGAAATATGTGTCCAGAAGATGGTTTTCCACATGATTTGATGTCGATTGCTTAAATGAAAACTTATTTATTATAATTCAATTAGCTTACTTCCCATTCTTTTGGCACACCAGTTCAACATTACTTCTGTTTATAACTTTTTTACGTAGACCTGGTAGCTTATCGGATAAGGCTCTGGACAGCCGTATCTGCACATGTGGGAGCATGATAAGTAGTTTTTGAGTAGTAGTTTTCTTTTAACTTCTGTTTATAACTTCTTCATGTCGCACTGATAGTACAACGGGTAAGACACTGGACTGCGGCGCCTGAGGATCTGGGTTCGATTTCCGTTAAGTCTTGGTTGTAATTGTCAATATTTATTAAAGTGATTTATGAAGGCCGCCTATGTAGGCAAGCAATTATTTATTTTCCTCATTGTACTCATTTTCTAGTACATGTCTTTTACAATACTGAATCATGTATTCGGAGCTATGATAAACATCAAATGTACTCAAAAATGAGTACAGTTTACTAATTTTTGAGTACCTACATTGTTAAAAACAGGTATTTAAAATAAGTAAAATGTACTAATTTTTTATTACATTCGATGTTTATCGTAGTTCAAATTACATAAGTTTCATTTTTGAAAAGACATGTACACAAAAATGAGTAAAATGAATAAAAATAGCAGTTGCTTGCGTACATAGGCTGCCTTCATAAACCACTTTCAATAAATTACAACCTGGACTTACCGGGAATCGAACCCAATCCGTCTACTTGATGTTGTCCACAGCGAAGTCCAGGGTCTTAACCATTGTACTACCAGAGCGAAGTGAAGAAGTTATATAAATAGAAGTAATATTAAAAAGGTATGCCAAAAGAATGGCAAGTAAGATAATTGAATTGTAATAACTCAATTTTCATTTGAGCAATCGACATGAAATAATGTTTAAACCTATCTTTTGAACAACTAGTTTAAGTTTGTCAGGTCAGTTTGTTAAGATGGCTTGAAGTGAAGCTGATATTAGCAATATTAAACCATACTGCTCATTTTTGCAAAAGTACGAGTTAAATTTGAGTACGTCATCGGTCATTTACAATGCAATTGTACTCAAAGAAAAACGTCCAAGTACTCATTTTTAAGTAAATTTTTTTACTGTGTATTTTTATCATTGCTACATTAGAGAAAACGGCAACCAAACAAGATCAATCGCTATTTACTACAAATCTAATAGAATTACAGGATTATAGAATCACCGAATCGCCCCTTCCAAAAAAAATAAGACCGATTCATAAAATCAAGACAAATCGCTCCCAAATCGACACGCGCCAAAAAAAAAAAAAAAAAAAAAATCTGCAAAACAGCAAAAACAACAACAAAAACCGTCCACTCTCTCCGCCAGAGGGCAGCACCAGTGACGCCAGATAGAGAAAACCGAGCGACTGCAGTTTCCCCCCAAAACACCTTTCTCCGTTCGCATGTCAGAGAATACCGACGATCGCTGCAGGGCGAGTCATCCTTTCGAACACCCCCTATCGTCTGCTCTCTCCAGGATCGTCTGCGGATAATCTCAGGTGAGTCGAATGTGTCTCCTTTGCATCTTATTGGAACCTTTCGTGGGATCAGAGGGAAAAAGAGCGGGGATTTAGAGGAGAGGGGTTGTTCTTTTCGAGAAGGGTGGTTTCGGTGTTTTGATGGCTGGAAGTCGGACGATTTTTTTTTATTGCAGACGATTTCGATGGGGATGGAAGGGAACACGTGGTGAAACGGATGATGGATTGGAATTTGGAATGAAAGGGTTTCAAAAATGGGATTTTATGAAAGTCTAATGTTTTTTTCGGCTTTCTTTTTATTATAAACTGTAAAAATCGGACGGTTTTATAGAAGAATAAAACGGATATTTCTGAATAAATGGATAAAATCGAGCGATATACTATTTTTCCGCCATATTCGAAATTACCGAATTTATAGTTTAAAATAAAATTCAGTTAGCTTATCTGTTTTTCAATAAAACTTTATAAATATTTCAAAAGGAATCTTCTACTAGTTTTATAATATATTTTCTACATATTATATTGAACGAAACAACAATTACGCTATTTATTTTGTAATTTAAAGCATATGCTTTGAATAATATTATTTATAAAACTTTTTGGAATAAAATTCCGATTTTCAATTTTAAAAAGAATTTCATGTAATTCTAGATAAAACTTCACGATCAAATTTTCGAATCAAATGCTCACAAATTAAGTTAAAGATAATATTCTCCTTATTCTTAAAGTAATTTCTTAATATATAAAATTAATTGATGCTTATAATTTGAATGGAGTTCTCGCTTTTGCTTCATGAAATAAAATAATATTTTTTTAATTGAAATAATGAAATTGAAAATAATATAAATATATTCGAAAATAAAAAAAATTCGAATTAAAAGCTTTAAGTCAGTTTTAGAATAAAATATATCCGACATATTTAGAAGAGAAAAAAATAAAGTAAGGGAATATAAAAACTATCGAACAGTTTATATTATATCTTAAATAAAATTTTAATATGCAGATTATTATACGTTAAGCAACTAAGACACCGAATTATAAATTTTACTCGGGACACCGAAAACGATTGCCAACCACATACTTTTAGATATAAAATAATGACTTTGATTGCATTGGTAGGCTGGATTCTGACACTTTTGATGAATACCGCTTTACAAGGTAATGTGTGCATTGAAAACTTGTGGGAAAAAAACAATTTCGCAAAAAATTTGGATCTTATTGGTTTTGAAAATAGACAGCTCATTTAACTGTAGCAATTTTAAACAAAATCGTTTAATTAATTTTAAGCAAACACTAGAATACGTTAATATAACTATTTCACTCATTTTTAAATTTGATTTTGACATTTTATTTGCTGTTAAGTCTTGTATACAAGAGTAACCATTTAGTAACTAAAGTAACTTACTAGAGTTACCCTAAGATATATAGTTGTCATAAAATTATCCGTTTTGTGACATATTGATTTGAAAAATATACCGTTTAATCTGTGCAAGTTTAAAACATTGGCTTGCGTTCTATATTTTTTCTAAAAGTGCAATGTACGAAAATTCCGGGCAATATTAAATAATCATAAATACGAATTGATGTAATAACGTTTATTTTTTAACAAAGTAAACTATTTTAATTAAGTAGATTTTTTTTGTGATTTATCAAAATGTGAGTAAACGTTTTCTCTTGTAGTTTAACATTTAACGGTAAAAACATGAGTGACAATATTTCAAGTGGATATTTTCCTCTGTTTTTTATGACATATAGTGACATAAATTCTTTTCAAGCAATTGTTTAAGATACAAAGAATTCCATTAAGAATTTGTAGTTAGAATGTTTTAAAAATTAAATGTGACAACATGGAAAATTCAGACAATTATAACGGAACTTAAAGTGTTTCCTTATATTTAATTTTCAATTACCAAACGAAATATCGTTTGCAATATTAATTCCTATAATTTAAAAACTAAATAATTTCTATGAAACCGTACTATTTAGTTTTTCTCCGAAGGAGTTTAATTATTTAAAATAATTAATTTTAATTTTTGAAATAAATATCTTTCAATGAGAATTATTATCATTATATTTAATTTCAATGCAAATACTTGTTCTTTAACATGATGTCCCTTCTTTGAAACTGTCTAAACTTATTCAGGTAGAAGAAATTTATGAAGAAATGAACTGTTTTATATCGGTATTAAGTCAATATATTTAATTGGTCAATACTAAAGTATATCATATGAGCATTTATTATACAACCAAAATAAATTTTAAAAATACTTTTAAGCGAGCACCGGTTTCTTCATTTTTCTATACGATTTTTGGATCTAAATGTGATGATTTAGCAATGGGCTAAGAAATAAGGTGTTTATCATCTATCTATTTATCCTATTCTGTTCTATCTTATTCTATTCTATCTTATTCAATTCTATTTTATTCAATTCTATCTTATTCTCTTCTATCTTATTCTATTCTATCTTATTGTATCTATTCTATTCTATCTTATTCTATCTATTCTATCTTATTCTATTCTATCTTATTCTATTCTATTCTATCTTATTCTATTTTATTCTATCTTATTCTATTCTATCTTATTCTATTCTATCTTATTCTATTCTATCTATCTTATTCTATTCTATCTATCTTATTCTATTCTATCTATCTTATTCTATCTATTATATCTATCTTATTCCATCTATTATATCTATCTTATTCTATCTATTCTATTATATCTTATTGTATCTATTATATTCTATCTTATTGTATCTATTATATTCTATCTTATTGTATCTATTCTATTCTATCTTATTGTATCTATTTTATTCTATCTTATTCTATTCTATCTATCTTATTCTATTCTATCTATCTTATTCTATCTATCTTATTCTATCTATCTTATTCTATCTATTCTATCTATCTTATTCTATCTATCTTATTCTATCTATCTTATTCTATCTATTCTATCTATCTTATTCTATCTATTCTATCTATCTTATTCTATCTATTCTATCTATCTTATTCTATCTATATGAGGTTATTTTATCTTCTGCATATATTTGAAGAAAAGTATTCAAATTATGTTTTCTTTAAATTAAGAACATAAATTTATTGAAAGACTTGAAAGGGATTCCTCGGCTTGTTGACGTAGCGACAGCGAAAATTTCGGTTGCAGTTAAAAAGTTTGAACCAATTATTGATGAAACATCCGCTTTTTTCTGATAAAGGATTTTTGGTTCAACCCAGATTTCACCATAATATGGTGCAAATTGCTGCAGAGCAACAATATATGGTGCAACGTTGAACTGAAATTTTTAACAGTGTACAAATATGTATATTTTTGTTAAAGCTGTAAAAATGACAGCCAATTTAATGACGGCTATATTCGTAGTATGTGATGTCACGTCTCTTGTTCAAGAGTGACCCGATAGTTAATAAAGTAACTTACTAGCGTAACCCTAACTTATATAGCTGTCATAAAAGTATCTGTAAATATCGTACTACTAGAAAAATACTTTTTTGACTTGAGCATCTCAAAACGTGTAGAAACACCAAAAAATTCGACGTCAAATTTCTGAACCATTTTTCTGAAATTTCTAACTTTAGTTAGTTTTTATTAATATTTAAGTTAGTTTTTATTAAAAATAATTATTATGTTGTATTTTTCTTAAGATATCTATATAAAATAACTTATATAATATTATTTTTAATAATTTATTTATAATCAAAAAAATATTTGTACTTTAATAAAAGAAGTCATTTTAGTTTCCTCCGCAAATTTATTTACCTATAATATTAGCTATATTCATTAAATGAAGAAAAAAAACTCAACTAACTCTAACCCAAATAAAATATATTTCACGCAAATAACGGAACTGAATATTACAATCGTTATTTTTATGTAGTTCTAGAAACGTTCAGCAATTCCCGTGGTCATATAGTTACTGTAAAGAAAGTTGAAAACTTCCCCGCAATATTTGCGTTGCTATAATGATGATGTTTACTCGGTATTTTTGCGAAGTGATATTCAGAGTTATTTCGGCGACAAAAAAATTAAAAAGATCTGATAAATGATTTTCATGGCAGGTTTTGTTTTCCGCATAAATATTTGCATTTCTGTTTTTTTTTTCGTTGGGTTGTGTTTGCATTTCGTTGTAGCGAACGTTCACGCTTTCCTTTAGAAAGGGAATAAATATGATATTTTTTTGTGTTCGAAAATTTTTGGATTTTGTGATATTCTTTTTTTATAGCTCTTCGAACTCTTAATGAAATTAAACGGAATGTTTATAAAAATAGGAAAAAAAATCATCTATCAACAGAAACCATAATAATATAATTCGATTAACTTTGACTTCTATTTTACATTAAATCACTTTAATTACTTATGCTAATATAATTTTATTTAACACTTTCAGTGTGAATTGATTCAGTGTGATTTTCAGATTCGCTGCGAAAAACAATTCGTCGTCCGAACTTATCCTCTAATTTTTACCGCGTGTATACGGGACTGGTGCATGTTGAATCTGATAAGGGTCCAATATCCTGAAACCTACTGCGGTTGCGTAAGGGGTGCCAGCTCAGATGTTGTCCTCAGCTGGGAAGGATTCCTAGTTCGATCCTGTGCGAACGACTTGACTAAGAAAAGTAAACACGTATTGGATCTTGTGATCGGAGGGTTGCGAGCTTTGCTACAAAATACTGGGAAATCGTCCAGAACATTCAACAAAGTATATTGGCGTGTATACAGGAAAAGTGCACGAAAGACCCGAGAACGATGTCTCGTATATTTGAACCATGGTCTGATGACGAGGACAACACCTAAGCTGGCACTCAACGCCTTCAATAGACGTCGGGACTTTGGACCCCGAACAGATTTATCGTGCACCAGTCCCGTATACACACCGTTAATTTTTTGTAGATGTCATGGACGACATTCTAGTATTTTGGTACCGAAGTTGTCAACCTTCTGATCGCAATATCACTACTATTTTACTATTCTTAGTCTAGTCCGTCGCACATGTTCGAACCGGGAACCCTCAGATTCCCAGCTGACGCCTTAATCCACTCGGCTACGGAGGTCTCTAAATTTTTTAGAGGCCTCCGTGGTAATTATTTCATGAAGCCTAAACATCTGAAACGTGACCAAAATTGAAAATATATATATATATATTGAGTAAATGACGAATGTTGCAGACGAAAAGTAGTTAGGCAGACGATAAATGGTATGTAAACATGTAAAAAGTCATATGTTCTCTTTTTCTCTCTTCTTCTGTTTTGAAATTTTGTACACACCTTCTTAAATATGTTTGGCATCATTTTACGTAAAAGAAACCTTAAATTTGTTTTTTATAAATACGGGGCTTGGATCTCCAAAAGCAGAGCGCTGCGGAGGCAGCATTTCTGCAGCAACAGAGCTCCTGCTCTCTGTCTCTCCCCAACCCAACTCTACGTATGTCAGCATTTAATTTTTAACAATTATGTCGAAAAGCGGAGAGCGTTGCCACGTTGCAGGAATAATTAAGGAGAATTACGCAAAGTCCGGGGTTGAAGGGAGTGTGGGGTTGGATTCGCACTTTCATCCCGTGTTTGTTAGGGGATGGGGGGGACTGGGAATAATTAGGGGGGACGTTTCTGGCAACGGTGAGTTGGCAGACGACTTTGAGGTGAGTGCGAGGGAGTTGCAATAATTGCTTGAAATGTGTCCCTGAAGTATTTCAATTTACGTGGAAGCGGGAGTGGCAAGGGGGGAGGAGGGTTCTATCGCATTTTGAATTGTCTTGTTTTGGAGGGGGGGTGGGATAAAGAAAACTATGATAAATGGAGATTTAAAGTATGAATGTTTACCAAAACATGTTAAATATTATTTTGGGAATCTGACGGACATGCGCGACTTTCCAGTATCTCCTGGTGCGAGGATTTTTCAGTGTTAAAGTATCAGGCTCGTGGTGGGGGGATTGCCAGTTCGAATATCTACGTGGATTTGACTAGGTGTTGCGAGCTCGTAATTGGATTTGTATAACGCTCGTGATATCGTTCCAAAAAATAGTCATCAAAAATATCTACATTTTCATTCACCTTGTAGAGGGTGGTGCAAAATAAACGTTATGGTTTAAATGCTTTATAACTTTTTTTATTTTTGAATAAATGTTTAACATTATTTCGTCAAAATACAGCAGATGAATGGAGAATAGTGTTAACTTAAACGTGCAAAAGTACGTCTCGCAGGTGTCGCCCATTTTCCGCTCCACAAAGTCGTGCTCGTTAAAACACATGTCGCATGAGTTTTCGCAGAATTTCAGGGGTTATGGCAAGGATTTCATTGCGAATATGGTTTTTCAGTTATTGGTTCCTTACTGCACTTTTTTCCTGAAAATTTGCAACCAGGTGATTTATTGTTGGCACTGAGGGTCCAGTCCGCACATTAAAATATGGACGATATGCACGATGCGTCAGAATAACTGAGTTTCCGTTTGAAAAATAAAATTCAATGATTTTTGTTCGTTGTTCTACTGTGTACTGTTCCATTTCAAGTTCCCCAAGCCTTCTTTACACAATTCAGAAGCAAAAGAAAAAATGCAATATTAAATAAAAAAGTTATAAAGCATATAAAACATAACGTTCATTTTGCACCACCCATAAGGGTTTTTGATGTTGTGTCGGTTTCCAGCTCTGGAATTAGAAGTGTGTAATGTATAAAGACTCCGAATACATAGCTCATAGCTCCAAATACATAAGTTTCATTTTTGGAAAATACATGCATTCAAAAATAAGTAATAATGAATAAAAAACAGCAATTGTTTGCATACATAGGCTGCCTTGATAAATCGCTTTCAGTTTAATATCAACAATTACAACCAAGACTTACCGGGAATCGAACCCAGGTCCTCAGGGATCACAGCCCAACGCCTTAAACGTTGTACCATCAGCTCAACGTGAAGAAGTTATAAACAGAAGAAATGTTATAAAAATGTTCCAAAAGAATCGTAGGTAAAATAATTGAGTTGTAATAACTCAGTTTCCATTTATGGAATCGACATCAAATGGTGTGGAAAACCATCATCTGCAAATCAATTTTAAGTGTGTAAGGTCGCTTTGTAAAGATGGCTTGGAACAAAAGCTGAAATTAGTAGTATTAAATCACACTGCTCATTTTTGCGAAAGTACCGATTACTTAAATTTGAGTACGCCATCGCTCATTTACGATGACCTTGTACTTAAAAAACAATAAGTAGGTTCAGGTACTCATTTTTAAGTACAATTTTTTTACAGTATAGATGGTTTACGAATTTCATTCTTGACATTGTCTTTATCCTCGATACCCTTCATTATTTTTTACACATTAAACAACATATTTTGCTCAATACCACACTGTAAAAAATAAGTTACTTAAAAATGAATGCATGGACGTACTCGATTTTCTTTGAGTACAATTGCATCGTAAACGAGAGATGACGTACACAAATTTAAGTAATCATTCTTTCGTAAAAAATTAGCAGTATCGTTTAATATTGCTAATATCAGTTACTGGTCAAGCCATCTTAACAAAGCGACCTGACACATTTAAAATAGGTGTTCAGAAGATGGCATTCCACATTATTTGATGTCGATTGCTTAAATGGAAACTGAGTTATTACAACTCAATTATTTTACTTCCCATTTTTTACTAACTCCTTTTTAACATTTCTTCTGTTTATAACTTCTTCACACGCTCTGGTGGTAAGGGATATAGTCCTGGACTTCGATGCGGACGACATCAGGTAGACGGATTGTGTTCGATTCCCGGTAAGCCCTGGTTGTAATTATTGATATTTATTAAAAGTGATTTATGATGGCAGCCTATGTAAGTAAGCAACTGCTATTTTTATTCCTTTTACTCATTTTTGAGTACATATCTTTTTCAAAATTGAAGTTTGCGGAGATATGATAAGAACAGTGCAGCTACAGAAATATAACTTCATATGAAAAATAAGATTTACCGTAAGTTTTACAATTCGGATCTATGATAATAATCGAATGTAATAAAAAATGAGTACATTTTACTTATTTTTTAAGTACCTATTTTTCACAGTGCAGGTACAGAAATATAACTGCATATGAAAAATAAGATATACAATTCGGAGCTATAATAATAATCGAATGTATTAAAAAATGAGTACATTTCACTTATTTTTAAGTACCTATTTTTCACAGTGCAGGTACGGAAATATAACTTCGTATGACAACTGAGATTACCGTAAGTTTTACAAAGTAGACAGGCGACGAATTGAGCGACTCGTATAAAACTTACCAACGTCCCTACCGATCAACCCAAATCTTATCTCAATAAAATCGTCCTTTTCAAAAACAAGAACGTCCAATCCCATGTTATCCTATTCCGTTTCCAGCTCGTTACGTTCTCCAAAACCTCATTTCCCCGCCGAAGACGTGAAAACAACGTTGTTATGACGTCCTCTTGACGACGACGGTCCCATTTCGGTCATAAAAGAGACGATTAACCTGTTGCCCACACATATCCAGCGCCGAACCTTCACTGCGCTTCGGGGAATGGAGGGCTGTGTCTCCGCTGCTGGCAATCCTGTGTTTTGGTCGTTTTAAGGGTAAACATTTCAATTTTGGACGCCAAAAAAAATAAACACGTGGCGAGGGGGGGGGGGGGAGAAGGAAAATATGGGATGATCCATCATTTGGTTAACCAGTTCAGGGATGAGCGGTTTTGTTGATAGATGATTTTTCTGTTTCGATTTTTGTGTGTTTCTTTTAAATGGATTTGTATTTAATGATGACCAACGGATTTGCAGCTGGAGGGGGAGGGTGTGTTGGGGGTTTGGGCAGATTGACAACTTTGAGGGGATTTAAAACAATATACTGTGATTTTTTTTTTAAATACTGTCTGTTTGGCCCTGCGTTGCTGGGAAACACGCACTGTTAAAAATAGATACTTAAAATAAGTTCATTTTTCACTCATTTTGATTACATACGATTCTTATCATAGCTCCGAATGCATGAGTTTTATTTTTAAAAAAGACATGTACTCAAAAATGAGTAAAAATTAATTAAAAAAGCAGTTGCTTGCCTACATAGGCTGCGTTCATGAATCACTTTCAATAAATTTCAACAATTGCAACCAGGACTTACGGGAATCGAACCCACTCCGTCTACCCGATGTCGTCCTCACCGTAGTTCAGGGCCGTATCCGTTGTATTACGAGAACTACTTGAAGAAGTTTTAAACAGAAGTAATGTTAAAAAGGCGAGGCAAAAGAATGGGAAACAAGATAATTGAGTTGTAATAAATCAGTTTCCATCTAAGCAATCGACATCAAATAATGTGGAAAACAATCTTTTGAACAAATATTTTAAGCTAACCAGATCGCTTTGTTAAGATAGCTTGAACAGAAGATATTAGCAATATTAAACCATACTGCTCATTTTTGAGAAAGTACGATTACTTAAATTTGAGTACGTCATCGTCTATATACGCTGCCTTCATAAATCACTTTTAATAAATATCCACAATTTCAACCAAGACATACTGAAAATCGAACCCAGATCCTCAGGCACCGTAGCCCAGAGCCTTATCCGCTACGTGAAAAAGTTATAAGAACAGAAGAAATGTTAAAAAAAAGTGTGCCAAGAGTATAAGAAGTAAAATAATTAAGTGATAATAACTCAGTTTCCATTTAAGAAATAGACATCAAATAGTGTGGAAAACCATCTTCTGAACAACCATTTTAAATGCGTCAGGTCGCTTTGTTAAAGTGGCTTGACTAGAAGCTAAAATTAGCAATATTAAATCCCATTGCTCATATTTTAGAAAGTACGGTTGCTTAAATTTGAGTACGTCGTCGCTCATTTACAATACGATTGTATTCAAAGTAAAACGAGTATGTTCAGGTATTCATTTTCAAGCACCTCTTTTCACAGTGAATTTTTCTAAGAAATCGTCTTCACAAAGAATACTGGGAACTAATAGTCTACCTCTGCGATTTACTTTAGAATTGTAAAATTTTTCATTACTTAATAAAATCTTTGCGCTGAAACAACTTAATTCCCCCCGTACTTTAGACCCAATTTCAATTTAGTACACCAGACCGAGGCTAAGCGAATGTTACAATGGCGCATTTACGAGGCAATTGTACTCAAAGAAAAACGAGATACGTTTATGTACTCATTTTTAAGTACCTTTCTTTTTACAGTGAACTTTCCTAAGAAATCGTCTTCACAAAGAATACTGTGAACTAGTAGTATATCTCTGTAATTTACTTCACAATTGTTAAATTTTTCATTTCTTAATAAAATCTCTCCTTTAAAACGACTTAATGTCTCCCAGACTTTTGTCCCTATTTCAATTTAGTACACCAGACCGAGGCTAAGCGAATGTTAAAATGGCGCATTTACGAGGCAATTGTACTCAAAGAAAAACGAGTACGTTTATGTACTCATTTTTAATTACCTTTCTTTTTACAGTGAACTTTCCTAAGAAATCGTCTTCAGAAAGAATACTGTGAACTAGTAGTATACCTCTGTAATTTACTTCACAATTGTTAAATTTTTCATTTCTTAATAAAATCTCTCCTCTAAAACGACTTAATGTCTCCTAGACTTTTGTCCCGATTTCAATTTAGTACACCAGACCGAGGCTAAGCGAACGTTACAATGGCGCATTTACGAGTCAATTGTACTCAAAGAAAAACGAGTACGTTTAGGTACTCATTTTTAAGTACCTTTCTTTTTACAGTGAACTTTCCTGAGAAATCGTCTTCATAAAGAATACTGTGAACTAACAGTGAACCTCTGCGATTTACTTTAGAATTGCAAAATTTTTCATTACTTAATAAAATCTTTGCGCTGAAACAACTTAATTCCCCCCGTACTTTAGACCCAATTTCAATTTAGTACACCAGACCGAGGCTAAGCGAATGTTACAATGGCGCATTTACGAGGCAATTGTACTCAAAGAAAAACGAGATACGTTTATGTACTCATTTTTAAGTTCCTTTCTTTTTACAGTGAACTTTCCTAAGAAATCGTCTTCACAAAGAATACTGTGAACTAGTAGTATATCTCTGTAATTTACTTCACAATTGTTAAATTTTTCATTTCTTAATAAAATCTCTCCTTTAAAACGACTTAATGTCTCCCAGACTTTTGTCCCTATTTCAATTTAGTACACCAGACCGAGGCTAAGCGAATGTTACAATGGCGCATTTACGAGGCAATTGTACTCAAAGAAAAACGAGTACGTTTATGTACTCATTTTTAAGTACCTTTCTTTTTACAGTGAACTTTCCTAAGAAATCGTCTTCACAAAGAATACTGTGAACTAGTAGTATACCTCTGTAATTTACTTCACAATTGTTAAATTTTTCATTTCTTAATAAAATCTCTCCTCTAAAACGACTTAATGTCCCCTGTACTTTAGACCCAATTTAAATTTAGTACACCAGATCGAGGCTAAGCGAACGTTACAATGGCGCATTTACGAGTCAATTGTACTCAAAGAACAACGAGTACGTTTAGGTACTCATTTTTAAGTACCTTTCTTTTTACAGTGAACTTTCCTGAGAAATCGTCTTCATAAAGAATACTGTGAACTAACAGTGAACCTCTGTAATTTACTTCACAATTGTTAAATTTTTCATTTCTTAATAAAATCTCTTCTCTAAAACGACTTAATGTCTCCCAGACTTTTGTCCCTATTTCAATTTAGTACACCAGACCGAGGCTAAGCGAATGTTACAATGGCACATTTACGAGGCAATTGTACTCAAAGAAAAACGAGTACGTTTATGCACTCATTTTTAAGTACCTTTCTTTTTACAGTGAACTTTCCTGGGAAATCGTCTTCACAAAGAATACTGGTAACTAATAGTATACCTCTGTAATTTACTTCACAATTGTTAAATTTTCCATTTCTTAATAAAATCTCTCCTCTAAAACGACTTAATGTCTCCCAGACTTTTGTCCCAATTTCAATTTAGTACACCAGACCGAGGCTAAGCGAATGTTACAATGGCGCATTTACGAGGCAATTGTACTCAAAGAAAAACGAGTACGTTTATATATTCATTTTTAAGTGCCTTTCTTTTTACAGTGAACTTTCCTGAGAAATCGTCTTCATAAAGAATACTGTGAACTAACAGTGAACCTCTGTAATTTACTTTAGAATTGTAATTTTTTTTATTTCCTAATAAATTCTGCGTTGAAACGACTCAATGTCCCCCTGTACTTAAGTCCCAATTTCAATTTAGTACACCAGACCGAGGCTAAGCGAACGTTACAATGGTGCATTTAAGAGGCGATTGTACTCAAAGTAAAAAGAGTACGTTTACGTACTCATTTTTAAGTACCTTTCTTTTTACAGTGAACTTTCCTGAGAAATCGTCTTCACAAAGAATACTGTGAACTAGTAGTATATCTCTGTAATTTACTTCACAATTGTTAAATTTTTCATTTCTTAATAAAATCTCTCCTTTAAAACGACTTAATGTCTCCCAGACTTTTGTCCCTATTTCAATTTAGTACACCAGACCGAGGCTAAGCGAATGTTACAATGGCGCATTTACGAGGCAATTGTACTCAAAGAAAAACGAGTACGTTTATGTACTCATTTTTAAGTACCTTTCTTTTTACAGTGAACTTTCCTAAGAAATCGTCTTCACAAAGAATACTGGGAACTAATAGTATACCTCTGTAATTTACTTCACAATTGTTAAATTTTCCATTTCTTAATAAAATCTCTCCTCTAAAACGACTTAATGTCTCCCAGACTTTTGTCCCAATTTCAATTTAGTACACCAGACCGAGGCTAAGCGAATGTTACAATTACCCCCCCCCCCCCCCTCTCCCCTTCCTTATTACACCGATTCGCCAATTGTAACACGAGAAACGATTTTTCTCGCCAAAAAAAAACGAAAAACTTGGCGCAATCATTCCTTTTCGTCACGCAATTATCACCGCGTAATTCCAGAAAAGGTTAAAATCAAATCAAGAGCAGGCAACTCCCACACAACTCAACTCTTCTTAACGAATCCTGTCACTCATCCGCTACTAATGCAAGGGGGGGGGGGGTGGAGGAGGGGGAGTACGCTATATCCGATTTAATGTTCGCAGTTACGTGAATTTCGCAAGGATTTTTTTATATATATCCGAACACCACTTATGTGGAATTTAATTTTCTAGCATGACAATTTCATGAAAAGTGGGATTTTGCGCTCAATTTTCCGGAGAAGGGGTGGTAGAAATTGTTTTTTTGTGCGCCTTTCAGAATTCTTGAGATTTTTTTTTTTAAGAAGAAGCCGTTACCGCGTCTTTACGTCCCCAGTTTCGCTGGCTTCTGATGATGAATTCCCCCCTTTTTAAAATATGCGCAAATGCGGCGCTATTAACATACAAATTAAAGTCCAGGCCGATTACATCTAACGCAAGGGTGAATTTCCGCAGTCAAGGGGGAGGGGGGTGTGAAGTGACGCGAATTTCGCCTTTGGGGGAGGGGGTGTTGAAAGTGTGAAGAGACCAGAATTCAATTAAAAGTTCACCGTTGCCTGTGGGCAACCATTAACGAGTCGAAAATTTGTGAATATATTGCGGTGGATTGTTCTACCCAATAGTGCGAAATTATTTTCATTTTCTAAAAGGAAAGACTAATAAGTCAATCAATAAAATAACGGAAGAAAAAAAAACATAAAATATTTAATTGGATGTGTAGTGTATTAATATTCCTATATCATTAATTGCTATAAGTTATTTTATAATTTTGGATCTAGATTATTAAATACCAGCAAGTTAGCTGTGTATTATTAATGCAAATTCAAGCTTTCTGATTTTAAGTTTGTATTAATAATACCCGAGCAGCACAGATAACTTGCTGGTATTTAATAGTCTAGATTCAAAACAAGGATTTAATCAGTCCGTTCAGCGAAAATAAATAATGCAATTGTTGTAAGTTATAATTTTAATACAAGCTAATACATTAAATGCATTATCATTCTAATATATGAAATACAAGCGAATTCTCAAGCATCGTTCGGTTATTATTTATACAAACTTAAACTCAAAAGTATATGTTAGTTCAGTGAAAATAAACAATGTAATTGTTGAAAGTTATTATTCTAATACAAGCTAATACATTAAATGCGTTTTCATTCTAAAACATTAAATGCATTATCATTCTAATACATTCAATGCATTATCAATTTAATACATTAAATACAAGCAAATTCTCTAGCGTTGTTCGGTTATTACTAATACAAACTTAAACTCAAAAAGTATCTGTTAGTTCAGTGAAAATAAAGAATGAAATTGTTGAAAGTTATCATTTTAATACAAGCTAATACATTAAATGCATTATCATTCTAATATATGAAATACAAGCGAATTCTCAAGCATCGTTCGGTTATTATTTATACAAACTTAAACTCAAAAGTATGTGTTAGTTCAGTGAAAATAAACAATGTAATTGTTGAAAGTTATCATTCTAATACAAGCTAATACATTAAATGCGTTTTCATTCTAATACATTAAATGCATTATCATTCTAATACATTCAATGCATTATCAATTTAATACATTAAATACAAGCAAATTCTCAGCGTTGTTCGGTTATTACTAATACAAACTTAAACTCAAAAAGTATCTGTTAGTTCAGTGAAAATAAAGAATGAAATTGTTGAAAGTTATCATTTTAATACAAGCTAATACATTAAATGCATTATCATTCTAATATATGAAATACAAGCGAATTCTCAAGCATCGTTCGGTTATTATTTATACAAACTTAAACTCAAAAGTATATGTTAGTTCAGTGAAAATAAACAATGTAATTGTTGAAAGTTATTATTCTAATACAAGCTAATACATTAAATGCGTTTTCATTCTAAAACATTAAATGCATTATCATTCTAATACATTCAATGCATTATCAATTTAATACATTAAATACAAGCAAATTCTCTAGCGTTGTTCGGTTATTACTAATACAAACTTAAACTCAAAAAGTATCTGTTAGTTCAGTGAAAATAAAGAATGAAATTGTTGAAAGTTATCATTTTAATACAAGCTAATACATTAAATGCATTATCATTCTAATATATGAAATACAAGCGAATTCTCAAGCATCGTTCGGTTATTATTTATACAAACTTAAACTCAAAAGTATATGTTAGTTCAGTGAAAATAAACAATGTAATTGTTGAAAGTTATCATTCTAATACAAGCTAATACATTAAATGCGTTTTCATTCTAATACATTAAATGCATTATCATTCTAATACATTCAATGCATTATCAATTTAATACATTAAATACAAGCAAATTCTCAGCGTTGTTCGGTTATTACTAATACAAACTTAAACTCAAAAAGTATCTGTTAGTTCAGTGAAAATAAAGAATGAAATTGTTGAAAGTTATCATTTTAATACAAGCTAATGCATTAAATGCATTATCATTCCAATACATTAAATGCATTATCATTTTAATACATTAATACAAGTAACAAGTAAATTCTCTAGCGTTGTTCGGTTATTATTTATACAAACTTAAACTCATAAAGCATCTGTTAGTTCAGTGAAAATAAACAATGTAATTGTTGAAAGTTATCATTCTAATACAAGCTAATGCATTGAATACATTATCATTCCAATACAAGCTAATGCATTAAATGCATTATCATTCCAATACATTAAATGCATTATCATTTTAATACATTAATACAAGTAAATTCTCTAGCGTTGTTCGGTTATTATTTATACAAACTTAAACTCATAAAGTATCTGTTAGTTCAGTGAAAATAAACAATGCAATTGTTGAAAGTTATCATTCTTATACAAGCTAATACATTAAATGCGTTTTCATTCCAATACATTAAATGCATTATCATTTTAATACATTAATACAAGTAAATTCTCTAGCGTTGTTCGGTTATTATTAATACAAACTGAGAATCATAAAATAACTATTTGTTCAATAAAAATAGCTATTTATTTTATTATTATAAAATTTTATATTATTTAATATATTATTGTTGTGCAGTTTATAATACTTTTCAAATGTCATGGAGAATCTAAACTTGACATACGAATCGGATAATGCTAAAACAGGCTAAGTCCAAAAAGTTCAAAATCAAGTTTGTATTGGTTTCGGTTTCCTGGAGGTCTGTTTTACAAATTTACGCTAAAACAGAACCGTTTCCATCATTCCCAGGAACTATATTAGCACGTTCTTACGGCGATTCCATCATCATAACACCTACATTCAAGAGTAGACCAACAGTATACAACTGCCTTTAGAAGGATCTTATAATGCAGATAAAGTGCCTCTGAAAGTAACCAAATTAGAGGACATTAAAAAACACTGTCTTTTGACATTCCGGTTCAGTTTAAGGAGTTTTACAATGACATTTACACATAGCCAACCACTGAAAATGGGACTGTGGAGGATTGTGTAATAAATTGATATTGAACCAATGAATCACACTTAAATATATATATATATATATATATATATATATATATATATACAATTTTTTTTATTCCAGGCAATTGTTTGTAACTTTTAATGCTAAAATATACATAATTTAATATGAAGCAGGCTTTAAATATTTTTATTTTCCTGTTATATATGCTGAAATTGAATTAGAACAGACATTTCAAAGGCGAAAATAAAATTTAAAAAAAAGAGAGTTTGGATATGTTTAACAATGCATTTTGTATTTAAAAATAATCACTTTGGTATGTAAAAGTATAGGTAGGATAGCTTTTTTTTTATATATAATTTTCTCGAAACAAGTTAGGTGTACTGAGCACCTTTTAGCATTAACAGATTCGAATGTAATTTCGATGACAATGCGGTATTTAGTCAGAATAATTAGCAAATAATAATTTATAATTATTGGTATTGAGTTTCAATTTTCATTGAAAATTAGGACATCGCCAACTTTTGAACCCGAGTTCTCAACATAATGAGTCTGACCGCACATGCGCTATGGAAGTATCTTTACAGCTTTGAAACACAATAAAACGTTAAAGTAATGGAGTCTCATTCGTACGCAGTATAAATATAAACTAAAAAAACTGTTTATAAATTGTACTTTATGTGTTGTTACATGCACTTTTAAAATAACACTACCATTTTGGGAATTACTATAATCGTCAAGGCTACATTTGTCATATTTCACTATAGTTTCGTCATTGAATCACGCAACTTTTGAAGAAACAAGAATCCTCAAATTTTTAACGAAATTATACTTTCGTTAAAAATTTGAGGATTCTTCTTTCATTTGAGGATTATAATTCACTCAAATTCCTTTATGGTCTTTTTCAGGGGCATCATAGACATTATTTATGTTGTAAAGGTATCTTTTACGCCCCTTAGATGCAACGTTAACACATGAGATGTCAAAAGAAAGAGAATTTCATGGATCAGTGCCGAATCGTACTTTCATCTCATAAATATCAATGGCATTTTTTCAAAAATGCTTTTAAAATCATTAAATTTAGCGTTTTTTTTTAAACAAGCCGTTGATAATGCTGCCATTTATGAGCAGACTTTTAAACTTTTTATTTTTGGGGTTAATTGGTTCTTATACGTATATTGCCTCAATTTTGAAGAAATATTTAATCGGAGCATATTACAGGCGTCTGTTTCGTCAAAAATGGCAAAAGTTTCGTCACATATGAAAAGGCATTTTTAACAGTGTGCACAAGCAACATAACTTACCTATCTTATTTCCTTTAGGTATTATTAGATGCTGACGTTGTAAAGCTAATTTTAATACACCCATCCTCATGAGAAATCTCAGTGTGTTGATGGTTTATTGGTGCGTTAATGGTTTCGGTATACAAAAACTGTGTATAAATAAAATTTAACATGTTGCTGGTACACGTACAAGCAACATAACGTATCTATCTTATTCTTATTTGCTTTTCTTGACCAAATTCTACATTTATAAGTGAATCGCTTGAATTTCGAATAAATGCTGAATCTCATCCGACAAAATGTTCCCTTTTAAAAGTAAGCCCCTCACCCAGCAAAAAGAGTCAGCATAAAACCTTCATCAAAATTTTGAAATTGAAGGCTTTATGCAGGAAAACTGCAGTTTTTATCAAGGTCTATAAAATTAAAAGTTTTTGTTTCAATGTCCTTCATAAAAACTGCAAAAAACCTTCAATTTTTAATTATGAAGGGAAAATGCAGATATTTTAAAGGTTTTAACGCAGAAAAATTAAAAACTTCAAAAAAACTGCATTTTTTTTGTTTCAATATCCTTTATAAAACCTTCAAAAAACCTGTAATTTGACAATTTTGATGAAGGTTTCATGCTGACTTTTTTTGCTGGGTCATTTAACGGCCATCGGCAATGGCCCTCTGTTCAGCTCTAGTTTACCGTTAATTACTCAACCATTTGAAGTTGGTTGGTTGAACCAAAGTCGCACTAGAGCAATAAATTATCCTTAAGAGTACAAATATATGCAACGCATAAATGAGCTAAATAATGAATGGTAGCAAACAAGCGCAAATTAATCATTCGCACGCCAAACCATCCAACGCCATTTAACTGATAACAAACGAACGCTGCCCAGGCCAGCCACTGATCAAACCGGACTTGCCATTTATTCGATGATTTTGGGGTAACCCTCGAGGCTGCAAGAGAAGGGGGGTGCTAGAGAAAATGGCGAATGCTATTCCCCCAACTCCTAGAATCGTCTGATTGGAACAGACAAAATTATTTTGGAGTGATAGATTTCCATTTTAACACTAATGGAATTGAAAAGCTGCTATTGGTTGGGAGACGTTTCTGGAAATGTGCATGGCTGAAAGTGTCATGGTCAGGGTGCTGCAGCCAAATAAGATTTGGGTTTTTTAAATTATTGGGCTATTGGCGACGGTTCGGGGCTTATTTCGAAGGAAAGACCTGGGAACGATGCCTCGTATTTTTGATACTAATGTCAGTTGACGAAGACAACACCAGCCAAATAAGGTAATGGGAGTTTATGATCTGAGAATGAGTTATTTTGAGACGAGAGTGGAAGAGTTGTAATTGATATAAAAATGCGATTGCTAATTAATTATTTTACGTAATGCTTTGAAGTTGCTTCGGGAAATTGGACAAGTTTACTGTTTTAAAAACAAAAGTGGACGAATATTTAGGGGTTGGGATAAGTTCCGTCACACAAAATTACTTTTGGGGGTTGAACAAGAAATTTTCCAACTTAACGATTCGAAATTCCCAACTTAACAGTACTGAATATTCCAGTTCCAATTTATTGGCATTTTTCAACATATTATTAAACAGTTTTCTTACAAGTATTGTATTGTTGAGCGCATGTTCCAATGCAGTGTCCGTTCTGAGGTCTAATTCAAATGTAATCTTACAAGTTGGGCAATTTCTACTTTTTCCTCGCTTTCGTTTGCTAATAATATTCATTTTCTTCATTCATAAAGTTACCCAACTCGCGGATTTTTAAAACTTGAAATTCCGAACTTTTAGGGTTTCCAGATTAGGGGAGGGGGGGGGGTCGCCCCAGGCGCGACGGACCAGGATGGGACCCCTTAGCCCGGAAGCAGAAACGCGGCGACGTGCGTCGTACGACACAGATTTTTCAAAGGTCTGCAGGCAAATTTTTGCAGAAGTCTATCATGCGAATTTTTTTTATGTCGGCATTACATTAGAACATTTTCTGCAAATTCGTTTTAGATCAGATAATTACTCTTTTCTCATTTAATAAAGTCGAGGGGGGGGGGGGGGGGGTGAAGAGAGAGAATTCCTAATAATAGAAAGTTGCAATCGCGATGCTCAATAAGTTACACGTGTTTGAACAAATCTCCGCAGACATTTCTTTGTTGTCGATTCACTTTTATCAACTCAATGGTACATTTCAGTGCTTCTTTGAGAAGATGCATTACTAGAAAATAATTAAAGGAACCTTCTTTGAGAAAGGAATTTGCTCTAAACGGAAACGGCATTTTATACAACGTCCACGGCAGATTGTCGACTTTGGTGATAATTTTTTTTACTCAATTTTTTACTTTAATAGCTCATTGTTTTCTTTTTACTCATTCTCATCTATTTGAGAGTCAATAGGTAATCAATGATGCAAGTTCTTCAAAAATCGGCAATTTGACACCGCAAAAGGATTTTGGTGACTAAAAATGCATTTCTTTTGCCTATTTATTAATTTTTGTCTAGCTTTAACATGGTTTTCTTAATTTTTTATTGAGTTTGTTAGTAATTTGATTAATATCAGCTAACCACAGTTGCAAATATTATCATAAATCGGCGTTTTAGGCCGGTGGCTTTTCCAATTTTCAAGATAGAAAACTTGTTTTACTACATGTTTAAAGCTAGTTTTCTCGTTTTGAAAAGCATTTCTTTAGTTTTAATTTATTTTTATATATTTGCTACGATTGCGAATCAATTAGTTATACCAAGTTTGTCAAAAATCGGATTAATTTCTCCATTTTTATAAATTGGAATATTCGAGGATATTGTGCGAATTCTAATATTTTAAAATAAACATATACTGCAAAATATTCTATATTATATATTCAATGCAAGCGATTTAGTGAGATTACATAATCACCCTGGCATTTGGAAACGAGCTTTTAAATTTCATCTATTTGATATTGATGAATGAATGTCTCCGACAAGTTTATCACGGCTCCGATATCCAAAACCAAACTACGAGGCAGCCGACGACCCAGACGGTGACCAATTAGCTGTCCACGCGGCCTATCAAGTGGAAAATGAATGGTGCGTGTTTGGTGCAATAACATGGGATTTACCAAAAGGAGTGAAAACAAGAATGATAGATCGGGGATTTTTTGAGATCATACATCGTTGATAAATAGGAAATAATTCGCTTTGTGTGAAGTGGCTTTTTAACCAGAAATGTTTATTTAATTTTGAAGTTTAGCTAAATTCCTGATTTGTTTTGAATTTAATTTCTATTTATGTATTTGCCAACCATGAATTGGATTTTGGTTTTTTGGTTTGGTTAATTAACGTCGCACTAGAGCTGCACAGTGGGCTATTATTGACGACTGTTCGGGGTCAATCTCGAAGGAAATGTAGCAGACATACATCATGAACTATAATATAGATGTAAGATTTATAATATATTTAACAGATTTTGAAATTATTATTAATTTGGTGAAGAGCTAGACAATGACACTCGAAAATTAGTCGATTAGAAAGATAGCGATTTATACAAAAGCGACTTGTATTAAAATTTCTCAAAGAAATGTAAAAAAAAAGTATCAGTTTTTCTACGCCACACAAACCTTGTGACCCCCTCCATTCCTAAGGGTGTGCGACGTAATAATTTAAAATTGGGCCCCTTAAAAGTTTTGCCACATGTGCCCTTTCTCTTAAATCCGCCACTGGATGTCATACTTTTAAATGAAGTTAGGTAGATAACAAACGGACGAAAGAAAGACGTCTTTTTTTATCTTCAAGATGCTTTATGTTCAAGAACTTGCAATTCTCGGTCAATTTTACCCTTTGGGTACATTTGACGAGTGAGACTCGTCATCTGCTTACTTGGGCGAAGTTACGGTGGACGAGTCTGACTCGGCAGCTGAATTTAAGAAGCAGGCGTTGATGTTTGCGGCACCCCCGCAGATGGGCATTGATCGCAAACAATTTGTTGTAGGGTCGGTCAAGAATGGACTCAATTGAACCCAATTAAATCCGTCCCATGGGCATAAAAATCTTCAAATAATTCAGTACTTAAAGGGTTAAAGAACATGTCAAAAAGAACAGATCGTTATTTGGGTGACTGGGAATCCTCTGGCACAAAACTTTCCAAAACACTTCAAAATCCCAGAAAACTTCTCCGTGTAAAAATACTTCTAAATCAACCCCCCATCTAAATCCCATCCCCCGCACCAAATAACCTTCCCCAATGTTAATTCCCAATGCCTGAATTCACGCCCCTTATCGCGAGTCCCGAAATGGCACCGAGGAGCCTCTTTCCCAGCCCTCGTCTCCAAGGGTTTGAGCAGCCCTTAATGAAGCATCAGCATCTTCCAAGAATCGTCGGGAGGGACTAATTAAAAAATAATCACAACCACCCCTTTTCCTCGGCATGGTTATGAGGAGAGCAGGGATTGCTGCTAAAAGTGAAGCCCTCATAACTGCAATCCCCCCCCTATGGAAATGCACGAAGTGCACATTAAATATGTCATCGTGTAGAGAAGGGGTTTACGCTTAATTTATAGCAGGGGGACCACTTCATCTGGGGTGAGAGTGTTGCTAGGTTTTGGCGAGGATTGCTCTTTTTGGCGATTGTTGAATTGATATATCGTCGCCTCAGGGCAGTAAAACATCTAAAAAAATAAAACGAAAATGAGTTTTCATTATGAATGATGTTAATATTACCAAATGTGCTTTTATTTAGTAGAATCCTCGGATATTTTTATGTCTTCTCTGAGATCCCTGAACTACAGCCTTAGATATTCAGCATTGAAAAAACAGGAAATTTTAAAATCAATTTTATAGGCAACTCTGTTTTTTGACGAAACAAACTTCGTCGGTTCGTTCCACTGAACTCTAACTGTAACTGCTGGAAGGCTCAACCCTTGTTTCTCAACCCTTGTATTTTTTTTAAATATAAATATTATATTTTCTTTTTATAGAATTCATTTTTATGTTGCCAAACAAATAGTTTTTGCTCTTGCTTTTAATCTACTTCGACTTTGACTTCTAAATGACTTTCTATTTTAATAGCAGATTGAATTTAAAACGAGTTTCAAAAGAAAATAGAAAAAAAACTCAGCCAAAAGCAATACACGTCGGCTTATTTCAACATGAAAAATATACGAAATATTGCGGTAGCAAAGAAAATGGGACACATCATGGCTGCCTCTACATCTGCTTCAAGTCAACAAAATGTCTTGCCCTATCCAGAAGTTACAGTTAGAGATCAGTAGTTCGTTCCCCACCAACTGGTTTGGTTTTGATTAGTTAATGTCGCACTAGAGCTGCACAGTGTGCTATTGGCGACGGTTGCGGTCTATCTCGAAAGAAAGACCCGGGAACGATGCCTCGTTATTTTAGGACCATGGTCAGATGACGAGGAAACACCTGAACTGGCACCCAACGCCTTCAACAGACCTCGGGATTTTGGACCCCTATCAGATGTATCGTGCACCAGTCCCGTATACACGTCGGTAATTTTTGCGGATATTCTGGACGACTTTTCTAGTATTTTGTAGCAAAGCTGGAAACCCTCCGATCACAAGATCACTACTTTTTAATTTTCTTTGTCAAGTCTATCGCCTGGCATCGAACCAGGAACCTTCGTATTCCCAGCTGAAAGCCTTTAACCGCTCAGCCGCGGAGGCCCCGAAATTACAGTTAGACATCAGTAGTTCGTTCCTCACGAACTGGAACTTGGCGAATACTCAGTTGGCGACGTTCGCTACCCATTTCGAAACTTACAACAAACCCTAGCTGGGGGGGAGAAGGAGCGGTCCCTTTGAAGTTGCTTGAAACAGGAAGGCGGGGGATTTATGGAACATTAAAGGATTTTTAACACGTTTGTCACTTTAGAGCGAGGAAGGAATCGGGCTAATGAGAGTTCTTGGAAAGTGTGTTTGTTACCGCGAAAAGTTCATTGGTTCGCTTAATTTCCGGCTGAGGGTTTTCGGGAAGTGATTAGAGAAGTACCCTGGAGAAGGATTCAAGGTATCTGCTCGGAACGGTTTTCATTCGAGCGATGAAAAAGTTGGGTCCATCAGGTGTTAGATAGGTCTGAAGCACTGAATTCTAACTGTAACTTCTGGATGGCTCAAAACTTGTTTCGAGTCCCAGTTGCTCAGGCATTCAGCTACTAATCAGAGGATTGGTGGTTCGAATCCGTTAAATGGACTTGTAATAGAAAAGTAAAAAAGTAGTGATCTTGCGATCGGAGGGTTGCCAGCTTCGCTACAAAAATACTAGAAAGTCGTCCAGAATATCCAACAAATTATACTGGCGTGTATACGGGACTGGTGCACGATAAATCGGATCGGGGTCCAAAGTCCCGACGTCTATTGAAGGCGTTGGGTGTCAGTTCAGGTGTTTCCTCGTCATCTGACCACGGTTCTAAAAATAGCAAGGTGCATGTATGAATGTGTGTGTGTTCCCGGGTCTTTCCTTCGAGATTGACCCCGAACCGTCGCCAATAGCCCACTGTGCATCTCTAGTGCGACGTTGATTAACCAAACCAAAACAAAACTTGTTTCCTCTATGGGCAAGTTGAAGCCAATGTGGAAGCAGGCATACTGTGCCTCAACATTTTTTTTAAAAGTGATTTAGTGGTGATTTTTAATGTCATAGCATTGTAGAAATATTAAATGTATATTAATATTATATTTTCTTCTTATATAATTTATTTTTATATAACCAAACAAATTTTTGTTTTGGTTTGGTTAATTAACGTCGCACTAGAGCTGCACAATGGGCTATTGGTAGCGGTTCAGCCTTATCTCGAAGGAAATATGTCGGGACATTATTGTTGATGGAGGAGGAATAAATAATGAAGAATTGAGAGCTGCCTTATTATTAGCTGTTCTGGCTATATTTCCGATTATTCCATCTGAATTTGATATGTGGACATTTGAAACTCTGAACAATTTAGTTGCCAACCTTCAATAAATATGTAGATGGCTCTAAGAAATTTGCTATTACCAGTAGCGCTCATAGCACAAAACCAGGAAGGCATGTCGTAACTTACAAGAACGAACCTAAGGTTTTCGATTTTGTTAAAATGGTTCTAAAAAAACGAAGCATCGTTCCCGTGTCTTTCCTTCGAGATATACTCCGAACCACCGCCAATAACCCACTGTGCAGCTCTAGACTAAGAATTGTAAGAAATTGCTGATATTGCGATCGGAAAGTTACCAACTTCGCTACCAAAATACTTGAATGTCGTCCAGAACATCCACAATAAATTAACGGTGTGTATACGGGACTGGTGCACGATAAATCTGATCGGGGTCCAAAGTCCCGACACCTAGTCTTTCCTTCGAGATACACCCCGAACCGTCTAAATATTCAGCTCTAGTGTGCCCAATATGCACCTCTAGTGCGACATTACTAACCAAACCAAACCGAACCGTTGCCAATAGCTGACTGTGCAGCTCTACTGCGACATTAATTAACCAACCCATTTTGACCATCCCATAGATTGTGTTGCATTAAACTCCTATGAATGTTTGCTATAACCGATTCACCGAAAAAATAATTTACATGATACATACACTACAGTCGATACACTTTCCAGAAATCAAGTCTGTCGTGTAATTGCTTTTCCAGTACGCCGATTCAAACCGTACCGAAGCAAGACTCCTTCCTGTTGGTAATTATAAGAAAACTTGACAACAAATGCGATTGGAGTTAGCATCGTGCGACGATATGTCTGCATCCCAAACTTTGACTCACCTATTATCTCTCTTGCACAAACACGCACATAAAAAAATGACTTCAGAGACCGTCAAAGTTTGTCTTGTTTTTTTTTAATTGATCTGAAAACAGACATTCGCTTTTCAAAACAGTTCTCCATGTTTCAAACAAACTGGAGTCTTTTTAGCCGAACAAACAAAAATAAACCATCATTTCCAGAGCTGCTGCCAACAGCCTCTATTAAAAAGAAATCAAAATCTGTAATCGGGAGGGGGGGGGGGGGGAAAGGGGGAGGGTGTTTCGTTTCTTTTATACTGAGAACCAGAAACGGATAACAATTTTGTGTTTAATTTTTTATTTCTTCGTTCGACATTGTTTCTAGTGCGGTGTTCCTTCAATCTACTTTTCTTTTCTTAAGCCCTCGAAACCTTTTTTTAAATATTATTTTCAATATAAATGTATATTACCGTAAACATTATTTTTCTCGTGTTTATTTATTTCAAAAATAAGAATCCGTGATTGTTTTTCGGGTTGTGTATAAAATAAATTGGTAGTTTCGGTTTTGTGTGACTTTACCTCCGGTGCTGTTACTTTTATTTTACTTGGGTTTGGGTGTAGTTTTTTTATTAATTAAGGCATTTTTTGGTTGTTGTTTCGATTTGCACGCGAAAAAATCATCGTCCTTTTTATTGGCTGGACTGAGCTTTTCGGTATTGTCACGCCATTTTGTATTAAAAAAGTTATTTCCTCTTTCCCTTGATTCTAATGATTTCTTTATTATATAATTTTACGATGTATAAAGTTTTGTGCTGTATTCTTATGATGATAACTTTGTATACAAAAAAAATAGATAACGTTCGAATTGATAACCTTTCTCCTTGGCACGCGATTTGGGGGGGTTTAATTTAAAGTTTCTGGCAGTTATATTTTGGAGTTTTGGTTGGCGCGCTGTCAGTCTGTTAAAAATAGTCATTCTTACTTTTCATTTAAAGTTTTTGTTTTCAATAAATTATTTGGATTATACTCTATGTCGTACTGTACATACTTTGATTTGATTGGTAAGTTAAAAGATCTTTGCTCGCCTGATTTATGACGCTTTACCTCTGTTATCCTTATATGGTTTGGTTAATCAACGTCGCACTAGAGCTGCACAGTGGGCTATTGGCGCCGGTTCAGGGTCTATCTCGAAGGAAAGACCCGAGAACACATACACATTAACACACACATTCATACATGCACCTCGTTATTTTAGAACCATGGTCAGATGACGAGAAAGCACCTGAACTGGCACCCAACCAACCCAACACCTTCAATAAACGTCGGGACTTTGGAACCCGATCAGATGTATCGTGCACCAGTCCCTTACACACGCCGTTAATTTTTGCGGATGTTCTGGACGACTTTTCTAGTATTTAGTAGCGAAGCAGGCAACCGATCACAAGATCACTACTTTTATTACTTTTCTTCCTAGGATCGAACCAGGAATCCTCGGATTCTCAGTTGACGCCTTTTAACGGGCTTTTTTAGGCCTTTTATCCTTATATGCTTAATCTTCACACATATTCATATGCTATACCACGCATTTTAGAACCATAGACAGATGACGAGGTAACACCTGAATTGGCACTGAACGCAACCTGAATAGGCGTCAGGATATTGATCCTCGATCAAATTTTTCGTGGACTAGTCCCGTATACACGCCAGTATAATTTTTTGGGTATTTTTAAAACGACTTTCCAGTATTTTAGTAGCGAGGCTAGCAAAACACCGATCGCAAGATCACTTCATTTTTACTTTTCTTTGGTTTTGTTTTGTTTTGTTAATTAACGTCGCACTAGAGCTGCACAGTGGGCAATTGGCGACGGTTCGGGGTCAATCTCGAAGGAAAGACCCGGGAACACATACACACATTCATACATGCACCTCGTTATTATAGAACCATGGTCAGATGACGAGGAAACACCTGAACTGGCACCCAACGCCTTCAACAGACGTCGGGACTTTGGACCCCAATCAGATTTATCGTGCACCAGTCCCGTATACACGCCAGTATAATTTTGGGGGTATTTTTAAAAAGACTTTCCAGTATTTTAGTAGCGAGGCTAGCAAAACACCGATCGCCAGATCACTTCATTTTTATTTTTCTTTGCAAGTCTACTCAGTCGGGCTCACTGAACTCTAACTGTAGCTCTTGGAAGGCTCAGAACTTGTTTCCTCTGTGGACACGTTGAAGCCAATGTGGAAGCAGCCATACTTTTGCACCAACATTTTTTTAAAAAGTGATTTAGTGGTGTATTTTAATACCATAGCATTGTAGAAATATTACATATATATAAATATTTAATTTTCTTCTGATAGAATTAATTTTTATATTACCAAAAAAATGGTTGTTGCTCTTGTTTTTTAGCTGCTGGGGAAACTTTTAGAAAAATAGGGGGAGGGGTATGTAACAGTCGACCCCCTTAGCGACGGCACTGTTTTGAGTCTATTTGTCTATTTTTTAGTATCATTGTTCACGATCACTCCCACTTGTCACGATAGTCACGCTATTTCTATATTAGGAATGTTATTTTCTGACTATTTATAGCTTCTTTGTGTCATGGGACATTTTCAATAAATACGTATTAAGTCGTTTTAGTTTTGTATTATCAATTCACCGTAATCACTTTTTTTTTTCTTTTGAACATGCCATTCGAAAATCAAAAACATTATTTTCCCGACTTGATATTTTTAAAGATTAGATATTTTGTATCATTTTAGTTTCTTTTAGTATCAGTTCGCGATAATTGCGCACTCTTAAAAATGCATGCTTTTTTTTAAAGAAACTTTCTTCATATTTGACAAAACAGACGATATTCTTCATATTTGAAAAAATAGATTAGATATTTCGTCTAACCAGTTAAAGAAATTCATTTTTTTATTCGCTAACTTTATTTCGCCAAATATTTACGACAATTTCTAATAAAACTCTACATCTCGACTCGAAACACAGGTCTCTAGGTCCGAAGCCACGCACTCTAACGACCGTGCTAGATAAGCTCGTTTTTTTGGGGGGCAATATACTTATAAGAACCAAAATCACCGGAAAAGAATCGGAGTAAATTAGTCTCGTTAAAAATGTGCAGATTCTTGTTCTATCAAAAGTCAAGTGATTCAATGACGAAACGATTGTCAAATTTGACGAATATATATATATACATATCTATCTCTCTCTCTCTCTCTCTCTCTCTCTCTCTCTCTCTCTCTATATATATATATATATATATATATATATATATATATATATATATATATATATATATATATATTATATATATATATATATATATATATATATATATATATATATATATATATATATATATATATATATATATATATATATATATATATATATATATAATGATATCGTGAACATTTTCAATAGGTCTTCAATTGGCTCTATTATGTGCCCCGGGTCTATTCAATCACCTTTGCCCGAGCCTTATTGTCACCCCACACGATATCAAAACCAACGACCAGCCACGATCTGCCCTTTACAACCCGGGTGCAAAGGATTAAGAGAAACTCATACCTTCTGTTCAGCCGATAATCCCCAGCAAAACAACCCCCCCCCCCCCCCCCCCCCCCATGTCTGTTGCCACCGACAACTCGAGAAACTCCACTCGGCGTATGTTTGTCTCCTGCCTCCGAAGAGCATTGAGATGTCCTCGATTATAAACGGCGGAATTCCGCTTCTACAAACTCGCGCATAAGCCGCTTACTAATTGCAGAATTTCTGAAATTATCGCGTATCACCAGGGGTAGGCGGCTTACCCGCTTACGACGGTACCCGCCCCACCTCGGAATCACTGTATATGGTTCGGGGGCTGTGTACAAATTGTCCATTGGAGATTTATAGATCGTATTTTCGTTTTTTGAGGATTGTGTTTAGGTAACCCTTCAAGTCCAACTAGGCATGAGCCCCAGTTGCTCAGGTGGTAAGGCGTTCAGCTACTAATCAGAGGATTGGTGGTTCGAATCCGTGAAATGGACTTGACATAGAAAAGTAATAAAAGTAGTGATCTTGCGATCGGAGGGTTGCCAGCTTCGCTACAAAAATTCTAGAAGTCGTCCAGAATATCCAACAAATTTATACTGGCGTGTATACGGGACTGGTGCACGATACATCTGATCGGGGTCCAAAGTCCGACGTCTATTGAAGGCGTTGGGTGCCAGTTCAGGTGTTTCTCGTCATCTGACCATGGTTCTAAAATAACGAGGTGCATGTATGAAAGGGTGTATGTGTGTGTGTGTGTGTGTGTGTGTGTGTGTGTGTGTGTGTGTGTGTGTGTGTGTGTGTGTGTGTGTGTGTGTGTGTGTGTGTGTGTGTGTGTGTGTGTATGTGTTCCCGGGTCTTTCCTTCGAGATTGACGCCGAACCGTCGCCAATAGCCCACTGTGCAGCTCTAGTGCGACGTTAATTAAGAAAACCAAAACCAAAAAAAAACAACTAGGCACCATCATCTCTAAAATCACTTGGCAGTTGCAAAGGCCGGATTTAGGCATAGGCTACATAGGCTGCAGCCTAGAGGCTCACGCCATAAAAGGGCCCTCAAAACACACCAGAATAAAACAGACAACTTGCGGGAGAAAATATTTGGAAAGAGGCACTTTATGCAGTTTCGACTTATGCCTTTACTTGATTGGTTTTGTAGGTTGTTTTTGTCACTTTGCGTGATAGAGGGCCCCCAAATTCATACTGTGCTTTGGGACCCGAATGATGCAAATCGAGCCCTGCTTCTTTACGATCGTATAGAGCAGTGATCGACGACAAACCGCGGTTCGTGAGCCATATGCGGCTCTTTGGCCTCTTGAGTGTGGCTCTTCCACAAAATACAGGCCTCCGTGGCAGAGCGGGTTAAACGAATTCGAATACGAAGAATTCGTGGTTCGATGCCAGGCGATGGACTTGACAAAGAAAAGTAAAAAAGCAGTGGTCTTGTGATCGGAGGGTTGCCAGCTTCGCTACAAAATACTAGAAAAGTCGTCCAGAACATACGCAAAAATTACGGCGTGTATACGGGACTGGTGCACGATACATCTGATCGGGTCCAAAGTCCCGACGTCTATTGAAGGCGTTGGGTGCCAGTTCAGGTGTTTCCTCGTCCTCTGACCATGGTTCTAAAATAACGAGGCATCATTCCGGGTCTTTTCTTCGAGATAGGCCCCGAACCGTCGCCAATAGCCCATTGTGCAGCTCTAGTGCGACGTTAATTAACCTACCTACCTAAGTTTAAAAAAATTGGCTCTCAAAAGAAATTACAATCGCTGTTCTGTTGATATTTGCTCTGTTGACTAATGAGTTTGCCGACCACTATGCACTAGAGGGTTAAACCCTGAGACCACTTCAATAGACACAGACTATCTAATTTTTTTAGGCAAAATGTCAGTCGATAATTACAGAACACAATTCAACACAAACAAGTAGTCTTCTCTTGCTAAAGAAATAATATAACTAAAAAAAAAGGTATTAACAACACATCATATTTCTTAGCCAATGTCAGGAATTAGTTGTACTGCAGACATAGTTATTGATTGCCGATAGTTAGATCTCTCCTACGGGGACTATTACATTGATTATTATTTTTATGGGGAATTAATAGAGCTTTCTCATATTAGTTTATATAATGTTTCTTTCGTTGGGTGTCGGGTTCCATAATGCGGTTAACGATGTCGCCAATTTTTGGGATACGCACTGGAAACCTTATCTTACCTTTTGGACTCGAGTAGTGACTATTAGTCAACAAAATAATGACCTGTTCCTTTTTTTTCCCTGTTCTTCAAATTGAACGAACATTGGATGTTCTTAAAACGCTTTTCTTTTGTTAGCTTGTCCTTTATCCTACGTCATTTAAAGTATGACATCACTTGGGTGTCGACTAATTTTTTTCACCCTTTGCACTCCAAGAACACTGTGATATTTGTGTTCTTTCTGTGGAACAGTTATTCCTCTTTACGCTCTTTTCCACAGATTTTTTTTATACTCATAAAGGGAAAAAAAATCCTGATCTGTTTTGTATTTGTAAGAGAACAAGTTGAAAAAAAGATTGATGTTCTAAACACAAGATCCTGCTGTTCTCGTTTATTTTAAAGAACAGGGAAACAAAAGAACGGGTCGTTATGTTGGCGATTGAGAGGCGACATCGGAGTGCAAAGGGTTAAGAGTAAAAACGGAAAAATGCTTCTAAATTCATGCAAAAGAGGCTTGCGTCTGAGCAGAACATATTGGCGACTTAAAAATACACTATCTCCTAAGAGCCCCAGTTGTTCAGTGGATAAGGCGTTCAGCTACTAATCAGAGGATTGGTGGTTCGAATCCGTGCGATGGACTTAACATAGAAAAGTAAAAAAGTAGTGATCTTGCGATTGGAGGGTTACCAGCTTCGCTACAAAAATACTAGAAAGTCGTCCAGAACATCCAACAAATTATACTGGCGCGTATACGGGACTGGTGCACGATACATCTGATCGGAGTCCAATGTCCTGACGCTTATTGATGTTCCGTCGGGTGCCAGCTCAGGTGTTGTCCTCGTCATCTGACCATGGTTCAAAAATACGAGGAATCGTTCCCGGGTCTTTCCTTCGAGATAGGCCTCGAACCGTCGCCAATAGCCCACTGTGCAGCTCTAGTAAGACGTTAATTTACCAAACCAAACCAAACTATCTTCATCTCCATGTACAGTACACAACTCCAAAACTAACCACACCACCGACACACACACAGTTTACAGCATGGGAAATAAAAAAAAAACCTAACCAAAACTACGCCAAACTATATTTTCTCCAAAAGACTTGTCGCCAAAAAATAAAAATAAGCGAAAAACTCCATCTACACTCAAAGATCGCTCTTCCCACATCATGACGGATGCGAGAGGGGCTCAAGAGCAATCTCCCTCCCATCATCCCTAGGCTGGAAAATAACCTCACATGCAGATTGCTCGGATGAGGAGAGAGACTGAGGGAGGTCGAGGCTATAGAGGAAGAGAATTGGGAGGAGAAGCTACCGACCATTTTCTTTTTAAACGGCCACGTGTTGATCTGAAGCCATTCCTTCGGGGAGGGGGAGGATGTGATTTATGCCTAAAGTCGTTTTTCCTGATCGCGGAGTTTTATTTAGGGATCTGTCTTTTGGTTTTTGGTGTGAGATGTCTCAAAGGAGGAGTTGGACATTTACGGTATCGTTTATATGTCTGTCTGTTCTCCTATACATTGAGGGTAGCCTAGTGGATAAAGGCGTTTAGCTGCTAATCAGAGGATTGCTAGTTTGAACCCGTGCGATGGACTTGACAAAGAAAGGTAAACAATTAGTGATCTTGTGATCGGAGGTTACCAGCTTCACTACCGAAATACTAGAAAGTCATCCAAAACATTCAACAAAGTATATTGGCATATATACGTCACTGGGGCACGATAAATCATATCGGGGGCCAATGTCCTGACGCCTATTAAGGTTGCTTTAATTGCCAGGTAAGGTGTTGTCCTCTTCATCTGACCATGGTTCAAAAATGCGAGGCATTGTTGCCGGGCCTTTCTTTCGAGATAGACCCTGAACCGTCACCAATGTAATGTGTAGTTCTATTGCGACGTTCCAGTGATGTAAGCAAGAGGGCGATAGAGTACTTTACGAAGTGCCTAATGTGTCTTTTTCGGGATACGGGCCCTTTGATATTGTAAAAATAATGAACTGCTAAATATATTTGTTAGTAATTATGAATCATTCAAAAAAAAACGTTTATTTTCAAATAACGAACGGAACGCTGCCCGTAACTTTGTACCATGTCCTGATGAAGAGGTCAACACCTGAGCTGGAAAACGAAGAAACATCAATAGGCGTCTACTAGGACTTGTAATGCAAAATAACTTGCAATGCAAAATAACTCGCAATGCAAAATAACTTGCAATGCAAAATAACTTGCAATGCAAAATAACTTGAAATGCAATATAACTTGCAATGCAAAATAACTTGCAATGTAATATAACTTCCAATGCAAGATAACTTGCAATGCAAAATAACTTGAAATGCAAAATTACTTGCAATGCAAAATAACTTCCAATGCAAAATAACTTGCAATGACAAATAACTCGCAATGCAAAATAACTCGCAATGCAAAATAACTCGCAATGCAAAATAACTCGCAATGCAAAATAACTCGCAATGCAAAATAACTAGCAATGAACAATGATTAAACAAACTCTTAAAATGAATTACTGCGCTCTAAAAAAATTTTCAGCTTTTGGGTAATGTGCCACATTCATACCAAAAGGCAATTTCACACAGTGCTTTAAAGTCATTGGACTTTCAACGTGTCGAACGGACAGACATAGGTTGTAATATAAATAATTGCCTTCCTTTCCTTATGGAGTACGAATACTAATTACAAAAAAAATATCTTATATTTCTAAAGATTTCTTCAAGGGAATAATAACCGAGTATTATGATATTTAAAGGATATTATCTCCTTCAGAGGGAGCTAAGGCGCAAAAATACTGTCATTCCACAGCCCCAAATCGAGTTGTCTTTTTATTTTTTAATTGAAATATTTAATACCTCTCTAACATTAAAAAAACCCACGATAATTTCTGTTGGATTTGCGTCGTGAAAAGAGTTAAATAATTCCAAAGCATGCGATGGGGGAGAAAATGTACTTTAAAAAAAAAAAATTCTAAACCTTCTTTTGAAGAAAAGAAGACATCAAATGCACCTCGCCGAAATCCAAATAGAGGTTCTTTTCTCAATAGGTCCAGGGGAAGAAAAACGGCTTTTCATAGCCACTTCCGTATAAAACTAACGTGTTTTTTTGCTTCAATTAATTATAGAGAGGGCAGAAAAACATTTCGTGGCGGCTTCCTTTGAACGTTCCAGAGACAACATTTAAAAAAACTAAATCTCAACACCAGAACTGTCGATTAAGAACTGCAGTTTCTTGAACTTGATGTAAAACCCCCCGATGAAAAAAAATTATAAAATTGAGACATGAGTTTATGGGAATTATAATTCTAATTCATCTCGGCAACGGATCGGCTGATCTCGAAACAGAGATGGCTTGGAATGCGATATAAAATATGATAATAAAAAATGAGAGATACAACAAATGTTTGCGGAGATCGTGAAGGAACTGAATGGAGATGGGTTGCATTGAAGTTTCGTCGGGACAAGCTCAAATTGAGGACTCGAACCTCGAGCATTTGTGTGCGTCTTACTAGAAATCTCGCTGCTGGATCTTTTGAAGTGTTGGAATCCTTTTGAAGGATAATTACAATAATTCAGGATAATGTTCGTTCAACGCTTGAGGCTGAAATCTTAATATTTTCAGTGAGCGTAAAGAAATATGATTCTGGGAAAGGATTTTTTTTTTAGTTTGATGATAGCGCGAATTTTAATTTGATTTTCAAGTACATGAATGATATAATCATTTCGAGTTGGGTTTAGTTATTGAGATTTTCATTTTGGTAAATTGAAAGGTTTTGTCGGGGATTTGGATTCACTAAAGGTGGGATTTTGAAGTTAATAGCGTGTTGCTGTGAATTGAAGCGGCTTCTTTGAAGTTGAATAAATATTTATAAATTTTTGTTTGCTTTAGTTATTTTAATATGTTTTTTTTATTTGCCAGATATAATTTATTAGACTTTCTATTAAATAAAAAGTGCACATAGTGAAGGGGCCTACATACAAAATTAGTTTTGTCCCATGATTGTTGTCCGTGGGAAAATTCGTATAAGTTTTCCTAAATGCATTGACTCGTATGCAGATACCACATCTTGAAAATTTAATTTCGATGAGAGAAATCTATTTTGGACGAATAAAGTTGGTTATTTTTCTCTCTCTCTCTTTCTCTCTCTCTCTCTCTCTCTCTCTCTCTCTCTCTCTCTCTCTCTCTCTCTCTCTCTATATATATATATATATATATATATATATATATATATATATATATATATATATATAAAACCTTTAAGGCGAATTCAGTGAAGTAATAATCGGGTTTTCAGAAATTTTTGAAGAAAAAACTTTTTAACGTTTAAATCTCTTTTTTCCGTCATAATCAACTTCACAGAGCTGATCTCACACAAAAATGATTTTTTTTAATTGAAGTGTTTGTATTTTTTTTTATGAATGTCTTCTTTGACTTGCGGCAATATTAAGGAATTTTGTGATTGAAACTATAACCCTTAACAATCCACAGTATTTTCCTTATGTTTATTTTAGTATAGAACTTTTAGTATATAGACTCTCAATATTTCTTAATAGTTCATCTGTGCAGATGTAATGTGACATCAAAGAGTATCCATAATATGTATTAACCCAACAGAAAATATTTTAGTGCTTTAAAATTGTAGAATCGTAAAGAATCGATGACACAAGCTTAGATAGGTTAGATACTAGAGCTGTAAACTGGGCTATTGGCGATGGTTCGGTGTATATCTCTAAGGAAAGACCTGGGAACGCTGCCTCGTATCTTTGAACTATGGTGGTTAGGTTTGGTTTGATTTGGTTAATTAACGTCGCACTAGATCTGCACAGTGGGCTAATGGCAACGGTTCGGGTCTATCTCGAAGGAAAGACCCGAGAACACATACGCATTTACACACACCCTCATACATGCACCTCGTTATTTTAGAACCATGGTCAGATGACGAAGAAACACCTGAACTGGCACCCAACGCCTTCAATAGACGTCGAGACATTGGACCCCGATCATATGTATCGTGCACCAGTCCCGTATACAAGGCGTTAATTTTTGCGGATGTTCTGGACGACTTTTCTAGTATTTTGTAGCAAAGCTTGCAACTGTCCGACCACAAGATCACTATTTTTTTACTTTATTTGTCAAGTCCATTGCCTAGGAAACAGGAATCCTCGGATTCCCAGCTGACGCCTTTATCCACTCGGCCACGGAGGCCCAACGTTAGTGTAAACTGTATCTCTAGCGAGCATTGGGAATTTTGAAAAGGATAACCATACACATAAAAAAGCTTGTTACGAAAAAAATATCCAAGATAGGGGTTATTTTATTGTGTGTTCACCTAGAAATTTTTAATCTCCAAAATCTAAACTGCTCAAAACTGCGCAAGATCCTATTAATTAAGGGGGGGAATAAAAAACAATTACTCAGTATCCAGTTCAAGGCGACTCTGCTCTCCTTGGCGAATAAAACATATAATAAAAACCACAAAAAGAGCACCTGTTTCATGTTTCACCACCATAAAAAAGCAATAAAAATTAAACAAAAACAACAAAAATAAAAAAAAATACCTGCAACCTGTTCAGTAATTTCAGGCTTCCAGATGACTTACACTGAGCACCAGACGACTTTTTCCCCTATACTTTAATAGGTCGAATTTCTTTTTCGATAGTTTTAATTCCCCGAATCTGGCCACAGCTCGAGCACGATCGCACCCCCCTCCCCCCCCCCCCCCCTTCAAAGTAATAAAAAAAAACGAACTCCCGAATTATCGTCAGGTGGAGGCAGATGATGAACTCCTCATTATCCCTCATCGGCTCGACCAATCACGTGCCGGGCCTTACATTATCATTATCGTTTGCTATTAGACGGGGCAGCAGCCGAGAGTCGTGTGTGAGATTTCGAAAAAAAAAAAAAAAAAAAAAAAAGCAACGACGATAATTATTGAAAAAATATAATAAAAAGGGAATTAGACCCGATCGTGACTGAATCGGTCAACCAATCAGATTTGAGGTTCGATCACCTTCGAGAAATGCCCCCGTCCCCCACCCACCTACTCCAGTCTCTCTCGCACGCTTAGCAGAAAATGACGGCTGCAAATGTGGAGATGGGTTCTGGTTCTGGGTTCTGTGTGTTCCATTAGCTGCGAACCGGATGGACCCGTGTTGCCCAGGCTTACACTTTGCATTTGTGAGGAGGCTCCCTAGTCTATAGTCTAAGTGCTATAGTACTAATTAAGCCTTTGGGCTCGAGTAGAGACTCTGGGTCACCAAAATAACGACCTGTTCTTGTGTTCTCTGTTCTTCACAGGGTTCGAAATTAGAGGTCTTTAGCTGTATTTCGCACCTAAAAATTTCAGTAGGACGACATAAGGGGCCGTACACAAATAATCACACCTCTCCAAATGAGTAGGTGCTTGCCTACATAAGTCAATTTCAATAAATTTAAACAATTACAACCAGGTCGTACAGGGAATCGAACCCAATCCGTCTACTTGATGTCGTCTGCACCGAAGTCCAGGGTCTTAACCGTTGTACTACCGGAGAGATATGACGATGTTATGAACAGAAGAAATGTTAAAAAGGCTTTGCAAAAGAATGGGAAGTAAGATAATTGAGTTGTAATAAGTAAATTTCCATTTAAGCAATCGGCATCCAATAATGTGGAAAACCATCTTCTGAACAAATATTTTAAGTTTGCCAGGTTTATTTGCTAAGATGGTTTGAACCATCGAAAATGGATCCTTCATAGTAGAAAAAACATAATGTTATAATCTCGCTAACATCAAAGTGAGACCAACATGTATGGCCTCAGACACGTGGTTAATTACGGCATTCCATTCATAAATTTTCACTGTTACACATTTAAAAGTCCTCGGCTAATCGCGAGTATTTTTTGAATTCATAATTTTGAAAAAAAGTCACGTGTTTAAGGCCATTCGGTCTGAGATGTCGGTTTCACGATTATGACGTCATATTCGCTCTACTACAGTCCATTCATGCTCGAAGGTTTGAACAGAAGCTAATATTCGCAATATTAAACAATACTACTCTTTTTTGCAAAAGTTCGATTACTTAAATTTGAGTACGTCATCGCTCATTTATGATGCAATTGTACTCAAACAGAAACAAGTACGTCCATGTACTCATTTTTAAGCACATTGCATTTTTTTTGCAGCGTGTGAAACCGCGGGTAACAGCTAGTACTCAAATATTTATAACCGGATAAAAAAAAAAAACAAATTATAAAGAATCCTATCCAATTACCTCTATTAGACGATGCGTATCGAAAATCTATTACTTATTACCGCTATCACATAATCCAGCTCACGGAACAACAGAGAAAACTAAAAATAAGAAACTTTCTATCTCCTATCCGCCTTCACCTTCATTCAAATAAAAAAGAATTATAAAAAGAAAAATAGGTAATAATTTCGCCTTCATCTCAAATTCCTCCCTCATAACACAATGGGATTCAGATTCTATGTAGCAACCTTGAAAAGACCCCAGATGCTTCTTTCTTTCTCTGCTTTTGCAGGAACTGTCCAATGGCTGACGCGCGAGATGAGATCTCGGGTACCGCCCACTTTGCCTTGGTGAGATCGGGACTGTAGAATGCTTTTTTTTATTATTAATCGCCAACTAAAATCTCGCCAAATTGAACAGAGAACGTGAATTGTCTTGGGTGTTTGTAAAATGAATGGGTTTGGTTTGGTTAATTAACGTCGCACTAGAGCTGCACAGTGGGCTATTGGAGACGGTTCGGGGTCTATCTCGAAGGAAAGACCCGGGAACACATACGCATTCACACACACATTCATACATGCACCTCGTTATTTTAGAACCATGGTCAGATGACGAGGAAACACTTGAACTGACACCCAGCGCCTTCAATGGACGTCAGGACTTTGGATCCCGATCAGATTTATCGTGCACCAGTCCCGTATACACGCCGTTAATTTTTGCGGATGTTCTGGACGACTTTTCTAGTATTTTGTAGCGAAGATGGCAACCCTCCGATCACAAGATCATTATTTTCTTGCTTTTCTGTGTCAAGTCCATCGCACGGGTTCGAAGCACCAACCCTCGGATTAGTAGTTGAACTTCTTTACCGCTCGGCCACGGAGGCCTCCCTATCTCGAAGGAAAGGCCCGGGAATGATGCCTCGTATTTTTGAACCATGGTCAGATGACGAGGACGACACCTGAGCTGGCACCCAACGCCTTCAATAGACGTCGGGACTTTGGACCCCGATCAGATGTATCGTGCACCAGTCCCGTATACACGCCGTTAATTTTTGTGGATGGACGATATTCTAGTATTTTGGTAGTGAAGTTGGCAACCCTCCGATCGCAATATCACTACTGTTTACTATTCTTTAGTCTAGTCCATCGCAAGGTTTGAACCGGGGACCCTTGGATTCCCAGCTGACGCCTTAATCCACTCGGCCACGGAGGCCTCTGTAAAATGAATGAAAGGCCTTTGAGTTGAGTTCGGGTAGTACTGTCCTATCGCCAGTAGGAAACAATGCGCTATTATTCCGTTGTCTGGCGGCTGTTATAGATACGGACGACTTTACTTAATTTTAGGGGTCGAATGTGAAAAGGGTAAGTTAACAAGAAATCTAAATTTGTTCTTTTGTCTTTTTGAAGCTTTTCTCCACACGCAGAATTGAGAGAAATCATCCGTCTCTATGGCAACCGCCAGCCTGACGCACGGGACTTTCTGCTGGCGGTAGGACAGTGTATGTAGCTTCGAGCATGAATGTACAGTAATAGAGCGAATATGACGCCATATCGTGAAACCAACATCTCAGACCGAATGGCCTCAAACACATGACTTCTGTTCCAAATTATGAATTAAAAAATACTCGCGATTGGCTGATGAATTGGGAAATGTGTAACAGTGAAAATTTATTAATGGAATGACGTAATTAACCACGTGTCTGAGGCTATACATGTTGGCTTCACTTTGATGTTAGCGAAATTATAACTATGTTTTCACTACTATGAAGGATCCATGCTCGAAGGTATGAAATGACAAGTCGTAAATCCCTAATTCGATTATTAGTCACTTTACGAAATGACGGATAAAATATAGTTCAACGATGGGCGGAAAAATCGGATGTGGATGTTGTCGGAGAACCTGAGTTGTTGAAACGTTATATTAGCAGATTCTAGTAATAGGAATTGGTTGTCAATGCAAACCTAACCTACAAAAGGAAGATGTTGTCTGTCAAGAGGAATATTTGCATATTTGTCGCCTGGTGTCTATAATATTTTCCACCATTTTTATCAGGAAATTAAAGTAGGGTGGGTTTGTGAAAATAAAATGTTTCTCGTAATTGCGTATTACGCAAAAAAATTGTGTTACATAAGTAGTGAGTTAAAGAAGTTGTGTTATATGAGAATAATATATCAAATCGTTCCTTTTTACACTGTTAAAAACAGGTATTCAAAATTAAGTAAAAAGTACTCATTTTTGATTACATTCTATACTTATCATGGCTCCGAATACATAAGTTTCAATTTTGAAAAAGACGTTTACTCAAAAATGAGAAAAAAAAGAGTAGCAAAAAAAGAGTAGCTTCTAGCATATCTAATTTGTCTTCATAAATTACTTTCAATAAATACTTACTTTCGACAATTGCAACTAAGACTTACCGGGAATCGAACCCAGGTCCTCAGGGATTGCAGTCCATGTGAAGAAGTTATAAACAGAATTTTTTTTAAAAAGGTGTGCCAAAAGAATGGGAACTAAAATAATTGAGTTGTAATAACTCAATTTCCATTTAAGCAATCGACATCAAATAATGTGTGGAAACCATATTCTAAACAACTATTTTAAGTTTGCCAGGTCATTTTGTTAAGATAGCTTGAACGGAAGCTGAGATTACAAATATTATATCCCACTACTCATTTTTGAGAAAGTACGATTACTTCAATTTGAGTACGTCATCGCTCATTTACATCCTTTTAAATAGCGGCACTGAATACGTTAAAAAAAGTTGGGGCCCCCCTAAAGAATGATCCTGTCACCAACCAAAAAACTTGTGGTTAACAAATTGCCAAATTGGGCGATATTCGCCACACTTGGCAACACCCTCGATACGTTGCAAAAAAATCCCCTTTAATTTTGCACGAAGGGGCCACCTGTACTCTGGATCCACCCCCTCAGAGCTGAGATTATAGGGGGGCCCACGGTTCCCCTTTTCTACACGTTCTGCTGGTGACGGATACGAAATAATAACAATGATCACGTGACTGGAGGAAAAGTAGCGTTTGGGGTTTTTGGGGTATAGTGACCTTTACCAGTGATGGGAATTACCGTTTATTTTATGTTTGTTGTTATTTCATTTCTTGCTTCTGAGATTTGTGTTTAGAGGTTATATAAAGTGTTTATTTTTTTCATTGGGTTTTCAAAAGCAGTTCCGTTTGAGTGGTTTTGTTTGATTGACGTTTTTCTTTTATTTGTTTGTTAGCTATTTGAGTCGTCTAGTTTCAAAACCTGATAGATCCTCCATTTTCGTAAAATGTTTTTTTTTTAAAGTATTTTTACAATTTCACAATGTTACTGCATCACATTGCATAGCGGTAATGACTAAAAGTTTCTGAATTCAGTCTTAAAATGCATACAAAGTCATGGTTTTGAAACTAGACAGCTTGTTTATCAGGGCCTAAAAATGTTCTAAAAATCATTGCAATGTATACGTACACATCTTTTTCCATGCAACCTATGTTAAAGGCTTTTTTTATTTGATATATAATAAGAACTATTCATACATAACTACTGTACTTTCATTGATCTACACAGTTAAAAATTATTACGAATTTGTACCAAAATTTGGTACCCATTTATCTGAAACCAACATTTGGTGCTTAGTTTCACCATTTTACGGTGCTAGCACGGATGGTTTAGTGGTGAAACGTTGCCCCAAAATTCATAACGTTGCATAAAACTTAAAATTGGAGTTTTTTTAGTATTGTAGTAGTAGTATTTTTGTAGCGAAGCTGGCAACCCTCCGATCGCAAGAGCACAAGATTTTTTTACTTTTCTTTGTCAAGTTCACCGATTGGGCTCGACTACACTTTTAAAAATTATTACGATCTTGCACCAAACTTAGGTACCCAATTAGCTGCAACCACCATTTGGTGCTTAGTTTCACCATTTTACGGTGCTAGCACGGATGGTTTAGTGGTGAAACGTTGCACCAAAACTCATAACGTTGCATAAAACTTAAAATTGGAGTTTTCTTAGTATTGTAGTAGTAGTATTTTTGTAGCGAATCTGGCAACCCTCCGATCGCAAATGACAACATGTCACCGATCGGGCACGAACTAGGAATCCTCTGATTCATAGCTGAACGCAATTATCAACTGGGTCACGGAGACCCATGTCCGTTGTTGTCTTTCTTGGAGGTACTTGTTGATGTCGTGACAGCGAAAATTGCGGTTGCAGTGAAAGAGGTTGAACCAATTATCGGTGAAACCTCCGCTTTTTTTTATAAAGGATTTTTGGTTCAACCTGGATTCCACCATAATATGGTGTAGACATCTATTTTGCACCAAGATAGGGTACATTGTTGAACAAAAGTTTTTAACAGTGAAAACCGTTTCGCAAATGAAAAACATTTTTTTTCCGACCAACCCTACTGTCCGTGAGTGTGTGAATATAAAAAAGCTGTACTTAAACTTATACCTTGTATATATGCATTTTTTGAAATATGTGTTTTTCTTTACAGGTAAGAAATCTATATTTTCATCAACAATTTAACGTTGAAGTCGAAGTTAAAGGTAATTAATTTTTCTTTTTGTATATACATGATTCATGCCTCACTTCAAATATCTCAGTGCCCTATTTGGCGATAACCAATTTATGCGATTAAAAATATGATGGTATTTTATGTCGCCAGGAGCAATTCAACGAATTTTTTTTAACACAAATAAAAATTATTTTGGCACCATAATTGAAATAATTGAAGAGGCGATTGGAAGAAGGGGGTTAAGTAACATTAAAAAAAACTAATTTTGATGTAGATGAAAGCTTTAAGTACATATGCATCTTTCCTCAAAATTGTATGTATTTGCTTGATTTATTTAAGCATATACAGAGCAGTAAAAAAGTATGTGTTTCATTTATAAAGCTTCGAATTCATTAAGGGAAATTAAATGCCAAATATGCGAAAACGCGCCAATATTGTTAACCTACTACCACAAAATCACGCTCACGGTCGATCAATAGCAAAAAGTTTCGTGCCAATTGTTTCCTTGGCGACAAACAGTGGATGCTCAACGGAAAGCAACCCTTTTCTCCAAGATTGTTATTAGTGAAAAGGCTGTTTATCTTGGAAAGTCATTTTTGTCAGTTAACCCTTCTTTCACTTGTGATTTCAATTGATTTTTTTATGAGAGACTCGAAGAATTGGTTTTTATTTTCAATGTAGAAACTGAATTGGTACTTTGTCAATTGAAAAATTTATATTGGTGTCATTAAGAAACCAAATTCGGAAATTTGGGGTGATATAATTCGTATGAAGTAACAAGAATATATTTTTTCGGCCAAACTATTATCCAAACTATATATCTTTCTCAGAATAACGTACAAATAGAAATATTATTATGTTGCGAAATCTCAATTAAATCAATTCATTTAAACGTAACAAACAACAAAATTAATATTAAATAACATATAATCTTCATCAATGGTCAAATGTAGTCTGTAATTTTCCAACTAAATACATTACATTTTCCTCGTCATTTAGCGACATCCTTAGTCTAGGGACTCAACCGGGAGAATTGTGGCTTAGGCCTTGAGCCGCTCCTGTCTGTATTAAAAAATATATTTTAAAACATTCCTAAGAAAATTCTAGAAACATAATGCAAATGTGAAAACACTCTAAGAACCACTTAAAGCAACTTCAATTAAAATCCTCCAACTGGACTTTTTAAACTTTTATTTTATTCCACATTCCTACCTCCCACATAAAATATACATATATTTCAAAACTTAATGTTTATGAATAAGAATAAAAGTAAAAAGAAAATAGGACTGAAAATTCTTACTCTTTTTATCGTAATTTTTTTTCTTTAAAAAAAAAAAAGGAATATACCTCAGAGAAAAATATGCATAATGAAGAATATAAAAACCTTTAAGTCAGTTTCGTATCTGTTTTGGATTCGGCCCAAAAGTCAACGTTTTTCTTCCCCTCCTTCCTTACCTTAGTATTAGAAACCTTTGTAAAAATCCGTGATCACTGTTTTGATCTCTTGCCAAATATGTCGTATAGATGGCGCTGCTATAAATTAAAGTCAGGAGGAAAGTCAAGTAGCTGGGAGAAAAAAATATTACAGCTATAAATTCGAATGACACGGATTCAGGTGCATTTAGAAAGGACGTTTTTGTGGGAAACTCCAACTTATATAGAATACTAAAATAAAATATCTATACACATAAAAATATATTATTTTTTCCCTAAAAGGTAGGGTAAGATATTGGAATATAAATATAAATTACACATTGTTAAATATACGCTTTGATTTCGATCTTTTTTAAAACAATGCTTCGTTTAATAAAGTACATTTCAGCAAAAAATTAAATTTCTGGGTGATTTAAAATCAAGTCTAAAAGTCAATTTGTTTGAATTTACGAAACACTTGCGTGAAAACTTCTATATATCAACTAAAACATTCGATTTACCAATAGTCACGTGTTTTATATAGAAAATAAACCTTTTAATATATTCCAATGAAAAAATTAAAAGAAAAATATTTTATTTAACTTTTTTTCAATGATTTTCAAAGTGGGGTAAAATGTGTAATGGAATAATTAACGATAAAGAATAGAAACGTTCTTCGAAAAAGAACAATATTCCACAAAAATATGACTTTAAAGCTTATAAATGACAAGAATTACCTACTATATATTTAACACTGTTTGAATGTTAATATAATTAAGTTACATATATGTTTTCTAGACAAAATTGTGAACAAAACTCATTTAGATCACAAAGAAACAAAGAACACAGATCACAGAAAACAAACAAAGATCGCAGAAAAAAAGTTTTAAATGGAATAAAAATCGTCTGCTGAACAAATTAAAAATAACGAAAAAATACAGAAAATATTCCAGCATGAAAATAAATCAACAATTATAAAAATAAACGATTTTTTCGACGATAAAAATTAATTTTTAAAAGTATATAATTTAAAATGGCGAATAAATTTATTTTTGAAAGACTTATTGAGTTTTTATATACTGAGTTAAATATACCGAGTTTTTATGAGTTGATGGCTGCTATTTATTACATTTTATTCAGGTTACTAATTTGACTAAGAAATTTGTTCTAATAATGTCTTTTTATATGAAAAATTCTGTGATTTCTCACTTACTATACTCATTGTTACCTTATATGTGTTTAAAAAATTATATTTAAAAATACTAAAACATTTAGCAATTTAAAATTCGTAAATAAATATGAAACATATTCATAAATAACGTCAAGGAACCCATTGAATAAATACATTAAAAAAATAATCATATTAATAGCCTTTTAAAATTGAAAAATAGATTTAAATGAAAAAAATAGCACTTTTCTTACCTATTTTAATATGAACTTGACCGATTTCGATAATGGAAATGGACTATTAAATTTGTTCCCAACCTTTAGATTTCTACGTACCATCAAATTAAAAGTTCGATAAAGCCTGAACCACCATTTTATTAAAGTACTAATTAAATTAATGTGACAAATAGTATTTGGGCACTAAAGGTAATTCAGGTATTAAATACTGATACGGTGCAAAGTACAAAATATTATAAGACTAAGTTTCTCATCTAAATCTACAGTATAAATGTTTACACTGTTAAAAATAGGTACTCAAAATATGTAAAATAAACTCATTTTTGAGTACATTCGATGCTTATCATAGTTTCGAATACATAAGTTTCATTTTTGAAAAAGACATGAACTCAAAAAGGAGTACAATGAGTAAAAATAAAAAAAGGAACAGTTGCTTCTCTACATTAAGCTACCCTTATAAATCGCTTTCAATAAATATCGACATTTACAACCAAGACTTACCAGGAATCGAACCTTAAGCACCGTAGTATTATCCGTTAAACTGCCATCCGTCGAGTTGAAGAAGTTATAAACAAAAGAAAAGTTTAAAAGCTGTGCCAAAACAATGTGCAGTAAGATAATTGAGTTGTAATAACTCAGTTTCCATTGAAGCAATCGACATAAAATAATGTTGAAAACCAACTCCTGAACACTATCTTAAGTTTGTCAAATCGCTTTTTAAGATGGCTTGAACAGAAGCTGAGATCAGCAATATTGAATCACGTTGATCATTTTTCAGAAAGTACGATTTGAAAATGAGTACGTCATCGCACATTTACGATGCAATTGTACTCGAAAATCGAGTATATTCCGGTACTCATTTTTAAGTACCTGTTTTTTACAGTTTGTGATCAGGATAGTCAGTCCTAAAAAAATAGTAATCATAATTAACGATGTAAATATTTGTTTATTTTGAAACTGCTCCTGTTTTCCGTCCTTCCGTTCAATCTATAAAAATTTAAATAATCTATAAAACATAACTTTTTTAACAATAAAATTTAACTAATCTATAAAACATAACTTTTTTATCAATAAAATTTAACTAATCTATAAAACATAACTTTTTTAACAATAAAATTTAACTAATCTATAAAACATAAATTTTTTAAGAATAAAATTTAACTAATCTATAAAACATAACTTTTTTAACAATAAAATTTAACTAATCTATAAAACATAACTTTTTTAACAATAAAATTTAACTAATCTATAAAACATAACTTTTTTAACAATAAAATTTAACTAATCTATAAAACATAACTTTTTTAACAATAAAATTTAACTAATCTATAAAACATAACTTTTTTAACAATAAAATTTAACTAATCTATAAAACATAACTTTTTTAACAATCAAGTTTAACTAATCTATAAAACAAAACTTTTTTAACAATCAAATTTAACTAATCTATAAAACATAACTTTTTTAACAATCAAGTTTAACTAATCTATAAAACATAACTTTTTTAACAATAAAATTTAACTAATCTATAAAACTATCTACTTTTTTAACAATCAAATGTTTATTGTGTATGTATTGATTGTCATTTTGTAAAATCTTTATATTTCAATAAATATTTACTACCCATTAACTTCTTATGTCCTATGGTAAAGGCGATGCTTTTGGTTTCTTTAATAATATCATCGACTTCTTATTGGGTTACGTTGAAGTCAATAACTTTGTAACAATAAATCATGTCAGAAATTTTTTTGTGAATGCAAATGTTTACTTTGTCAGTCATTACCTTTTTTTTTCAATTACCTGAGTAATGTACTATCGATTCTCAGAATGATAATTGAATGTTTGGTATGTTGAGTGATGAATACTCTTTTTGCCATCGTTCATATGGGCGTTTTCTTCTTCGAAATTAATAATGATAAAAGCGCATTTTAGGCCCAATATAAATTTTTTAAAGATTTTATGTAGAAAAATTAAAAACTACAAAAAAAAATGTATTTTCACTTTTGCCTTACAATTGCCGCCACTGCCTTGATAAAAAGCATGCATATTCACTATAAAAAAATATGCTTAAAAATGAGTACATGGAAGTACTCGTTTTTCTTTGAGTACAAGTGCATCATAAATGAGTGATGACGTTCTCATCGCACTTTCGCAAAAATGAGCAGTGTGATTTAATATTGCTAATCTCAGCTTCTCTTCAAGCCATCTTAACAAAGCTACCTGGCATAATTTAAATTGTTGCTCAGAAGATAGTTTTCCACATTATTTGATGTCGAGTGCTTAAATGGTAAGTGAGTTATTACAACTCAATTATATTACTTCCCATTCTTTTACACACCGTTTAAACATTTCTTCTATTTATAACTTCTTCACGTCGCATTGGTAGTTTAATGGGTAAGGCTCTGGACTGCTGTGCCTGAGGATCTAGGTTCGATTCCCGGTAAGTTTTGGACGTAATTGGCGATATCTATAGAAAGTGATTTATGAAGGCAATCATCTGCTCTTTTTATTTATTGTGCTTATTTTTGAGATAAAAATGGTAAGTGAGTTATTACAACTCAATTATATTACTTCCCATTCTTTTACACACCGTTTAAACATTTCTTCTATTTATAACTTCTTCACGTCGCATTGGTAGTTTAATGGGTAAGGCTCTGGACTGCTGTGCCTGAGGATCTAGGTTCGATTCCCGGTAAGTTTTGGACGTAATTGGCGATATCTATAGAAAGTGATTTATGAAGGCAATCATCTGCTCTTTTTATTTATTGTGCTTATTTTTGAGATAAAAATGGTAAGTGAGTTATTACAACTCAATTATATTACTTCCCATTCTTTTACACACCGTTTAAACATTTCTTCTATTTATAACTTCTTCACGTCGCATTGGTAGTTTAATGGGTAAGGCTCTGGACTGCTGTGCCTGAGGATCTAGGTTCGATTCCCGGTAAATCTTGGACGTAATTGGCGATATCTATAGAAAGTGATTTATGAAGGCAATCATCTGCTCTTTTTATTTATTGTGCTTATTTTTGAGATAAAAATGGTAAGTGAGTTATTACAACTCAATTATATTACTTCCCATTCTTTTACACACCGTTTAAACATTTCTTCTATTTATAACTTCTTCACGTCGCATTGGTAGTTTAATGGGTAAGGCTCTGGACTGCTGTGCCTGAGGATCTAGGTTCGATTCCCGGTAAATCTTGGACGTAATTGGCGATATCTATAGAAAGTGATTTATGAAGGCAATCATCTGCTCTTTTTATTTATTGTGCTTATTTTTGAGATAAAAATGGTAAGTGAGTTATTACAACTCAATTATATTACTTCCCATTCTTTTACACACCGTTTAAACATTTCTTCTATTTATAACTTCTTCACGTCGCATTGGTAGTTTAATGGGTAAGGCTCTGGACTGCTGTGCCTGAGGATCTAGGTTCGATTCCCGGTAAATCTTGGACGTAATTGGCGATATCTATAGAAAGTGATTTATGAAGGCAATCATCTGCTCTTTTTATTTATTGTGCTTATTTTTGATTACATGTCTTTTTCAAAATCGAAGCTTATGTATTCGGGGCCATGATAAGCATCGAATGTAATCAAAAATGAGTACATTTGACTTATTTCTGAGTACCTAATTTTAACTGTGTAGTAATAAAAAAAATCCTGATCGGATTTTCGAAAATCTAACATATTAATAAATTTAATAATTAAAAAATTTTATTTAAACTTATTCACAAACTTATGTAGAAAACTGAAGGGGCCCTGCCATCAAGTTCGAACCGGGCCCCGATGTTGCTAAAGACTGTCCTGACTAGGACCACCCGTCTAGACCATCAATCGAGTTGTTAAAAATATTCCCGCTTAAAATTCAATTTCCAACAACCGAATGAAGACTTCAAACGATTTCCGTGACTGGAAACATTCCACAGGCTGCAGCAGCAGACGAGAATGAATATTTATAAATCCCACCAGAAGTGACGGGGAACAAGAGAACACGAGAACTCATTACCGTTGCCATCCCAATTAACACAAACTCCACCATAATTGTCCCGGCTCGGCAACAACCCCTTTGCCTCCAAAGAAGCATGCGAACACCACAATGGAAATACCGCATTATAAATTCCAGAAGCCAAAAGATAATGGAATAAGAATAGGAGGGATTTCTTTTCTACCCAACCAGTTCCCCCCTTGGGGGGGGGGGAGAAGAAAAGGTGGAAAATAAAACCTTTAATGTTCTTCTATCCTTGTATATCAAAGAAGAACAGAACAAAAATAGGGCTCCCGCGTTTCTCGGCGATAATTGGCTCGTTAGCCGGAGGTCACGTGATATCCCGCCAATTACGAGGCGAGGGGGCAATTTCGGAACGATTACGAGACGCCGCCATCTTAGTCTACCTCGTCCAGTGGCGGGCATCATTATAGAGTTCGTCTTTTTCCATCTACCCCAGCCTTCATTACACTGATATCTTGCAAGAAATCTTCGATATTCTTTTATTTTTTCGTTCTTTCTTTTCGGCGTAAAAGAGTGACAAGGACCAATAGAAATCGTTCACGAAATATTATTTCTTTCGCCTTTCGTGCTTTTTTTTTATATCCCCCCCCCCCCCCCCCCCCGTACCCCTCCGCCTTTGATTCGTGCACACGTTGATTATTACACGATGTTCCACGATTTCTTTCTTGTTTTGAAACCCTAGTAAAAGTACTGTTAGTTTCATCCGTGAATCGCCGATTTGGCTGCATTTAAGGCTTTGTCGATCTGGAAAAAAATGGCAAACGGATTTTCGAAACGTAATTTAATTTATAATAATTATTCATATTTAAAAATTTGCTTTTATATTTTTATCTTAATATTTATATATTTAAGCATTTTGATCGGGGCCCGTTGTGGCCTGATCATAAGATTTCCGAGCTCATAATCGGAGTATCGTAAGTTAAAATATCGTCTATCGGTCTGGTGACCGATAGACGCGAGTAGTAATTGCGAGTACGAATCGGCATAAAGACTTGACAAAAGTTAAAATGTAGTGATCTCGTGATCGGTGCGATCTAAATTTCAAAAGTCGTCTGAAATTATACCCAAAGTCACAGTTGTATATACGGGACTGGTGCAAGATAAATCTAATCGGAATTCAATGTTCTGACGCCTATTGAGGCGGGTGCCTTCTCAGGTGTTGCCCTCGTCATCTGACCATATTTTAAGTGTCTCTCTTTCGAGATATACCCCGTTGTTAATAGCCCACTTTGCAGCTCTAGTGTGGTGTAAATTAACTAACCATTTGAGTCCAGTGAACTTGTAATCGAAAGGTTGCCAATTTCGTTCCTCGTCCTTAACCTAAACGTTCTCCGAGTGTAGTGGACTGGTGTACATGAAATCGGGCGTGGCCAAAATATCATAATACCATCAGCAGTTGTGTGAGGTGCCATTGTCATCGTCATTTGTCAATGGTTTAAAATAACATGGCAGTGTCCCCGGGTCTTTCCATCAGTGTACATCCCGAAGGGTTGCCAATAACCTATTATGTAGCTCTAATAACGTCTTAATGCAAACATACAATGAAGTTTTGTAAGAAAAAATCATTTTATGAAAGGAATTTGGCGATTTTGGATCATTTTGGCGATTATGAATTATTGGGGTTGGTAACCCTGTATCGAGAGCTATTTCGTAACGACTTGAAAGATCATAGACTGGTGATTTCGAGATAGCTTTAACTGGCAGTACTTTGCGTGCTAGTGAAGAAATTCTAACCATTTAGAACCATTAAAAATATATTTTCGCCGTCTACCCTCCATCTCACCTCCATTTTGTATGTTCAAGGTCATCATTTCGGCTTTTTCACTTATGTCTAGAACTTTGGTACGATCGAAATAATAAATGGTTATCTTCCAATTGCCCGGATTCCTATTTTTAACCGACTGAACACCGCGCCAATCAAAACTCCAAACTAAACCGCCATAGAAACTTTAAATTAAAACCGCCAACGCGCGCCAAGTCGAGAGGTTATCAATTCGATAGTTATATTTTTTTCAATTGAATTTCACCTGTTTGGATAAACTTGTATTTATTTACTAATTCATTTTTTTTTTTAAATTCAAGAATGATTTTGTATAAATGCAAATATTGCCCACTTGTGCCTGTAGCTAGGCATTAGCGCTGATGACAATTTGCCATCACGATTAACCGTCAGTCAATAATCAATATTTCCGATTAATCGATATTTTTTATCATCGATATTTTCAATTAATCGATATTTTTGATTAATCAATATTGTCGATTATTCGATATTTTCAATTATTCAATATTTTCGATTATTCGATATTTTCGATTATTCGATATCTTCGATTATTCGATATCTTCGATTATTCGATATCTTCGATTATTCGATATTTTCGATTATTCGATATCTTCGATTATTCGATATTTTCGATTATTCGATATTTTCGATTATTCGATATTTTCGATTATTCGATATTTTCGATTATTCGATATTTTCGATTATTCGACATTTTCGATTATTCGACATTTTCGATTATTCGACATTTTCGATTATTCGACATTTTCGATATTTCTAATCTATTGATATTTTCGATTGTTCGATGTTTTCGATATTTCTAATCTATTGATATTTCCGATACATGCATATTGTCAGAACTCGGTTTGAGCCGGAACGCACCGGAACGGTGTTCTGGTACCTCTCTTAAGAAGAAAAATAATTACGATCCCAGACTTGGGTTTGATGGCTGATGCATTGCACTCCCACACCCCACGGAAGGTGACAGTTCCGGTACTTCTATTTCTAGAAATCAAGCATTGCATAGTGTTGATGTATCGATATTTCCGATATTCGATATTTTATAATTAGAATAAACTATTTTGTTATTAGAAGAACTTAAACTTACGTTTCGGAACTAGGTTTTTTGTGTTTGTTTTTTCAAAACAAGTAATATTACAATTTTATTTCCCTTATTATTTAAAATATTGATATTTTTCACTTTTGTTAAAAGCATTACTATTCTTACGTCTGTTGATAAATAAACAAAACAAAAATTCTGTAGTTGATTTTTGGTATAGCGACTGCTCTTCCAGACTCCAGTTCGTTCGCATTTCGACTAATTGTCACATCGAAAATAACAAAATCGAAATCGCAATGATTATTTTTACTTCCGGAATTTTGACACATATCGAATTATCCCCTGAGCCTACCTATAGCTGCTGTACCCCCCCTCCCCCTGATGCTGATGCACACCAGATTTTCGCTTGCAATCGGCGTCCCTCCTGAAAACACTTTGACTCATCCCCCAACGAAAATATTGCAACAAATCCTTTAAAACACATTATCCCTCTGCCTCATCCCTACTTTTCTGCATAAAAAAATAAAACCTCTCCAATAATAAAAATCCGACTCCAATCTACATCGAAACCAACCCCCTTCCCCCCTCTTTTCAGCCACTCAAACATATTACTCGAGTGGTGATCCCTCCCGGCCCGACGAAGAGGAGTTGAGGGTTTTGCTCCTGACCCCCTCCCCCCTCGAGTTGAGGACTATCCGTATGGGTGATTCAGGATGCGTTGGTGATTTCGTTTTAAAGCGGACTCTTATCTGGGGACTCGGGGTTGCTGAGTCGAGTATTTCAAAATCGCCAAATTGTCTGTGACTTGGATTTTTTTTTTGTATTAGTGCTGAGAATTTTTGGATTGATTTTCAAAATTGATTTTCGGATTTTGGATTATTTTTTTTAATCTACATATTGTTTTTATGGTTTATATTTGAATTAAGTGATGTATTTCTTTGAAATAAGTATGTTAGAAAACTTATGTATTTTTCTGCGTTTTTTTTTTGTTTGTTTTGTGAGCTTTTGTGTGTATGCTAAATTAACGTTTTTCTAAACTTTCAAATAAACATGAAATTTTCAGTACCGTAACTTGGAGTTATTTGGACCCTTGGCAAGTCATATTTTTACATAGAGTTGGTGGGGCATTTTCCCAACAGTTCTAAGAAAAGCCTTGAGGGGTTACTTGAACGCAAAACAAAAACAAATGAAATCACTTCTGATTCCGCGGTTATGAAAATAACGAAAATACAGAGGCGATGGTTGAGCCAATGACTGTGTAGAAGAGTATCTAACAAATCATTTAAATTCGAATAATTTAGGGAAAAAAATGACATTTTTAATCTTATTCTAAATTATGAAAAGGAAAACTAATTTTTGCGTGGAAACGTTTCGATGAACAATAATTACGCCAAATGTGTGATTTATCGCCTACCATTGCAACTCTGACCAATTGGTGACTCAACGACAATTTGTCCCCTCCCTCCAAAGCAATATGTAAGGGATGAAGGGGGGGGGGGAGGATTAGAGGGTTTTGCGGAGTGATCTTTTGGAGGGGGCGGGGGTGATTATATCGTCGTGTAGTCAGGGAAATTGAGTGAAACATGCATTGGAGATTAAAACTCTGTCTCCATGACATCCCAGCAAAAAAGTCAGTATAAAAGTATCATCAGAATTGATAAATTAGTTGTGTATTTTGTGAACTAAGGAATTGACAATGAGCATAGAATGTAATAAACATTTATTGACAATATCAAATTAGGGAAGGGATCTTAAAAATGTGAACAATATACAATAAAACAGTAAAATGCACTGGAGATTAAAACTCTGTCTTCATGACATCCCAGCAAAAAAAAAAGTCAGTATCAAAGTATCATCAGAATTGATAAATTTGTTGTGTATTTTGTGAACCAGGGAATTGACAATGAGCATAGAATGCAATAAACATTTATTGGCAATATCAATAGGGGGTTAGGATCTTAAATCTGTGAACAATATACAAAAAAACAGTAAAAAACAAACAGTAAAATGCATCGGAGATTAAAACTCTGTCTCCATGACATCCCAGAAAAAAAGTCAGTATAAAAGTATCATCCGAATTGTGAAATTTGTCGTTTATTTTGTGAACCAGGGAATTGACAATGAGCATAGAATGCAATAAACATTTATTGGCAATATCAAATTGGGGTAGGAATCTGAAAACTGTGAACTATGCAATAAAACAGTAAAAACCAAAAAGGAAAATGCATTGGAGATACGGTCTGCAAGTGCTTTAACTACACTGTTAAAAATAGGTATTCAAAAATAAGCAAAATGTACTCATTTCTCATTACATTCGATGCTTTTCATAACTCCGAATACATAAGTTTCATTTCTGAAGTAGACATGCACTCAAAAATGAGTAAAAAGAGCAGTACTCTTGCCTACATATTCTGATTTCATAAATCAATTTCAATAAACACCAAGAATTACGACTTAGACTTACAGGGAATCGAAGCATTGTCAGCAGCACCCCTGTCCATCGTCTTATCCGTTCGGCGGCAATCAAAGCGATGAGAAGAAATTATAAACAGAAGTAATGTTACAAAGGTGTGCCAAAAAAATGGGAAATCAGATCATTGAATTGTAATAATTAAGTTTCCATTTAAGCAATCGACCTCAAATAATGTGGAAAACCATCTACTAATTTTTGAAAAAGTCGTACTCAAAAATGAGTAAAAATGAATAAAAAGAGAGTTGCTTGTTTACATAGGTTGTCTTCAGAAATCACTTTCAATAAACATCAACAATTACAACCAACACTTACCGAGAATATAACCCAGATCCTCTTGCAATGCAATCCAGAGCGTAAAGTAGTTATAAGCGGAAGAAATGTTTAAAAGGTGTGCCAAAACAATGGAAAGTAAGATAATTGAGTTGTAATAACTCAATTTCATTTAAGCAATCGACATCAAATATTGTAGAAAACCATCTTCTGAACAACTATTTTAAATTTGCCAGGTCGATTTGTTCAGATGGCTTGAACAGAAGCTGAGATGAGCAATATTAAATCACACTGCTCATTTTTGAGAAAGAACGATTACTTAAATTTGAGTCGCTCATGTATAATGCAATTCTACTTTTAAAAAAAACAAGTACGTTCATTTACTCCTTTTTAAGCACCTTCTTTTTACCGTATATTGCTTGAAAACTTAATTAAATGTAAAGGCTCAAGATTGGCGATAACTCTTATATAAATACACTGTTGGGGGCTTGAATATTTTTGTTTCTCTTTGCGGGAGCTCCTAGACCGGAACCGTTACGCCACTGAATTAGAACCGACAGATTTACCTCATTGATTAGTGTTGATGGAAAGTCCGAAATATCTCTATTAGCATGGGCAAATAATCGGTCTCTTGGAACTGGACCTGGTCAATCGAACTGCAATGTCGTTCCACTTGACGGATGACCGCTACAGGTTAAAATACCCCCCTTACTCTGTGGTCTCGCCTATGACAGAGATATACGGTTTGCCTTGTGTCATGATTGGAACTAGAAAACACTATCAGTTCACCGCGCTCGCTGAACTTGAAACTTGTAGTGCATTCACTGTTAAAAATGCTCGCTCATTTTTGAAGAAACTAGGGCCCATTTTGACGAAACAGACACCTGCTGTATGCTCCGGAAAAATACCTCGTTAAAAATGATATGTATATTCGCCAAACATAATAAAATTCGTCGATTGGGAAAAACTAACAAAACTATAAAAATTTAATCGAAACATATTTAAAGAAACCATTTTTAACAGGTTTCAGTATCACATTTTTTTTTAATTGTTTAAATTAAAGTTCGGAATCTTCTAAATAGACTTGCAAATTTCTACAACTCTATGTTTTTCGTTGAGTCACTGCAAAATAAATACTTAAAAATGAGTACCTGAACCTTCTCGTTTTCCTATGAGTACAATTGCATCGTAACTGAGCGATGACGTACTCAAATTTAAGTAACCGTATTTTCTCAAAATGAACAGTGTGATTTAATATTGCTAATATCTGCTTCTTGTCAAACCATCTTATCAAAGCGACCTGACAGACTTAAAAAAGTTGCTCAACAGATGGTTTTTCACATTTTTTTTTATGTCGATTGCTTAAATGGAAACTAAGTTATTTCAACTCAATTATCTAATTTCCCATTTTTTTGGCACACCTTTTTAACATGCAATGTTCTTCTGTTTATTACTTCTTGACGTCGGCCTGGCAGTACAGGTGATAAGACACTGGACTGAGGTACCTGAGGAGCTGCGTTCATTTTTACTTATTCTACTCCTTTTTGAGTACATTTCTTGATCAGAATTGAAACTTATGTATTCGGAACCATGATAAGCATCGAATGAACTCAAATATGAGGACATTTTACTTATTTTTGAGTACCTGGATGACAGATACGTCCCTCAAGAAACGAAAATTTTAAATCGTTTTTTGTCCGTGTTTGTTATTCCTTGATACTAAGTTTTTTGAAACGCTAAGGCTTTTTTTTATCATTAATGGAGATATGTATAATTAACACATATTGTAAAATATGTGTAAAGTACAAAATTGGCTCAATAGGTAGTAGTTTCTTTTAATTACAAAAGTGAAAAGAAATAAAGTTTTGGGGCTATTTTAAAAATTGCTATTTATTGTTATGTGCTATTTTGTAGTGCTATTTATCTAAATGAGTTAGTTTGATTGACTATTTATATAAAAATAAAACTCATGTTGTATACAAAATTTTAATGCCAATTCTTATGCATTATAGTTCAAAGAATCTGAAAAGAAATGTTAGTGGAAAAATATAAATTTTTAAAAATGCTTTAGCGTTTTAAAAAAAAAGATTTAAAAACTGAAAAAGTTTAAATGTTGAAAAAAATTTATGCAATAACGGAAATTATGTTTGAAATATAGTTTTCTGTTTAAAAATATATACAATAAAATTTAAATAATATACTGTAAAATTTAAATAATAAACATTAAAATTTAAATAATTTACCGTAACTTTTAAATAACATATTTTAAAATATAAATAATATTCATTAAAATTTAAGTAATATACATTAAAATTGAAATAATATACATTAATATATATATATATATATTTAATATACATTAAAATTTAAATAATATACATTAATATTTAAATAATATATGTAAAAATTTAACTAATATACAATAAAATTTAAATAATATACATTAATATTTAAATAATATATGTTAAAATTTAACTAATATACAATAAAATTTAAATAATATACATTAATATTTAAATAGTATATGTTAAAATTTAAATAATATACAATAAAATATAAATAATATACATTAAAATTTAAATAATATACATTAATAAACAAATAATATATGTTAAAATGTAAATAATATAGAATAACATTTAAATAATATACATTAAAATTTAAATAATATACAGTAACATTTAAATAATATATTTTAAAATTTAAATAATATACATTAAAATTTAAATAATATACATTAAAATTTAAATAATATACATTAAAATTTAAATAATATACATTAAAATTTTCATTCAAGAAGTCAAAAATAAAAATAATAAAAGTTTAGATGGTACATATCCCCTTCATAATGAGAGATTATTTTTAATATAAAATTCAATCGAAATTATCCCCAAGTTAATCATTAGCATTCCCTCAACCATACTAAATATGATAATCAGTTGAACAGTGCTTCCCTGAATGTCCCATTTTATCACAAACGTAACATAACAAAATAACTTATGAGGGAGACAAAGCATACGCAATACTGAGCATTTCTTAATAAAGTAAGCAGTTTCCTTCATGCACCACATGCATATTAATTTCCCCCATCCATATTATTAAATTAAAACCTAACGTCTCAATAATTAACTTTTATGCGCGGATGTCGGCCTGGCTTTTGTAGAGGGGCCTGGGTAATGTTGTTTAACCCCCTTTCTGGGAAGTTTGTGACAAAATGGACGTAATTGAGTTATTATGTAGGATTGGGTTTGTCGCTCCGATGATTACAGTTGGAAAAAAGTCTATCACAAACTAACTGGGTTCTGAATCCAGATCTGTGTAAGATGAGAACAAGCTTGACTCTTTGCACTCCAAACGATTTTTAAGGAGACGCAGTTCCCTGAAAATGATAGGGCTTTCAGTTGCCAGTGGATAAAGGCCTCTTCAACCATCAATTGGCTTCAAGTCAACAAACTGCCTTGCCCAATCCAGGAGTTACAGTTTAGGTCAGTGCCCACAACTGGCAGTCGAGCCAATAGGAGAAGGTTTCTTCGAAGTTTGTAGATTTGATTCATCAATGTCGCACTAGAGCTTCACAGTGGGCAATTGGCGACGGTTCGGGGCTTGTCTCGAGGGAAAGACCCGGGAACGATGCCTCGTATTTTTTAACCATGGTCAGATGACAAGAGCAACACCTGAGCTGGCACCCACGCCTTCAACAGGCGTCAGGGCTTTGGACCCCTATCAGATTTATCGTGCACCAGTCTCGTATCCACGCCGGTATAATTTGTTGGGGGTTCTGGACGACTTTCTAGTATTTTTGCAGCGAAGCTGGCAACCCTCCTGTCTTAAGATCACTACTTTTTTACTTTTCTTTGTCAAGTCCATCGCACTGGTTCGAACTAGCAATCCTCTAATTACTAGCTAAACGCCTTTGTCCACTCGGTCATTGGAGGCGCAGTGGAACACTAAAAGAAATTGTACCTTTTTTTATTATTGCTCGAACTAGCCAATCCTCTGATTACCAGCTGAACGCCTTTATCCACTGCCCTACCAGGCCCCCTCTTTCCTCTGAGATTGATCACAAAACGTCAAAAATCGCCCATTGTGTAGCTCTAGTACGAAATCCCAGACTAATAAGAATCACTAAATCAAAGTCATTCATTTTCATTAACGTGACCCTGTCTACCATCCAAACAAAAATCACCGAATCCCAACCAGGACGCATCTCCAACATTAAGACCCAATCCCTCTCCTCAAAACCGACTTTAATCCCTTCTTTATTAAACATTAAACACAACAAATATCCATCATGTCCATTTTTCACGGCCTCTCCACAGCTCGCGAACAATCCATCACTTGTACATCGTCGAGATTTTTCGTCCGGGGGGCGAGGGGGGAGAGGGAGGGGGGGGCGAGACAGCAACAATTAATACATAATGTCACTTAACGATACCCCATTTTCCTACTCACAAAGTGTATCAACCCCCCCCCTCCCTCGTCGTGGGGGGGGGGGGGGGCAATCATCTACGACTAATCGCCCTTCTGCTTTTAGAACGGGACTCCGAGGTAAAATTAAAACCACTCTGCTGCATATATATGAGGGGGAAATAAGACGCCAAATAAGTAGATAAATACATCCCCCCCGAAAAAAGTTGGGGGGGGGGGTAAGGAAAGGGTTTAAGAGCGTCTTTTTCGGCTGTATAAAGCCGATGTTACGGGGGCCCCTTAATTTGGGCGATTATGCTTCTACGGTAGTCAAGGGGCCACTGTAATAACACGTCATAAATTATGCTGACGGCATTCGGATTGCGTCACTGCGGGATACTCTTTGAGGGGCCGTAGTGTAGAGTAGGGATTCGCATTTATAGGTCGGATTCCAAGTTCGGGATTGTAGGTATAGAATCGTGTTTTTTTTTGGTAACTTTCGCAAGGAGGAAATTATTTTTTTCTCCCTCAAAGGTTTAATGACGAGGAATTTTACATTTTAAAAAGTAGGTATTCAAAAATAAGTAAAAATTTACTCATATTTGAGTACATTCGATACTTATCATGGCTTCGAATACATAAGTTTCAGTTTTGAAAAAGACATGTACTCGAAAATAAGCACAATGAATAAATTAAAGCAGATGCTAGGTTACATAGGCTGCCTTCATAAATCACTTTTAATGAATATAAACAATTACAACCAAGACTTACCGAGTATCAAACCCACATCCTCAGACACCAGTTCCCTATCCGTTGTACCACCAGGGCGACGTGAATAATTTATAAACAGAAAACATGTTAAAAATGTGCGCCAAAATAATGGGAAGTAAGATAATTGAGTATAATAACTCATTTTTCATTTAAGCAATCGACATCAAATAATGTGGAAAATCATCTTCTGAACAACAATTTTAAGTTTGTCAGGTCGTTTTGTTAAGATGGCTTGAACAGAAGCTGATATTAGCAATATTTAATCATACTGTTTATTTTTGCGTAAGTACGGTTGCTTTAATTTGAGTACGTCGTCGCTCATTTACGATCCGATTGTACTCAAGAAAAACGAAGATATATATATATATATATATATATATATTTTATATATATTTTTTATATATATATTTTATATATATATATATATGTGTGTGTATGTTTTGGTAATAGTAAGTAAGCTATATTTTGCTGAGAATAAAACTTTAAATTTCGCCCTTTTCCTAATCATTCCAAGGGTTAAATATCATAAATGAAACACATAAACAGATTAATCCGAAGTATCTTTAAAACTTTCAACTAATGTATATTTTTCGAAGAAAATAAGTCTTACAGAAAATGCATAAAGATAAATTGCCATTTAACCTTAAGGGAATCCTCAGAAAACCCTTGATTGCCAGCAACCTTTTATCGATGTCATGCATTACCTTGTACCTCATGAATAAACAACTCGTTTTAAACGAGCAAACAATAATGAAGCAAGCCCCTAAACACACTGCCTTATAATTTAAATGAAATTATTCGAGGCGTCATCAAAGTGAAGATAAATCACAAAATCTCTCATTGGCTTATTTCCGCTGACTAAAAATGAGCAAGTACTTAAGCTAAAAGCAAACTTTAAATTATCTTTCTTCAACTGGATTAAGAAAGACTCACTTCCTAAATTGACTACCTGACGCCCCAGTAACTTTTCGTGGGAAACGACAGTGTAATCTTTTTAAGATCGTTCAGTTGTTTTAAGGCTGTGATGGATCCGAAATTTATTTTCCCATAAGACACTTCGCATACATGAATGAGTTTTTCGAGAAACTTGGAATGGGATTTCTTCGAATTGCAATGGAACTTGCAAATAAATACAGATTTTAGTAATTTTTAAAAGAACTAAATTTAGGTATTATCAGTTATTCTCAAATTCAAGCTTCTTAATCCTTTTAGTTATTTAAAATTGTGTAGATAAGTTTTTTAAAAAAGGAGCTTGTTTATAATTTCATTTTATATTTCTCTATTTATTTTATATAGTATAAGTAATTGTGACGTGAAACATGGAGTATCAGGATTATTTCAGTGTTAAGCTATATGAGTGGGCTGGGACACAACATGTGTCCCAAAGAGTATAGAGATCCAGTGGTTAGCTTAGAACAGTTTCGAACCATAGTATAGGTAAGAATATTTAAAACGAGTGTGGTTTGAAGTAAGATCTTGCACCAAGATTTGATACCCATTTCGCTGCAACCAACATTTGGTGCCTTGTTTCAGCATTTTACGGTGCTACCACGGATACCATTTAGTGGAGAAACGTTGCACCAAAACTCAAAACTCGAATTTTCTTAATAGTAGTATTTTTGTAGCGAAGATCGCAAGATGACAACTTGTTACCGATTGGGCTCGAACTAGGAATCCTCTGATTCTTAACTCAACGCCTTTATCCACTGGGGCTCTTGTCTGTCGTAGTCTTTTTTTGGCGACAGCGAAAATTTAGGTTGCATTAAAGAGGTTGATTGGTTTGGTTTGGTTTTTATTAATTAACGTCGCACTAGAGCTGCACAGTGGACTATTGGCGACGGTTCGTGGCCTATCTCGAAGGAAAACTCGGGAACGATGCCTCGTATTTTTTAACTATAGTCAGATGACGAGGACAATACCTAAGCTGGCACCCAACGCCTTCAATAGACGTCGGGACTTTGGACCCCGTTCAGATGTATCGTGCGCCAGTCCCGTATACACGCCGTTAATTTTTTGTGGATGTTCTGGATGACATTATAGTATTTTGGTATCCAAGTTGGCAACCCTCCGATTGCAATATCACTACTTTATTTTACTATTCTTAGTCTAGTCCGTCGCACAGGTTCGAATCGGGAACCCTCGGATTCCCAGCTGACGCCTTAATCCACTCGGCCACGGAGGCCCTTTAAAAAGGTTGAAGTAATTATCGGCGAAACCTCCGCTTTATACCCGACAAAGGATTTTTGTTTCAACCTACATTTCACCATAATATGGTGTAATTTGCTGCAGAAACTCTGTTTTGCACCAATATTTGGTACATCGTTGAAATGAATTTTTTAACAGTGAAATTAAACCTATTCGGACAGGTAATTTTTCGCTGATGGCTTCTACATATCGTCTTCGGTTGCGCTTTTCAGTATTTCGACATATGAATGACCGTACTCCGAATCTGTGTACTTTGTGAAAGAATTGTTAACGACCCTCCTGTCAGACAGTTACATGCAACTTATTGTAAGACAAGTCATCCTTCCACAAGGCTTTGAGAACTCTTCTTCCTATCTCACAAAATAAAATATTTATAGTGCAACTCTTCTGTTATACTGAGCAAAAAGGTTATGCTTTTAAAGTTATTCTGGCACTAATATAAATTTGGTCTCATTAGATACGAAATTAAGTGCCGCTGAGTTTTATTATGTCACGCACCCTTGGGGGAAGGCGGTCTGTCAGACGTGACATAAGGGGGGAGTGATCCCTCAGTGGTTACGTAACGTAGTAAGACTGAATTTTCTTTCAAAAACGATGATATGTCCCTTTTTATAGAAATTATAATATTTCTAATAGGATAATAAACAGCAAGGAAGTTTTAAAGGAAGTCAACAATTCATCGCTTCGTAACTTGGGGGAGGAGGGTGGGGGTTAAGACCTTCGAGCATGGATCCGTCATAGTAGAGAAAACATAATGTTATAATATCGCTAACATCAAAGTGAGGCAAACATGTATGGCCTCAGACACGTGGTTAATTGCTTCATTCCATTCATAAATTTTCACTGTTACACATTTCCCAATTCATCAGCCAATCGCGAGTATTTTTTTATTCATATTTTTGAAAAGAAGTCACGTGTCTGAGGCCAATTCGGTCTGAGATATTGTTTTTCACGATTATGAAGTCATATTCTCTCTACTACAGTCCATTCATGCTCGAAGATCAGACGTGACATATAGGGGGGAGTGGTCCCTCAGTGGTTACGTAACGTAGTAAAACTGTATTTTCTTTCAAAAACTATTATATGTCACTTTTTATAAATATCATAATCTTTCTAATAGGTTAATAAACAGCTAGGAAGTTTTAAAGAAAGCCAACAATTCTTCGCGTCGTAACTTGGGGGAAGGGGGGGGGGGGGGGGTTAAGACCAACGTGACAGGGCTCCTGAAAAAGGGGTCTATGAAAATATAAAAAATAGCGTGACTTAACAAATTAACTCCCTCTTATTGTTTTACCTGTGAATAATTGAAATAAATCTATGACAATGCATTCAAATATTTTGAATAGAAACAATAAAGCCAAATAAAGCATTATATATATATATATATATATATATATATATATATATATATATATATATATATATATATATATATATATATATATATATATATATATATATATATATATATATATATATGTTTATAAATTAGTCTCAAACGGATGTGAAACTTTCCGACGACCACCTCTAACAAAAGCAACGTGGGGGGCCTAGTACTAAACCATTCCCATTATGACCCACAAGGAAATAATAGTTTTTCCCTAAACGCTCCATAACTTTCCATCCCCCCCGAATAAAACAATAAATCGCACCCGAAATCTCGCCAAATAAATTACCATTCGAACAATCCTGGGTCTTAAATTCCCACCGAAACAACCACCTTCACGCGCGCTAATAGAAAAATAAATAAATAATAACAACAACACAGGGCTACCGTTCCGTTGTTAACTTTAACCGCCACACAAAAACGCGACACAACATTAAAAAAAAATACCTATATTACATCCCCGAAAAAAAAAACCCAGTAATAATAATAATAATAAAAAAAAATGAACGCCTTTGCGATTTTTTTCCTTAAGGAAAATAATCACAGCTCCTACTGCGCCATTTGGCGACCAATGAAATAGGCACAATTAGAGCCATTTTGGGTTTTTCGCATCCAATAATTTTCGGCTATCAACGAATATTGAGAGGGGAGGGATGAGGGGGGCAATTACATCATAGGGGGGGGGGGGGGGGGGGTCGCGAGGGGTCATTGCTTGGTGTGGGTCGGTCTCTTCCAGGACGTGTTTTTTATGGGGTTTTTTTAAAGAGTTTGTCTCACGATTCGGTTGGCGAAATTGGGGTTGATACCAAGGTAAATTGCCCCTCGCCAAGTTATTAGAAGGGGAAGGGGTCATATTTGCGGGCAATACTTGCACGTACAATGAGATGGGATATTTCTGGGGGGTTGAAAGTATAAAATGGGCTGTAGGATGCAGGGCGTATTGTTATCTCCGTGGAGGGCTAGTCTAAAAAAAATGAAATTGGATGTGTTTTAGTGTTATAAAAAATTTAAGGTATCGTAACTTGGGGTTCCATCCTAAATATGTTTTAAATCACACCTGGGTTTTCTGTTATAAAAAAAACGCACTGTTAGAAATAGGTATTCAAAAATTGAGTAAAACGATGTCTCGTATTTTTGAACCGTGGTCAGATGACGAAGACATCACCTGAGCTGGCACCCAACGCCTTCAATAGACGTCGGGACTTTAAACTCGGTCAGATTTATCGTATACCAGTCCCGTATACACGCCCTTAATTTTTTGTGGATGTTCTGGACGACATTCTAGTATTTTAGTAGCGAAGTTGGCAACCCTCCGATCGCAATATCACTACTTTTTTTTTACTATTCTTAGTCTAGTCTGTCGCACAGGTTCGAACCGGGAATCCTAGGATTCCCAGCTGACGCCTTAATCCACTCGGCCATGTAGGCTTACAACGTGGAAGCAGCCAAACTGTACCCCCCCCCCCCCCCCCCCAAAAAAAAAAAAATTAAGTTATTTAGTGGCGTTTTTTAATATCATAGCATTGTAGAAATATTAAATGTATATAAATATTATATTTTCTTAATAGAATTAATTATAGAATTATGAATTATTAATTATAAATTTATATTGCCAAGCAAATATTTTTACCCTTGCTTTTTAATTACTTCGATTTTGACTTGCAAATGACTTTCTATTTTAACGACAAATTGCATTTAAAATGTGTTTCAGAAAAAAACAGAAAAAAACTCAGCCAAAAGCAATACAGGTCGACTTATTTTAACATTAAAAAAAAAACCGGAATATTGCGGTAGCGATGAAAGTGGGGTACAGCATGATTGCTTTCACATTGGCTTCATGTCAACAAAATGTCTTACCCAATAGTAGTGTAAAAAGGCCGCTACCAAGACGAGGTGCTGTGAGGAATAATGAGGAATACGAGGAATAATGAGGCGTACGGGGAGGTGGTGCTGCTGTGATGCACTTGAGGTGCGGATCAGGGCGGATCTCGTCTGTCAAGCCGAGGGGGCGTGGCCTAATGGAGATGACCTCAACCAATCAGGTGTCAGTAAGTGACGTCACATGCAGGGGACATGGGAACAGGTGTCGATGACTCATCGCAGCGCTGCCGATGGGCATGTCCCACCGTGTCTCAACGTGTATGTACGGGAACGGACCAATCAGGTTCTTGTGTGAGGATGACCTCATGAACAACCAATCAGGTGTCAGTAAGTGACGTCACACGCAGGTGGGGGAAGGTTTTACTAGTTCTGCTTGTAACCGCAAGACAACGCTGCATGTAGGGGAACGGACCAATCATATGCTTGTTTAAGAATGACATCATGAAGAACCAATCAGGTGTCAGTAAGTGATGTCTATGGAGTGTCATGTGACATGAAAGTTGCTTTTTTGTTATTTTGCGTTTTTATTTGGGTATTGGTGGAAATTTGCGACGCACAGCATCTACACATTTTTAATTATAAGCTGTGGGTTGTGACATCATAGGTATAATGTTAGGAATGGTTGGTTGTTGAAAAAACTGTGAGCTGTGAAAGTAATGTGAAAAAACTGTGAAAGTAAATAAAATATGATAGAATTAAACTAATATTCTTATTTTAATATTTATTATATTTTAATATTTATTTATATTTTGATATTTATTTGTATTTTATTATTTATATTTTTACATTTATTTTTAATATTTAATTATATTTTAACTTCTATATTTTATTATTCATTTATATTTTAACTTCTATATTTTATTATTCATTTATATTTTATATATATTTTAATATTTATATATATTTTATTATTCATATATTTCATACATATTTTAATATTTATTTATATTTTATTACTCATTTATATTTTACATATATTTTATTTACGTATACATCTGTGCCAAAAAAATTAACTCAGTGAGAGCAATTACGTCCCACTAGAGCTGCACAATGAACTTATGTTAAAGGGAATGACAGTAGTGTATATATTTTAACTATGGTTAGTACAAAAGAAAAGAATTTTGCAAGAATGGTTTTAGAAAAATATATTTTATGTGACCAACTCCAGCATATAATTTCGCAATATAACTCTATGAGGAATCGTCCTATGGGGGTAAATAACATACCATCGTGTACAGGAAGGTAGACCAGATTAATAAGTAAAGCTTTTTTTACCTTTTGACATGTGTACTAAGGGTATAAAAAATGACAGTCTGGGGTTCTATGAAAATAATGTTTATAACAATATACGTTTAAATTACAATTTATATAACGGAAATCAGTCTCAGTGGATGAAAAAAAAGTAATTAATATGAAAGCTGATACTTTGAAAAAGAACCTTGGGAACCAAAACCTTGTATTACGGTTAATTAAACTTTTTATAAAAGTAATGTGTTCTTTAAATGTTTTTGACATGTGTACTAAGGGTATAAAAAATGACAGTCTGGGGTTCTATGAAAATAATGTTTATAACAATATACGTTTAAATTACAATTTATATAACGGAAATCAGTCTCAGTGGATGAAAAAAAAGTAATTAATATGAAAGCTGATACTTTGAAAAAGAACCTTGGGAACCAAAACCTTGTATTACGGTTAATTAAACTTTTTATAAAAGTAATGTGTTCTTTAAATGTTTTTCACATCATACGTAAAATTATTATTTTAAGAGGGAAAATATCATATCGTTATGACTAGAAGGAGGGATCTCACCTTGATCACAATTGGATGCATTAGAATTGCTTACTGTTTAGGAATATGATGTAAAAGTTACTCTATCGCACTGTTTGTTGTGTTGGGCTTGATAAGAGCAGATTTGGGGTTGGTATGTAAGATAATGGATCTATTACTTGTTCTAATACGTGTTGAATAAGGGAATTTGTCTTAGATGTTGCTGTTTTAGGGGTGTTTTATAATTGGTTGTTTGATTGAACGATACAGTGCAGCTATACAAAGGGGTTTATTTATACGCTTGGTACAAGTACACATTTTTTCTTATGTCATAAAATTACACTATAACAAAACGCATAGGTGGATGGTAGAAATGAAGTAGCACCATACAAGGGGAATTATTAGGGCTGGCTGATTAAATTTTCAAAGACTAAGAGGCAACAAGTTCCCATATGAGTACAATTGAGGGTGAATGTGTAGAATTTGGCGACATCAAGTATCCACAAGGGGACAATTTGAGAGGTGTATTCGTAAAATTGGCGACATAAAGTACCCATAGGGAGACGTTTGTAGGCGTATACATAAAATTGGGGTGAAAGCGGGGTTTGTAGTTGTACATTAGACAAGAATAAATGTAAAATGAAAAAGTTTAAGTTTGAAATAAATTATAAAAAGAATAAATGTTAAAAAAAAAAAGTTAAAATACAATTTAAAAAGCAAAATGTAAAAAAAAAAAAAAAGTTTAAAAAGAAAAATGTAAAAATAAAAAAAAGTTTAAGTGTGAATTAAAAACTAAAAGGTTAAGTAAGAAAAAAAAAATAACTAAAAGTGAAAAAAAAATTTTAAAAGTGAAAAAAAAAAATATATATATATTTATATAAAAAATATTTGAAAAAAGTTTAAGTGTGAAATAAATTATAAAACTAATAAATGTAAAATAAAAAGTTTACGTGTGAAATAGATTATAAAAAGTATAAATGTAAAAAAAATAAATAAAAAGTTTAAGTGAAAAATATAATGTAAAGATAAAAAAGTTAAAAAACAGTAACTGTAAAATAAAAAAAAAAGTTTGTATAAAATGAACTTTTAAAAGAAAAATGAAAAAAAAAAGTAAAAACAATATATAAAAAAAAAGTTTTAAGTGTAAAAATAAAATTAAAAAAAAAAAATTAAAAAAAAAAAAAAGACAAATGTAAAAAAGAAAAACGTAAAAAAAAATTTACAAACGAAAAATATGAAAAAAAAAAAGAAACGTTAAAAGAAAATTGCTAAATGTAAAAAAGAAATGTGTTAAATGTAAAAGATTAACCATCATAAGTTTTTTACCCGAATCGACCCAAAGCCATATGGTGTTACGGAACGTACTAGCCCCATATAGGCACAGATGCCCGTGGTGAGTTCTGTGAATGGTCTACCCACTAATCAAACGACAAGTACCACAATTACATTAAATAATTAGCAACAAAAAGAAGCAGGAAATACTACTATAGATATAAAAAATATTAACAAAGTATCGAAAATAGAACCAAAGGTAACTAATAAATCTGTATAGAATGAGTGTCTATAAATGTATAAGAGAAACCAATGTATATATTTCTACTAAAATGTTGACACATATACTAAATTTTTAACAAATTAAGTCAAATATTTGCGAAATAGAGAAAATAATACATACTTTTTAAAATTGTATCAAATAGTCTATGAATGGATAAAAAAAAATATCATGACATGTATTAAAAAAAAAATTAAAATAATGGACTTACGTGTAACACATTAAGTTAAGAAATTTATACTTATCAAAGAAAGTAACGTAAGTCATATAAAAAAAAAACCTGTAGTTAAGTACAATTGTTAATTGAATATGCTACAAAATATTGTCAAATTACACCATTTTTAGTGATAGGACAAGCAAACTTGTTAAAATGTCATATAATTATCAAAAATATTATACAAAGTACGAATTTAAAAAAAAAAAGTAAATGCAAAAAGAAAAAAAAGTTTAAGTGTAAAATAAAATGTAAAAAAAATAAATGTAAAAAATAAAAAAAGTTTAATAAAAAAAAAGTTAAAAAATAATTAAAAAAAAATTTAAGTGTAAAATACAATTTAAAAAAAAATGTAAAAAGAAAAAAGTTTAATAAAAATTACATGTAAAAAGAAAAAAGTAAAAAAAAAAAATAAAAGAAAAAAAGTTAAAAAAGAAAAGAAAAAAGTTTAAAAAGAAAAAAAAAAGTTTAAAAAGAAAAAAAAAAGTTTAAAAAGAAAAAAAAATTAAAAAAGAAAAAAAAATTAAAAAAGAAAAAAAAATTAAAAAAAAGAAAAAAAGTTTTAAAAAAAAAAGTTAAAAAAGAAAAAAAAAAAGTTAAAAAGAAATAGTTAAAGTGTAAAATACAATTTAAAAAAAAAAATGAAAACATAAAAAATTTTAAAAAAAATGTAAGTGTAAAATTACATTTTAAAAGAAAATGTGAAAATAGAAAAAAAAGTAAAAAGAAAATTGCTAAAAGTAAAAAAAAATAAAGGTGTAAAATGTTAAATAAAAAGACCTTAAGTGTAAAAAATAGAAGAAAAAAGTTTAAGTGTAAAATATTACTCATCATAAGCTTTTTACTCGTATCCACCCAAAGTTATATGGCGTTACGGAGCGTACTAGCCCCATATAGGCGCAGATTCCTTGGTGAGTTCTGTGAATGGTCTACCCACTAATCAAACGATAAGTACAATAATTATATTAAAATATTAGCAAAAAAAAAAGCAGAAAATACTAATATAGATATAAAAAATATTATCAAAGTATAGAAAATAGAACCAAGAATAACTAATAAATCTGTATACAATGGGTGTCTATAAATGTATAAGAGAAACCAATGTTTATATCTCTACTAAAATGTTGACACTTATACTAAATGTTTAATAAATTAACTCATATATTTGCGAAATAGAAAAAATGGTACATACTTTTTAAAATTGTATCAAATAGTCTATGAATGGATAAAAAAAAAATTGTATATATAATTTTTAATTGTATCTATAAATGGATAAAAAAAATCATGACATGTATTAAAATAATGGACTTACGCGTGACAGTTTAAGTTAAAAAATTTATATTTACCATAAGTTATTATAAAAAAAAAAACTGTAATTAAGTATAATTGTTAATTGAATATGCTACAAAATATTGCCAAGTTATTCCATGGTAGTGATTTAACAACCAAACACTTTGTCTTTAAAGATTACGATAACGCAGGTTTAGAAACTAACATAGGGGCAAATGTGTATAATTATCATAAAATACTTCACATTACTGTTAAAATGTCATATAATTATCAAATATATTATACAAAGTAAGAAAAATATTACTTAATATGTTAAAATATTACCAATAGTACATGCCCAACAGATCAAAATGACCTTCAGCACCCTACGACACATGAAAACTTACGGAGATTAACAGCAATCTTGCCTCAAAAAATAAAACCAATAGTGTGCTGCTAAGGATAAAATGTCAAGTACACACCCAGTGTAGGAGATGTATACAAATAATATTGTTGAATTATTAACAAAGTGATTTCATTAATACTAAAATAAGGTCTTTGTTACAATAATATATATATATATATATGGAAATTAAGTTCTTATTAGTGAAATTTATGTAATATTTTTAGACTGCTTTGTTCAATTTATAATATGTAGGTAGAATTTTTACATAAATTTCACTAATAAGAACTTAATTTTTTTTTTTATCCATTCATTGACTATTTGATACAATTTTAAAAAGTATGTACCATTTTTTCTATTTCGCAAATATATGAGTTAATTTATTAAACATTTAGTATATGTGTCAACATTTTAGTAGAGATATAAACATTGGTTTCTCTTATACATTTATAGACACCCATTGTATACAGATTTATTAGTTATTCTTGGTTCTATTTTCTATACTTTGATAATATTTTTTATATCTATATTAGTATTTTCTGCTTTTTTTTTTTGCTAATATTTTAATATAATTATTGTACTTATCGTTTGATTAGTGGGTAGACCATTCACAGAACTCACCAAGGAATCTGCGCCTATATGGGGCTAGTACGCTCCGTAACGCCATATAACTTTGGGTGGATACGAGTAAAAAGCTTATGATGAGTAATATTTTACACTTAAACTTTTTTCTTCTATTTTTTACACTTAAGGTCTTTTTATTTAACATTTTACACCTTTATTTTTTTTTTACTTTTAGCAATTTTCTTTTTACTTTTTTTTCTATTTTCACATTTTCTTTTAAAATGTAATTTTACACTTACATTTTTTTTTTTAATTTTTTATGTTTTCATTTTTTTTTTTTTAATTGTATTTTACACTTTAACTATTTTTTTTTAAACTTTTTTTTCTTTTTTTTTTTCTTTTTTAACTTTTTTTTTTTTTAAATTTTTTTTTCTTTTTTTTTAATTTTTTTTCTTTTTTAATTTTTTTTTCTTTTTTAATTTTTTTTTCTTTTTTAATTTTTTTTTCTTTTTAAACTTTTTTTTTCTTTTTAAACTTTTTTTTTCTTTTTAAACTTTTTTTTTTCTTTTTTAACTTTTTTTCTTTTTTAACTTTTTATTTCTTTTTTAACTTTTTTTTTTCTTTTTTAACTTTTTTTCTTTTATTTTTTTTTTTTACTTTTTTCTTTTTACATGTAATTTTTATTAAACTTTTTTCTTTTTACATTTTTTTTTTAAATTATATTTTACACTTAAATTTTTTTTTTATTATTTTTTAACTTTTTTTTTATTAAACTTTTTTTTATTTTTTACATTTATTTTTTTTACATTTTATTTTACACTTAAACTTTTTTTTCTTTTTGCATTTACTTTTTTTTTTTTAAATTCGTACTTTGTATAATATTTTTGATAATTATATGACATTTTAACAAGTTTGCTTGTCCTATCACTAAAAATGGTGTAATTTGACAATATTTTGTAGCATATTCAATTAACAATTGTACTTAACTACAGGTTTTTTTTTTTATATGACTTACGTTACTTTCTTTGATAAGTATAAATTTCTTAACTTAATGTGTTACACGTAAGTCCATTATTTTAATTTTTTTTTTAATACATGTCATGATATTTTTTTTTATCCATTCATAGACTATTTGATACAATTTTAAAAAGTATGTATTATTTTCTCTATTTCGCAAATATTTGACTTAATTTGTTAAAAATTTAGTATATGTGTCAACATTTTAGTAGAAATATATACATTGGTTTCTCTTATACATTTATAGACACTCATTCTATACAGATTTATTAGTTACCTTTGGTTCTATTTTCGATACTTTGTTAATATTTTTTATATCTATAGTAGTATTTCCTGCTTTTTTTGTTGCTAATTATTTAATGTAATTGTGGTACTTGTCGTTTGATTAGTGGGTAGACCATTCACAGAACTCACCACGGGCATCTGTGCCTATATGGGGCTAGTACGTTCCGTAACACCATATGGCTTTGGGTCGATTCGGGTAAAAAACTTATGATGGTTAATCTTTTACATTTAACACATTTCTTTTTTACATTTAGCAATTTTCTTTTAACGTTTCTTTTTTTTTTTCATATTTTTCGTTTGTAAATTTTTTTTTTTAAATTTAAAATTTTTTTTTACGTTTTTCTTTTTTACATTTGTCTTTTTTTTTTTTTTTTTTTAATTTTTTTTTTTTTTAATTTTATTTTTACACTTAAAACTTTTTTTATATATATTGTTTTTACTTTTTTTTTCATTTTTCTTTTAAAAGTTCATTTTATACAAACTTTTTTTTTTATTTTACAGTTACTGTTTTTAAACTTTTTTATCTTTACATTATATTTTTCACTTAAACTTTTTATTTATTTTTTTACATTTATACTTTTTATAATCTATTTCACACGTAAACTTTTTATTTTACATTTATTAGTTTTATAATTTATTTCACACTTAAACTTTTTTCAAATATTTTTTATATAAATATATATATATTTTTTTTCACTTTTCAAATTTTTTTTTCACTTTTAGTTATTTTTTTTTCTTACTTAACCTTTTAGTTTTTAATTCACACTTAAACTTTTTTTTATTTTTACATTTTTATTTTTAAACTTTTTTTTTTTTTTTTACATTTTGCTTTTTAAATTGTATTTTAACTTTTTTTTTTAACATTTATTCTTTTTATAATTTATTTCAAACTTAAACTTTTTCATTTATTCTTGTCTAATGTACAACTACAAACCCCGCTTTCACCCCAATTTTATGTATACGCCTACAAACGTCTCCCTATGGGTACTTTATGTCGCCAATTTTACGAATACACCTCTCAAATTGTCCCCTTGTGGATACTTGATGTCGCCAAATTCTACACATTCACCCTCAATTGTACTCATATGGGAACTTGTTGCCTCTTAGTCTTTGAAAATTTAATCAGCCAGCCCTAATAATTCCCCTTGTATGGTGCTACTTCATTTCTACCATCCACCTATGCGTTTTGTTATAGTGTAATTTTATGACATAAGAAAAAATGTGTACTTGTACCAAGCGTATAAATAAACCCCTTTGTATAGCTGCACTGTATCGTTCAATCAAACAACCAATTATAAAACACCCCTAAAACAGCAACATCTAAGACAAATTCCCTTATTCAACACGTATTAGAACAAGTAATAGATCCATTATCTTACATACCAACCCCAAATCTGCTCTTATCAAGCCCAACACAACAAACAGTGCGATAGAGTAACTTTTACATCATATTCCTAAACAGTAAGCAATTCTAATGCATCCAATTGTGATCAAGGTGAGATCCCTCCTTCTAGTCATAACGATATGATATTTTCCCTCTTAAAATAATAATTTTACGTATGATGTGAAAAACATTTAAAGAACACATTACTTTTATAAAAAGTTTAATTAACCGTAATACAAGGTTTTGGTTCCCAAGGTTCTTTTTCAAAGTATCAGCTTTCATATTAATTACTTTTTTTTCATCCACTGAGACTGATTTCCGTTATATAAATTGTAATTTAAACGTATATTGTTATAAACATTATTTTCATAGAACCCCAGACTGTCATTTTTTATACCCTTAGTACACATGTCAAAAACATTTAAAGAACACATTACTTTTATAAAAAGTTTAATTAACCGTAATACAAGGTTTTGGTTCCCAAGGTTCTTTTTCAAAGTATCAGCTTTCATATTAATTACTTTTTTTTCATCCACTGAGACTGATTTCCGTTATATAAATTGTAATTTAAACGTATATTGTTATAAACATTATTTTCATAGAACCCCAGACTGTCATTTTTTATACCCTTAGTACACATGTCAAAAGGTAAAAAAAGCTTTACTTATTAATCTGGTCTACCTTCCTGTACACGATGGTATGTTATTTACCCCCATAGGACGATTCCTCATAGAGTTATATTGCGAAATTATATGCTGGAGTTGGTCACATAAAATATATTTTTCTAAAACCATTCTTGCAAAATTCTTTTCTTTTGTACTAACCATAGTTAAAATATATACACTACTGTCATTCCCTTTAACATAAGTTCATTGTGCAGCTCTAGTGGGACGTAATTGCTCTCACTGAGTTAATTTTTTTGGCACAGATGTATACGTAAATAAAATATATGTAAAATATAAATGAGTAATAAAATATAAATAAATATTAAAATATGTATGAAATATATGAATAATAAAATATATATAAATATTAAAATATATATAAAATATAAATGAATAATAAAATATAGAAGTTAAAATATAAATGAATAATAAAATATAGAAGTTAAAATATAATTAAATATTAAAAATAAATGTAAAAATATAAATAATAAAATACAAATAAATATCAAAATATAAATAAATATTAAAATATAATAAATATTAAAATAAGAATATTAGTTTAATTCTATCATATTTTATTTACTTTCACAGTTTTTTCACATTACTTTCACAGCTCACAGTTTTTTCAACAACCAACCATTCCTAACATTATACCTATGATGTCACAACCCACAGCTTATAATTAAAAATGTGTAGATGCTGTGCGTCGCAAATTTCCACCAATACCCAAATAAAAACGCAAAATAACAAAAAAGCAACTTTCATGTCACATGACACTCCATAGACATCACTTACTGACACCTGATTGGTTCTTCATGATGTCATTCTTAAACAAGCATATGATTGGTCCGTTCCCCTACATGCAGCGTTGTCTTGCGGTTACAAGCAGAACTAGTAAAACCTTCCCCCACCTGCGTGTGACGTCACTTACTGACACCTGATTGGTTGTTCATGAGGTCATCCTCACACAAGAACCTGATTGGTCCGTTCCCGTACATACACGTTGAGACACGGTGGGACATGCCCATCGGCAGCGCTGCGATGAGTCATCGACACCTGTTCCCATGTCCCCTGCATGTGACGTCACTTACTGACACCTGATTGGTTGAGGTCATCTCCATTAGGCCACGCCCCCTCGGCTTGACAGACGAGATCCGCCCTGATCCGCACCTCAAGTGCATCACAGCAGCACCACCTCCCCGTACGCCTCATTATTCCTCGTATTCCTCATTATTCCTCACAGCACCTCGTCTTGGTAGCGGCCTTTTTACACTACTCCCAATCTATAAGTTACAGTTAGAGATCAGTAATTATCGTCACACGAAAGTTACATAAACGCGTCATTAGCGACGGTTAAGGAAATGATCTATGGAAAAGGTCAGGATCATTTCCCAGTAAGATTTAAACCACAGTCAAATGGCGACGGCAACACTTGAGTAGACAAGGTTTCAATAGCTTGACTGTCACGACAGTAGTGTAATTTGACGGGTATGGGGCCGAGGTGCTGTGTGGAGTACGGTGGAGTAATGAGGAATACGAGGAATAATTGAGGATTTTGGTGGAGTACAGTGGAGTAATGAGGATTTTTGGCGGTGCTCTGTGGATTTTTGGTGGTGCTGTGAGAATCAGGGAGGATCTCGTCTGTCAAGCCGAGGGGGCGTGGCCTAATGGAGATGACCAATCAGAGTCTTGTTTGAGGATGACCTCAACCAATCAGGTGTCAGTAAGTGACGTCACACGCAGGGGGCATGGGAACAGGTGTTGATGACTCATCGCCGCCGATGGGCATGTCACACCGTGTCTCAACGTGTCACACCGTGTTTGTACAGGAACGGACCAATCAGGTTCTTGTGTGAGGATGACCTCACCAAGAACCAATCAGGTGTCAGTAAGTGACGTCACACGTTGTCGGGGCAAGGTTTTACTAGTTCTGCTTGTAACCGCAAGGCGGCGCTGCATGTAGGGGAACGGACCAATCAGATGCTTGTTTGAGGATGAACTCATGAACAACCAATCAGGTGTCAGTAAGTGATGTCTATGGAGTGTCATGTGACATGAAAGTTGCTTTTTTGTTATTTTGCGTTTTTATTTGGGTATTGGTGGAAATTTGCGACGCACTGCATCTACACATTTTTTAATTATAAGCTGTGGGTTGTGACATCATAGGTATAATGTTAGGAATAGTTGGTTGTTGAAAAAACTGTGAGCTGTATACGCAACTGCAATTTTGGAAAGTAAATAAAATATGATAGAATTAAACTAATATTCTTATTTTAATATTTATTTATTTTTAATATTTATTTATTTTTAATATTTATTATATTTTAATATTTATTTATATTTTGATATTTATTTGTATTTTAATATTTATATTTTTACATTTATTTTTAATATTTATATTTTTACATTTATTTTTAATATTTAATTATATTTTAACTTCTATATTTTATTACTCATTTATATTTTATATATATTTTAATATTTATTTATATTTTATTACTCATTTATATTTCACATATATTTTATATACGTATACATCTGTGCCAAAAAAAAAATTAACTCAGTGAGAGCAATTACGTCCCATTAGAGCTGCACAATGAACTTATGTTAAAGGGAAAGACACTAGTGTATATATTTTAACTATGGTTAGTACAAAAGAAAAGAATTTTGCAAGAATGGTTGTAGAAAAATATATTTTATGTGACCAACTCCAGCATACAATTTCGCCATATAACTCTATGAGGAATCATCATATGGGGTAAATAACATACCATCGTGTACAGGAAGGTAGACCAGATTAATAAATAAAGCTTTTCGACATGTATACTAAGGATATAAAAAATGACAGTCTGGGGTTCTATGAAAATAATGTATATAACAATATACGTTTAAATTATAATTTATATAACGGAAATCAGTCTCAGTGGATGAAAAATAAGTAATTAATATGAAAGCTGATACTTTGAAAAAGAACCTTGGGAACCAAAACCTTGTGTTACGGTTAATTAAACTTTTTATAAAAGTAATGTGTCCTTTAAATGTTTTTCACATCATACGTAAAATTATTATTGTAAGAGGGAAAATATCATATCGTTATGACTAGAAGGAGGGGATCTCGCATTGATCACAATTGGATGCATTAGAATTACTTACTGTGTAGGAATATGATGTAAAAGTTACTCTATCGCACTGTTTGTTGTGCTGGGCTTGATAAGAGCAGATTTGGGGTTGGTATGTAAGATAATGGATCTATTACTTGTTCTAATACGTGTTGAATAAGGGAATTTGTCTTAGATGTTGTTGTTTTAGGGGTGTTTTATAATTGGTTGTTTGATTGAACGATACAGTGCAGCTATACAAAGGGGTTTATTTATACGCTTGGTACAAGTACACATTTTTTCTTATGTCATAAAATTACACTATAACAAAACGCATAGGTGGATGGTAGAAATGAAGTAGCACCATACAAGGGGAATTATTAGGGCTGGCTGATTAAATTTTCAAAGACTAAGAGGCAACAAGTTCCCATATGAGTACAATTGAGGGTGAATGTGTAGAATTTGGCGACATCAAGTATCCACAAGGGGGCAATTTGAGAGGTGTATTCGTAAAATTGGCGACATAAAGTACCCATAGGGAGACGTTTGTAGGCGTATACATAAAATTGGGGTGAAAGCGGGGTTTGTAGTTGTACATTAGACAAGAATAAATGAAAAAGTTTAAGTTTGAAATAAATTATAAAAAGAATAAATGTTAAAAAAAAAAGTTAAAATACAATTTAAAAAGCAAAATGTAAAAAAAAAAAAAAAGTTTAAAAAGAAAAATGTAAAAATAAAAAAAGTTTAAGTGTGAATTAAAAACTAAAAGGTTAAGTAAGAAAAAAAAATAACTAAAAGTGAAAAAAAAATTTTAAAAGTGAAAAAAAAAATATATATATTTATATAAAAAATATTTGAAAAAAGTTTAAGTGTGAAATAAATTATAAAACTAATAAATGTAAAATAAAAAGTTTACGTGTGAAATAGATTATAAAAAGTATAAATGTAAAAAAATAAATAAAAAGTTTAAGTGAAAAATATAATGTAAAGATAAAAAAGTTAAAAAACAGTAACTGTAAAATAAAAAAAAAGTTTGTATAAAATGAACTTTTAAAAGAAAAATGAAAAAAAAAGTAAAAACAATATATATAAAAAAAAGTTTTAAGTGTAAAAATAAAATTAAAAAAAAAAAAAAAAGACAAATGTAAAAAAGAAAAACGTAAAAAAAAATTTTAAATTTAAAAAAAAAAATTTACAAACGAAAAATATGAAAAAAAAAAGAAACGTTAAAAGAAAATTGCTAAATGTAAAAAAGAAATGTGTTAAATGTAAAAGATTAACCATCATAAGTTTTTTACCCGAATCGACCCAAAACCATATGGTGTTACGGAACGTACTAGCCCCATATAGGCACAGATGCCCGTGGTGAGTTCTGTGAATGGTCTACCCACTAATCAAACGACAAGTACCACAATTACATTAAATAATTAGCAACAAAAAAAAGCAGGAAATACTACTATAGATATAAAAAATATTAACAAAGTATCGAAAATAGAACCAAAGGTAACTAATAAATCTGTATAGAATGAGTGTCTATAAATGTATAAGAGAAACCAATGTATATATTTCTACTAAAATGTTGACACATATACTAAATTTTTAACAAATTAAGTCAAATATTTGCGAAATAGAGAAAATAATACATACTTTTTAAAATTGTATCAAATAGTCTATGAATGGATAAAAAAAAATATCATGACATGTATTAAAAAAAAAAATTAAAATAATGGACTTACGTGTAACACATTAAGTTAAGAAATTTATACTTATCAAAGAAAGTAACGTAAGTCATATAAAAAAAAAAACCTGTAGTTAAGTACAATTGTTAATTGAATATGCTACAAAATATTGTCAAATTACACCATTTTTAGTGATAGGACAAGCAAACTTGTTAAAATGTCATATAATTATCAAAAATATTATACAAAGTACGAATTTAAAAAAAAAAAGTAAATGCAAAAAGAAAAAAAAGTTTAAGTGTAAAATAAAATGTAAAAAAAAATAAATGTAAAAAATAAAAAAAAGTTTAATAAAAAAAAAGTTAAAAAATAATAAAAAAAAAAATTTAAGTGTAAAATACAATTTAAAAAAAAATGTAAAAAGAAAAAAGTTTAATAAAAATTACATGTAAAAAGAAAAAAGTAAAAAAAAAAAAGAAAAGAAAAAAAGTTAAAAAAGAAAAAAAAAAGTTAAAAAAGAAATAAAAAGTTAAAAAAGAAAAAAAGTTAAAAAAGAAAAAAAAAAGTTTAAAAAGAAAAAAAAAAGTTTAAAAAGAAAAAAAAAGTTTAAAAAGGAAAAAAAAAAGAAAAAAGAAAAAAAAATTAAAAAAGAAAAAAAAAATTAAAAAAGAAAAAAAAATTAAAAAAAAGAAAAAAAAATTAAAAAAAAAAAAAAGTTAAAAAAGAAAAAAAAAGTTTAAAAAAAATAGTTAAAGTGTAAAATACAATTTAAAAAAAAAAAAATGAAAACATAAAAAATTAAAAAAAAAATGTAAGTGTAAAATTACATTTTAAAAGAAAATGTGAAAATAGAAAAAAAAGTAAAAAGAAAATTGCTAAAAGTAAAAAAAAATAAAGGTGTAAAATGTTAAATAAAAAGACCTTAAGTGTAAAAAATAGAAGAAAAAAGTTTAAGTGTAAAATATTACTCATCATAAGCTTTTTACTCGTATCCACCCAAAGTTATATGGCGTTACGGAGCGTACTAGCCCCATATAGGCGCAGATTCCTTGGTGAGTTCTGTGAATGGTCTACCCACTAATCAAACGATAAGTACAATAATTATATTAAAATATTAGCAAAAAAAAAAGCAGAAAATACTAATATAGATATAAAAAATATTATCAAAGTATAGAAAATAGAACCAAGAATAACTAATAAATCTGTATACAATGGGTGTCTATAAATGTATAAGAGAAACCAATGTTTATATCTCTACTAAAATGTTGACACATATACTAAATGTTTAATAAATTAACTCATATATTTGCGAAATAGAAAAAATGGTACATACTTTTTAAAATTGTATCAAATAGTCTATGAATGGATAAAAAAAAAATTGTATATATAATTTTTAATTGTATCTATAAATGGATAAAAAAAATCATGACATGTATTAAAATAATGGACTTACGCGTGACAGTTTAAGTTAAAAAATTTATATTTACCAAAGAAATTAACATAAGTTATTATAAAAAAAAAAACTGTAATTAAGTATAATTGTTAATTGAATATGCTACAAAATATTGCCAAGTTATTCCATGGTAGTGATTTAACAACCAAACACTTTGTCTTTAAAGATTACGATAACGCAGTTTTAGAAACTAACATAGGGGCAAATGTGTATAATTATCATAAAATACTTCACATTACTGTTAAAATGTCATATAATTATCAAATATATTATACAAAGTAAGAAAAATATTACTTAATATGTTAAAATATTACCAATAGTACATGCCCAACAGATCAAAATGACCTTCAGCACCCTACGACACATGAAAACTTACGGAGATTAACAGCAATCTTGCCTCAAAAAATAAAAACCAATAGTGTGCTGCTAAGGATAAAATGTCAAGTACACACCCAGTGTAGGAGATGTAGACAAATAATATTGTTGAATTATTAACAAAGTGATTTCATTAATACTAAAATAAGGTCTTTGTTACAATAATATATATATATATATATATATTTTGAAATTAAGTTCTTATTAGTGAAATTTATGTAATATTTTTAGACTGCTTTGTTCAATTTATAATATGTAGGTAGAATTTTTACATAAAAAACCCCTTTGTGTTTATCAAAAATATTTCACAAATTAAGAAGAAGAATACCTAAGGAAGGTCTTTGCACATGATTATAGTACAAAACCATGTGGATTTACATCAATTTTACCAGGAACAAGGGGGTCAGTATACGGCTATGAGTCAAATAGTCAATTTTTCACCACATTCAGGCATTTGTGTTATTAATGCCTGAATGTGGTTTTAAAATTGACTATTTGACTCATAGCCGTATACTGACCCCCTTGTTCCTGGTAAAATTGATGTAAATCCACATGGTTTTGTACTATAATCATGTGCAAAGACCTTCCTTAGGTATTCTTCTTCTTAATTTGTGAAATATTTTTGATAAACACAAAGGGGTTTTTTATGTAAAAATTCTACCTACATATTATAAATTGAACAAAGCAGTCTAAAAATATTACATAAATTTCACTAATAAGAACTTAATTTCAAAATATATATATATATATATATTATTGTAACAAAGACCTTATTTTAGTATTAATGAAATCACTTTGTTAATAATTCAACAATATTATTTGTCTACATCTCCTACACTGGGTGTGTACTTGACATTTTATCCTTAGCAGCACACTATTGGTTTTTATTTTTTGAGGCAAGATTGCTGTTAATCTCCGTAAGTTTTCATGTGTCGTAGGGTGCTGAAGGTCATTTTGATCTGTTGGGCATGTACTATTGGTAATATTTTAACATATTAAGTAATATTTTTCTTACTTTGTATAATATATTTGATAATTATATGACATTTTAACAGTAATGTGAAGTATTTTATGATAATTATACACATTTGCCCCTATGTTAGTTTCTAAAACTGCGTTATCGTAATCTTTAAAGACAAAGTGTTTGGTTGTTAAATCACTACCATGGAATAACTTGGCAATATTTTGTAGCATATTCAATTAACAATTATACTTAATTACAGTTTTTTTTTTTATAATAACTTATGTTAATTTCTTTGGTAAATATAAATTTTTTAACTTAAACTGTCACGCGTAAGTCCATTATTTTAATACATGTCATGATTTTTTTTATCCATTTATAGATACAATTAAAAATTATATATACAATTTTTTTTTTATCCATTCATAGACTATTTGATACAATTTTAAAAAGTATGTACCATTTTTTCTATTTCGCAAATATATGAGTTAATTTATTAAACATTTAGTATATGTGTCAACATTTTAGTAGAGATATAAACATTGGTTTCTCTTATACATTTATAGACACCCATTGTATACAGATTTATTAGTTATTCTTGGTTCTATTTTCTATACTTTGATAATATTTTTTATATCTATATTAGTATTTTCTGCTTTTTTTTTTGCTAATATTTTAATATAATTATTGTACTTATCGTTTGATTAGTGGGTAGACCATTCACAGAACTCACCAAGGAATCTGCGCCTATATGGGGCTAGTACGCTCCGTAACGCCATATAACTTTGGGTGGATACGAGTAAAAAGCTTATGATGAGTAATATTTTACACTTAAACTTTTTTCTTCTATTTTTTACACTTAAGGTCTTTTTATTTAACATTTTACACCTTTATTTTTTTTTACTTTTAGCAATTTTCTTTTTACTTTTTTTTCTATTTTCACATTTTCTTTTAAAATGTAATTTTACACTTACATTTTTTTTTTAATTTTTTATGTTTTCATTTTTTTTTTTTTTAAATTGTATTTTACACTTTAACTATTTTTTTTAAACTTTTTTTTTCTTTTTTAACTTTTTTTTTTTTTTAATTTTTTTTTCTTTTTTTTAATTTTTTTTTCTTTTTTAATTTTTTTTTCTTTTTTAATTTTTTTTTCTTTTTTCTTTTTTTTTTCCTTTTTAAACTTTTTTTTTTCTTTTTAAACTTTTTTTTTTCTTTTTAAACTTTTTTTTTTCTTTTTTAACTTTTTTTCTTTTTTAACTTTTTATTTCTTTTTTAACTTTTTTTTTTCTTTTTTAACTTTTTTTCTTTTCTTTTTTTTTTTACTTTTTTCTTTTTACATGTAATTTTTATTAAACTTTTTTCTTTTTACATTTTTTTTTAAATTGTATTTTACACTTAAATTTTTTTTTTTATTATTTTTTAACTTTTTTTTTATTAAACTTTTTTTTATTTTTTACATTTATTTTTTTTTACATTTTATTTTACACTTAAACTTTTTTTTCTTTTTGCATTTACTTTTTTTTTTTAAATTCGTACTTTGTATAATATTTTTGATAATTATATGACATTTTAACAAGTTTGCTTGTCCTATCACTAAAAATGGTGTAATTTGACAATATTTTGTAGCATATTCAATTAACAATTGTACTTAACTACAGGTTTTTTTTTTTTATATGACTTACGTTACTTTCTTTGATAAGTATAAATTTCTTAACTTAATGTGTTACACGTAAATCCATTATTTTAATTTTTTTTTTTAATACATGTCATGATATTTTTTTTTATCCATTCATAGACTATTTGATACAATTTTAAAAAGTATGTATTATTTTCTCTATTTCGCAAATATTTGACTTAATTTGTTAAAAATTTAGTATATGTGTCAACATTTTAGTAGAAATATATACATTGGTTTCTCTTATACATTTATAGACACTCATTCTATACAGATTTATTAGTTACCTTTGGTTCTATTTTCGATACTTTGTTAATATTTTTTATATCTATAGTAGTATTTCCTGCTTTTTTTGTTGCTAATTATTTAATGTAATTGTGGTACTTGTCGTTTGATTAGTGGGTAGACCATTCACAGAACTCACCACGGGCATCTGTGCCTATATGGGGCTAGTACGTTCCGTAACACCATATGGCTTTGGGTCGATTCGGGTAAAAAACTTATGATGGTTAATCTTTTACATTTAACACATTTCTTTTTTACATTTAGCAATTTTCTTTTAACGTTTCTTTTTTTTTTCATATTTTTCGTTTGTAATTTTTTTTTTTTAAATTTTAAATTTTTTTTTACGTTTTTCTTTTTTACATTTGTCTTTTTTTTTTTTTTTTAAATTTTTTTTTACACTTAAAACTTTTTTTTATATATATTGTTTTTACTTTTTTTTTTCATTTTTCTTTTAAAAGTTCATTTTATACAAACTTTTTTTTATTTTACAGTTACTGTTTTTTAACTTTTTTATCTTTACATTATATTTTTCACTTAAACTTTTTATTTATTTTTTTACATTTATACTTTTTATAATCTATTTCACACGTAAACTTTTTATTTTACATTTATTAGTTTTATAATTTATTTCACACTTAAACTTTTTTCAAATATTTTTTATATAAATATATATATATTTTTTTTTTCACTTTTAAAATTTTTTTTTCACTTTTAGTTATTTTTTTTTCTTACTTAACCTTTTAGTTTTTAATTCACACTTAAACTTTTTTTTATTTTTACATTTTTCTTTTTAAACTTTTTTTTTTTTTTACATTTTGCTTTTTAAATTGTATTTTAACTTTTTTTTTTAACATTTATTCTTTTTATAATTTATTTCAAACTTAAACTGTTTCATTTATTCTTGTCTAATGTACAACTACAAACCCCGCTTTCACCCCAATTTTATGTATACGCCTACAAACGTCTCCCTATGAGTACTTTATGTCGCCAATTTTACGAATACACCTCTCAAATTGTCCCCTTGTGGATACTTGATGTCGCCAAATTCTACACATTCACCCTCAATTGTACTCATATGGGAACTTGTTGCCTCTTAGTCTTTGAAAATTTAATCTGCCAGCCATAATAATTCCCCTTGTATGGTGCTACTTCATTTCTACCATCCACCTATGCGTTTTGTTATAGTGTAATTTTATGACATAAGAAAAAATGTGTACTTGTACCAAGCGTATAAATAAACCCCTTTGTATAGCTGCACTGTATCGTTCAATCAAACAACCAATTATAAAACACCCCTAAAACAGCAACATCTAAGACAAATTCCCTTATTCAACACGTATTAGAACAAGTAATAGATCCATTATCTTACATACCAACCCCAAATCTGCTCTTATCAAGCCCAGCACAACAAACAGTGCGATAGAGTAACTTTTACATCATATTCCTAAACAGTAAGCAATTCTAATGCATCCAATTGTGATCAAGGTGAGATCCCTCCTTCTAGTCATAACGATATGATATTTTCCCTCTTAAAATAATAATTTTACGTATGATGTGAAAAACATTTAAAGAACACATTACTTTTATAAAAAGTTTAATTAACCGTAATACAAGGTTTTGGTTCCCAAGGTTCTTTTTCAAAGTATCAGCTTTCATATTAATTACTTTTTTTTCATCCACTGAGACTGATTTCCGTTATATAAATTGTAATTTAAACGTATATTGTTATAAACATTATTTTCATAGAACCCCAGACTGTCATTTTTTATACCCTTAGTACACATGTCAAAAGGTAAAAAAAGCTTTACTTATTAATCTGGTCTACCTTCCTGTACACGATGGTATGTTATTTACCCCCATAGGATGATTCCTCATAGAGTTATATTGCGAAATTATATGCTGGAGTTGGTCACATAAAATATATTTTTCTAAAACCATTCTTGCAAAATTCTTTTCTTTTGTACTAACCATAGTTAAAATATATACACTACTGTCATTCCCTTTAACATAAGTTCATTGTGCAGCTCTAGTGGGACGTAATTGCTCTCACTGAGTTAATTTTTTTGGCACAGATGTATACGTAAATAAAATATATGTAAAATATAAATGAGTAATAAAATATAAATAAATATTAAAATATGTATGAAATATATGAATAATAAAATATATATAAATATTAAAATATATATAAAATATAAATGAATAATAAAATATAGAAGTTAAAATATAAATGAATAATAAAATATAGAAGTTAAAATATAATTAAATATTAAAAATAAATGTAAAAATATAAATAATAAAATACAAATAAATATCAAAATATAAATAAATATTAAAATATAATAAATATTAAAATAAGAATATTAGTTTAATTCTATCATATTTTATTTACTTTCACAGTTTTTTCACATTACTTTCACAGCTCACAGTTTTTTCAACAACCAACCATTCCTAACATTATACCTATGATGTCACAACCCACAGCTTATAATTAAAAATGTGTAGATGCTGTGCGTCGCAAATTTCCACCAATACCCAAATAAAAACGCAAAATAACAAAAAAGCAACTTTCATGTCACATGACACTCCATAGACATCACTTACTGACACCTGATTGGTTCTTCATGATGTCATTCTTAAGCAAGCATCTGATTGGTCCGTTCCCCTACATGCAGCGCCGCCTTGCGGTTACAAGCAGAACTAGTAAAACCTTCCCCCACCTGCGTGTGACGTCACTTACTGACACCTGATTGGTTGTTCATGAGGTCATCCTCACACAAGAACCTGATTGGTCCGTTCCCGTACATACACGTTGAGACACGGTGGGACATGCCCATCGGCAGCGCTGCGATGAGTCATCGACACCTGTTCCCATGTCCCCTGCATGTGACGTCACTTACTGACACCTGATTGGTTGAGGTCATCTCCATTAGGCCACGCCCCCTCGGCTTGACAGACGAGATCCGCCCTGATTCTCACAGCACCACCAAAAATCCACAGAGCACCGCCAAAAATCCTCATTACTCCACTGTACTCCACCAAAATCCTCAATTATTCCTCGTATTCCTCATCACTCCACCGTACTCCACACAGCACCTCGTCTTGATAGCGGCCTTTTTACACTACTCACGACTGCTGGTTTTTCAAATAATTTGTAAGTAACTCCGTTGATTGACCCCCTCCCCACGATGACTTGGTCAAAAAATACTTACCTCATGTCTAGTGGGTTGTGAATTTGACCATCGTTGTGAATTTGACGTGATTAATCAAACCAAACTTTCGAGGTAGGCGCCGTACAGTCGTCGATTACCTATTGTTTATCTTTAGCGCGTGTACTTGGAGATACCTCCGGCAATAATCTATTGTGTATTGGTTTGGTTTGGTTAATCAACGTCGCACTAGAGGTGCACAGTGGGCTTTTGGCAAAGTTTCGGGGTCTATCTCGAAGAAAAGACCCGGGAACGATGCCTCGTATTTTTGAACCATTGTCAGATGACAAGGAAACACCTGAACTGGTACCCAACGCCTTCAATAGACGTCGGGACTTCGGACCCCGATCAGATGTATCGTGCACCAGTCACGTATACACGCCGTTCATTTTTGAGGATGTTCTGGACGACTTTTCTAGTATTTTGTAGCGAAGCTGGCAACCCTCCGATCACAAGATCACTACTTTTTACTTTTTCTTTGTCAAGTCCATCACCTGGCATCGAACCAGGAACTTTCGTATTCCCAGCTGACGCCTTTAACCGCTCGGCCACGGAGCCTCTAAATGCGTTTTCAGCTAATAATCAGAGGATTGCTAGTTCGAATCCGTGCGAGGGAAGTAGTGATCTTGAGATCTTAGGGTTGCCAGCTTCGCTACAAAAATACTAGTAAGACGTCCAGAACATCCAACAAAATTGCACTGGCATGTATACGGGACTGGTGCACGATTAAATCTGATCGAGGACCAATGTCCTGACGCCTATTGAAGTTCCGTGCCAGCTCAGGTGTTGTCCTCGTCATCTGACCATGGTTCAAAAATACGAGGCATCGTTCCCGGTACTTTCCTTCGAGATAGGCTCCGAACCGTCCACTGAGCAGCTCTAGTGCGACATTTATTAACCAAACCATTACTTTAAAATATCTAGCACCACTTTAGAAGAGATCTCTCAACTCCTACCCGAAACAAGTTCCCCAATTACATTTTTTCTCCAACCCTATATTACTTTCGGGGAAACATATTTGGCAGTTAATCATCCCTATACTTTTCATAAATGTTTCCCGAAACACGGTTAACACAAAGCGCGGGTATTGATTTCCTGTATTCCGCCAGATCTTTTATGCTACCTCAAAACGTCGCGTGCCCAGAAGGTATAATAACAAACATTGTGTGAAATTGATCGCGAAAATGAATAATATTTTATCCTAAAGAATCTTTAAAAAAATTGTTCTTAAGATCCTGACGGTAAGAACCAATAATCGATGTTTTATATGTATTTTATTTGAATTTCGATCGTTCCGTGGTAAAATTTGAGTTTGTGGCCCCAGTTTTGGCGCATTTCTTCCTTGCAATCTGGAATTTTAAGCAGGGATTTCAAATTTGATTCATATTGAAGCTGTAATTGTATTAATGTATCAGTTAGGAGAATTTGACAAAGATTGATGTTGCGTTAGTGTACTTTAATTTCGCACATGTTAATGATTTTTTTTAAATGTCGAATACTGAGAATTTGATATTAGAAAAAAGTTAAGCAATTGAATCGGTATTTATAGAAAGGGGGTTTGGTACAAATCTCCGGATTTATAAAAGAGATTAAAAGGTGTACGCACTTCAATTGTTGTGTTCACAAAGTAAAGAAAAAAAAATCAAATAATTGATATTATATAGCCACTTATATTTCAAGTACATATAATGAGTTTTGTTACTGTCAGAGCTCATCACAAAATTCCCCAAAAATTGCATATATCCCTTTTTACCAATTTTAGATATACTATTACACTAAACTTACTGGATTTGGTTTGGTTTGGTTAAATAACGTCGCACTAGAGCTGCACAGTGGGCTATTGGCGACGGTTCGGGGTCTATCTCGAAGGAAAGACCCGGGAACACATCCACACACACATCCATTCATACCTGCACCTCGTTATTTTAGAACCATGGTCAGATGACGAGGAAACACCTGAACTGGCACCCAACGCCTTCAATAGACGTCGGGAATTTGGACCCCGATCAGATGTATCGTGCACCAGTCCCGTATACACGCCGTTAATTTTTGCGGATGTTCTTCGCGACTTTTCTAGTATTTATGGAAGCGAATCTGGCTACCCTTCGATCACTAGACCACTACTTTTTTACTTTTATTATGTCAAGTCCATCCTGCGGATTCGAACCACCAATCCTCGGATTAGTAGCTGAACGCCTTAACCGCTCGGCCACGAAGGCCTTCTAAACTTACTGGAAAAATAATACGTTGCTTTAATTGGTTTGATTAATTAAAGTCGGCTATTGGTGACGGTTCGGGGCCTATCTCAAAAGAAAAACCTGGGAACGATGGCTCGTATTTTTGAAAAATGGTCAGCTGACGAGGACAACACCTGGCACCCACGCCTTCAATAGGCGTCAGGACTTTGGACTCCGATCAGATTTATCGTGCAGCAGTCTCGTATCCACGCCGGTATAATTTGTTGGGTGCTCTGGACGACTTTCTAGTATTTTTGCAGCGAAGCTGGCAACCCTCCGGTCGCAAGATCACTACTTTTCCTTGTCAAGCCCATCGCACGGACTCGAACCAGCAATCCTCTGATTACTAGCTGAACGCCATTATGCACTGGGCCGCTGGAAGCCCTCTTTGAAGTTATAGGAACACTAAAAGAAATTGCGCCTTCTTTATTATTAATATATCCTTCTTTCAACAACTGCTTCAAGCCTATTCGTGGAGCCCCAGTTGCTCAGTTGGTAAGGCGTTCAGCTACTAATCAGAGGATTGGTGGTTCGAATCCGGGAAATGGACTTGACATAGAAAAGTAAAAAAGTAGTAAAACTTGCCATCGGAGGGTTGCCAGCTTTGCTACAAAAATACTAGAAAAGTCGTCCAGAATATCCAACAAATTATACTGGCGTGTATACGGGACTGGTGCACGATAAATCTCATCGGGGTCCAAAGTCCCGACGTCTATTGAAGGCGTTGGGTGCCAGTTCAGGTGTTTCCTCGTCATCTGACCATGGTTCTAAAATAACGAGGTACAGGAATGAATGTGTGTGTGAATGTGTATGTGTTCCCGGGTCTTCCCTTCGAGATGGACCCCGAACCGTCGCCAATAGCCTGCTGTGCAGCTCTAGTGCGACGTTAATTAACAAAAACCCAAAAAAAAAAAAACCATCAAGCCTATTCTTTTTACAATACGAAAACATGCCCTCGAATACAACTCAAAGACATTTTCAACGATAACTCCTCCCCCTGTCAGCCAACCACCGCGACTCTATAAACAAAAACAAAAACAACAATTTCAATTTCTCAGCAACAATCTTTGCGAAGCACCCTCCTCTTTGGGAGAAAAACACACAAATAAACCAGAATCACATCCCATACTCACACTAAAGTAAATAAAGGACAACAACAACAACAAAACGTTCGAAAAGGTTTTTTTAATCTCCCATACCATATGAATAATGAGTGAGAGAAATATATATGCGCCCGAACTTTGATTCCTCAGAGAGCGTTTAATAATTCCGCCAGTGTGTGTCGCTTTGAACGCTTTTATTTTTTTTTCTGTACGTGAGATGTTCCGCTGTAAAGATTGGAACAAAAACAGCGTACATGTACGTTAGATGAATAATGTACGAAGATCAGCTCGGTATGCAATCTTTTGTGTAAAAGTCATCTTCTCTTTTCTCTACGCCCCCCCCCCCCCCCCCCCCCCTTCTCTATTCCGTACCTTATTTCTCTTTTGGTGAAATGATATTACATTCCTCGGACTGTCATCTTCTTTTCCTTTTCTTTCTCCCGTTTTTTTGGGGGGGGGATGTAGCAGGATGCGTAGTTATCGTTTCTTGTGTTACTTGGAGTTGCATAGTTGGAAGAAAATGAGTGCGGAAATATTTCTGTTCACTGTATGAAAAGTAGAGTAATGCAAGTTGACATTCGAGCCGTTGTTTTTTTGGATGTCGACTTTTGTTTAGTGTTCCGATATGTGTCGGGGAGTGCGGTGAGTAACGAATAATTACTTACTATGTAAACACACCCAGGGCTCTGTTAATTAATTTATTTATTTTAATTGTTATCTTCTCTCAGAATGCAACTGGGGAAGGTGTTCAACTACCAATCAGAGGATTGGTCGTTTGAATCCGTGCGATGGACTTGACAAAGAAAAGTAAAAAAGTAGTGATGTTGCGATCGGAGGGTTGCCAGCTTCGCTACAAAAATACTAGTAAGTCGTCCAGAACATCCAACAAATTATACTGGCGTGTATACGGGACTGGTGCACGATACATCTGATCGGGGTCCGATGTCCTGACGCCTATTGAGGTTGCGTCGGGTGCCAGCTTAGGTGTTGTCCTCGTCATCTGACCATGGTTCAAAAATACGAGACATCGTTCCCGGGTCTTTCCTTCGAGATAGGCCCGAACCGTCGCCAATAGCCCACTGTGCAGCTCTAGTGTGACGTCAATTAACCAGACCAAACCAAACCAACTCAGAATGGCACACTGTACATTAATAAATATATTTAACCCTATAGTGCATGAATTTTTCTTTTTTAATGAAATAATTTGTTTTCTGTTTTGCTCCTGGACCGCTGAAAAAATCTGCCAATAAGTGCCTATTTAATTAAATAATTAATTAAAGCCGTTTTGTAGCATATATGCAACAACATGTGTAATTACTACACTAATTTTCAAAAAGTATGAAAATATAGTTAAATACAATCTACCTCTGGTATTAGCTAGGATTTTTTGTAGAGCCAGATAATACTTATAAGTAACAAAACAATATTCGAAAACTTTACCTTCACGAACCAGTTTTAGAATAACAGACATCGAAGCAACTGATTGCCTTTATCACAATCATTTTTATAAAGATAAGGGAACTAGAGGTGATTATAAGAACTAGACAGATGGTTCACTATCTGACAATACTATATTAGTTAACATAAAACTTAATAGATGCAACTAGCGATCATTTTGAAGCTGTGTAGCATATATGCTACACTATGCACTAGAGTATTAGTATATAATTAGTATAAAATTAATTAAATTAGTAATTAGTATATAAATATACTCGTTTTTCTTTAAGTATAATTGCATAATAAACGAGCGTATAACATACTTAAATGCAAGTAATCGTACTTTCTCAGAAAGTAGCATTGCGATTTATTATTGCTAATATCAGCCTCTGTTGCAGATATCTTAATGCAACGTGACAAACTTAAAATAGTAATTCAGAAGATGGTTTTCCACATGATATGATGTTGATTGCTTACATAGAAACTGAGTTATTAAACTAAATATCTCTTACTTCCCATTATTTTGGAACGCATTTAAAAAAAAAATCTGTTTATAACTTATAATGTCGCCATGGTAGTTTAACGGATAAGGCACTGGACTGCGATGCTGAGGATAAGGGTTCGATTTCCGGTAAGTCTTGATCGTAATTGTCGATATTTATTAAAAGGGATTTAAGAAGACAGCTTATGTAGGCAAGCGACATCTCGTTTTATTCATTTTTACCCATTGTACTTATTTTTGAATACTTTTTTTTATAACAGTGAGGTAAAAACGGTAGATTTCAGAACGGTACATTTCGTCCATTTTTTCTCGTGAATTACTTTATTCTAATATTTCGCATATATAAGTAAAAAAAGAAATAGGATTGTTATATACGAAAAATGAAAATCAAATCAATAAATACATGAATATTTAGTTTTAAAAATATAGTTTCAATTCAATGCTATTGAAATAAAAATTATTCCGTTTCTACTTCTCTCAACAAACCTGGAACAAGAATTTCACTTTTTTTTATGTGTCATCTTATCTAAAAGTCTCATGGCGCCGGTTTTTTTCACCGCCAAAGCTAAAATTTCCGGAAAATTCGACCTTAAGTGAAACCGTTGGCGATTTTTTTTTTGTATGTATTATATATTTTCTATCTCTTTTCCCCGTGTCAGAAATCCAGCTGCGTCGACAACAAATACATTTTCGAGCATCAGCAAAGGGGATACGATCGTTGTCGCCAGCCGTGAACGCGAAACAAACGCCAACAAAGAAAATCTATCGCCAACGAAAGCCAAATAAGAAATAAAAAATAATTCGAAAAAACAAAATGGCGATTTTTTTTTATTTTGATCTGCCCGGGCTCTATTCCGATATTGAATGGTTGGAAATTTTCTCCCCCATGAAGATTTAATGTGCTGGGCCGAAATTTCTTCGACGCAGATACCTTCGGCTGCAAGTTGTTCGAGGAGTCGGGCAGTTATTGTAATATCATACAGCGACCGCATCTGCTCTTTCATTGTCGCCGCGCCTGCTGAATTCTAAAGTTTTTCCGCATCTGTAAAATTTTTTGGGATGTTTTATATCTTGGGGTTTTTCTTCCCGGTTTATGTTCTTTTCGCTTTTGACTTCTATTTCGAAAGAATTTGTTTTGTAGGGACCTTAGAGAATGGATGCATTCTTTGCTTTTGGGATGCAAAAATATATTATGCGGCATCATTTAAGCTTTTATTATATGAATGCCATTATATATATTTTTAAACATAAATATTCTTCTGCACATTGCTTTAATCGAAATACACAATTTTAATATAGTGCAAATAAAATTGAAAATATGCCAATTAGAATTTCTAATGGTTTCGTCTTTTCTATCTTTATATATAATTCTCTTACGCGGTGATTGAAAAACGCTGTTTTTCTCTATGCGGAATGGCAACAGTTACTTTGTGTACAAAATTCTGCTGTGCCCGCATTTTTATTTTGCTATTTTTTGTAATTCATTTTGATGATTAACTCCTTCAATTCATTGGTAAATAATTATTTTGATGATGTCAGCTTAAATTAGGAAGAATATAAGCCTTATTAAATGAAAAAAAATATAAGTTTTGAAAAACGCTTTTTCAAACTTTAAATGAAGGAAAATTGAGGTGGGACCATCTGTTGGCAATTTTGAAAATTAGATATCTATGAGCTTCATTTTTATGACGTATATACTCAGTAAATTACACTTCTGGTAGGCAAGATTTATGGTAAGCTTAACGTCAATTATGGTCAAAACAAACTACCAATAAAGTTAGAAATTTAGCTGAAACGCGGGAAAGGTGTGAAAATAACGTGGAAAATAATAAATAATGGTAGGCTTGCCAGTGGTACCATTTTTTTCATTTATAGTTAAAAAGAAATTAGTTTAAATGATTTTATATTGACTTACATGACGAAAAAATGTAGTGATGCCAAGATAATGTAAGCCATTATTAATTTAATTTAATTTAAATTTCAGCTTTTAAAGTTTTTAGTAATATAATTAAAAAAGTATTGTTACTAGGACACATTGTTATTGTGTCTTACTTTTCAGCGAGTGAAGGAGAGAAGTGGTTTGCGAAGCAAACCTATGAGGATTGAGTAGCAATCCTCCGGGGGTTGGCGGAGCGTTAGCGGAGTCTCCTAGTACAATTAAAAATAGGTACTTAAAAATAAGTAAAATGTACTTATTTTTGATTACATTCGATGCTTATCATAGCTCCAAATACATAAATTTCACTTTTGAAAAATGCATGTACTCAAAAATGAGTAAAATGAATAAAATGAGCAGTTGCTTGCCTACACAGGCTGTCTTCATAAATCACTTCCAATAAATTTTAACAATTGCAACCAGGACTTGCTGGGAATCGAACCCAGCAAGTGATTTATGAAAGCTGCCTATGTAGGTTAGCATCTGCTCTTTTTATTAATTTTTACCCATTGTACTCATTTTTAAGTACATGTCTTTTTGAAAATCGAAACTTATGTATTCGGAAACGTGATAAGCATCGAATGTATACAGAAATGAGTACATTTTACTTAATTTTGAATGCTTATTTTCAACAGTGTGTAATTCCATAGGCATAGTTAAAATATTAAAGGAAAATTATTGGAAATATTTTGATGAAATATTACCGAAATGAAATTATTTTCCAAGGGTGTGGTAGAAAGAATATTTCTAAAAGTAAAATGTGAATAATACTTGTTATGTGGAGAAATACCAAAATATCTCCCATTCAAAACTAAAACTATATTGTATGCCAAGAACAGCTTTGAAGACTGACTACAATAGTCCTCTTCCCCAACCATAAGCCATTAAAAGTAAAACTCAAAATCTAAACACACAAGGCGCTTATTTACCAAACATTATTATTTACAACACGGCAATTGGGCGAGGGAAACGGTGCCAAGACACACATGACGCAAAGAACACAACAACAACAACAAAAACCTCGAATTTCGATTAAAGTTCTCATTCTGCCGGCAGAACATTTCTTTTTCCTTCGTAAAAGAATCGCCGAGCTGCGTGAAAATGACGCCAAATAACAGTGCAAACAGAAGCGGTGCCAATAACAATGCAACGCCTCCTCGGCAGACACGTTTGACAAACAGGCAGCTTTAAAACCGGAAGACTTTTGCAGCGAGAACATCCATTTTTCCGAGAAGAGTTTGAATGGATGACTACGACCGTAGCTTTATTCTATATTTTCTATTATAAGTACGGAAAATGCGCTGTGGTTAAAAGAAGTAGGAATGGTTATTTTTGTAATGGGAATAGTAATAGCTTTTCGTGTTTTGGGGAATTTTTCTGTTTCTTTTACGGCAGTTTTCCGCAGTCATTTGTATTTAATACACTGCAGATCAAGAATATAATGGAAATCCCGAAATGTAATCCTGAAGAATATAGTGGAAATCCCGAAGAATATAATGGTAATTCCGGAAAGAAATCCCAGAGAATATAATTGGAAATCCCGAAACGGTGTCCCAAAGAATATAATGATAATTCAGAGGAATATAATTGGAAATCACGAAATGGAATCACGAAGTATATAATGAAAATCCCGAAATGGAATCCCGAAGAATATATTTTAAATTCCGAAAAGTATAATGGAAATTCCGAAAAGGAATCCCAAAGAATATAATTGGAAATCCAGAAACGGAATCCCAAAGAATATAATGAAAATCCAGAAGAATATAATTTAAAATCGAAGTGGAATCCCGAAGTATATAATGGAAATTCCAAAATGGAATCCCGAAGAATATAGTGGAAATCCTGAAGAATGGAAGTGAAATCCCGATATGGAATACCGTAGAATGGAAGTGAAATCCCGATATGGAATACCGAAGAATATAGTGGAAATCCCGAAGAATGGAAGTGAAATTACGATATGGAATACCGAAGAATATAATGAAAATTCCAAAATGGAATCTCGAAGAATATAATGAAAATCCTGAAATGGAATACCGAAGAATATAATAATTGGAAATCAAGAAATGGAATCCCGAAGAATATAATAATTAGAAATCACGAAATGGAATCCCGAAGTATATAATGGAAATCCTGAAGAATATAGTGGAAATCGCGAAGAATGGAATTGAAATCCCGATATGGAATACCGAATAATATAATTGAAATCCGAAGAATATAATGGTATTAACAGCTGCAATGTTAAAAATGCATACTTATTTTTGAAGAGTACTTTCATTTTTGAGGAAACAGACGCTTTCTATATGCACCTGTAAAATAATTCGTCAAACTTAAAAAACCATAATGTCCTCTTTTCCAAGAAATTTATTTCGTCAAAATGAGGGCGCTTTCTAATAAATACGGGCGACTCGACTCGAACCACGGATCTCCTTCGTCCGAAATCCAACCCTCTATTGACCATGCTGGAAATGCTCGTTTGAATTGTGGCAATATACATATAATAACCAAAACTACCGGAAAAGAATCCAAGCAAATTACTTTTATTAAAAAAAATACCGATTCTTGTTTGGCCAAAAGTCGATTGATTCAATGAAGAAACCATTCAGCAAAGCATGAAAAAAGTGTCGATTCAGAAAAAAATACCGGGAAAGCTCAAAATAATTTTAATATCTTCTAAAAAGATTAAGTTTGATCAATACCGCTTTGCAATGGGATATAGTGCATTGAGAGCTTGCGAAAAATATACAAAAGCGATTTTGCAAAATATGTGGAGATATCTGGTTTTGAAACTAGACAACCAATTTTAACGAAAAAAAATATATAATTAAAAAAACACATTAGGATTTCTTAGTAAACAATTTACACTATCGACTTCGAAACACGTGTATCGGATCAAAATAAAGAACAACAAAACCTTACTTTCAAATCAGAAATATAACCCAGACACTAAACATTCATTGTCTTTGCAAATAACGTATTGAACTCTTGAAAGACTCAAATACATTTCATTGACATCTAGCGTCGCAATTAATTATGTATCTCGGAAACAAAGGGCGCTGTACTTACTTCACATCGGAAGAAGAAGAACGGCAGACAGATAATGAGTATCATTTTCTGATGTATCTTATTGAGTAATGCAGTTAGTCGCTTATTATGGGGTATGCGCTCAGACATCAAATTGTTTTCAAAATAGTTGGGCTCGGGGTGATTTGATTTAATTATCGAGGGGAGTTCGTTTCGATGTTATTTTATGTTTTTGGAATAGAACGGGGGAAAGTATTTGCCCCCGGGCTGAAAGTTCGAAATTGTATGACGTCATTCTTATGGAAGTTAATTAAAATGATTTGTTTAGGGGGGGGAACCAAAGGGGGGTAAATTGAGTTGAGAAACCGGGTGTAATACCGGAAGTGACGATAGTTGTAATTGAAAGAGAGGTTATCGAGTACAAATTGCAATAGTTATAATGATTTGTATTTTAACCCTTTGAAATTGACTGTCGCATCGCAATCTTCTCTTTTATGCTATCCCAAAGCGCCGTGTGTCCAAAACTTCGAGTATGAATGGATTGTAGTAGAGCGAATATGACGTCAGCATCGTAATGCAAACATCTCAGACTTGATGGTACCAGACACGTGACTTCCTTTCAAAATTTATGAATGAAAAAACTTTGCGATTGACTTGTGATTTGGAAATAATAGTAAATGTATTAATTATTGAAGTACTGGATTTTTATCTGAATGAACTAGAAAAAAATTATGAATTGATGACGTAGTAAACCACGTGTCTGAGGCCATACATGTTGGCCTCATTTTGATGTTAGCGAGATTATAACCTTATGATTTCTCTACTATGAGAGATCCATGCTCGAAGGTCCAAAAGGTACAATAACAAACATTGTGTGAAAGTGATTGCGAAAATGACATTACTCAAAAGAATCTTTTATAAAAAAATTTATGATCCCTATAGTAAGAACCCATAATCGATATTTTTTTATGTATTTTATTTGAATTTCGATCGGTTTGTGGTAACATTTGGGTTTGTGCTTGGTGTGTGTCAACGACATATGCAACTACAGACACAGTGCTTTAGAGAATATCTCCAAGATCTAGAACGAGCCTTTGCAATTTAGTTGTTGCGCGGGACTTTGGAACAATAAATCGCAGGTTCGAGTCCCGGCTGGGGCCACTTATTTTTTCGTATATACCATAACGATTTCCAAAGTAACACGGGGCAAAAAAAAGCTAGTAGTTTTAACCCTTTGCACTCCAAGAACACTTTGCGTTATTTTTACGGAACAATTATTCCTCTTTATGTTCTTTTCCCCATATATTTTTTTTTTGCTCATAGAGGAAAACAAAAGCGTAATCTATTTTGGATCTGCAAGACAACAAGTTGAAAAAATATCATATTTTTTTTAAACCGCAAGATCATGTTCTCGTTTATTTTAAAGAACAGTGAACCAAAGAACTGGTCGTTCTGTTGGCGACAGCGGAGTGCAAAGGGTTAATAGGTTAATAGATAAGCTTTCAAAATATACTCTTTTGATTTAGATTTGAAAAATGCTTTACCAAAAAAGAAAAAATATGAATATCAAATTTGTTTTTATCTGAAAAAAAAGGGAGATAACCGGAATTATATATTCGTCGCTATATCTCAAAAGGTTGACTCTTTACGGTCGAGGAACAGGTTTGATATTTGCGTTCTTTTTACAGAACAGTCACATCCCGCTCCTGTTCTTTTCTCCAATCAATGTTTTAGTGATACCCAAATGATGCCATACTTTAACCCTTTGCACTCCAAGAACTCTTTGCATTTTCCGTTCTTTCTACGGAACAGTTATTCATCCTTATGTTCTTTACTCTAGAATTTGTTATGCTTACAGAAAAAAGAAACATAATCTGCTTTGGATCTGCAAAATAACAAGTTGAAAAAAATATCGATGTTTTTTAACCCTTTGCATTCCGATGTCTCAGGCGCCAACATAACGACTTGTTCTTTTGGTTCCCTGTTCTTTAAAATAAACGAGAACGCCATGATCTTGTGTTTAAAAAACATCGATTTTTTTTTTCAAATTGTTCTCTTGCAGATCCGAAACATATTACGATTTTCTCCCCTCTAAGAGCATAACAAATTATGGGTAAAAGAACAAAAATAGGAATAACTGTTCCGTGGAAAAAACGCAATGTCAAAGATATTCGCGGAGTGCAAAAGGTTAATCACAAGATAATGCTGTTCACGTTTATTTTAAAGAACAGGGAACCAAAAGAACGAGTCGTAAAGGATTAAATGAAGTTATATAAGAAACGAGCAAACGGAATGAAAGCGTTTTTCATTTTCAAGAACAAGCAGTTCTTGTTCAATTTGAAAAACAGGGAACTAAAGAACCGGTCGTTATTTTAATGACTGCAAGTCAACTCTCGAACGCAAAGGGTTGATATTCGGGATATTTACAAAATACGTCTTTCAAATTCAAAGTTGAGTTGAAGCATTCTTATGTTCATCCATTCCAACACATGGTTTGATACACACTGTCTACTAAATAGCAAACAGAACTTTTTCTGATGACACAACGCAATAAATAACAGTTTCGATTTCGAGCCCTCCTTGCAAGAACAAAGATTTATATTCCAGGATTCTGGAACATTCCAAAACATTCCGGAACAATAGGACAATTTCTGGAATACGGGATAAAAAGAAAAAAGAGTCACAAAGCATCCAAAAAGGAACACAAGAAAAAAATAACATTCGACACTAGAACACAGTAGAACAACATACGTTCCGCGCAACCGACTATTGCCATTCGACGCAAAAAAAAAAATGGCGCATAAATAAAAGTTCCATTCACAAAAGGAGGCGCTGTAGTAGTAAAAGCGTAACTGCTGCCAACAAAAGCTAGCTAAAAGAAAAGGAAAAACTACACAACCGGGTAATGATGGCGGAAAAAAAAGAAAATAAATAAAACTTGAAGAACTTTCGGGGGGATGTAAAGAAAAATTCTTTTTTGGCCGGGAAGGGAAAGGTTGGCTTACTGCTGGAAAAATGAGTAAAAAATGAGGAAGCATCTTTTATATATTTTTTTGTTCTATGTGAACACCTGCAGCATCTCATATTCCTAATCACTTTGTGTTGTAAGAACGGTTAATGTTTAAGGGAGAAAATGGCAAAAAAAGTAAACTATAGGAAAGAAAGCTGTTCCGTAAACTAATCTAAAGATTTTAGCCTTGTTTACTGTGACTCAGCGCGAGCTTTTCCGAAAAGTCCCTCTTGGAAAAGTAATTACGCACATTTTATACTGTGTAAATATTATTTTTTTTGTTCTAAAAGTGAAAATAATTTTTTTGTGTATATAATTAATTAAATTTCTTCATTGTATATGGCTTCTGCCATTTTAGAACAGAGTTTGTTGTGGATATTTTAATTTTAAATGCGTTAACGGCGTCGAGAAATTTTTGTGCGCATTTATACAATTTAAAAGTGTTGAAAGAAAACTCATTTTGAGAAAAGAAATCTTGTTTGTGATTTTTTGTTGTTGTTAATTATACTTTCCTTGAAATGGGTTTATGTAAAAATTTTTTTTGCAAAATTGTTGAAGTTTTAAAAACTGCTACTGTGAATATATTAGTATTATATTGAAATTTATGCTACTAAAAAAATGAGACTTTTTTGTTTCTTGTAAATAAAATTTAAAAATACTGATTACATGGAATTATAAATATATTTATAAAAGTTTATCTTACAAAAAACAAATACAAAATCATAATTTCCATATAAAAATTTTGTTTCATAGGCACAATGTTGTCTCGTAATGTAAAGACTGTATCCATCACAATTTTAATTTAGCGGTTTGAACTTATAACGTCCTTGGATCTATAATTTGTTTTGTAATCCACATATATATTTTTTAATTTATATATTGATAACATTTTTAACTCGTTGGGTATATTTAAATCCATTAAAGTATTTTAAGTTAATCAATTTATAAAATACATGTTTTAAAATATAAATAAAATATATTTCAGTTAAAACAACTATTGAAATTTTGATATTTTCCACCTCATAACTTAAGGAGATGCCTAAAAATAAATAAATATATAATTTAACACGTGATTTGAAAATACTTTGCATTTATATATTATTTCAGTATATTTATATAAATATCTATATTAATTAAAGAAAGTCTGTCTCCGAATTGTGGCTGAACATTTATATACTAGAACTATTCATTATTTCTCAAGACGTGACCAGAGGCTCTGATTTGTAAAATTCGATTTAATTTTTAAAAAAAAAATGATTTTAACAATTTTAGAAATATTTAATAAATAAACATCTTCAAATATATTTTATTGAATGATTTGCGAAGTGCCTTTATAGCTTAGACAGTATCGCACTGGACTTCGGAACAATGGATTGCGGTTTCGAATCCCGACTATTAATAATTACAACCAAGACTTACCGGGAATAGAAACCATATTCTCAAGAACCGCAGCCTTATCCGTTAAACTACCAGGGCGACGTGAAGAAGTTATAAACAAAAGAGATGTTAAAAAAGTGTTCCAAAAGAATGGGAAGTATATAATTGAGTTGTAATAACTCAGTTTCCATTTACGCGATTGACATCAAATAACGTGGAAAACCATCATCTGACCAACTATTGTAAGTTTGTCAGGTCGCTTTGTTAAAATGGATTGAATAGAAGGTGAGATAAACAATATTAAATCACACTGATTATTTTTGAGAAAGTACAGTTATGATGCAATTGTACTCAAAGAAAAACGAGTAGGTTCAGGTACTCATATTTAAGTACCGTTTTTACAGTGAAGTAAAATGTCATTAAATATTATGTACTGAGGAAAACAATTTTAAATTATTGATTAAAGAATTTTTATTAGTGATTGAAGCGAACAATAACTTTTAAAAGTAACTTCATTATAATTTTATTTCAATTATAGAATTTGCCATTATAATATGAATAGTAATTAAATTTCGAATTTAATATTAAAAATATCAATATATATATTTATAATATTTAATTAAATACAATTCTATAACCATCAAGTATTTGAAAAACTTCTCTTTAAAAAAATATATTGTAAATTTATTTGAATTACTCAAATTGCAATGTAATTAATAAATTAAATTTTCAAATAAAGCATAAAAAATATTTTTATTTGCTTATTGAATGGCTAAAAAACCAAAGTTAAAATACCAATCCATTACTATCAAGATTTTGAAAAACTTTCAGAAAAATTACCTCAAACAAAAATAATTCAGCATTCATTTTGCCTTTTAAAGTGAAAATATAATTAAATGGGAATGTTTTTTTTTATCTTACATAATAAACTTAAAATAATTCAATTATTTTTGTTTATAAATTTTTTATTGACAAATTTTCTCCTTCTATAAGAAATGAATTGAATGTTTAGTCGTTTAAATGCAAATTGGTTTGTTTTGTATACAAAAAAAGAGAATATATCAACCTTCGAAAATTGTATCTTTGTCAGGTTTTTTTTAATAAATTATATTTCAAAACATAAACCTTATTTCAAACATTCAAAACAACAAACATATGTATAATATCAACAACGTGGTATTTTAATGAAATTGCTATTATATAAAACATAATTTTGAAAGATAACTATTTTGCATTTCCCAAGATTTCCAATTTTGTATGAAAACTTCTAGAATTTAATATAAATATGTAAATAATTTGCTTATAATTTTATGTCTTAAAAATTATATGATTGCAAAAAAAAAAATGAAATTTTATTAGAAAATCAGAGCCCAGTTTATATTTGTTCTTCAAAATAACTTTCCGTGTCCCTAATTTCTATTTTAATGAAAGTTAGAAAATTGCTATTTTAAATCTGGTCAAAACCAGAATATTAAACTAGTTTAGAATGGGGTAAATATAAAAATTGTCTATAGTACTTAAAAGTGAAGAAATATAAATGCAAATTAACTTTTCTGTATATGTAGTTAAAAAACGACTAATACCATTTTGCCCGTTATGGAAAAACTATTTAAAATGACACGAAATCTTGTTTTGCTTGTGGCTACAAATATTTATTTTTACCTTCTAATTCGAATATAAAATCTATAATTAAAAAAAAATAAAGTGTATTTCTTTGGATCGCAAAACACATACTTCCTATGCGTATAAAAGACTGAAAATTTATCCTCAAGATGTGTACCTGAGGCTCGGATTTACAAAGTTATATTTAGTTTTTAAAAGTCCTTCCGAAAAATTATTCAGACCTGGTGTACGGCGTACTGGACATCAAATTTCAACCTCTACACTTTATCAATGTCTTACGGTATTTTTCTACTTTTTGTAATAATTGGTTCTCTATTTTCTGTGGTATATTCTATAATAAAAGTTTTTAGTTAAAATATGGCAACACTGAGATATTGTTGATGTTTTGCAATCATGTCTGCGAAGCAAAAATATTATATAAATTTTAATAAATAAATAGTTTTTTCGTAATTTTAACAGTATATCTTGAGGTTTGAATAAGTAATAAATAAATTTAAAGGAAAAAAAAAAAAATTTAATTTTTACTTTTTTAAATTTTGTTTAAATTTTTTTTTAATTTTACAATAATTTTTTTATTATTTTTTTATTATGTATGTTCGCGCAAGGTTTCTGTTCCAATTAATATATTTGGACAATTTTTTTTGTTGGATAGAAGATGTTTCACTTAGAAACCTTTTGAAAAAAAAAATCAAATTCGGTTATCCGGAATTCAATATTAACCAGGCAGTTTGAAAAAAAAAATATTGTCCGATTTCGGAAATTCTTTTTTGATGAATAAAGAAAAATCCAATTTTGAAAAAATGCAAAAAAATCATCGGTTAACTAGCTGTTATATATCCGGAAATATTGATTAACCAGACTTTTCTTTTTACAGTTTCACAAATTTCAAAACGTTTCTTGAAATTCTTGGAGAAGTCCGGGCCCGAAGCCCCTGCTAAATTAAAAACTAAAACGGGAAAAATAAAATAATCTTAAAAAAAAAAAAGGAAAACCGCATTTAAGGAAAATACTCTAATAAGTAAATAATAATTTTTAATCTTACAACCGAGTTGAAAAAATTGAATTATTTAGTATCAATTTTATATACTTATTACAAATTTTTGAAGTGGGTGCTAATTTACAAAAATCATACCACATTTTGGCGCCGATTTCAAAAAGTTCTAACAAGTATAAAATTAATATTAAATAATTCAATTTTCTTAACTCGTTCGTAAAATTATTCATTTTTTTAAACAAATTATTTAAAATTTTGAAGTTAGCCTGTCTGCATAAAATAATGCATCGAGCTTATTCTTTCAATTTATCATTACTTGTGACTAACGATACTGTAACTTACTCTCCAATTTATATTGATGAAATAAAAAGGAATTAAGTAACAGATTAAGTTTACATCGATCCCACGAAATTCAATTTAATCTCTGTTAATAAAGAAAGTCATGAATTAAAATGACAATTTGCAGATTATGGAAGCAATAAAAAAAAATCTTCTCGTCTTAATTTGTTTGTTTTGTATTTTTATAGGAACAAATTTTAATTATCGGAGAGGATTAGAGAGTTGTTTATTATAACATATTAGTAGGCTTAAAAATATTAATAATATGATTTTTTTTTCTGTCAAGTGGCTTAAGTAGTTAACGTAATGATAATAAATTCGTAATTAGATTTTTAATGCGGGGGCTATCAAACAATGAGTAATTCACTATTGATTGATATTTTTTTAAAAATTGTTTTAAACTGTGTTAAATTAATTCATATTTTAAAATAACTTTAAATCGTTATATATCTAGTTCAGATATTTATTTATTACTTTAAATATATTTTTAGTGTATTTTCAAATTTATACACTGTTAAAAATAGGTACTCAAAAATTAGTAAAATGTACTCATTTTTTAGTACATTCGATGCTCATAATGGCTCTGAATACATAAGTTTCCTTTTTGTAAAAACATGTACTCTAAAATGAGTACAATGAGTAAAAATGAATAAAAGGAGCAGTTGCTTGCCTTCATAGGCTGCCTTCATAAATCACTTTCAATAAATATCAACAATTACAACCAAGATTTTCCGGGAATCGAACTCTGATCAGTACACACCGCAGTCTAGTGCCTCATCCGTTGCAGTACCAGGGCGACTTAAAGGAGTTACAAACAGAATAAACGTTAAAAAAATACGCCAAAAGAATGGGAAGTAAGATAGTTGAGTTGTAATAATTCAGTTTCCATTTAAGCAAACGACATTAAATAATGTGGAAAACCATCTTCTGAAGAACTATTTTAAGTTTGTAAGGTCGCTTTATTAAGATGACTTGAACAGAAGCTACTGATATTAGCAATACTAAATCATGCTGATCATTTTTGAAAAAGTACGATTACTTAAATTCAAGTACGACATCGCTCATTGACGATGCAATTGTACTCAAAGAAAAACGAGTAAGGAGTATGTTCAGGTACTCATTTTTAAGTACCTTTTTTTACAGTGTAGTATTCCATGTTTTCATTATCGTTACAAGTTTTCGTTACATGCGGTTTTAGCAAGCAATCCATGGCTCTGCTGACTGAAATGAAAGTAGTTTCACGTCAAAAAACTAAAAACAATTCTTTACATTATCATTGCACCACAATTTTTTTTCTGGAACTTCCCAGATATTATGCCAAAACCGTCGCATATGGTAACTTCTCACGAACTATATCCATACACCAATTTCCCCCATCAGGAATTCTTCCAATATCCATAATCTCTTCATTTTCGCCCCCCTCAACCCCTAAAGAGGTGCATATGGCATGAGCTCCTCGCACCAGGTGTTACGAAGGCGGTTTATACATGATTGGAGATAATTGTCCGAGCCTCCTTCGGCTAATACAAGGGCATGGAAAGTATCTCCCACGTTATTGGACAGATGGTAACCTCTTTGTTCGGCCCTTTCTGATTCACCCGCTTGCGTCATGGTGCACTGTACAAAATGTGCTTAAAAATGAGTACATGGACGCACTCGTTTTTCTTTGAGTACGCACACTGTAAAAAATGTGCTTAAAATGAGTACATGGACGCACTCGCTTTTCTTTGAGTACGTACACTGTAAAAATGTGCTTAAAAATAAGTACATGGACGTACTCGTTTTTCTTTGAGTACACTTTCTTTGAGTACGTACACTATACAAAAATGTGCTCAAATTGAGTATGTGGACGTATTCGTTTTTCTTTGAGTACAATTTCTTTGAGTACAATTTCTTTGAGTACATACACTGTACAAAAATGTGCTTAAAATGAGTACATGGACGTATTCGTTTTTTTTTTAGTACAATTTCTTTGAGTACATACACTGTACAAAAATGTGCTCAAAATGAGTACATGGACGTTCATCGTTTTTCTTTGAGTACAATTTCTTTGAGAACATACACTGTATAAAAATGTGCTCAAAATGAGTACATGGACGTACTTGTTTTTCTTTCAGTACAATTTCTTTGAGTACGTACACTGTAAAAAAATGTGCTTAACAATGAGTACATGGGCGTACTCGTTTTTCTTTCAGTACAATTTCTTTGAGTACATACACCATACAAAAATGTGTACAAAATGAGTACATGGACGTACTCGCTTTTTTTGAGTACAATTTCTTTGACTACGCACACTGTAAAAAATGTGATTAACAATGAGTACATGGACGTACTCCTTTTTCTTTGAGTACGTACACAGTAAAAAATGTGCTTAACAATGAGTAAATGGACGTACTCGTTTTTTTAGTACAATTTCTTTGAGTACGTACACTGTACAAAAATGTGCTCAAAATGAGTACATGGACGTACTCGTTTTTCTTTGAGTACAATTTCTTTGAGTACGTACACTGTACAAAAATGTGTTCAAAATAAGTACATGGACGTACTCGTTTTTCTTTGAGTACAATTTCTTTGAGTACGTACACTGTAAAAAATGCGCTTAACAATGAGCAAATGGACGTACTCCTTTTTCGTTGAGTACAATTTCTTTGAGTACGTACACAGTAAAAAATGTGCGTAACAATGAGTTCATGGACGTACTCGTTTTTCTTTGAATACAATTTCTTTGAATACGTACACTGTACAAAAATGTGCTCAAAAAAAGTACATGGACGTACTCGTTTTTCTTTGAGTACAATTTCTTTGAGTACGTACACTGTAAAAAACGTGCTTAACAATGAGTACATGGACGTACTCTTTTTTCTTTGAATACAATTTATTTGAGTTCATACACTGTACAAAAATGTGTACAAAAAGAGTACATGAACGTACTCGTTTTTCTTTGAGTACAATTTCTTTGAGTACGTACACTGTAAAAAACGTTCTTAACAATGAGTACATGGACGTACTCCTTTTTCTTTGAGTACGTACACAGTAAAAAATGTGCTTAACAATGAGTAAATGGACGTACTCGTTTTTTAGTACAATTTCTTTGAGTACGTACACTGTACAAAAATGTGCTCAAAATGAGTACATGGACGTACTCGTTTTTCTTTGAGTACAATTTCTTTGAGAACATACACTGTATAAAAATGTGCTCAAAATGAGTACATGGACGTACTTGTTTTTCTTTCAGTACAATTTCTTTGAGTACGTACACTGTAAAAAAATGTGCTTAACAATGAGTACATGGGCGTACTCGTTTTTCTTTCAGTACAATTTCTTTGAGTACATACACCATACAAAAATGTGTACAAAATGAGTACATGGACGTACTCGCTTTTTTTGAGTACAATTTCTTTGACTACGCACACTGTAAAAAATGTGATTAACAATGAGTACATGGACGTACTCCTTTTTCTTTGAGTACGTACACAGTAAAAAATGTGCTTAACAATGAGTAAATGGACGTACTCGTTTTTTTAGTACAATTTCTTTGAGTACGTACACTGTACAAAAATGTGCTCAAAATGAGTACATGGACGTACTCGTTTTTCTTTGAGTACAATTTCTTTGAGTACGTACACTGTACAAAAATGTGTTCAAAATAAGTACATGGACGTACTCGTTTTTCTTTGAGTACAATTTCTTTGAGTACGTACACTGTAAAAAATGCGCTTAACAATGAGCAAATGGACGTACTCCTTTTTCGTTGAGTACAATTTCTTTGAGTACGTACACAGTAAAAAATGTGCGTAACAATGAGTTCATGGACGTACTCGTTTTTCTTTGAATACAATTTCTTTGAATACGTACACTGTACAAAAATGTGCTCAAAAAAAGTACATGGACGTACTCGTTTTTCTTTGAGTACAATTTCTTTGAGTACGTACACTGTAAAAAACGTGCTTAACAATGAGTACATGGACGTACTCTTTTTTCTTTGAATACAATTTATTTGAGTTCATACACTGTACAAAAATGTGTACAAAAAGAGTACATGAACGTACTCGTTTTTCTTTGAGTACAATTTCTTTGAGTACGTACACTGTAAAAAACGTTCTTAACAATGAGTACATGGACGTACTCCTTTTTCTTTGAGTACGTACACAGTAAAAAATGTGCTTAACAATGAGTAAATGGACGTACTCGTTTTTTAGTACAATTTCTTTGAGTACGTACACTGTACAAAAATGTGCTCAAAATGAGTACATGGACGTACTCGTTTTTCTTTGAGTACAATTTCTTTGAGTACGTACACTGTACAAAAATGTGTTCAAAATAAGTACATGGACGTACTCGTTTTTTTTAGTACAATTTCTTTGAGTACGTACACTGTAAAAATTTGCTTAACAATGAGTACATGGACGTACTTGGTTTTCTTTGAGTAAAATTTCTTTGAGTACGTACACTGTACAAAAATGTGTACAAAATGAGTACATGGACGTACTCGTTTTTCTTTGAGTACAATTTCTTTGAGTACGTACACTGTAAAAAATGTGCTTAACAATGATTACATGGACGTACTCGTTTTTCTTTGAGTACAATTTATTTGAGTACGTACTATGTAAAAAATGTGCTTAAAAATGATTACATGGACGTACTCGTTTTTCTTTGAGTACAATTTATTTGAGTACGTACTATGTAAAAAATGTGCTTAAAAATGAGTACATGGACTATTTGTTTTTCTTTGAGTACAATTTCGTCGTAAATGATCGGTGATGTACTCAAATTCAAGTAATCGTATTTCGCAAAAATGAGCGGTACGGTTTAATATTTCTAATATTATATTCTGCCCAAGCCATCTTCACAGAGCGACCTGGCAAAATTAAAATATTTGTTCATAAAATGGTTTTCCACATTTTTTTTTATGTCGATTGCCTAAATGGAAACTGAGTTATTACAATTTAATTATCTTACTTCCCATTCTTTTGCTATGCCTTTTTATATATTTTTATTTCTAAAGTAAAAAAATTGAGTTTTAAGGAAAAAGTTTGTGTTATTTTGAATTACTATATATATAAATATATTTTAATATATATTTTAACACCAATTCTTTTGTATTATAGCGCAGGATCTGAGAAATTTTGGGGTAAAAATATAAATAAATATTTTGTTATAAATTAATAAAATATAAAGTTAACATTTTGAAAAAACAATGCTAACAATTATAGAATTTTGTAGTAAAATATTATTTTCTTATATAAATTTAAATAGTATACAATGAAACTGTGATTGATAAAGTCAAAAATAAAAATAAATGTTTAGGTCTTAAATTGTCTAAAAAATGATTAAAAACTCTTGCATATTGTTTTAAAATTTCCTTTTTAGTTCATATTTTACCAAACAAAAATTACAATACTGGTCTAATCTATACATGCTATAATTACTTTCCCATCTCAAGTAGGTTTAAAAATGAAAGCCACTCGTACGAATTTCACTTGAAATAATTTAATTTAGTTTTTACAAAATGTATTTAGATACCTTTTGAGATATCTTTAACACCAATGACACGGATCCCATACGAAACAAGAAAACGACAGTAGTTAAAAAACGAGAGTTCTGCACCGAGGGAGGGGAAGTCCCATTCTCTTTATAAAAAAGCGACATCCACAAAGGTCAAAGGAACACCACGACTCAAATTCCCAGAAACACATCAAATCAGCAAAATTTCCTAGGATCCATTTCCCATTCACTCCTTAAAACAAACAGCAAACACCTGCGCTATCTCCAACAGCATTCCGCCGCCCGTCTGTTCACCAAATTCTCAAGCCCCCCTCCTGCTGCGACAGGTCCTCAAAGACGGTTCCACGACAATTTTTCGTCGTCTTTCTTAAAAGCACCCATCCCAGGCTTCATTAGACCCCCTTCCAGTCTCTGAAAGAGTAGACGGATGAACCGAATTTTATGAGGAAACCGTGCTTCTGAATAATCAGAGGCCGTTTCCCTTGTTGTATATTTCCTAAAGGCAAACAGGGCCATTAAGGGGGGGGGGGGGGGACTTGTCGTCTTTAAGCTCGGGATTTATTGTTGCAGTCTCTCCTCTCTCTCGGAAATGCAACGGGTGTTGGAGTTGATATTTTGCCAACTGAGTGGATGTTTTAATTATGATGGTAATGGGGCAGTACCATAACATCGGGGTTTGGATTTTAGGCTTTGGTACTTTAACTTGATTAACTTTTATGTGTGTCCCATAGATTTTAGAGGTTTATATAGGGGCTTGTGGGACAACATGTGTCCCATAGATTTTAGAAGTTTATATAGGGGCTTGTGGGACAACATGTGTCCCATAGATTTTAGAAGTTTATATAGGGGCTTGTGGGACAACATGTGTCCCATAGATTTTAGAAGTTTATATAGGGGCTTGTGGGACAACATGTGTCCCATAGATTTTAGAGGTTTATATAGGGGCTTATGGGACAACATGTGTCCTATATATTTTAGATGTTTATATAGGGGCTTGTGGAACAACATGTGTCTTATATATTTTAGAGGTTCATATAAGGGATTGTGGAACAATATGTGTCCCATAGATTTTAGAGGTTTATATAGGGGTTTGTGGGACAACATGTGTCCCATATATTTTAGAGGTTCATATAGGGGCTTGTGGAACAACATGTGTCCCATAGATTTTAGAGGTTTATATAGGGGTTTGTGGGACAACATGTGTTCCATATATTTTAGAGGTTCATATAGGGGCTTGTGGAACAGCATGGGTCCCATAGATTTTAGAGGTTACTATAAAGGTTTGTGGGACAACATGTTCCTTATAGATTTTAGAGGTTTATATAGGGGCTTGTGGGACAACATGTGTCCCATAGATTTTAGAAGTTTATATAGGGGCTTGTGGGACAACATGTGTCCCATAGATTTTAGAAGTTTATATAGGGGCTTGTGGGACAACATGTGTCCCATAGATTCTAGAAGTTTATATAGGGGCTTGTGGGACAACATGTGTCCCATAGATTTTAGAGGTTTATATAGGGGCTTATGGGACAACATGTGTCCTATATATTTTAGATGTTTATATAGGGGCTTGTGGAACAACATGTGTCTTATATATTTTAGAGGTTCATATAAGGGATTGTGGAACAATATGTGTCCCATAGATTTTAGAGGTTTATTTAGGGGTTTGTGGGACAACATGTGTCCCATATATTTTAGAGGTTCATATAGGGGCTTGTGGAACAACATGTGTCCCATAGATTTTAGAGGTTTATATAGGGGTTTGTGGGACAACATGTGTTCCATATATTTTAGAGGTTCATATAGGGGCTTGTGGAACAGCATGGGTCCCATAGATTTTAGAGGTTACTATAAAGGTTTGTGGGACAACATGTTCCTTATAGATTTTAGAGGTTTATATAGGGGCTAGTGGGACAACATGTGTCGATTGATTTTAGAGGTTTATATTGGGGCTTGTGGGACAACATGTTCCTTATAGATTTTAGAGGTTTATATAGGGGCTAGTGGGACAATATGTGTCCCATAGATTTTAGAGGTTTATATAGGGGCTTGTGGGACAACATGTGTCCTATATATTTTAGATGTTTATATAGGGGCTTGTGGAACAACATGTGTCTTATATATTTTAGATGTTCATATAAGGGATTGTGGAACAATATGTGTCCCATAGATTTTAGAGGTTCATATAGGGGCTTGTGGAACAATATGTGTCCCATAGATTTTAGAGGTTTATATAGGGGTTTGTGGGACAACATGTGTCCCAAAGAGTATAGAGATCTAGAGAGGGCTTTGGGATAATTTTGACCACGGAGGAAGGGAATAATTTTTAAAACATGCACTGTAAAAAAAGGTGCTTAAAAATGAGTATACGAACGTACTCGTTTTTCTTTGAGTACAATTGCATCGTAAATGAGCGATGACATACTCAAATATAAGTAATCTACTTCCGAAAAAATGAGCAGTGTGATTTAATATGGCAAATCTCAGCTTCTGTTCAAGCCATCTCAACAGAGCGACCTGGTAAACTTAAAATAGTTGTTCAGAAGATGGTTTTCCACATTATTTGATGTCGATCGCTTAAATAGAAACTGAGTTATCACAGCTTAATTATCTTTCTTCCCATTCTATTGGCACACCTTTTTAACTTTACTACTATTTATAACTTCTTCACGTCACCCTGGTAGCCTAATGGATTAGACTATGAGCAGCGGTGCCTGCAAATCTGGGTTTGATTCCCAGTAAGCCTTGGTTGTAATTGTCGATATTTATTGAAAGTGATTTATGAAGGCAGCCTATGTAGACAACCAACTGCTCTTTTTATTTATATTTACCCATTTTACTCATTTTTAAGTACACGTCTATTTCGAAATTGAAACTTATATATTCGAGGATATGATAAGCATCGAATGTATTCAAATATGAGTAAATTTGACTTATTTTTGAGTACCTATTTTTAACAGTGTATGATTTTCAGTTTTCCCGTTCTATTAACATTAATTTTAAAAAAAACTTTGAATGCTTGAATTTCTTTTCTGATTATGCGTCTCCTTAAGAATTTCAAAAAATGTTTTAAGTCGCATGATCGCATGTAATTAAGCGAGCACAATCTTCAAGCAAAACATCATTTATCTAAAAGCCAAGCTCAATGCGTTAATTTCGCTTAAAATCCCATTACACCTTCATTAAAGTGTAATTAAATAATTAAACTCTGCATTATTAATAACCAACGATTAATCGCTGAAGTCATCAGGGGCAAGCATTAACACAGACTTTCATTTTTGTATGCAAGAGTTAAGAAATAGTTTTCCCTCGCTTTTCTTCATAGTCCTTCAATTTTCCGTTTGTGCGACTCCAGGTTTGCTTCAGCAATTTTTCGAATCCAAGAGAGTGCTTGAATTTTAATTATTCTTCTTGGTAATTTACGTGTTCAAGCACCGTTTGGAATCTGGTTCATTAGTAGCATCGTGAAATTAAACTAATTGCAATTACCAATGGAATGTTTAGGATGGAGCAAAAGGACGTTAAATTCATTTTAAATTGTCGTTAGTTTTATACTATGCAAAGTTTAGGAACAGCTCAAGGCCATTATGTCATATAGATTATTATTAAACAGGACGCAATGTTTTCTTGAAAAAAGGGGAAATGTAGATGATTTTATATGGAATCTACAATTATTACACTGTGTTTACAATGTTAAAATAAGAACTAAAAATAATAAAAACGTTGTCATTTTTTGATTACATTCGATTCTTATCATAGCTCTGAATTCATAAGTTTCACTTTTGAAAAAAGACATGTACTCAAAAATGTGTAAAATGAATAAAAAGAGCAGTTGCTTGCGTCCATCATAACTCACTTTCAATAATTACAACCAGGATTTTCTATGAATCGAACCCAATCCGTCTACCTGATGTCGTCCGCACCGAAGTCCAGGGCCGTATCCGTTTTGACATTTATTATTATCAACACAAATAGAACACACTACTAACTTTGGCAGGAGAGATAATGCCATCCATGTTAAAATAATATATATATTTAAGAAAAAAATTGTTGCTACATCTACGTATTTTACTTGACTTCATATGGAATTTTGTACCCTGCTTTAGTTATCTTCGCTTAAGACTCCATCCAGTTTGGACCACCCATAAGGAACATGGCGAATTCCCAAGTCGGATAAAATAAACACCACGACTTGCGCCCAGTGTAAAGAGAAAACATACAGCGACTGGCGAATAGAATAAAGTAAATCTTTAAATGGAAAGTGGACGGATAAGATTGTATCAGAAACGAAGCATTTCATATGCATTTAGATAGCCGATGCATTAGCTAACATTGCAATGCAATTCTAAAAGCTTGTTGTCGCTTTAAAAGGTGACACATTTAGGCTGCATTTTTGCTCGTGTTAGGTTAATTTTATTTTTAATGGGTGTTTTTAGGTTTTCTTCCATTAAAAAAAAGTCAGAATAATAACCTTTATCAAAATTATAAAATTTCAAATTTTAGTGAAGGAAAACTGGATTTTTTATTTTAAAGATCTAGTATATTCATAGTTTTTGTTTTAATATTCTTCATAAAACTTCTTTTTTTTTTAGAAAAACTTCAATTTTTTTTTAGAAAAACTTCAAATTTTTTTAAGTAAGCTGTATTACAATTATTGAAGGTACAATGCAGATATTTTTAAAGGTTTTTATAAAGGAAAATTAAAACCTTTAAAACAAATATGCACTGGTCTGCAAGGTCACTGCTTGTATGCGATTTCGAAAAAACACCAGATCCCCCTTCCCGCTCTTTAAAGCATATTTATCTTCTTAATGAAACCACCAGATGGCGCCACGGTTAAGAAATCTGTCAATTCAACGCCGGGCACTTCAGCTAGTTCTTTATTAAACCTCCAATTTCACAATTGTTGTGAAGATTTTATACTGATTGCTTATGCTTTTTTGGCTCCCTGTTAAGTTCTTGAACAATCCATACATCTATTTATTGGTTCATGAACTTAAAAGGGCACCAAACATGATCTTTTCATCACAGCGGTCAGCATCACAGCGTCTCGGTTAACGGTAAATATTTATTGCGGTAATCCGATCTACATATTACTTATTATACTACTTGGTCAGTATTTAATAAATTTCAATTGAATATTAGTGTATATAAATTTATCTCGTTTCAAAAGATCTGCCATGTAAAAGCTTCATAACTTACTACAAAAATTATAGCCATGGCCATTCATAAAAAAAAGAACTTAATAAAAAATTGTTTGATTCTGTATTCAATTTTTTTATAAAAACTTTAGTTAGTTATTTGGAAAACCTAACTTTAAAGATAACGGGGGGGGGGAGGTTGAAACAAAACATTTCCCAACTTAACAATTCGAAATTCTCAACTCAACATTGATGAAAATTTCCAGTGTTCCAATTTATCAACATTTTTTATATATATGTTAGGTAATATTAAACAGTTCTCTCACAAGCATTGATTTGTTGCACCCATATTCCAATGCAGTGAGGTCTAATATATTAAAATTCTAATATATATTAATTCTAATATATTCTGAGGTCTAATATAAATAAAATCTTTCAAGTTAGGCGATTTCTAATCTTCCCTAGCTTCAATTTGTTAATAATATTAATTTTCTTCAGGCATAAATTTTCCAAACTCGAGGTTTCCAGAAGTTGAAATTCACAACTTTCAGGGTTTCCAGATTATTGGGGGATCCCCCCCCCCCCCCCCAATTCAAACCTGTGCGATGGGCCAGCGCACGCTTAATGTCTTTTATTATTTTAGCTCGTGGTTACAGGTATAAATGTAAACTAGAACTTTTTTCGCTGGGAAACATTATCATGTATATGATACTACATTCGTTTTTGACATTTTACGATATTCAATAAAAAAGCTTTTTTCCGCTCTTTTACCAACGAAAACTCTAACATGCAAACACTATTAAATAAAATTCCTCATTAATTTATATAATACTGAAAGTATTTCGTGTAACCAGTTTAAATTATTTCACTAAAATAAATTGAAAGTATCCCTGCAGTATCAGGAAATATTCGCCGAAATTCAATTTATTCCAGTTTCTAGGAAATTCGAAAAGCTACTAAAATATTTATTTCAGCAGACGACAGCGTTTCTGTGGTGTAACATTATTAGGGTGCTATGTAACTCAATTTCATTGAAGTAAATTTCGGAACATTTTGGGGGTTAGTAAATTCAATAATATCCGATGTGTTCTATTAAATTCATGGGTAATCTACCACTTTTATTTGTTTTAAAGGGTTATGTAAATATTTTAAGGAATTTATTATTTAAATTTTCATTGTATTTTTTTTTTGAGTTTAGTATTTAAATACTTTTATTGTAATTATATTATTACATTAAATAAATATTTATTGTTTTAAGTTCTTTATTTATTGTTCAACTTTTGCGCGCTAGTAAAATTGTTTATTATGTAAATAATAATATATTATATAACCATATTTATTCATTTTAAAAGGTTATGTAAATATTTTAAGGAATTTACTATTTAAATGTTCATTGTATTTTTTTTAGTTTAGTATTTAACTTTTTTATTTTAATTTAATTTTTACATTAAATAAATATGTATTATTTTAAGTTCTTTATTCATTGTTCATCTTTTGCGTGCTAGTAAAATTGTTTATTATGGAAACAATAATGTTATATAATCATATTTATTCCTTTTAAAAGGTTATGTAAATATTTTAAGGAATTTATTATTTAAATTTTCCTTGTATTTTTGTATTTTTTTTTCTTTTTGAGTTTGGTATTTAAATACTTTTTATTTTAATTAAATTTATACACTAAATAAATATTTACTGTTTTAAGTTTTTTATTTATTGTTCATCTTTTGCGCGCTAGTAAAATTATTTATTATGGAAACAATAATGTTATATAACCATATTTATTCCTTTTAAAAGGTTATGTAAATATTTTAAGGAATTTATTATTTAAATTTTCCTTGTTTTTTGGTATTTATTTTCTTGAGTTTAGTATTTAAATACTTTTTATTTTAATTGAATTATTACATTAAATAAATATTTACTGTTTTAAGTTCTTTATTTGTTGTTCATCTTTGGCGTGCTAGTAAAATTGTTTATTAAGGAAATAATAATGTTATATAACCATATTTATTCCTTTGTATTTCTTTTTCAGGAAAGAGTAGCTGACTGTTGATTGATATTTGTTATATAATTTAATGACTTTAAGCTGCGGCTGTGGACTGCGATTAATGGAAAGTTAAAGTCCTACTTGTTGAATTGATTTATTCAAGTAAGTTTTAATATATTTAGATTTTTTGTAATATATTTAGATTTTTTTTTAATATATAGAATTCAAAAATGTATGCTTTTAAACTATATAAAATTCTTAAACTTCAAAATATTGCAACTTTGAATTGTTTAAAATGTAATTAATTATTTAATTTATGTTAAAGTATTTCATTGTTGTCAAGATCTTACGATTTTATAATAATGTTGATATTATTATTTATTTTTTTAATTTCTCTTTCTTGTTTTAAGCCACAGACAAGTTGTAAATTGTGGTATTTGTAGAACGTAAAAACAAATTTGAAATTAATTTTTTCTTATAAGTTTGCTCTTTGATATAATATTGTTTTACGCAGAAGTATAGCAATTTTATTAAGATAAAATAAACTAAAAATTATCCACATTAAAAAGAGTAAATTTTAGCCGAATAACTCAATTTTAATATTTAAATAACATAAAATTACCCTAAATGCTGATTGAGTATAAAATATTATGAATCAAATCGTCTGAAATTATTAGCATCTGACAATTAAAAAATAAACTTTAAAACCTTTTGAATTTGTGCGTTCTTATATAACCTAATACAATATATTTAAAATGCCACAGAAAAAACGTCAGCATAAAACCTACATTAAAATTGTGAAATTAAAGATTTTATTCAAAAAATAACACTATTTTAAAGATCTATTAAATTAAAGGTTTTTGTTTGATTACCTGCCATTAAACCTATAAAATTAATTCACTTCCCAAAAATCCTTTTAATTTTGCAGTATTGAAATTATTGAAGGGAAAATATTTTTTTATAGGTTTTATGCAAAAAAAATAAAAACTTTAAATAAATGCATTTTTTTTTATTACCCTTAAAACTTTAAATAAAAGCTTCAATATAATATTTTTGATGAAAGTTTTATATGCTCACTTTTTTAGCTGGGACACCTTCATAAAACCTATAAAAAACCGTCATAAGCCCTATTAAAAAAACCTTCGTAAATCATATCGTTTCTAAAACCTATAAAAAACCTTCAATTTTGTGCATTGAAATTATTGTAGAAAATGTAGATTGTTTAATGGTGTTATGCAGGAAAATTAAAATCTTTAAAAAATCCAGTATTTTGTTTTAATATCCTTTATAAAACCATCAAAAAATACTTCAATTTCACAATTTTGGTGAATGTTTCATGCTAACTTTTCTTTGTTGGAACACATAAAAGTCCACAGTGGCGGCGCGTGGTCGAAAACGTTAGTGCAGCCGAAATCATGTGATACCCCCCCCCCCCCCCCCCCCTCCCCATACAATTCACAACTAATACATGATCGGAAGTTCTTTATTATTTACTACTCAAATCAAAGTTTCCTTTCAATTTTTACGAAATGATAACATGCGAAAAAAATAGAAAACACTTATTTTTTGAAAATTAAATCAATCATCCTTTCTTTTAAACATGCGAATCGGTCAATTTTAATATAACTTGAATAACAAAACAACAGCACGACCATGTCCTGAAACAACAGCACACAGTAAATTTATCACGAAAACCATTTCCGTTTGGAGATATTCTCTTAAGTTATCGTTTCACCCACCCATCCCAGCGTTTCACGGACAAGCCCATCAGCAAATCGAATCTCAAGTGCAGCTAAAACAAGAAAATTCATTTCGGATGTACCTTCTCACAAAGGCAGTGCATTAGCATGGGGAGGAATCTCCATACTACGTAGAGGTTGCCATGGCAACGATGCAGCCGATTTCGAATTTCGCTTTTCGGCTGCAGCTTGGATTGAATAGAGTTTTTCCCTTTCTGAATTGTACATTACGGTAACAGGCTTGCTATTTATCGGAGATTTTGTTTACTACCGTAGAAATTTCATTTTCAATTCTAATCTTCATTTAAGAAAGTTAGTAAAATATCTGATTTTAGTTTTAAAATACTGAATTTAGGTACAGCCCGGCTGTACTTGCTGTAGTGGACGAGCCGCCACTACAAGTCTATTTAATTTAAATCATATAAAATTCCCTTAAACGTAATGCCTATTAAGAATTACTCTTCTAAAGATTCTTAATAATAACTCTCACAACTAAAATTTATATCCTTCCATTTCTTTGACCCTCCTTCAATAAAAATTGATTTAATTTCATGAAAGCTATATACCCCCCCCCCCCCCCCCCCCCGTCCAGACTAAAAAAAGGAATATTTTCAAAACCCTCCCTAGAAGCAAACGATATAATTTTCCATTTTTCGAGACGTCTAGACTATCGTCTGAGTGTTTAGAGTTCGATTTAACCGTTTTGTCGCCTATAACTCCAGATCGTATTTATGGATTTGCACGAAAGGATTTCATTTTCCGAACTTTATCTTTCGCATCGAATAAGTGTTCTTGTTTTCTAAAAGAAATGTAAAGTTATTTTTGCTTACATTTAATTTAATTGTAAGAAATATCTGGGTTTCTTAAAGAGGATTTATATATATATATCGAAAAAAAAATTAAAATATATTTATTTTGTAATTTAGGGGAAAAATAATGTTTTCACATTAATTTTTGTCTTATTATTTGCCTTATTAACATTTGCTTTATTATTCCCTTACTGGAAAGGGAATAATAAGGTAAAACATATTTAATGTCTCTTAAATATTTCAGAATACAGTAAAACTCTATTTAACCAGATCAATTGGGACGACTTAAAAAAAAGGTACTTAAAAATAAGTACATGAACATACTCGTTTTTATTTGGGTACAATTGCACCGTAAATGAGCGACGACGTACTCAAATTTAAGCAATAGTACTATCTCAAAAATGAGCGATTGCTTATATGGAAACAACTCAAATATCTTACTTCCCATTCTTTTGGCACACTTTTTTAACGTTATTCTGTTTATAACTTCTTCACGCCGCCCTGGTAGTACAACGGATGAGACACTAGACTACCTGACGATCTGAGTTCGATTCCCTGTAAATCTTGGTTGTAATATTTTGATATTTATTGAAAGCGATTTATGATGGCAGTCTATGTAGGCAAGCAACTGCTCTTTTAATTCATTTTTACTCATTATACTCATTTTTGAGAACATGTCTTTTTAAAAAATGAAACTTACGTATTCGGAGCTATGATAAGCATCGAATGTAATCAAAAATGAGTAAATTTTACTTATTTTTAAATACCTATTTTTAACTGTGCAGACACCATCCGGATGATCGGGTATCCGGATTAATGGATAATTCACGAAAAAGGGTTATTTTTTAGTAAAAAAACGAATTTTAGTTTAGTATATAATGTGTAATTTAGTGACTATTAAAAACAATATAGTTCACATTAAAAAAAGTTTTAAAAATTGTATTTTTCAATTTTTTTTTTATCTCAGAGCGATCCGGATACGGATAACTGACGATCCTATTTGTTTGACACAGATAACTGGTGTTCGGATAATAGGAGTTTTAATGTATTTATAATTATAAGCCGTTTGTGATATAACAATTTTAAAAGTCCTTTCTTTTCCGGTAGACTTGCATATTTTCATACAATAGTACATTAAAAACATATCCTTCAATTGTTACAAGTTAAGCAAAGCGATCCTAGGGATATTGCAATTGTATTTTGTAAAATTGTATTTCGTAAATATCCTATTGTAATTGTATTTTGGATATTAAATTGTAATTATATTTTGCAAATATCCTATTATTAACAATGCGCACTAAAATTGCGAAAGCTGGATAAATAAATGTATTTAATTTCGAATCAATGGTCGCATATTGAAATAAATTATTCCTTACTTATTATTGTTTAATAAAGAGTTTTGTTTAATAAGTTTAATTGTTTAATAAGATTTTAATGGTTTGATTTAATTTGAGAACTAATTAATGAAGAAACAAATATTTTATAAAAACATTTTCAAAGTTTTTAATTTTATACATTTAAAAGATATAAAGTTTATCTGTCATCAATAAAAATTATTCCTACAAAGTTTCGAATTCATTAAAAGCAAACGATTAAAAATAAACTGTCATTATGAATTGTATTAATGAAATAAAGTTAAATGATATATTTCATAAAATAACCACATTGAAATTTCCTTTACTTATTACTGATTAAATATGAGTTTAGATTCCAATTTTATTAACATTTTGATGGGAAAGTTTATCTGCCATCAATAAAAAAATTTCATATACGAAGTTTAGAATTCATTAAAATCAAACGATATTAATGAAATAAAAATAAGTGATATATTTAATAAAATAACCACATTGAAATTTCCTTTACTTATTACTGATTAAATACGAATTTAGATTCCAATTTTATTAACATTTTGATGGGAAAGTTTATCTGCCATCCATAAAAATTATTCATACAAAATTTCGAATTCATTAAAAGCAAACGATATAAATAACAATCTTCATGAATTCTGTTCATAAAATAAAATCTACGGGGAATGTTCTGTAATTACACAACCAAAAAACACATTCAATCACGACATCATTTAACTCTTTATTTGGGAAATTCTTTCTGGTAGTTTTCTTCTTATAATTTAAAGTTCTATTTTTTAATCTCGTACATTTCTTTCAATCATTCCTTGCGATGGAAATCTAATGAGGTTTCGAGAAGACATGTTTTAAGTTTCTCAAGTCTAAATATTTACAGTGTATGTGGAAACAGGGCTGTTCGCGTAAACACGGCAGGACTTCAATTTGATTTCGTGGAAAGTCTATCATCGTGTCAAAGACCTGAAATATTTGAAGTTAAGCCTATCGACGTTTGACTGAGTCCGGGGAATTTTGTAAATGTTCCATGTCTGCATGGTAAAACTCTAGTGTGAAATTATACCCAGCACTGTCAAAATTAAGTAAAATGAACACATTTTTGATTACATTCGATGCTTATCAAGGGTCCGAATACATAATTTCCAATTTAAAAAAAAATATGTACTCAAAAATGAGTACTACAATGAGTAAATATGAATAGAAAGAGCGGAGGAATGCCTACATAGGCTGTCTTCATAAATCTCTTTCAATAAATATCAACAAATGCAACCAAGACTTGAGGGAATCGAATCCAGACCCTCAGGCACCGCAGTCCAGTGCCTTATCCATTAAACTACCAGGAATTATAACCAAGAAATATTAAGAAAGTGTGGAAAAAGAATGAAAAGTAAGATAATTGAGTTGTTATAACTAAGTTTTCATTTAAGCTATCGACTTCAAATAATATGGAAAATCATCTTCTGAACAACTATTTTAAGTTTGCCGGGTAGCTTTGTTAAGATGGCTTGAACAGGAGCTGATGGCAAGTAATATTAAATCATACTGCTAATTGTTGAGAAAGTACGATTACTGAAATTTAAGTACGTCATTCATCGCTCATTTACGATGCAATTGTACTCAAAGAAAAACGAGTATGTTCAAGTATTCATTTTTAAGTGTCTTTTTATTACAATGTACGATCTGCGAACCGAAGATGTCAACCGATTTTTAACTTTTTATTCTGCATCCTTTTTCTTATTATTATAGGAGACAACTTTTCTGCGTTATAGTGGTTCGAAAAAAAAACCTTAATTTTCTTTTCGTTCTACTCTATTGTCAAATGTCGCTTCAAAGCATGCCATTGATCTTTCACGAAACGCATCACATGAAAACACGATGCGTTTCATGGTATCGAACATGAGTCCTGTATTCACAGTAGAATGACTTCGAATAATTAAAACACGATGGCTTGGATAGTTACAGCTGAAGCTGTAGTCAAGGATGATTGAGATATTTTCTTCAAGAAGAATGAATGCGCAACGGATATCCTGGCCTTAACGATAATACAATAGACGTGTTCTATGAGGGATTTGAATTTTTTTCTTTTTTAAATATCCGAAAGATAAATACCATGGGTGACATTGTCTTGTCCTTGAAAACATTTGTATTATTTTTTATTTGAACTTTATAGGAAAAATACTCTTTGTTAAGTAAATAATTTTTATTTATATCCCGATTTGTTTAATTTTTATATACATTTAAAGGGACGTTTTTAGCCATTTCCACAGGATTTCCATATATATATATATATATATATATATATATATATATATATATCAATATCAATACTTATATATAAGAATGGAGTGTCTGTCTGTGGAATCGAACAAAACCCCTCATTTTGAGTTTTCTCCACGAATTAGAATACACTGATTCCGAAAATCACATTTAAAATTTTTTTGTCTGTCTGTCTGTCTGACTTTTTGTCCGGATTTAACTCAAAAACTACTGCACGGATTTTTATGAAACTTGCACCATTGGAACAATATTTTCTCCACTTAAAATCTGCACTTTGTTTCATATGGATATCTGCAACCGTTCAAAAGTTATAGAACTTTTTTCCATTTTCTCTAACATTACGCCTATGGGAAATTTACATCTAGATCTTTCTTTCGTAACATTATTGTTAAAAATCATCTTAGCAACCAAATATATTTTTCGACAATACTTAGATAAACGATACATTTTGATTGGCTGATGAGTAAATATCGCCAAATGTTGCCAAATGAATTTAAAAATATCGCCAAATGGATGAAAATATCGCCAATTGTATAACAATGTTGCCAAATGAGTCAAAATATTGTCCTATATTTAAAAAAATCATTAACATGGCGAAATTAGTGTCCAAATAATTAAACTAATGTCAATTGGTGAAATTTGTGGCAAAATCAATACTTATATATAAGAATGGAGTGTCTGTCAGTGGAATCGAACAAAACCCCTCATTTTGAGTTTTCTCCACGAATTAGAATACACTAATTCCGAAAATCACATTTAAATTTTTTTTGTCTGTCTGTCTGTTTGTCCGGATTTAACTCAAAAACTACTGCACGGATTTTTATGAAACTTGCACCATTTGAACAAACTTTTCTTAGTTTAAAATCTGCACTTGGTTTCATGTGGATATCTGCAACCATTCAAAAGTTATAGAACTTTTTCCATTTTCTCTAACATTACGCCTATGGGAAATTTACATCTCGATCTTCCCCTCATAACATTATTGTTAAAAATCACCTTGGCGACCAAAAATATTTTTCGACAATACTGGGATAAACGATTTATTTTGATTGGCTGATGAGTAAATGTCGCCAAATGAATTAAAAATGTCGCCAAATGAATTAAAAATTTCACCAAATGTTTCCAAATGAATTTTAAAATATCGCCAAATATTTCCAAATGAATTAAAATTGTCGCCAAACATTGCAAAATAATTTTTTAAATGTCGCCAAATAAATTATAAATGTCGCAAAATTAATTTAAAATGTCGCCAAATATTGTCAAATGAATTAAAATTGTTGCCAAATTAATTTAAAATGTCGCCAAAGTCTGTCTGTTTGTCCGGATTTAACTCAAAAATTACTGCAAGGATTTTTATGAAACATGCCCCATTTTAACAATATGGTCCCAGTTTAAAATATGCACTTTGTTTCAGGTGGATATCTGCAACCGTTTAAAAGTTATGGAATTTTTTCCATTTTCCTATACATTATTCCTATGGGAAATTTACATGTAGATCTTCCCTTCATAACATTATTGTTAAAAATCACCTTGGTGACGAAAAATATTTTTTGGCAATAATGGCTGCCTTCTATTATTGCGATTTTTCATTGAAAAGCACATTTATTAGGCAGCAGATTATAGGAATTGATCGTTAACTTAAACCTCGCCAACCGAAGGAAGATAAACCACCAGTATCGTCTAACGCTACGGGTATCTATGCATGTCCCGAACATTTATTTGTTTCAAGATCTTAAAAGCGTCGGTGTTTAATTTCCTATCCAACGCTATTACATTTATACCAACAGTGCTATTTGTTACGAAGTGGAACAGTGCTACAGCGTCGGAATAGGTGCTCCTAAAAGTGAACTTAGGTTTTCTATATTTATACCATTTTGCTTATTTGAAATGTTTCACTTCAGAATAATTTTATTGAAATTCAGAAATGATCATTTGAAATGATTTTGATTCATAGAAAAGTATTGCCTGTAAATATTGATGCTGGCATATTTTAAAATTTTCGATTAACAATTCTCTGAAATTTCAGGGTATACAGTTACGTTATTACAAAATAAAATAATTCTTAATTTTTCTTAGAAATAGCTATTAAAGACAACACCAAATCTCCGGTCACCAATTGGCACCCAGAAAACTTCGCCAAATACAATAACTTATTTCCATTTGGTAGAACAGAATTTTTTTTTAGCTTCGATATGTTATTGTATTATCAGTACTAAAAATAATGAATGTGAAGTTTAATAATTGCATTTGTTTGTTACTGGGGTTATTTTTTCAATAAAAACATATATAAAACTTTTTTTAATAATATGAGCATTCAACTTCATTTGGCATTCAAACAACATCGCAAAGCGTTTTATTTTCATTATCTGCAAAATGCATTATTTAAAAAAAAATATCATATTATAGGCTTATATGAGGAAAGCGTGTTTAATAATTAATTTTTGGGGATTTTTATATTGCAAAATATATATATTTTACACAGTTATACTCGGTTTACAGTTTATAAGCAATAGCATGTAAAGTCGGTAATATATATATATTTTTAAATAATAGGTTAAGATATCTCCATAACTACTCAAGTTAATTGAATAAATTTAGACAGGGCATAGAGAGCGATATTCGACTGGCTACGCTAACTAGAAAAGTCGCGCACAGCTCTTACTTCACAAACTGTCCACGAGCAACGCCGGGCCATACTGCTAGTATATGTATATAATTTTCTTTAATAAGATAAAAATATTATTTATTTAAAATTTGAAAGGAGTCCACATAATAAATCGACTCAATTAAATGATTATTGAATATTTAACCATCAACTTCTATGTGACCTTCTATTTGTCATGCTAAACACATAAAGATGTTATAAAACAAAATGCAAATCTTAACATAATATGTCGCGTTGGAAATGTAATTCCAACTCTGCTATAAATCTCGGACGATAGCTCGTAATCGTTTTCAGATAGCGTTAACTTTTATATATAAAAAAATTATCACTCTCTAGTCAATTAATAAAACACATCTTATTCGAACATGTGACTTTGAAAGAATGGCGAAAAGAAAAAAAGAGAAGGACAGTTTTTCGAACAGTCAATCCTTCTTTTCTATCATTGCTAAGACAGTCTGTTAAATAATCGTCGAAACTACGATGTTAGCTTTTTATTATTATTTTCTTTTTATAAAAACATCAGCAAAATGAATAATGTCTTGAGTCGAAGTAGTTTTTATTTACTTAGTTTATTTTTTCGTTTTTCATTTTCAAGCATTTGCATGTTTTATTCTTTTTTTTTATTGCGCAGACGATCATCGATTTTCTTTTTCTCATTGTTGCCGCCATTTTTTTTTCGGATGTTCTTTCTCCTTCTCACTGATGTTCCTAACGCTTTTTGTCGAACATCAGATTATGATTATTCTTTAAAAAAAAAATAATAATAATCGTAATAATAACTTTTAATAAAATAACTTGGCTTTTCTTCTCACTGAAAATTAGTATCCAAAGAAAATCGATGTTTAAATAGGGGGAATAAATGCTTTTGACATGTAATTATCTAAACTTGAGGATTTTTTTTTTTTTAAATAATCTGCTCTCATTCTTTTTTTATTTTTTGGGGTTTTATTTTGTTTTGTTCGATTTCTCGGTTTATTATTATCATTCTTTTTTCATTGTTGTAAACTTTTGTATTTTGTGTATTCTTATTATTCATAGCAGGGGAAAAAAACTTCGAAGATCACTTTACACACAGCTTACGCAAATTAATCTCTCGATTTTTTTAAAAGAAATACTTAAAATTCCTGGTGAATTTGAGCGTAAACTCATTGTTTTAGTGAACAAAAAAAGTTAAATCCTTGTTAACGATATTCTTTCATAAAAATTCTTTTCAAATATTATGCAATTTGAAAATCGTTAAACTGCGTCTTTGTTACCTACAATTCATATTTCAAACAAGCCTGATGAATTCAATGACAACCATTTGTTTGCTTGTTATCCAGATTATGCTTGATATCAAACTTCCGTACAAGTTTATTCTTTTATTTTAATAAGTGCTTTATGGATATTATTTACTTAGCAAAATGTTTGTTTTTGATAATTATTTATTTGTATCATAACGTAGTGAAATTGTTTGAATATTTTTTTAAAAAATTCGCAAGGTTTAAGATATAATCAAAATTATTGTTTTTAAGAATATTGTTTTGTTTTTATTTCACATTTGTGATTTGTTTATCATATTTTTTGGTTTAAATTACTTGAAATTTCGAAGAAACTTAAAAGTTAATCATATTTTCAAAATATAACTTTTTAGCAATATCTATGGAAAATTTATGTTATTTTGTTTTTGTAATACATTCTTTTTATATTAAAATGAATAAACATCAGAAGAAAAAAAATATGATTCGTTTTGAAAGAAAAAAAAAGAAAACTCAAAGATACTTGTTTACAAAATCTTGTTTTACAGTAAAACAATAAATTAATAAATATAAACAAACATATTTATTTCTAAATAAACAATCAAATGAAAGAAATATATTAATATAGCAATATATAAAAGTAAACTATTAAAAAAAAATGATTTTTTTTTAAAGTACATATTTTCAAATTAGGTGGAAATAGTTCAATTGGAACGATTGAGAAATTCCTAATAAAAACCAAAAACAAATAAAATATAAATTTAATAAATAACTTAGAAATAGGATTATGAGTGCCCCATATGTAAAACAAGTTATATGCCCTTTTAACTATTTAAAAAAAATCGCGAAAATTCATATAATGATATAACTGGTTTTAATGCTGCATGAATTTTTCTTAAAGAACGGTAAAACATCTAAACTTAATTTTTTTTTAAACTTTTTGAATACAAGTTTTACTGTGTATTGTTTAAATTTATAAGGGAACAATATTTAGCACACAAATTCCATAACTGTTTGTATTTATTTAAAAATTCATAACTCTTTCAATGTTTTAAAACTTTTTTATAGCGCAAAAGTTTTTTTTTTTTAATTATTTTATTTTTTCGGCAATTTTTTTTTCTCAGATCCTTTAAACTAGAATTAGCATTAAAATTTGGTGTACTACATATATTTTATTTTTATATAAATAGTTATTCATAATACTACAAAAAAATTCCGTAAAACTCAATTTATAAATTTTAGTAAATAAAAAAACTAATGATACGGCTAATTCGCATGCCAACTTATAATATACAGTATACACGTATTTCACAACATACTTAAAAAATATATACATTTCTCTATTAATCATAAAAAAAATCTTTAGAAATTCAAAAATCTTTATATCAATGAAAAACCAAACTATTAGAAAAAGGATTTAATGTTTTTGTTCCTTCAAAATATATACTGTTATCCAGCATAAAATCTCAAATAACCTATTTAAAACATAGTGAGTAGTACTTTTTATAGCGCAAAGGTTTTCTGCGATATAAAAAGTACTACTCACTATGTTTTTTAATGCGTTATTTGATATTTTATGCTGGATAACAGTATGTTTTTTGAAGGAAGAAAAAAATACTAAATCAATTTTCTCAGTGTTTGGTCGTTCAAAAATTTTAATATCAATGAACAACTAAACACTGAGAAAAACGATTTCATATTTTTGTTCCTTCAAAAAACATATTGTTTTCCGGCATAAAATCTCAAATAACCTATTTAAAACGTAGTGAGTAGTACTTTTTATAGCGCAAAGGTTTTCTGCGATATAAAAAGTACTACTCACTATGTTTTTTAATGCGTTATTTGATATTTTATGCTGGATAACAGTATGTTTTTTGAAGGAAGAAAAAAATACTAAATCAATTTTTTTATCAGTGTTTGGTCGTTCAAAAATTGTAATATCAATGAACAACTAAACACTGAGAAAAACGATTTAATATTTTTGTTCCTTCAAAAAACATATTGTTTTCCGGCATAAAATCTCAAATAACCTATTTAAAACATAGTGAGTAGTACTTTTTATAGCGCAAAGGTTTTCTGCGATATAAAAAGTACTACTCACTATGTTTTTTAATGCGTTATTTGATATTTTATGCTGGATAACAGTATGTTTTTTGAAGGAAGAAAAAAATACTAAATCAATTTTTTTATCAGTGTTTGGTCGTTCAAAAATTGTAATATCAATGAACAACTAAACACTGAGAAAAACGATTTCATATTTTTGTTCCTTCAAAAAACATATTGTTTTCCGGCATAAAATCTCAAATAACCTATTTAAAACATAGTGAGTAGTACTTTTTATAGCGCAAAGGTTTTCTGCGTTATAAAAAGTACTACTCACTAGGTTTTTTAATGCGTTATTTGATATTTTATGCTGGATAACAGTATGTTTTTTGAAGGAAGAAAAAAAATGCTAAATCAATTTTCTCAGTGTTTGGTCGTTCAAAAATTTTAATATCAATGAACAACTAAACACTGAGAAAAACGATTTCATATTTTTGTTCCTTCAAAAAACATATTGTTTTCCGGCATAAAATCTCAAATAACCTATTTAAAACGTAGTGAGTAGTACTTTTTATAGCGCAAAGGTTTTCTGCGATATAAAAAGTACTACTCACTATGTTTTTTAATGCGTTATTTGATATTTTATGCTGGATAACAGTATGTTTTTTGAAGGAAGAAAAAAATACTAAATCAATTTTTTTATCAGTGTTTGGTCGTTCAAAAATTGTAATATCAATGAACAACTAAACACTGAGAAAAACGATTTAATATTTTTGTTCCTTCAAAAAACATATTGTTTTCCGGCATAAAATCTCAAATAACCTATTTAAAACATAGTGAGTAGTACTTTTTATAGCGCAAAGGTTTTCTGCGTTATAAAAAGTACTACTCACTAGGTTTTTTAATGCGTTATTTGATATTTTATGCTGGATAACAGTATGTTTTTTGAAGGAAGAAAAAAAATGCTAAATCAATTTTCTCAGTGTTTGGTCGTTCAAAAATTTTAATATCGATGAACAGCTAACACTGAGAAAAACGATTTCATATTTTTGTTCCTTCAAAAAACATATTGTTTTCCGGCATAAAATCTCAAATAACCTATTTAAAACATAGTGAGTAGTACTTTTTATAGCGCAAAGGTTTTCTGCGATATAAAAAGTACTACTCACTATGTTTTTTAATGCGTTATTTGATATTTTATGCTGGATAACAGTATGTTTTTTGAAGGAAGAAAAAAAATGCTAAATCAATTTTCTCAGTGTTTGGTCGTTCAAAAATTTTAATATCGATGAACAGCTAACACTGAGAAAAACGATTTCATATTTTTGTTCCTTCAAAAAACATATTGTTTTCCGGCATAAAATCTCAAATAACCTATTTAAAACGTAGTGAGTAGTACTTTTTATAGCGCAAAGGTTTTCTGCGATATAAAAAGTACTACTCACTATGTTTTTTAATGCGTTATTTGATATTTTATGCTGGATAACAGTATGTTTTTTGAAGGAAGAAAAAAATACTAAATCAATTTTTTTATCAGTGTTTGGTCGTTCAAAAATTGTAATATCAATGAACAACTAAACACTGAGAAAAACGATTTAATATTTTTGTTCCTTCAAAAAACATATTGTTTTCCGGCATAAAATCTCAAATAACCTATTTAAAACATAGTGAGTAGTACTTTTTATAGCGCAAAGGTTTTCTGCGATATAAAAAGTACTACTCACTATGTTTTTTAATGCGTTATTTGATATTTTATGCTGGATAACAGTATGTTTTTTGAAGGAAGAAAAAAATACTAAATCAATTTTTTTATCAGTGTTTGGTCGTTCAAAAATTGTAATATCAATGAACAACTAAACACTGAGAAAAACGATTTCATATTTTTGTTCCTTCAAAAAACATATTGTTTTCCGGCATAAAATCTCAAATAACCTATTTAAAACATAGTGAGTAGTACTTTTTATAGCGCAAAGGTTTTCTGCGTTATAAAAAGTACTACTCACTAGGTTTTTTAATGCGTTATTTGATATTTTATGCTGGATAACAGTATGTTTTTTGAAGGAAGAAAAAAAATGCTAAATCAATTTTCTCAGTGTTTGGTCGTTCAAAAATTTTAATATCGATGAACAGCTAACACTGAGAAAAACGATTTCATATTTTTGTTCCTTCAAAAAACATATTGTTATCCGACATAAAATCTCAAATAACTTATTAAAAACATAGTGAGTAGTACTTTTTATAGCGCAAAGGCAAAGTAGTAAAAAGTACAACTCACTATATATATATTTTTTTTTATAATTTTTGCTGGATAATAGTATGTTTTTTGAAGGAACAAAAACATACTGTTATCCAGCATAAAATATCAAATAACTCATTAAAAAATATAGTCACAGTTCTAGAAATTTGCAAGCATATTTAAAAGGTTCCAAAATGTAATTTTCGCAATTAAAAAATATAATTTTATACATTTTTTTTAGGTACTGTTTTGGGAACATAAATCACAGTATTCTAACCTTATACAATGGCTAAAACTGTTAAGTATAACGTTGAAATAAAATAAATTACACATTGAAAATAAAAAAAATAAAGTACACATAAATTCAAATCAGCAAAAAAAAAACTATTTGACTGGAAATGGAAATTACGAATATATTTCCTAAAATAAAAACGGAAAATGATTTACCTAATGGAAGTGTAAAGCAAAAGAAATTACTAAATAAAATACCTTGACAATTCGTAAAAAAAAAAACACAATGTCGACTTTATCTTAAGTGAGCACTTAAGCCTAAGCACTTTGTCCAAACGACCTACTTGCTTTTATCTCAAGTAAACGACAATTCAAGATGAGCAGTTCAATAGGTCGATCATCACCATTCAATATATTTTTTTTAAAAAGATAATTTTTCTTTTTAAATCATGAGTAGTGTAAAAAGGCCGCTACGGAGCCGCGGTGCTGTGAGGAGTTATGAGGATTTTGGTGGTGCTGTGAGGAGTAAATGAGGATTTTTGGCGGTGCTCTGTGGATTTTGGCGGTGCTGTGAGGAGTAAATGAGGATTTTTGGCGGTGCTCTGTGGATTTTGGCGGTGCTCTGTGGAGTTTGGTGGTGCTGTGAGAATCAGGGCGGATCTCGTCTGTCAAGCCGAGGGGGCGTGGCCTAATGGAGATGACCTCAACCAATCAGGTGTCAGTAAGTGACGTCACATGCAGGGGACATGGGAACAGGTGTCGATGACTCATCGCCGCCGATGGGCATGTCTCAACGTGTCACACCGTGTTTGTACAGGAACGGACCAATCAGGTTCTTGTTTGAGGATGACCTCATGAACAACCAATCAGGTGTCAGTAAGTGATGTCTATGGAGTGTCATGTGACATGAAAGTTGCTTTTTTGTTATTTTGCGTTTTTATTTGGGTATTGGTGGAAAAATTGCGACGCACTGCATCTACACATTTTTTAATTATAAGCTGTGGGTTGTGACATCATAGGTATAATGTTAGGAATAGTTGGTTGTTGAAAAAACTGTGAGCTGTATACGCAACTGCAATTTTGGAAAGTAAATAAAATATGATAGAATTAAACTAATATTCTTATTTTAATATTTATTTATTTTTAATATTTATTTATTTTTAATATTTATTATATTTTAATATTTATTTATATTTTGATATTTATTTGTATTTTAATATTTATATTTTTACATTTATTTTTAATATTTATATTTTTACATTTATTTTTAATATTTAATTATATTTTAACTTCTATATTTTATTACTCATTTATATTTTATATATATTTTAATATTTATTTATATTTTATTACTCATTTATATTTCACATATATTTTATATACGTATACATCTGTGCCAAAAAAAAAAATTAACTCAGTGAGAGCAATTACGTCCCATTAGAGCTGCACAATGAACTTATGTTAAAGGGAAAGACACTAGTGTATATATTTTAACTATGGTTAGTACAAAAGAAAAGAATTTTGCAAGAATGGTTGTAGAAAAATATATTTTATGTGACCAACTCCAGCATATAATTTCGCCATATAACTCTATGAGGAATCATCCTATGGGGTAAATAACATACCATCGTGTACAGGAAGGTAGACCAGATTAATAAGTAAAGCTTTTCGACATGTATACTAAGGATATAAAAAATGACAGTCTGGGGTTCTATGAAAATAATGTATATAACAATATACGTTTAAATTATAATTTATATAACGGAAATCAGTCTCAGTGGATGAAAAATAAGTAATTAATATGAAAGCTGATACTTTGAAAAAGAACCTTGGGAACCAAAACCTTGTGTTACGGTTAATTAAACTTTTTATAAAAGTAATGTGTCCTTTAAATGTTTTTCACATCATACGTAAAATTATTATTGTAAGAGGGAAAATATCATATCGTTATGACTAGAAGGAGGGGATCTCGCATTGATCACAATTGGATGCATTAGAATTACTTACTGTGTAGGAATATGATGTAAAAGTTACTCTATCGCATTGGTTGTGGTGCTGGGCAGAATGCTTGATAAGAGCAGATTTGGGGTTGGTATGTAAGATAATGGATATATTACTTGTTATAATACGTGTTAAAAAAGGGGATTTGTCTTAGATGTAGTTGTTTTAGGGGTGTTTTGTAGCTGACTGTTTGATTGAACGCGCAGTGCAGCTACACAAAGGGAGTTATTTTAACAAGAGGTGAATTATTAGGGCTGGCTAGTTATATTTTCAAAGACTAAGGGGCAACAAGTTCCCATATGAGTACAGTTAAGGGTGATTGTATAGAATTTGGCGACATCAAGTATCCACAAGTGGACAATTTGAGAGGTGTATTCATAAAATTGGCGACATAAAGTACCCATAGGGAGACGTTTGTAGGCGTACACACAAAATTGGGGTGAAAGCGGGGTGTCTAGTCGTACATTAGACAAGAATAAATGTAAAATGAAAAAGTTTAAGTTTGAAATAAATTATAAAAAAGAATAAAAATAAAAAAAAAAAAAGTTAAAATACAATTTAAAAAGCAAAAAAATAAAAAGTTAAAAAATAAATAAAAAAGTTTAGTGTGAAATAAAATTAAAAGGTTAAGTAAAAAAAAAAATTACTAAAAGTGAAAGAAAAAAAAAATATGTTAAAAGTGAAAAAAAAAAAAGAATAAATATAAAAAATATTTAAAAAAAAGTTTAAGTGTGAAATAAATTATAAAAATAATAAATGTAAAAATAAAAAAATAAAAAGTTTACGTGTGAAATATACTATAAAAAGAATAAATGTAAAAATAAAAATAACTAAAAAGTATAAGTGAAAAATATAATGTAAAAAGAAAAAAAAGTTAAAAACAGTAAATGTAAAAAATAAAAAAAAAAAGTTTGTATAACATAAATTTTTTAAAGAAAAATGAAAAAAAAAGTAAAAAACAATAAATAAAAAAGTTTCAGTGTAAAAATACAATTTAAAAAAAAAATGTAAAAAATGAAAAATTTAAAAAAGAAAAATTAAAAAAAAAAAAATGTTAAAAGTGAAAAAAAAAAGAATAAATATAAAAAATATTTAAAAAAAAGTTTAAGTGTGAAATAAATTATAAAAATAATAAATGTAAAAATAAAAAAATAAAAAGTTTACGTGTGAAATATACTATAAAAAGAATAAATGTAAAAATAAAAATAACTAAAAAGTATAAGTGAAAAATATAATGTAAAAAGAAAAAAAAGTTAAAAACAGTAAATGTAAAAAATAAAAATAAAAAAGTTTGTATAACATAAATTTTTTAAAGAAAAATGAAAAAAAAAAGTAAAAAACAATAAATAAAAAAGTTTCAGTGTAAAAATACAATTTAAAAAGAAAATGTAAAAAATGAAAAATTTAAAAAAGAAAAATTAAAAAAAAAAAAAATGTTAAAAGTGAAAAAAAAAAAAGAATAAATGTAAAAAATATTAAAAAAAAAAGTTTAGTGTAAAATATTACGCATCATAAGCTTCTTACCCGCATCCACCCAATGCCATATGGTGTTACGGAGCGTACTACCCCCATATAGGCGTAGATGCCCGTGGTGAGTTCTGTGAATGATCTACCTACTAATCAAACGGTAAATACCATAATTATATTAAAATATTAGCAAAAAAAAAAAAAGCAGAAAATACTATTATAGATATAAAAAATATTATCAAATTATACAAAATAGAATCAAGAGTAACTAATAAATCTGTATACAATGCGTGTCTTTCAATGTATAAGAGAAACCAATGTATATATTTCTACTAAAATGTTGATACATATAATAAATTTTTAACAAATTAACTCAAATATTTGCGAAATAGAGAAAAGAATACATTCTTTTTTAAAATTGTATCAAATAGTCTATAAATGGATAAAAAAAAAAATATCATGACAAGTATTAAAAATATTAAAATAATGGACTTACGTATGACACATTAAGTTAAGAAATTTATACTTATCAAAGAAAGTAACGTAAGTTATATAAAAAACTCTAATTATGTACAATTGTTAATTGAATATGCTGCAAAATATTGTCAAATTACACCATTTTTTTAGTGATAGGACAAGCAAACTTGTGAAAATGTCATATAATTATCAAAAATATTATGCAAAGTACGAAAATATTGCCTAATATGTTAAAATATTATCAATAGTACATAACCAACAGATCCAAATGACCTTCTGCACCCTACGAAACATGAAAACCTACGGAGATTAACAACAATCTTGCAATGTAGTAGCAAAAAGTAACAATGTGCTGCTACGGATTAAATGGTAAGTGCACACCTAGTATTGTTTAGTAAGTAGATGTAGATAAATAATATTGTTGAATTTTTAACAAAATGGTTTCATGTACAATAAAAATGCAAAGAGAAAAAAAAAGTTTAAGTGTAAAATAAAATGTAAAAAGGAAAAAAAAAAAAAAAGTTAAATAAAAGTTAAAAAAGAAAAAAAAAAGTTTAAAAGAAAAAAAGTTAAAAAAGAAAATAAAGTTTAAAGTAAAAAGTTTAAGTGTAAAATACAATTTAAAACGAAAATGTAAAAAATAAAATTAAAAAAAAAAAAGCTTAAGTGTAAAATTACATTTTAAAAGAAAATGTGAAAATAGGAAAAAGTAAAAAGAAAATTGCTAAAAGTAAAAAACAAAAACAAAAAAAATGTGTTAAATGTCAAATAAAAAGATCTCAAATGTAAAAAATTAAAAAAAAAAAGTTTAAGTGTAAAATATTATCCATCATAAGCTTTTTACCCGTACCCACCCAAAGCCATTTGGTGTTACGGAGCGTACTAGCCCCTCTCGTTCTGGTAAAATTGATGTAAATCCATATGGTTTTGTACTATCATCAGGTGAAAAGATCTTCATTAAGTATTATATATCTTAATTTTAAAATATATTTTAGATATTACGTGTACAAAAAGTGGTTTTCTATGTAAAAATTCTACTCTACGTATTATAAATTTAACAAAGCAGTTTAAGAAAAAAAATCCTGACTTCATCCATAGTTGCAACCATAGCTGGCATCGAAGCATTAAAACGACACCAGCTTCTGTAAATTCAGATTATAAAAATGAAGTTTTAGATAACTTGTATGGAAATCTCAAAAACTTTAAAAAGAAAACCACCAACACTTAAGGTTGGGGATACGGAACTCATTAGTAGACAAAAACTTCACTTTGAAAAAGGCTTTGAACAAAATTGGAGTAGTGAAATTTTTTCTGTGTAGCAATTTATTCTGAGAATTCCTACTGTATACAAGTTAAAAGATATGTCTGAAGAAGAAATTAAAGGTACTTTTTATGAAGCAGAGTTACAGAAAGTTATTGATTCTGGTTTTTATCCAGTAGAAAAAGTTATCAAGAAACAGAAAAACCAAGGAGGTGTGATCGAATACTTTTGCGAAATTCTTAGGATATCCTGAAAAATTTAATCCGTGGGTTACAGGTGATAAAATGATATGAATAGACTTTTTGCTTCCTGACAGTTCATCTAAGAACCCACATACCTACAGAGGACGCCTATACTGATTGGTTCCATACTTAACTTCCTTATCGCTGATTGGTTCCCTCCATAACCCCACAGTACCTATATAAGTGCAAGTTCGGTCCAGTTTGAACTATTTCTTTCATATAACAGTTATGAAGCCGACTGCTATAGTTAGACCATTTTCTATTAACGGTGTAGAAATGGAATATCCACCTCCAATCGAAGTCCGACCACGGAAATGGGTATACCCATTGCATTGGCCGTATCGTAGAAGGCAACCTGAAATGCCTTTGAAGGCCATACAACCGAATGCATCGGATACAAATCCGTGGAGATAGGTTGAAATGGACGCTTCTATGATGAGAAATGCAATATCTTTTTCTACTGATTAAGAGTGTTCTCTGAGAAGTCAACAGAAGAAAAAAAAATATGTATATATATATATATATATATATATATATATATATATATATATATATATATATATATATATATATATATATATATATATATATATATATATATATACTGTTTAAGTTATTAAATTACTATAAATAGAGCTGATTCCTTAATATTCCGTTCAGTATCCAACAATGTGTTTCTACGTGACGTTAATTTCGGATAGTAGTCTGCAATTTGTTTTTTCCTACAAACAAAATTTCTCATTTTATAACTCAGCTGCCAAGCCCAATTGGGGAAGTGTTCAAAATGGCTGGCCAAATTACATTTTTAAAAAAGCTAATATAGGGGGAAATTGTATAATTATCATAAAATACTTCACACTACTGCTTAATATTTTAACATGTTATCAATAGTGTGAAGTATTTTATGATAATTATACAATTTCCCCCTATATTAGCTTTTTTAAAAATGTAATTTGGCCAGCCATTTTGAACACTTCCCCAATTGGGCTTGGCAGCTGAGTTATAAAATGAGAAATTTTGTTTGTAGGAAAAAACAAATTGCAGACTACTATCCGAAATTAACGTCACGTAGAAACACATTGTTGGATACTGAACGGAATATTAAGGAATCAGCTCTATTTATAGTAATTTAATAACTTAAACAGTATATATATATATATATATATATATATATATATATATATATACATATTTTTTTTTCTTCTGTTGACTTCTCAGAGAACACTCTTAATCAGTAGAAAAAGATATTGCATTTCTCATCATAGAAGCGTCCATTTCAACCTATCTCCACGGATTTGTATCCGATGCATTCGGTTGTATGGCCTTCAAAGGCATTTCAGGTTGCCTTCTACGATACGGCCAATGCAATGGGTATACCCATTTCCGTGGTCGGACTTCGATTGGAGGTGGATATTCCATTTCTACACCGTTAATAGAAAATGGTCTAACTATAGCAGTCGGCTTCATAACTGTTATATGAAAGAAATAGTTCAAACTGGACCGAACTTGCACTTATATAGGTACTGTGGGGTTATGGAGGGAACCAATCAGCGATAAGGAAGTTAAGTATGGAACCAATCAGTATAGGCGTCCTCTGTAGGTATGTGGGTTCTTAGATGAACTGTCAGGAAGCAAAAAGTCTATTCATATCATTTTATCACCTGTAACCCACGGATTAAATTTTTCAGGATATCCTAAGAATTTTGCAAAAGTATTCGATCACACCTCCTTGGTTTTTCTGTTTCTTGATAACTTTTTCTACTGGATAAAAACCAGAATCAATAACTTTCTGTAACTCTGCTTCATAAAAAGTACCTTTAATTTCTTCTTCAGACATATCTTTTAACTTGTATACAGTAGGAATTCTCAGAATAAATTGCTACACAGAAAAAATTTCACTACTCCAATTTTGTTCAAAGCCTTTTTCAAAGTGAAGTTTTTGTCTACTAATGAGTTCCGTATCCCCAACCTTAAGTGTTGGTGGTTTTCTTTTTAAAGTTTTTGAGATTTCCATACAAGTTATCTAAAACTTCATTTTTATAATCTGAATTTACAGAAGCTGGTGTCGTTTTAATGCTTCGATGCCAGCTATGGTTGCAACTATGGATGAAGTCAGGATTTTTTTTCTTAAACTGCTTTGTTAAATTTATAATACGTAGAGTAGAATTTTTACATAGAAAACCACTTTTTGTACACGTAATATCTAAAATATATTTTAAAATTAAGATATATAATACTTAATGAAGATCTTTTCACCTGATGATAGTACAAAACCATATGGATTTACATCAATTTTACCAGAACGAGAGGGGCTAGTACGCTCCGTAACACCAAATGGCTTTGGGTGGGTACGGGTAAAAAGCTTATGATGGATAATATTTTACACTTAAACTTTTTTTTTTTAATTTTTTACATTTAAGATCTTTTTATTTGACATTTAACACATTTTTTTTGTTTTTGTTTTTTACTTTTAGCAATTTTCTTTTTACTTTTTTCTATTTTCACATTTTCTTTTAAAATGTAATTTTACACTTAAGCTTTTTTTTTTTTAATTTTATTTTTTACATTTTCGTTTTAAATTGTATTTTACACTTAAACTTTTTACTTTAAACTTTATTTTCTTTTTTAACTTTTTTTCTTTTAAACTTTTTTTTTTCTTTTTTAACTTTTATTTAACTTTTTTTTTTTTTTTCCTTTTTACATTTTATTTTACACTTAAACTTTTTTTTTCTCTTTGCATTTTTATTGTACATGAAACCATTTTGTTAAAAATTCAACAATATTATTTATCTACATCTACTTACTAAACAATACTAGGTGTGCACTTACCATTTAATCCGTAGCAGCACATTGTTACTTTTTGCTACTACATTGCAAGATTGTTGTTAATCTCCGTAGGTTTTCATGTTTCGTAGGGTGCAGAAGGTCATTTGGATCTGTTGGTTATGTACTATTGATAATATTTTAACATATTAGGCAATATTTTCGTACTTTGCATAATATTTTTGATAATTATATGACATTTTCACAAGTTTGCTTGTCCTATCACTAAAAAATGGTGTAATTTGACAATATTTTGCAGCATATTCAATTAACAATTGTACATAATTAGAGTTTTTTATATAACTTACGTTACTTTCTTTGATAAGTATAAATTTCTTAACTTAATGTGTCATACGTAAGTCCATTATTTTAATATTTTTAATACTTGTCATGATATTTTTTTTTTATCCATTTATAGACTATTTGATACAATTTTAAAAAAGAATGTATTCTTTTCTCTATTTCGCAAATATTTGAGTTAATTTGTTAAAAATTTATTATATGTATCAACATTTTAGTAGAAATATATACATTGGTTTCTCTTATACATTGAAAGACACGCATTGTATACAGATTTATTAGTTACTCTTGATTCTATTTTGTATAATTTGATAATATTTTTTATATCTATAATAGTATTTTCTGCTTTTTTTTTTTTTGCTAATATTTTAATATAATTATGGTATTTACCGTTTGATTAGTAGGTAGATCATTCACAGAACTCACCACGGGCATCTACGCCTATATGGGGGTAGTACGCTCCGTAACACCATATGGCATTGGGTGGATGCGGGTAAGAAGCTTATGATGCGTAATATTTTACACTAAACTTTTTTTTTTAATATTTTTTACATTTATTCTTTTTTTTTTCACTTTTAACATTTTTTTTTTTTTTTAATTTTTCTTTTTTAAATTTTTCATTTTTTACATTTTCTTTTTAAATTGTATTTTTACACTGAAACTTTTTTATTTATTGTTTTTTACTTTTTTTTTTCATTTTTCTTTAAAAAATTTATGTTATACAAACTTTTTTTTTTTTATTTTTTACATTTACTGTTTTTAACTTTTTTTTCTTTTTACATTATATTTTTCACTTATACTTTTTAGTTATTTTTATTTTTACATTTATTCTTTTTATAGTATATTTCACACGTAAACTTTTTATTTTTTTATTTTTACATTTATTATTTTTATAATTTATTTCACACTTAAACTTTTTTTTAAATATTTTTTATATTTATTCTTTTTTTTTTTTCACTTTTAACATATTTTTTTTTTCTTTCACTTTTAGTAATTTTTTTTTTTACTTAACCTTTTAATTTTATTTCACACTAAACTTTTTTATTTATTTTTTAACTTTTTATTTTTTTGCTTTTTAAATTGTATTTTAACTTTTTTTTTTTTTTTTTTATTCTTTTTTATAATTTATTTCAAACTTAAACTTTTTCATTTTACATTTATTCTTGTCTAATGTACGACTAGACACCCCGCTTTCACCCCAATTTTGTGTGTACGCCTACAAACGTCTCCCTATGGGTACTTTATGTCGCCAATTTTATGAATACACCTCTCAAATTGTCCACTTGTGGATACTTGATGTCGCCAAATTCTATACAATCACCCTTAACTGTACTCATATGGGAACTTGTTGCCCCTTAGTCTTTGAAAATATAACTAGCCAGCCCTAATAATTCACCTCTTGTTAAAATAACTCCCTTTGTGTAGCTGCACTGCGCGTTCAATCAAACAGTCAGCTACAAAACACCCCTAAAACAACTACATCTAAGACAAATCCCCTTTTTTAACACGTATTATAACAAGTAATATATCCATTATCTTACATACCAACCCCAAATCTGCTCTTATCAAGCATTCTGCCCAGCACCACAACCAATGCGATAGAGTAACTTTTACATCATATTCCTACACAGTAAGTAATTCTAATGCATCCAATTGTGATCAATGCGAGATCCCCTCCTTCTAGTCATAACGATATGATATTTTCCCTCTTACAATAATAATTTTACGTATGATGTGAAAAACATTTAAAGGACACATTACTTTTATAAAAAGTTTAATTAACCGTAACACAAGGTTTTGGTTCCCAAGGTTCTTTTTCAAAGTATCAGCTTTCATATTAATTACTTATTTTTCATCCACTGAGACTGATTTCCGTTATATAAATTATAATTTAAACGTATATTGTTATATACATTATTTTCATAGAACCCCAGACTGTCATTTTTTATATCCTTAGTATACATGTCGAAAAGCTTTACTTATTAATCTGGTCTACCTTCCTGTACACGATGGTATGTTATTTACCCCATAGGATGATTCCTCATAGAGTTATATGGCGAAATTATATGCTGGAGTTGGTCACATAAAATATATTTTTCTACAACCATTCTTGCAAAATTCTTTTCTTTTGTACTAACCATAGTTAAAATATATACACTAGTGTCTTTCCCTTTAACATAAGTTCATTGTGCAGCTCTAATGGGACGTAATTGCTCTCACTGAGTTAATTTTTTTTTTTGGCACAGATGTATACGTATATAAAATATATGTGAAATATAAATGAGTAATAAAATATAAATAAATATTAAAATATATATAAAATATAAATGAGTAATAAAATATAGAAGTTAAAATATAATTAAATATTAAAAATAAATGTAAAAATATAAATATTAAAAATAAATGTAAAAATATAAATATTAAAATACAAATAAATATCAAAATATAAATAAATATTAAAATATAATAAATATTAAAAATAAATAAATATTAAAAATAAATAAATATTAAAATAAGAATATTAGTTTAATTCTATCATATTTTATTTACTTTCCAAAATTGCAGTTGCGTATACAGCTCACAGTTTTTTCAACAACCAACTATTCCTAACATTATACCTATGATGTCACAACCCACAGCTTATAATTAAAAAATGTGTAGATGCAGTGCGTCGCAATTTTTCCACCAATACCCAAATAAAAACGCAAAATAACAAAAAAGCAACTTTCATGTCACATGACACTCCATAGACATCACTTACTGACACCTGATTGGTTGTTCATGAGGTCATCCTCAAACAAGAACCTGATTGGTCCGTTCCTGTACAAACACGGTGTGACACGTTGAGACATGCCCATCGGCGGCGATGAGTCATCGACACCTGTTCCCATGTCCCCTGCATGTGACGTCACTTACTGACACCTGATTGGTTGAGGTCATCTCCATTAGGCCACGCCCCCTCGGCTTGACAGACGAGATCCGCCCTGATCCTCACAGAGCACCGCCAAAAATCCACAGAGCACCGCCAAAATCGACAGAGCACCGCCAAAAATCCTCATTTACTCCTCACAGCACCACCAAAATCCTCATAACTCCTCACAGCACCGCCAAAATCCTCATAACTCCTCACAGCACCGCGGCTCCGTAGCGGCCTTTTTACACTACTATCATGGTTCAAAAATGAATGCATTCTCATTTAAAAACACTAGATTTTTTGTATTTTTATTACACTTTATAGATGTCTTGTTGCATATATTTGGTTAGTGACAATGCAATAATTTTCAGGGTAACCATTTAAAGGTTCGCAGCATTACTAGGACGAATAAAAAAATAAAATCGCCAATAAAATATTAGTTTTTTTAAAATTCAGAATTGTATATTACAAGAAATGAGATCTTAAACTTAATGTCCCTTTAGAAAGACCTTCCGGAAGTATTTTTGTACATGGACTCCTACCAATCACAGCGTCCTGCCGGTAGGACGTCCAATTTGTACTCATTTTAAATTTACACTGTTAAAAATAGGTACTCAAAAATAAGTAAAAGGAACTCATTTTTGAGTACATTCAATGTTTATCATAGCTCCGAATACATAAGTTTCTTTACATAAGACTTTTAAAAAGACTAAGAATTCATAAGACTTTTGAAAAAGACATGTACTCAAAAATGAATAAAAACAGCAGTATCTTGCCTACATAGACTGTCTTCATAAATCACTTTCAATAAATACCAACAATTACAACCAAGTCACTCCGGAAATCGAACCCAGATCCTCAGGCAACGTAGTCCATATCCTTATCCATTATACTACCAGGGCGATGTGAAAAAGTTATAAACGGAAGAAATGTTTAAAAAAAGTGTGCCAAAAAAATGGAAAGTAAGATAATTGAGTTGTAATAACTTAGTTACCATTTATGCAATCGACATCAAATGATGAAGAAAACCATCTTATGAACAACTATTTTAAGTGTGTCAGGTAGTTTTGTTAAGATGGATTGAACAGAAGCTGAGATGAGCAATTTTTAATCACACTGCTCATTTTTCAGAAAGTACGGTTACTTAAATTTAAGTACCTCGTCGCTCATGGACGACGTAATTGTACTCAAAGAGAAACGAGTGTGTTTAGGTACTCATTTTTAAGCACATTTTATTTTTATAGTAAGACGCTTTCTGGTACGTGGATTTTTATGGTTTTGTTTGGTTTGGTTAATTAACGTCGCTCTGGAGATGCACAGTGGGCTATTGGCGACGGTTTGGGGTCTATCTCGAAGGAAAGACCCAGGAACACATATACATTCATACCTGCACCTCATTATTTTAGAACCATGGTCAGATGACGAGGAAACACCTGAACTGGCACCCAACGCCTTCAATAGACGTCGGGACTTAGGACCCCGATCAGATGTATCGTGCACCAGTCCCGTATACACGCCGTTAATTTTTGCGGATGTTCTGAACGACTTTTCTAGTATTTTGTAGCGATGCTGGCAACCCTCCGATCACAAGATCACTACTTTTTACTTTTTTTTTGTCAAGTCCATCACCTGGCATCGAACCGGGAACCTTCGTGTTCCTACCTGACGCCTTTAACCGCTCGGCCACGGAGGCCTGTGGATTTTTATGAATGGTGTTGAACAAGATAAATGAACGTTGAACAAGAAACTTTTAATCTTGGGATTGCAAATGCAAATATGTCTCAAATAGAGCAATATTAAACCGAATCGTCTTAAAGAGGAAACATGCTCCCCAAATCTTCGTCGGCAGGCAAGTCTTTTGAGACAACACAAAGTACTTTAAGTCGGAGGAAAGTAATTCTACCGTGTGGTTTTTACCGCACTTAAGGAAATTGTTTTCGAAACCGTTTCGAAACTTCTAGAAACTTTTACTAAAGAACGAGCACTTTTAGTGGCGCCTTTTCAGGCCCGCTGCAATGATAAATATTTACGCACAGGAGTAGGGAGGGAAAAGTAATAAAGTTTACTTTTTCCCAGTTTCGAAATCGTTAGAAGAAAATTTCGGAAAAGTATTTAAAATATATATACTTTTCTCCGATTTGGAACCTTAATTAAAAAGTTTTTTTTATTATTTTTATATATTTTCTTTAAATAAAATGATTAAAAAACCCGCTTTAAACATCAAATATTTGATAAAACTGCCCGATTTTCAATTCCCAAATTTCGGAAAAGTATTTAAAATATATATACTTTTCTCCGATTTGGAACCTTAATTAAAAAGTTTTTTTTATTATTTTTATATTTTATTTTCCTTCAAATAAAATGATTAAAAAACCCGTTTTAAACATCAAATATTTGATAAAACTACCCGATTTCCAGGTTTTTTACCCCCATTGCAAGCGAGTGCATAAAAAGGTTTTAACTTTTGGTAAGTTTTGCCTTTTCGCTTAGGTGTTTAGTCAAACAAACTCAAAATTCTGCAAACCGCTGCTGAAAAAAAATATTCAAATGGACAAACATCATTTCAAATGAAAAGATTTTTGACATAAAAAAAAACTAAGACTTTATACCAATCTTCTTGAAAGACCTTTGAAGCAAGAAACGAGAAACCATGCATATTACCATAAGCTTCTTAGAAAATTAGCGCAAACTTTCCTCTTTGCCACTTCGATTTTTCGTCCCCAACTCGAGTTCTTTCAACGAGTTTTTTTTCTCTTCTTTATAATCGAGTTTTTTGCATATAACGGATTCTTTTTCGAAATTAGGAATCTCTTTATGACAAGATTTTTTGAAAAGAATGAATAGACGGGGTTTTACACGCTGCATTACCCATCTCTTCTTTGTGATTTTCTTTTTAAAATCACGTCTGCTTATTTTATTTTTCATTTGCTTATTTTATGTTCTCTTTTTTTTTCTCTTACAAGAAATGCTTTTTGGGTCACAAAAGAAAAATGTGCCCACTTTGCAAATATATATTGGATTTTATACTCTCCCTAAAATAAAAACTGGTTTCTGATAAATTTTAATATGTTATCGTTTTTCTCGGATTATTTAAGCTTCGAACAATTGCATTAAAAAAAAATTAATATATTGTCGGCTTAGTATGAAAACCAGCTCTATTTAAACCACAGAATAAGCATCCGAATCGGAAGCTGCTTGGCGACGAATTCCAAGCGATTTATTTCTAAATGAGAAATTGTTTAACAATCTGAATCTTCGAGCATGAATGGACTGTAGTAGAGAGAATATGATGTCATCATCGTAATGTAAACATCTCAGACCTGATGCCACCAGACACGTGACTTCCTTTTAAAATTTATGAATGAAAAAACGTTCGCGATTGACTTGTGTTTTGGAAATAATAGTGAAAGTGTTATTTCATGCAGTACATTTATATTTTTAAGAATGAACTAGAAAAAATTTAAAATGGATGACGTAGTAAACCACGTGTCTGAGGCCATACGTGTTGGCCTCACTTTGATGTTAGCGAGATTATAACCTTATGATTTCTCTACTATAAGGGATTTTTGCTCAAAGGTTCTCATCGGTTCTTGATAGCTATCGGATCACCGAAGTCAAGCATCATTGGGCCAAGCATTATTGGGCACGGTTAGTACCAAACAGGGTGACCATCTAGGATCTTGTGATCGTAGGGTTACCAGATTCTCTCCTAATTACAAAAAAGTCATCCAATAATGTCCTCAATTACCACCGGCGTATGTACGGGATTGGTGAACATTAAATCTGATCTGGGTCCAATGTCCTGACTTGACATCTATTGAGGATGTGTCGGGTACCAGCTCAGGTGTTACCCTCGTCATCTGACCATGTTTAAAAAATACGAAGCTTCGTCCCGGGTCTTTCCATCGAAATAGTTCCTGGACCGTCGCCAATAGCCTACTGTGCAGCTCTAGTGCGACGTTCTTTAACTAAACCCAAAACCTTCGAGATTGACAAGTAGCGTCGCCAATACCCCAATGTGCAGCTTTAGTGTGATGTTAATAAACCAATCATTGGAAAATAGTATAATATTTCATATTAAAATATCTGAATTTAAAAAGGGGCCTCCGTGACCCAGTGGATAAAAGCGTCAGCTGGGAATCAGAGGATTCTTGGTTCGATCCTGTGTGACAGACTTGACAGAGAAAAGTAAAAAAAGTAGTGATCTTGTGATCGGAGGTTTGCCAGCTTCGCTATAAAATACTAGAAAAGTTGTCCAGAACATCCACAAAAAATTAACGGCGTGTATACGGGACTGGTGCATGATAAATCTGATCGAGGTCCAAAGTCCCGACATCTATTGGAGGAGTTGGGTGCCAGCTCAGATGTTATCCTCGTCATCTGACCATGTTTAAAAATTACGAGGCATCGTTCCCGGGTCTTTCCTTCGAGATAGACTCCGAACAGTCGCCAATAGCCACTGTGCAGCTCTAGTACGACGATAATTAATGAAAACCAAACCAAATTTTAAAAAAAAAATTTGAAAGATATAAAAAAAAAATATTAAATATCATATTAAAGTTTAAAGAATATTGATTTAAACTGCTCCATGAATGAGATTTACCGTTTTTAACAACTACAAAACCCGTAATTTAAATTATTTGTTGAGATTTTACACGTCAATCATAAAGAGACAGAGGGGGAGAAAATATATTTCACGAAAAAAGCAATAGTTGGAAGTATTTTGAGGAGTCAGAAAATATATTCCTTTTTCTAAATTTATTTTTGTTTGTTTTTTTGTGACGTAAATGAAGATGGAGAGGGCAGGGAGGGGAGAGAACAGATGTTGAACGGTTTTTGATGGATGGCTTTGACTTTCAAAGTTTTTAAAAAATAAAAAACAATAAACACAAAATAGAAGACGCGCTTTTGCCAACATTTCGTGTTGTTTGTACTATCGTTTACAGCATGTTGTTTGTTCTTCGGAAATGTCAAGCGAACGGGATATTTAAATTCGCACAAACAGTGCACGCAGCTATCTATTATACGGTGACATAATTGTATTTTATTCACAGAAGCGTTTAAAATCGCTTTTTGAAGAGTCGAACACTGGGAAATGCATTTTTGATATTAATGTGATGGTCATCGATTTATTTAAAACTTGCTCTTTGGCAACTGGTAACTTTTTTTAAAAAATGAATAACCTGATGGTACTTGAACCAGCGACGTATTATTCCGAAGTCAATCCCGCTTCAAACTAAGCTACAAAGGCACGTTCTTTGTCTTGGAAAATATGTTTATTTATAGAAAATTTCGAAAATTGGGAAAATTATTTTAAAAAACAAAAAGGCATTTTACAAATCTGAGCCTCAGGTACATATCGTGAGGATGAATAGTACTTGAGGACAACACCTGAGCTGACAGCCGACGCAACATCAATAGGCGTCAGGACGTTGGATTCCGATCAGATTTATTGTTCACCAATCCCGTATTCACGCCGGCATAATTTGTTGAATGTTCTGGACGATTTTTTTTTTGAAGCGAAGCTGGCAACCCGCCGATCGCAAAATTACTACTTTTTTATTTATTTTTTTCAAGTCCACCGCACGGGCTCGAACTAGAAATCCTCTGATTACCAGCTGAACGCCTGTATCCACTGGGCAACCGATATCCTAATGCAAGCGGATTGAAAGGATTCCCCAATTTGTAGATTCATCGATCGGTTGCAGTTTAGGATATTGCACCATTTTTTAGTAAAAGCTGCACTTTTCTATATCAAGGATTTTTGGTTCAACCTACATTGCACCATAATATGGTGTAAGTTGCTGCACAACACCAAGATATGGTGCAACGTTACACTGAAATTTTTAACATTGTAGTTAAAATGTTATTTGGGTATAGCAATAAAATAATGTTCTTAATAAAATAATGTTCTTAATAAAATATTTTTTTAATAAAATAATTTTCTTAATAAAATAATTTTTATAATAAAATAATTTTTTTTAATAAAATAATTTTCCTAATAAAATAATTTTCTTAATAAAATAATTTTCTTAATAAAATAATTTTCCGAATCAAATAATTTTCTTAATAAAATAAATTTCCTAATAAAATAACTTTATTAATAAAATAATTTTCTTTATAAAAATAATTTTTTTAGTAAAATAATTTTTTTAGTAAAATAATTTTACTAATAAAATAATTTTCCTAATAAAATAATTTTTTTAATAAAATAATTTTCCTAATCAAATAATTTTCTTAATAAAATAATTTTCCTAATAAAATAACTTTCTTAATAAAATAATTTTCTTTATAAAAATATTTTTTTTAGTAAAATAATTTTTTTAGTAAAATAATTTTCCCAATCAAATAATTTTCTTAATAAAATAATTTTCTTAATAAAATAATTTTCTTAATAAAATAATTTTCTTAATAAAATAATTTTCTTAATAAAATAATTTTCTTAATAAAATAATTTTCTTAATAAAATAATTTTCTTAATAAAATAATGTTCCTAATAAAATAGTTTTCTTAAACCATCTGACAGTTACAAACGTATTTTTGCAGCCTTAGATCTCCAGGTTTTTCCAGCAATACACACCATTTTTAAATTCATAAAAATACTTTATTTTCTAAAATTTCCCAAACTAATTTATTGGGGTTTAATTCAATACCATCCCCTCAAGAATAAACAAGTGTTTTCCTAAAAAATATATATAAATATATCAAAATACTATTAAAACCCTCTAAAAGGAAAAAACAACTTTACAATTTGGTAAATTTTCTTAATGGTCAGCGGGTTAAAATAATTTAGTCTTAAACCAATAAAATTATTTTGTATATGTTTGATGATTTAGTGTCCCATCCCCTATTATGTATACATGTCCACCACATATAGTTACCCCATGTAAGTTTACTTGCCTTTTTTCTTATCCCAATTTTATTTGAGATACCGAATCCACCACCTGAGTATCATGTAATGTTCGGCAGTGATATTATTCAAATGCGAAAAGGTACTCAACTCTCAGACCATTCCTATTCTTTGCATGCACGGTTTCAGGTGCACTCCACGAAATTGTAATTCAGCCCACTGCAGGTGTAGCACCCTCCTCCCCAGCGCCCAAACCATCTGGAGATAGGGTTCCAAAGCAAGGGAACTTCTATAAAACATTAAACGAAGCCGCCGCGACATAAAATACGCACGTTATTCCCCAAAAAATAAAAATAAATCCCCTCTAAGTTCGGAGGAATAGGGAAATAAACTGCAGGACGTGTCGTAAAATATCCATTTTTATACCTCTCTAAAGAAATTCCCATCCCATAGGGATAAAAATCAAATTTCTGCCCCCCTTCTCATGAAATTTTCAATTTTCAGGGGCGCGACAGTATCGATCGAAAACAAAAAAAAATAACAGACGATAGATAAAAGAAATTCAACAGAGCCTTTTCTCTTTTGGAGCCGGTGTAGCTTATAATATATTCATATAGTCATGCCCGTTATTCTTCTTTTATATATACACCTTTATCTATTTCCTTTTTTTAAAAGTTGTTTAATACATTTACATATATACGAGAAAGTCCCCCCAAAAGAAAAAGGGGCGATAAGTCAGTTTTTCCGGGGAAAAGTCTCGAGTTTATCGGCACCTTAGGTGCATTCATTGCCGTCTAGTTATCTTACTGTATAGTATTTAATGTATTCGAAACCATATCAAATCCAAAGCTCAACTCTGAAAATTAATCATTCCTACACTTTTCAAAATAAGTACTCAAAAATAAGTAAAATGTACTCATTTTTGAAAACATTCGATGCTTATCATAAATCCGAATACATAAGTTTCATTTTTGAAAAAGACATGTACTCAAAAATGAGTAAAGATGACTAAAAAGAGCAGTAGCTTGCCAACATTGGGTTCCTTTATAAATTACTTTCAATAAATACCAGGCCTCCACGGCCGAGCGGTTAAAGGCGTCAGCTGGGAATACGAAGATTCCTGGTTCGATACTAGGCGATGGACTTGACAAACAAAAGTAAAAATAGTAGTGATCTTGTGATCGGAGGGTTACCAGCTTCGTTACAAAATACTAGAAAAGTCGTCCAGAATATCCAACAAATTATACTGACGTGTATACGAGACTGGTGCACGATACATCTGATCGGGGTCCAAAGTCCCGACGTCTATTGAAGGCGTTGGGTGGCAGTTCAGGTGTTTCCTCGTCATCTGACCATGGTTCTAAAATAACGAGGTGCATGTATGAATGTGTGTGTGAATGTGCACGTGTTCTCGGGTCTTTCCCTCGAGATAGACCCCGAACAGTCGACAATAGCCCAATGTGCAGCTCTAGTGCGACGTTAATTAACCAACCCAACCCGTCTAATAAATACCAACAATTACAATAACTGGGAATCGAACTCAGATCCTGTGGTTCCGCAGATCAGTGCCTTATCCGTTTTACTACCAGGGCGACGCGAAAAAGTTTTAAACGGAAGAAATGTTAAAAAGGTGTGCCAAAAGAATGGGAAGCAAGATAATTGAGTTTTAATAATTCAGTTTCCGTTTAAGCAATCGACATCAAATAATGTGAAAAACAATCTTCTGAAAAACTATTTAAAGTTTGTCAGGTCATTTTGTTAAGATAGCTTGAACAGAGAAGCTGAAATCAGCAATACTAAATTACACTGCTCATTTTTGTGAAAGTACGATTACTTAAATTTGAGTACGTCATCGTTCATTTACGATGCAATTGTACTCAAAGAAAAACGAGCAGGTTCAGGTACTCATTTTAAGTACTTTTTTTACAGTGTAATTTTAACTGGATGCCTCTGAAACCACAAGTCCATATTACCATATATTACTTCTCTTTTTAATTTAATTATAGTCTTCGTCGTCTGATAAAAAAAATTATGTGTAAAAGGAATTGGCGCACGTTAAATCTGTCGTGATCCAAATATGTATGAGTCTGCCCCACATTCCCCAATAATCTAGAAATTCTGAAAGTTGGGAATTTTACCTTCTAAAAACCCAGAGTTGGGAAAATTTATGCCAGAAAAAAATTAATATTATTAACAAATGAAAACTAGGGAAGATTAGAAATTGCCCAACTTGTAAGATTACATTTAAATTAGTCCTCAGAACGGACTCTGCATTGGAATATGGGTGCAACAAATTAATGCTTGTGAGATAACTGTTTAATATTACCTAAAATATATGGTATAAAAAGATGAAAAATGTCGATAAGTTGGAACTGGGAATTTTCAGACTGTTGAGCAGAGCATTTCGAATCGTTAAGTTAGAAAATTTCTTGTTTGAAGCCCCCCAATTGGACCCCGATCAGATTTATTGTGCACCAGTCCCGTATACACGCCAGTATAATTTGTTAGATGCTCTGGACAACTTTGTAGTATTTTTATTGCGAAGCTGGCAACCCACCGATCGCAAGATCACTACTTTTTAATTTTCTTAGTCAAGTTCATCGCACGGGTTCGAATTAGCAATCCTCTGATAACTAGCTAAACGCCTTCATCCACTGAGCAACAGGACCCCTATCCCAGAACCGGATATTACGGCTTTGAGCATCAGAAAATATTGGAACATTTAAAAAACAAATATTATATACGGAAATATAAAAAAAATGTTCGCATGGCAAAATAAGAACATTAACGAGATAAACATGCGCGAACTTTTACAGATGGCTCTGTGATTGGATCATACAAACCATGTGGTTTGTATCCACCAATGGGCATAAGAATAAGATAATCGGTGCGCAAACAAAACCAACTGAACTTTATGGAATCCAAAATGGCAGCAGTTCCACAATATCCCCAGTACACATTTTATCCTTCATTTAAATTCGACACTTTACTGCATTTCTTCCATCCATTTCAAACCCCTGGCGGCCAAATATTTAAATATACCTTTTTAAAAATAAACACACAAAATACAACGAAAGTCGCATAAAGTTTTCCTCAAACACATCGGCCCAAACACAACTCTCCGTATCTTATGTTCTATTTAATGTAAGATGCTACAGACGCTGTAAATTCCACGCTTTTTTTTATACGCCTCCCCGCATAAACGAAATTCACGATCCCCCCAATAACCCCTTTAAAATAAAACAAACAAAAAACATAAAAACGTCCCTTATATATAAAAGGAGCCATTTTATACGGGACCGTTACAGGGATGTGGCTTGCTGCCGAAAACAAAACCACCTTGGGTTTTTAAGGTCCCGTTCTTTTATGTGGTCGTTTTTACGGGTCCCGTCCTGGATTACCACCTTTCAGGTCCCCGTATTTGATCGTAAAGTCGGGGGAATCTTCTTGGAGAAATAACCGATGCCTTCACCTCCGCAGTGTTAAAATCCCTACTGTATTTCGTATTCTGAGCAACACCACTGTACTTTTAGATAGATAGGAATTTTATAGTAACTTATTTTTCTATATGTATATATTTAAGTCTGCTTCCGAGTAAGAATTATATTATTTTTTCGTTGTTTAGTGTTCTTCTGCACGTATTTATTGCGATAAATAGGAATAAATAACTTGTGTAGTAAAAGAATTGAGAAATTTGGCGACACTATTGGCGAAATTAGCAACATTTATTGAGAGTTTGGCGACACAATTAACGAAATTGGCAACATATATTGAGAGTTTGGCGACGCAATTGACGAAATTGGCAACAAATATTGAGAATTTGGCGACACAATTGACGAAATAGGCAACATATATTGAGAATTTGGCGATACAATTGGCGAAATTGGCAACATATATTGAAAGTTTGGCGACACAATTGACGAAATTGGCAACATATATTGAGAATTTGGCGATACAATTGGCGAAATTGGCAACATATATTGGGAGTTTGGCGACACCATTGACGAAATTGGCAACATATATTGAAAGTTTGGCGACACAATTGACGAAATTGGCAACACATATTGAGAATTTGGCGACATAATTGACGAAATAGGCAACATATATTGAGAATTTGGCGACACAATTGGCGAAATTGGTAACATATATTGAGAGTTTGGCGACACAATTGACGAAATTGGCAGCATATATTGAGAATTTGGCGACACAATTAACGATATTTGCAACATACCTCGAGAATTTTGGTGGCATATTTGGCGATAATTGGAAATGAGCTTGAATAATTAAAAGTTTTGGAATTTGATAATTCTGCACTTTTTTTTTTACCCCGTTGTTGCCCTCGTTTTAAACAAATCCTATATCACTCTCAAATGAGTAATCCATAAGTTAGAATTTCATTTACTTCAGCTTGTTTCAAAATCAGAAAAATCCATTTTCATATATTTTAAAAGAAACTTCAAAAACGATTGACATCAAAGTACTTTTGGATCTGTACTCATCCCTTTAAAGGAAATTTTAGACTGGATTCCAAAACTCTTGGTCAATACCTTTTTGCAATGTGATGTACTACATTGAGAACTTGTGAAAAATATTTTTGAAAAAAGGGGTTTGGCGAAAAATGTGGATATACCTGGTTTTGTAGAGCTCATTTATGTTTCAACTATTCTTTATTAATTTTTTTTTTTACTTTTTATGTAACGAATTGCTCTATTGGCGACCTAAATTACCAAAGTGCATGTATTTATAAATTCCTGAAACAATTTTCATGGTTGAGGACTCAACATTTTGTATAATCATACCAGAAAAAAAATATATGACGACATATAACATTTATCTGAATATAAAATACTAACAGGGTTTTAAGGCCCCTAATAGCTTCTTAAATACAACTTTTGCCACGCAAATTCTAATAAAGAAATTTATACCAATTCTACGATCAAGTAACCAAATATTCCTTTTTTTTTCTAACAACTTCGGACCCAAGTTATGCTTGTCCATGGCCCCAGCTGCAAAGAATTCAACGGCGCAAAAAACATTTCGTTTGCCAAATTCCCACGGTTGGTTAGATTTGTGGATGGCGCCAAGACATTTCTAGCCGATGAAACGGACCGTTATGCTAGAAATGGTGATGGGACTTCGGATTTACTTGCCTGCACTGACCAAGATGGCGGAAGAGGGTGATGGTGCATGTTATGGTGGAAAACCCATCACTGACTTCGTTCTCTGCCAAATTCGATTTTATTTGGCAGTATTGCTAACACTTTTCTATCAGTTGATGGGATCTGTCAAAAGAAAAGTGGTTAGAATCAGAGAATTGTAATATTAAATAGAGAGCGCCTTCAATACCTGACTCTCATAAGGCCGCGGTGTCAACATTGAAAAGAAAAACCCACATCACGTGGTTATAGCGCTGCCACATTTGGCGTTCAGACATCTGCAGGAGTTTCAAATTTAGCGCACTTTCTTCTTTTTTGGTGATAAGGAGTTCTGTCCGTATTCAACTTTTTAACATATATGTACGTATTTACTTATTTTCAAACAATATGCGCTAAATATTTCATTAACGAAACGAAAATATATAATTTGTGTTCAATACTCGAAGAAGCGAAACTCTTTATATTTCTCAGGTTTTATTGTTTATATTTTCTTATTGAAGTATTCAAAATAACAATTGAAAGAACTTCACTTATGGTAAATTTTTTACATAAAAACGTAATGCAATTATTTCGAAACTACAAAGTAAGAAAAATCTCCTATCTGTTAAACTCCACTAAATTGTGCCACTCGTTCCAAAAAACGATATTTAAATACAAAATTAAACACAAAACCATATTACAATACTTCGATCTCGTTTAGTTCTTAAAGTCACCAAGGCCTGCCAAGAAATATTAGCGCATGAATGAATTGGCATTTCCACATATCACGTGGTTTCAATGATGGACACACGGAAATCAGCATTTTTATTCCTCTATTTGTATCATTATTTTATGCTTAGACTCAGCAAGGAATAAAATATTCAAATACAATAGACACCTAGGTCGTTGTAATGAGTTACAAATAATATTATGACATACAAACTAAGCGACCGATTTGGACGTTTAGTCACATTCGTTATAACGAAGGGGTCGTTACATCAGTCTATATAATAAGGGATCATTTTATCGTGTGCAGGGGAGGGGGGTGAACTCTAGGAATTTACTTCACACCTGAATACATTACCATTACCATGCATTGTATAATACATTAATTTAATTTTATTAATAATAGTCAGGAATTGTAACCGACGTGGGTGCCATAATTTTCCTTTATATCTCTATAGCTATTACTTGAAATTGTCTGGTTCCTACACTGATCGATAGAAGATTATTCATTTTATAAGAATAAATGAAAAAGTATAAATCAGAAATAGGTGGAGCTGGCTGGTTCTTGCACCCACGTATTCAATTGTCCAACTTTAAAACCGGTTGTCTTTAAAAAAGAATAAGGACTAAAATAGAGAGAATTATTTATCGCTTCTCACAATCAGTGCCGTTACACAAAATATATTGCGGAGGGGGGGGGGGTTTGAAACAAGAAATTTTTCAACTTAACGATTCGAAATTCTCAGCTCAACTATTCGAAATTCCCAAATCAACAGTGCTGAAGTTCCAACTTATCGAAAATTTTTAATCTTTTCTTATACATATATATATTAGGTAATATTAAACAGTTCTCTCACAAGTATTGATTTGTTGTACCCATATTCCAATGCAGTATCCGTTCTGAGGTCTAATTAAAAAATTTAAATGTAATCTTACAAGGGCAATTTCTAATCTTCCCTAGCTTTCATTTGTTATTAATATTAATTTTCTTCAGGCATAAATTTTCCCAACTCGGGGTTTTTAGAAGTTGAAATTCCTAACATAGATTATTGGGGGAAGGGGGGGGGGGTCAGACTACAACTTACCGCCCCCCCCCCCTAGTGCGACGGACCTGCACACAATATCTTTCAACTATTTTAATATTAACAAAGAAAACCTCTAATCGTTAAAAAATAATAAATAAAAATCATCTCCTTAATAAATAAGTAGAAAAAAATAACCTCATTCAATTGTTACAGGAAACGATTAAAAACGTTAAAATCAAAGCGAAATAAATATTATCTGTCCATAGGCCATACAATACCAGAAACATCAGTAAATAAAACGGTACAACTTAAAAAAAATAAAACAAAAAGAAAGAAACGGTTCCAAAGCCGGAAGAACAAAGTATAAACTCCCCATCAATTTAGCCAGTCACAAACCCTTGTAAGAAAGTCTAATACACGACCACTTATACATGCGAACAGTACGAAAAAGCGCGTATATTTCATCTGCAATCCGACCCGTAATTACAGGACCACCTGTGCGGGGTGTTCGTATTTATACCAGCGCCAGCAATAAAAGAACAACAAAAAAGAAACAGAAAGAAAGAAGACACCCCAAAATGGCGACGACTGATGTCGAAATAAATTTCGCGTAAAGCAGCACTTGTCCAACTCGACTCCGCTCCGCGATTAGAGCGACTTTGTGTTGACAGCGTGTGTCTGCGTGAAGACGACACTGGTCTCGTTGCCATGGGGATGACCTTGGAGTTTGACCTCCACACCTCTCTTGTCCAATCAATTCAAACACACTTTTTCCGTACAAGACTCGGGCTAGTGATAGCAGGTTTTGGTTTTTGTTCGGAGAGAGTCGGGTTTTTGTGTGTGTGGTTTTTTTTTCTGTTTGTCGTTAGTATTAATGGAATTGGGAAAGTTGTATTTTTGTTTGTTTGTTTCTGAAATGCTGTCTAATGTTTAATAAAAGGCTGGATGATTATATATATATATATATATATATATATATATATATATATATATATATATATATATATATATATATATATATATATATATATATATATATATATATATATATATATATATATATATATATATATATATATATATATATATATATATATATATATATATATATATATATATATATATATATATATATATATATATATATATATATGTATATATATATGTATGTATGTATGTATGTATGTATGTATGTATGTATGTATGTATATATATAAATATATATATATATATATATATATATATATACATACATACATATATATACATACATACATATATATATATATATATATATATATATATATATATATATATATATATATATATATATATATATATATATATATATATATATATATATATATATATATATATATATATATATATATATATATATATATATATATATATATATATATATATGTTCAGGTCCGTCGATAGAGGAAGACGACAATGTGTCGACTGTTGCTATAATTTTATAAAATGTAGAGATTAACAAAATAGCTTTTAATGAAATTTAAATTTTTCGAAATTGCTGAATCAATGGAAATCAAAGAAAATACTTTGATAATATTAATGAATAAAACAAAATTTAAAAATTAAGTAACGAATAAGTTTAAACTAAGAATGAAAGTGAACAGGTTTTTTTAGATGTTGGAGACATAAGAATGCATGGTTTAGATTATATAATTGGATCATTTACTTGATGCAAAATTTCAAAATCGGTGGAGAATTTTTAGAAAATTATCGTATTTTTAAATCTTTACTGAACTTTGTAATGTTTCTTATCATTGGTAAGTTAGTTAAGGTAATTTATTTTCAAATTATAACTAAATTGTTTGGAAAATAAAAGAGCAAAACAAAATAAACTACGAAAAATGCAAATTCCAAAATTAACTCTTGACTAGGCTTGGGCAATTTATCTATCGATTTCTTTTTATCTATCGATATTTTTTTATACATGTATATTGTTGATAAACCGATGTTTCCGATAAATCGATATTTCCAACTTGTCGATCGTTGCGATAATCGATATTTCCGATATGTCGATCGTTGCGATATATCAATACTTTCGATATGTCGTTATTTTTCATTTATCAATATTTTCGATATATCAATATTTTCAATATATCAATAATTCCAAAATATCGATATTTCCAATAAATCAATATTCCGATATAATCGATATTTTTTCGATTTATCGATATATTTTTGATTAATCGATATTTTTAATATATAGATATTTTAGTTAATCGATATTTCCGATATATCATTATTTCCGGTATACCGGTATTTCTCAACTGAACAGTTTACAAAATCGCGATGATTTTTTACTTCCGAAATTCCAATTACATATCGAAACCTCTCGGAAGCCTACCCTTGGCCATTTCATAAGTTGTCAGATTTAATCCCTTAAATTGGGAATAATTTTCCATTGGAAAGCAATCGAACATCCAGAATAAGTGTTCTGTAAATTTTTTTTTGACCCTTGACAACTTAACGACATCAAACCGCCTATTCCAAACTATATGCCAAATTGAGCGATTTAAAATTAAACAAGTTTCCAAATTACTTGAATAAAGTTCTCAAATAATACATTTAAGCCCTAAATGAAAAAAAAAAAACATTGATGGGTTACTTCGGTGTACCGTTTAACCTTTTGCATTTCGAGCCATTTTTAGTACGACCTTTCTTTTCTTCAGTTTTGTCGTTAACTCTTTCAATGTCGTAGAATTATTTGTGTCCGATGGTTTTAATTAAAACTCCGATCTTCCGCGCCAAGCAAACGCATTTGAGTCATAGAGTAATAATACAAATAGAGGAATAAAAATGCTGATTTCCGTGTGTCCATCATTGAAACAACGTGATATGTGGAAATGCCAATTCATTCATGCGCCAATATTACTTGGCGACTTTAAGAACTAAACGAGATCGAAGTATTGTAATATGCTTTTGTGTTTAATTTTGTATTTAAATATAGTTTTTTTTAACGAATGGCACAATTCAAGCGAGTTTAACAGATATATTAAGGAGATTTTTCTTACTTTGTAGTTTTGAAATAATTGCATTACGTTTTTATGTAAAAAATTTACCATAAGCGAAGTTCTTCCAATTGTTATTTTGTATACTTCAATAAGAAATTATAAACAATAAAAGCTGAGAAATATAAAGAGTTTAGCTTCTTCGAGTATTGAACACAAATAAAATATTTTCGTTTCGTTAATGAAGAGGAAATATTTAGCGCATATTGTTTGAAAATAAGTAAATACGTTCATATATGTTAAGAAGTTGAATACGGACAGAACTCCTTATCACCAAAAAAGAAGAAAGTGCGCCAAATTTAGAACTCCTGCAGATGTCTGAACGCTAAATGTGGCAGCGCTAAAACCACATGATGTTGGTTTTGCTTTTCAATGTTGACACCGTGGCCTTACGAGAGTCTGGCATTGAAGGCGCTCTCTATTTAATATAACAACTCTCTGATCTTATATTACAATGCCACCGCGGCGGCGACATTGGAGTGCAAGGTAGTGATTTCGCAAAGTTCACGGGTATCACAATAACCTAAGCAACCTCAAGAACAGGGCTGGCATGCGATAAAGATTAATAGGCGCGATAAAAAAAGCTAAGTAACATTAAAGCCCCCCCCCCCCCCCCTCCTAAATAGGATTAATCGATATATTGATATAAAGACCCCAGCAGAATTGTGTACGGATTCTCTCTTTATGAAAGCCCCATGCATCACAGGGCTGTCATTGCGCTAGTGTAAATACAGGGAATACATAAAAAGAAGAATCCGTGCTAGAGTTCGGGATAGAGGTTTCCGAAGTAAAATATTGTTACGGATATCGAGTTAATGGTATTATATATCTGATTTATGCCACTAGTATTATTGGAAAAGTTCTTGTGGTGGTTTTATGTTGGGTTATCTTTTTGGAGAGGGTGGAAAATTGGTTCCCTTTTTTCATTTGTGTTGTTTTGGTACGTTTACACTTTTAAAAATAGATTATCAAAAATAAGTAAAATTTACTAATTTTTTATTACATTCGATGCTTATCATAACCCCGAATACATAAGTTTCAATATTCAAAAACACATGTACTAAAAAATGAGTACAATAAGTAAAAATTATTAAAAATAGCAATTGCTTGCCTACATAGACTGCCGTCATAAATCACTTTCAATAAATATCATCAATTGCAGAGTCCCAGTTGCTCAGTGGATAAGGCGTTCAGCTACTAATCAGAGGATTGGTGGTTCGAATCCGTGCCATGGACTTGACAAAGAAAAGTAAAAAAGTAGTAATCTTGCGATCGGAGGGTTGCCAGCTTCGCTACAAAAATACTAGAAAGTCGTCCAGAACATCCAACAAATTATACTGGCGTGTATACGGGACTGGTGCACGATACATCTGATCGGGGTCCAATGTCCTGACGCCTATTGATGTTGCGTCGGGTGCCAGCTCAGGTGTTGTCTTCGTCATCTGACCATGGGTCAAAAATACGAGGCACCGTTCCCGGGTCTTTCCTTCGAGATAGACCCCGAACCGTCGCCAATAGCCCACTGTGCAGCTCTAGTGCGACGTTAATTAACCAAACAAAAATGTAACTTATGTCTTCGAGATATAATAAGCATCGAATGTACTCAAAAATTAATATATTTTACTCATTTTTGAGTACCTATTTTTAACAATGTTTCTTCAAAATTGAGCATGCATTTTCAAAAGTGCAACAATCCACCATGTATCTCCAGAATTGACATTCATTCAACCAACTCAGGTTGGTTTGGTTTTGTTACGTCGCACACATTTATACATGCACCTCGTTATTTTAGAACCATGGTCAGATGACGAGGAAACACTTGAACTGGCACCCAACGCCTTCAATAGACGCCGGGACTTTGGACCCCGATCAGATGTATCGTGCACCAGTCCCGTACACACGCCAGTATAATTTGTTGGATATTCTGGACGACTTTCTAGTATTTTTGTAGCGAAGCTGGCAACCCTCCAATCGCAAGATCACTACTTTTTTACTTTTCTATGTCAAGTCCATTTCACGGATTCGAACCACCAATCCTCTGATTAGTAGCTGAACGCCTTACCAACTGAGCAACTGTGGCTCTCAAACCAACTCAGACCAATGCCAGATTCGTGGTTTTATATTTTGTTGCAAAACGCATTCCAGCAGCCATTCCTCAGCAGCAAAGTTCCGGCAGCAAACGATTCAAAATTGCTAAGCAATAGTTCTCATCTCAACAACTTTAAAAACAAGCAGAAGGAAGGGGACGTGGCGATACAGTTATTAAAAACCGATTCTCCTCCAGCAGACGATTGGTGTGCCTGATCGTGCGGTTAGTTAGGGGTATCTGGCAACTTTCACTCCCCTCCCTTGGCGAACCAAAATTACGGTGTTTAGTGGGTCAGGGATCTCTCTGGTCCCACGATCTCTGGCAGACGTTTTGGAATTGTAGGACAAGTTACCGCGCTTTTTTCTTTAAAAACCGACCTCAGAAGTTGCTACCCACTGTAGTTACTTTCTATTTTCTGGTATCAGTTGGTTGGTTGAATTTACGTCTCATTAGAGCTGCACAATGGGCTTTGGCGACGTATTGGGACCCATTGCGAAGGAAAGATCCTGTTTGGTTTGGTTTGAATAAATAATGTCGCATGGGTATTGGAGACGGTTCGGGGCCTATCTCGAAGGAAAGACCCGGGAACGATGCCTCGTATTTTTGGGTTCGACAATTCGTGATTTTTGACTTTTTACAAAGTTTGAAGTTCCATTTTAGCCGTATAATATTTTAACGTAAAACGTTCTTAAAATCAGATACAATCCATTAGATACATCATATTATGCTCTTAGGGTGATCCATCCCAAAAAATCTAACTTCTTCACAAATAGCTCGGTTGATAAATATTAAATCGCTCTATAAGAAAGTATTCGCCGATGTGTGTAAATTCTGAAAATAAAGCAAACACGTACGAGACATGGACGGAGCTCGTAACGTCAGACTTAACAGATCGTCCATCTTCTGTTTGCGGGATTTTCTATAATCTTCCGAAATGACAGTTCGTGTATAACCTTTCCTGACGTGCTTCAACACTGCCACACCCCATTTTTTCCCCATTCGTTCGAAGGGGCGCAATCGTGATGCAACCTACAAAAAAACAAAAAGTGGGAGTGTTCGTCTCTTATTAAAAATAAATAAATTATATCGTCTGCTTTGAATGGTGGGTAGAAAATAATCGCCTTATTGAAGGGGAGGAGAGAATGTTTCACGGATGTTCTTTTCGGTTTTTTTCGCAAACGATCGGGTGGTAGGGAGGTGTAATGTTACGTTTGAAATACAATAGAATGTGCAACACCTGTCAATACTTATGCAACTGGTGGGAATAATATTTTATTAAAAAATGAATATAATCGTTTGCATGTAGGATGTAAATGATCGTTTGCATTCATGGGGAGTGGGGAAAAAAATGAGGTAAATCAAATGTACACTGAAAATAATTGTTTTTTGAACTCGTTTCTGTTCAAATTATATTTAGAAAGACTCTAAATGAGAAATTGTATTTATTAAAATTGGAGTTTATTATTTATTTAACATCCTCAAAAGGTCACTGTACAACTTAAACGAATTTATTTTTTATTTTTTGAATCGAAGTTTTAATATTTATTATTTAAATTTTAATAAAAAAATAATATTTCACACAAAATATCCATTGCAGTTTATATTTTTTACAAAATTTAAACTTCAAAATTTTTTTAAAGCTTTATTTTAAACGCTAATTTTTTTTTAATAAATATATATTTCACCGATTTTTGCTTCTTAGATGCTTTGAACTATAACACGTAAGAATTGGCAATCATATTTTGTATAAAATAATTTTTCAAAAAGTATGAAAATATATTTAAGTACAATCAACATACCTCTGGTATTAGCCAGGATTTTTTGTAGAGCCAGATTTATTATTTGAAGAACAGGCTGGGTTTAGAAAGGGATATAGTTGTGTGGATCAATCGTTTATTTTAAACTCAATAGTACAAAACAAGCTACGGAAAAAACGTGGTAAACTCTATGCTGCATTTATAGATCTAAAAGGGGCATTTGACAGCGTTAATCATGATCTTCTGTGGTCAGCTTTAAACGGGATATCAGTCAGCCCAAAATGTATTTCTATTATAAAAGACTTGTATAAAAAAGCTACGGCCCGAGTTAGAGTAGGTGACGGATCTACCGAATCCTTTAATATTGCTACTGGTGTTTTACAAGGCGAAATTCTAAGTCCTTTATTATTTATCCTGTTTTTGAATAATTTAATAATTTGGTTAAACGAATCATCAATCCCTGGTATATATATCAATTCCGATATTTTTATACATATTTTGCTTTATGCCGATGACGCTGTGATTATCGCTGATTGCCCAATAAATCTCCAAAGAAAACTTAATATTCTTGAAAAATTCTGTGATAACTTCTCTTTAACTGTTAACATTAATAAAACTAAAATAGTTATATTTCGTAAGGGCGGTAAATTATCTAAGCATGACAAATTTTTCTACAACAATAACGAATTGGAAATAGTTTCTAGTTATGTTTATCTAGGTATTCCATTTTCTTCATCTGGATGTTTTAATCTTGCCAAAAATTATTTTATTTCTAAAACAAATAGTGCAGTAAACACTTCTTGGTCCATACTGACAGGTGCAAAAATTAATTCGGTTAACGCATGGTTTAAATTATTTGATGCTTTGATTTTATCAGTTTTAATATACGGTGCTGCAGTTTGGGCGATAAATAACTACAATGATCTAGAAAAATGTTTTTGTATTTTTGTTAGAAAGCTCCTTACAGTTTCCCGTTATATACCTGGATATATTTTAAGACTCGAATTAGGTCATCCTAGGATCTCTTTAGTTTTTATTCGTTTAATTTTAAAATACTGGATACACCTTCTCAAAATGTCAGATGATAGGTTTGCTAAAATTTGCTACTTAAACATGTATAATTTATCCTTTGACTGCACAAACAATAAATTTAATTGGGCCATCTCGATAAGAAATATTTTACAAAACGCAGGTTTTTATTTTGTTTGGCTTTCGCAAGACTATAAAGTTGCTGAACATTACATTTCAACGATTGTACAAGTATACCATGACCAATACACCCAAAATGATCTTGCTTCAATGAACAATAGTATTAACCACTCACAGTATAAATATATCAAAAACTCACATTTAATCGAAGACTATTTAATTTCAAATATAGATATCACTATAAAAAGAATTATTATACAAATTCGTTGCAGTCAATCGCGTATATTTTTTTAAAGGAGTTGCTTTCGAAATTTTTCCTAACGAGTCCTGTAAGTTTTGTAACACAACAGAAAATGAAACCTGGGATCATGTTTTTTTAGTCTGTCCTATTTACGATGCATTCAGACAAAAATATTTATCAATTGAATCCAGTAACATTTCAACCATCCTAAAATTTTACAATAAAGAATATTTTTGTTTTTATAATTATGTAATATCTGTTTTAAAATTCCGAGAGGACTTGATCAGTGAACTTGTGCAGGAATAACTTATTTAAAACCCAATTCTAATTGTTCATGTAATTTATTTTTGTCTTTTTTTTTTGTATATTTGTCTCAAATTGTGTTTTAGTTTTTTTTTTTTTAAATGTATTATATTGTATTTTGTGTTATCAAACTTTGTAACCGCTTTTGTTAAAATTTGTTGCCAACCTTTGTAAATGGGCTACGGCTTACTACAATAAACATATCTATCTATCTATCTATCTATCTATCTATGTAGAGCCAGATTATACTTATAAGTAATAAAACAATCCGAAAACTTCAGTCACGAGCCAGTTTTAGAACAACAGACCTCGACGCAACTGATTCCTAGAAGGTTAATAATGACTAGAAGGTTACTAGGTATAGAAGGTACTAGAAGGTTAATAATGACCATTGCGTAGTTTGAATGTGACATAAATTCAATCAACTAGAAAATAACAGGTAACAAAGTATTTAAAAAAAAGTATATAAAACACTTTTTTGATCTTAGAAAAGATAAAAAAATACCAGAGAATAAATTGCAATTCTTCAGTAGACGACAGTTACAGACCCGGACAAAATTCCCGGAAGGAAATACCGGAAAAAAAACCGGAAAAACAATATATATATTGTTTCTTTTTCGCATTCCGGTATTTATAATCCGCAGGAGACCCCTACGGGAATGACAAAATCCAGGAGCATAAGGTCTTACAGGAGAAATAAAAAAATCTTAACGCTCTAAAAAAAAGGTTAAAATAACAACAATAATAATAATAACAACAAGCCCCCCCCCCCTTAAAAAACAAACATATATCCTCCAACCCAGGCAAACTGTTTGCGTTAAAAAAGAAACAGTGACAGCCGACCCCAGCGCATTTTTATACACTTTATCCAGGAACAAATAGGCTAGACAAGAGGGGGGAAAAAAAGCCGTAAAATAACTGAGGGATAAAAAATGCGAAAATATCCGGCTTTTTTGTAAAGTGAAGGGATTTTTAAGGTGTTTCTGGCGCTGCTTTTACTTTTTCCCGGTTTTTTTCCCTGGAGCGAACCTCTAGGGAAAAGGGGGGGGGGGGAACAAAGTTTTTTCGTCCCTTGAAAATTAGTGACGCTCCTTTTTTTTTTTTTTAGGACCCATGTTACTAGGGCCTTGTGAAAGATTTTCTCCGCGAATTTTGCGTGGGTTTGTTCGCGCAAATTCGCTTTTGAAAAAGTTGCGAATTTGCATTTTTGGGGGGATTTTGTCGCGCCGGGGATGTAATCTTATTTTCTAAAAGGGATAACAGAAAAGTTAAAAGTTAAGGGATACAATGCATTTTAGCTATTTTGTGCGTTTATTGTATACAGTGTCGGATATCCCCTAAAACGCGAAAATAATTTAATACGCAATTTTAGGTCCAGCACTGAACATTTTAATGAGAAATTTGAGTACGGAATAAAATTTTGTGAAATAAAAAATACATAATAAATATTACTTAAAGTTTGTTTGTGGTAAAGATTTAATAGAATATATTCTCTTAAAACTTTAAAACCATCTAGGGAATACAAAATTGTGTAGTTGTTCGCACCGCTGTTAAAAATGCATTCTCTTATGTGACGAAAATCTTTTTTTTTTGACGAAACTTTGTCTTTGTTGTCAAAATTTTGTCTTTTTTGATGAAACTTTGTCTTACTTGACAAAATTGTCTTTTTTGACAAATTTGTCTTTTTTGACGAAACTTTGTCTTTTTGGCGAAACTTTGTCTTTTTTGACGAAACAGGCTCCTGCTATGTGCTCCGAATAAATATTTCGTTCGTCAAACTGATCATATTCATTTTGTCTTTTTTTTAACGAAATTTATTTCGTCAAAAACGAGGACAATTTTAAATATTATAATAATTCAATATCAACGAGTTGACTAGAACCAACGCTCCATCCACTCGGCCAAAAAGACCCGATTGAATTCAGACAATTTAAGTATAAGAACCAAACATGAACAGATGACCCAGAAAAGGGCCGAAAAGGAATTTGAGTAAATGACTTTCGTTCAAAATGTCAGGATTCTTGTTTCGCCAAAAGTCATGTGATGCAATGACGAAATGATTATCAAATATAACTAAAGTAGCGTTTAAATCATCCTGTACTTAGAGTACAACTTTACCTATTTAAATTTACAGTACGATCAATATTTTAATAATCAGTTTTGATGTATCATTGTAATTTATTTTTTTAATTTTTATTAAAAAATTTTAAATTTTTTATTTTATTAATTGATTAAAATTTTTTATTTGTTAAAGATTACTCTTTATTCCAATAAATTTCAGTAGTATTTTCGAAATCATCGTTTAAGTTATCGAAATTTACTCTTTAATCCAATAAATGTCAGTCACATTTTCAAAATCATCATTTAAGCTATCGGAATTTACTCTTTAATCCAATAAATTTCAGTCACATTTTCGAAATCATCGTTTAAGTTATCGAAATGTACTCATTAATCCAATAAATTTCAGTTTTTCAAATTCATCATTTAAGCTATCAAAATTTACTCTTTAATCCTATACATTTCAGTCACATTTACAAAATCATCATTTAAGCTCTTGAAATTTACTCTTTTTTCCAATAAATTTCAGTCACATTTTCAAAATCATCACTTAAGTTATCCAAATTTACACTTTAATCCAAAAAATTTCAGTCACATTTTCAAAATCATCATTTAAGTTATCTAAATTTATTCTTTAATCCAATAAAAATTTCAAAAACATTTTTATTTTAAATTAAATACAACTGATGTGCTCAGCTTCCAATCTCCAAACAAAGCTTCAAACAAACTTCGTAATCTCACAACAACGTTTCTATCCGGAGTTCAGAGAAGCTCATTCATAAAATAAATTACGAAAATGAATACATTTAGGACGACATTTACAAATGTGTTTTTGAGATTAATATAAATGGGTTTCCATGACAACGAGATCGCAAGTATGGGACCGATTTTAAATTAACTTGATGTTTGTATAGGTTTATTTATGATCTCCAATTTGTCATTACAAATGGTCATTTTATTTGTTGCCATTAATGTTTACTTGGGTCCCTTTTTATTAACGTTGGAAAAAATGCATTTATCCCATTTTCTTTTTTTGAACTATTTTATTGTGATATTGTGGCTTATTTTTAGAAGGGTCTCGGTTTCTGTTCAACAATGTATTTCGTGTCATGTTTATTAGAATTACTATTACAGTGTGTTGTTCCCTTTGTGCTTCCTATATTGGTTTTTGGGGATGTATATAGGAATATTAAAATATTTATTCACGTATCCAAGGAGACGAAACAATAGATTTCATACTTTTTGACTTGACACGTCTTAAAAATCAGCTGCATAAGTATATCGAAAGAAAAATTATGTTACAGTTTTGGGGTGATCTTACACTGTTAAAAATAGGTATTCAAAATTAAGTAAAATGTACTCATTTTCGAGTACATTCGATGATTATCGCATAGCTCCGAATACATAAGTTTCATTTTTAGAAAAGACATGTACTCAGAAATGAGTACAATGAATAAAAAGAGCAGTTGCTTGCCTACATAGACGGCCTTCGCTCTATGACCGCTCATTGACGATGCAATTGTACTCAAAGAAAAACGAGCAATGTACTCATTTTTAAGCACCTCTTTTTTCACAGTGGGTATTGCTGCAAAAACTTGGAAATCAATGGACGACTTAAATCGTTCAGTTCCGTCCGAGGGTGAACAAAATACCCTTCTGAATTTTTAAGCACCTTTTTTTTCACAGTGGGTATTGCTGCAAAAACTTGGAAATCAATGGACGACTTAAGTCGTTCAGTTCCGTCAGAGGGTGAACAAAATACCCTTCTGACCGTTCATCACAGACACAGTCACAATTTTAGTTTGTCATACATCCTAAATCAAACAATAATTGTTCAAGAGTGAATTAGACAAACCGAACGAAAAATCTCAACCGAAGTATTGCGGTGTCGGTCTACACACAGGCGAATCGATGCTTTCCCCCCCTTCTTCTCTGCTGGCCTCTGGTGCCATCCCACCTGCAATTTAACCACAGGTGGACAGCAGTTAAGTGGTCGCCGAAAAAGAAATTACAGAGCCCGTCTAGACCAGCCCCGGACAGGTTGGAGAGCAAGACACAGGCGACGAGATACGTTGTAGCCCATAGCTAAAAAAACTCATAACCTGTAGAAGATAGCAGTGATTGCGTATGACATCCATACTGGATGCCAAATGATCTTTTGATGTGCAGTGTCGTATTTACCTATAGGTGGACACGACGTTTTTAGTGTCCACAATTCTAAAAAGAAGAATTTAATAAAAGTAGCCTTGTTCTTAATGCGCTAATTGTGATTCCGAATGCTTTCTCTGATCTTTGTATTAATTACACACAGTGAAAAAAATTTGCTTAAAAATGAGTACATGGAAGTACTCGTTTTTCTTTGAGTGCAATTGTATCGTAAATGAGAGATGACGTACTCAAATTTCAGTAATCGTACTTTTGCAAAAACGAGCAGTATAGTTTGATATTGCTAATATCAGCTTCTATTCAAGCTGTCTTAACAAAACGACCTGGCAAACTTAAAGTAGTTGTTCAGAAGATGTTTTTCCACATTACTGGATGTCGATTGCTTAAATGGAACCTGAGTATTTACAACTCAATTATCTTACTTAGCATCTTTTACCGCGCCTTTTTAACATTACTTCTGTTTATAACTTCTTCACGTCGCTCTGGTAGTTTAACGGATGAGGCCCTGAACTTCTGTACGGAAGACATCAGGTAGATGGATTGGGTTCGATTCCCAGTAAGTGCTGGTTGTAATTGTTGAAATTTATTGAAAGTGATTTATGAAGGCCGGCTATAGGCAAGCAACTGTTCTTTTTAATAATTTTGCTCATTTTTGAGCACATGTCTTTTTTCAAAAAAGAAACTTATGTATTCGGAGCTGTGATAAGCATAGAATGTAATTAAAAACGTGTACATTTTGCTTATTTTTAAGTAGCTATTTTTTAAGTAATATTAACAGTGTGTATTACAAACTTAAATTGGGTATGACTTTGTGGGTGATGAACTGTCAGAAGGGTATTTTGTGAACCCTCTGATGGAGCTGAACGACTTAAGTCGCCCATTGATTTAAGTCGCCCCCAAGTTTTGTCCAACAATACACATAATCTTTAAATTCATAAAAATGCTCGATGTTGAAATTTTTTTTAACTCTAAAGTACTGGGGTGTTCCGTGGAAGCTATATCTATTAAAATAATAAATTATAAAAAATTATTTAATATACATTTATGGAAAATGTGAAGTAAATAATCTTGAAATGAAAAAATAACTTTACAATTTTGAAATTTTCCTAAACTAACAGAGGGACATCATTTTAGCAAATTATAAAAACGGGAATTGATCGCCAACGGTTGTTTGGTTTTGTTAATTAACGTCGCACTAGAGCTGCACAGTGGGCTATTGGCGACGGTTCGGGGTTTATCTTGAAGGAAAGACCCGGGAACACATTCACACACACATTCATGCATGCACCTCGTTATTTTAGAACCATGGTCAGATGACGAGGAAACACCTGAACTGGCACCCAACGCCTTCAATAGACGTCGGGACATTGGACCCCGATCAGATGTATCGTGCACCAGTCCCGAATACACGCCGTTAATTTTTGCGGACGTTCTGGACGACTTTTCTAGTATTTTTGTAGCGCAGTTGGCAACCCTCCGATCCCAATATCACTACTTTTTACTATTCTTTGTCAAGTCCATCGCCTGGCATCGAACCACGGATCTTCGTATTCCCAGTTGACGCCTTTAACAGCTCGGCCACGGGGATCGCCAACGGAAAAATTGACATCAGTATAAACATAGACTAGCTCTTCTGTCTGAAATCTAGGGCATCCACCCACGCACTGTACGTTCTTTACTTTATTTCAAAACTAGCTGTTTTGCCTGGAGATGCTGAGGATCTCATTAAAGCATAAATATATAAAAATTGCGTGGCCCCCGTCAGGACTCGAACCCGCGACCTATTGTTTCCTAGTACCAACTAAGCTACAAAGACATGATCTAGATCCTGGAAATATGTTTTAAAGATGTTTTTTAATGCATTTTCCCTAAAATAGTTAAAAAAAACATTACAAAAAAAACAATATGGGATCTTATAAATCCGAGCAATGCATTGGTGTAGCGAGCATTTGTAATCGGTTTGATATTTAAATTTTTTTAGTGCATTTATATATAAATTTTTAACAAAAAAAACCCTGTAACAAATTACGTAATGTTATTTAGTCATCATAATTTACTTATTCATTATTCCATTATATCTTTTGGGAAATAGTATGTATTAATGTTAATCGTTGCATTAATTTAATCGTTAGTATTAATATTATTAAATTAGTAATTAACGTTAAATAATTAATAGCTCACATAATATTAATCTAAATGTATTTTTATGATATTAATTCAACCATAGTTATTTAACAATTAATCAAATGCAACTCCTTAACACATCCAAATATTGTTTAATAAAACTCCATTTTTAATATTAATTTATTTGTAAGTATTTTAATTAATGAAATCAAGTGAAAGTAAGTAAAATTTTCAAATTGCAATAAAAAACCCCAATTTCCTAAATCGAAAACAAGAGGATTTCACTTATTCAAATTCCCCCCCGATCTCCTATATTTATCCACCCAAACCCAATTATCCAGTTCGAATGATTATCCAATTAACATTCCCAAACACCGATTCCACTTTTAATTCCCCGATTAAAAAAAACAACATTCATTACGTAACCCTTTCCCAACCAATCCCGATCAAGACCCCAACTCCACCGACCAATCCCAACCACTTCATCAAACTGCAACAATCAATAGGTAATCCGGACACGTACACTGAACAGTAGCTTTTGAATTTTAATTTCATCGGGCGCGTACCCACAGAGGGGGGGGGCGCCACCATCGTCTCCCTTCAACCGCCGCAGTATCCCCCCCTTCAGGAGCGCAGTCTGGTAGCAGCCGACATACATAAATAAATAACAACGACATGCTCTGTCATTATCGTTTGCCCTGAGGACTAGGCAGGGAGGGGGGGGGGGGGGGGGTTGCGTCTGACCGCGGATATTATATAAAATAATTATATCGTCCTGTGTTTTCCTACCCCCATTTGTAGAAGGTAATAAGCATTCGGGGATGGTGGCTGTATCATTTTGAGCGTCGCGAGGTCGGATCAGCGTCGCCACAGATGATTCTGGCGCATTGTTTTGGTTCTGGTTAACTCTGGGTTGCAACCTGGGATGACATAACCATGGTGGTCACACTGAACTCTAACAGTAACTGCTGGAAGGCTCAAACCTTGTTTCCTCTATGGGCGCGTTGAAACCAATTGAAAGCTGCCATGCTATGCCCCAACATTTTTTTAAAGTGATTTAGTGGTGCTTTTTTTATTACCATAGCATTGTAGAAATATTAAATGTATATCAATATTATATTTTCTTCTTATAGAATTAATTTTTATATTGCCAAACTGATAGTTTTTGCTCTTACTTTTTAATTACTTCTACTTTGACTTGCAAATGACTTCCTATTTTAATTGCAGATTGCATTTAAAATGGGTTTAAAAATAAAATAAAAAAAACTTAGTCAAAAGCAATATATGTCGGCGTATTTCAACATGAAAAATATACGAAATATGGCGGTATCAAGAAAAGTGGGGCACATCATGGCGGCCTCCATATCGACTTCAAGTCAACAAAATGTCTTGCCCGATCCAGAAGTTACAGTTAGAGTTCAGTGGGTGGTCAGTAAGAGCCCCGTTTGGAAACGGAAATAGTATTGGCGATAAATACTCCAGTATGTATTTTTTAGACTTTTCTGTGTTAACTTTGTTTACGTGGAAAATATAATGTTTCTTTGGTATCACTATATTTTATATACACTCAAACCTGTTTTTGTGCGGTGGATAAGGACCGCATAAAAAATCGCACAAAAATAATTCTCACAAAATTTTATGAATAGCTATAAAAAATAGTTTTCGCAACACAATAATTTTTTTTATGCGGTGGATAGGGACCGCATAAAAAAAAGTCTCACATAAAAAATAACTCAAAACCTTACGAAATAACTAGGAATTGTTTTTTTAAACGAAATCAAGACACGAGGCTTGACAGCTACTTGGAATCTCGCCAAACGTTTTGGAATCTGATTTAGAAAATACACATGCTAACATTTTTGAATATTTTATTTACATATCTACTTATTTTACACATACAAAACTTTTCAAAACGTATAACCATTATCCTTTGTAGTCTGAAAATGCGCGAACTTGGTTCAAAATCGCTTTCGTCACTTGAAGATACTACCTCGCACTCGTTTAGAGTTGACTTTTTTTCAGTTACCATGTAATCAGTGATCAGTTTTGGCGACGACTATTGTTTCACTAGACGCTTGTATATGTCTCGGTGGCCAGATAATCAATTATGTTCCAATTTGTTTGAAATTTTCATTAACCGCATTAAAAAAAATCGCACAAAAAAAGACCGCACAAAAACAGGTTTGAGTGTATGTGTTAAATGCATTTTTCTTAAATTGAGGTTAAAACTCATTGAAGCTCAAACGATTTTTGAAATTAAAAAGTTGTTTTGACAGCTTACATTTTTATATAATTTTTCCCGTTCATGCTATTTTTTTTAATAAATTATAAAAATCACTCTGAAAAAAAGGTACTTAAAATTGAGTACCTGAACCTAATCGTTTTTCTTTGAGAACAATTGCATCGTCAATGATGCGATGATGTACTGAAATTTAAGTAACTGTAATTTCTCAAAAATGAGCAGTGTGTTTAATATTGTCAATCTCAGCTTCTGTTCGAGCCATCTTAACAAAGCGACCTGACACACTTAAAATAGGTGTTCAGAAGATGGTTTCTACATTATTTGATGTCGATTGCTTAAATGGAAACTGAGTTATTACAACTCAATTATCTTAATTCGCATTCTTTTTCCACACCTTTTTAACATTTCTTCTGTTTATAACTTATTTAAGTCGCCCTGGTAGATTAACGGATAAGACACTGGACTGCAGTGCCTGAGGATCTGGGTTTGAAACCCGGTAACTCTTTGTTGTAATTAAAGATATTTATTGAAATTGATTTAAAAATGCAGCCTACGTAGCCTAGAATCTGCTCTTTTTATTCGTTATACTCATTTTTAAGTACATGTCTTTTTCAAAATTGAAACTAATGAATTCAGAACCATGATAAGCATCGAATGTAGTCAAAAATAAGTATATTTTACTTATTTTCGAGTACCTATTTTTAACATTGTTATAGCTTGTATGTTGCACCTCAAACCTTTGAAATTAAAAAAAATCTTGTAAAGTCAAGTATTTTAATGAATTTAATATTGGTGTACCTGGCTAGAAATGCTGGAGATCCCTAGACGTATATATACGGCCTTGAGCGTCAGAGGATTTAGCTCATTATATCTTCCCATTCTAATCTGAATATATAAAGAAAATCTACTATTTTAATTGGCAGAAAACATTGATAATTGATACTTTTATTTTTTTTAATCTATACATTGTTAAAAATAGGTACTCAAAAATAAGTAAAATGTAAAAATGAATAAAAAGAGCATATGGGTGGCCTACATAGGTTGCCTTCATGAATCCCTTTCAATACATATCAACTATTACAACCAAAAATAATGCATTAATAATAATATTTGGATTTGGGGCTCGGGTTTAGTTAAATTTACTTTGTTACTTAATTTAAATTTAATGTCTATTGCGGAAGCATAACTGCATAAGGATCAAGTCGTTTATTTTCGTACAAATTATATTAAATTAAAATCTAATATATTTATCAATTTGAATGATTTAATTTAGCTTATTTCAATTGTTTTAAATCATATTTACTCGCAATTATAATCTAGAATATTCTTAAAGATGACTTAACTAGGCTTAAGAAATTACAAAATGTGGTTAAAAATATCGTCTGCGCGGAATATTAAATTTCAATACACAATTAATTTATTTCGTTTTTTTTTTTAATTCTATTTCAGATCCCGAAGTATCAATTTCGGAAATTTAATCTTTTCTCATGAAAAATCACAAACTCAAATAAATTATTCATATCCACTAAATTAATTTCTATAAAAATCCCTCTAAACATTCGTTCGAAATCGACACACATGCGAATTGAAATGCTTTTATCCCGAAATATGTATTTAAACTTCAATTGACTTCTTTCAAATATTCGTCTTATAAATCCCCTTTGTGAAGATGTTTAATTAAATTCTAGAATTTATGAAGATCGGATTAGGAACAATATTTACTCTCAAAAGTCGATTATCTTTTTTTATTGAGTGTATGGTAATAATTTATGACGGTAAACCTGAAATAATAGACGTATTATTCGAGTTTAGCTAAGCCTAATGTTTGTTTTGAGTCGAATATATCATATTCCAATGCAAAGGTGTTTTAAGAATGATATATATAATTAAAATTGAAAGCCAATCTTATTTAAATTTATCCTATTCCCAGAAGTACCCTAAATTTAATTAATTTTACTTAAAGCATGGGTATTCAATGCGGAAATCTTGAATTGAAGTAAGTTAATTATGTTTGTTATCAGGATTTTTACATATAACATCAATACGTGGTAACAAAAATTCTCATTTATGATTATTCAAGTATTTCTAAAGACAACATAAAGGAATTTTCTGAATGAACTGAAACCTTAAAATAATATTTTGAAGGGTATATAGGTTTATTGTGTAATTTGAATAAGAATTGGAGTTATATTTGGTGGTGTATTGATTCTTCCTATCTTAATATTTATTTGCAGCTTCGTAAATAAATAAGAAATTTATAATTGAATTATTATAGATTGAATATTAAATGAATTAAATATTTTTAAAAATATTGACTAAGTTGATCTTTATTTTTTGTGTGTAAAGTTTATAACAAAACGCTTTTTGTTTTTTTATTTTAGTGAATATTAAAATCGTTGAAGAAATATACATTTAAATAGGTTATACATTTTTTTTAATTCGTGGATACTAATTTTATTTCGTCGAAGAAAGTTTAAGAAAGTTTTTTGGCTATATGTATAATTAAATTTTTACTGTGTAAATTCATCTGACAATACAAAAATGAGACTCTTGATTCATCTTAACGATTCGAATAAAATGTATCTACCCACATAGTTAAATTTTTTTTTTAAATTGACATTAAAACAAATTAACTGTGAAGCTTAAAATACTATATTACTTGATATAGTGATATATAGTGATTGATATATATATATATATATATATATATATATATATATATATATATATATATATATATTACGATTTAATTTACTATTTCACAATAATTTAGTTAACTCTTTTATTTTAAATGTATACGTTCTGAATAACCATTTAGTTGTTTAACAATAATCACAAAACTATCTGAAAAATGCAAACATGAGTAATTTAAATAATACACTTTTAAATTATAAAAATAATTAATTATGTAAAAATAATCTAGAACGTTCCTTTGTAGCTGAGTCGGTAGCGAGCTGGACTTAGGTAGAATAGATCGCTATTTTGAATTCCGACGGGGGACTACCCGAATTTTTATTTTTAAATGTCTTCAAGTTTCACAACAACACGAGACCCATCTGCAAGAAAAAAAATAAAACAATAAAAATATAAACAAATAAACTGCTATAATAGTTTTCCATACCCAGAAAAAAAAAACCAAAAAACACTCAATACCTCACACACACCCTGTCCAACGTCATACCTCATCAAAACACACACAAACATATCCACAAACAAAAAAAAAACACAAACATATCCATCCATAAACTCATCCGACCACATTTCTTTATATTCATCATTACCACCACGAAAAAAAACCCTTCTAAACAACCCCGTCTCTTTCCTCCGCAGGTGATTGGCTGAGAGATGGCGGGTCGCAGTGCGCGTGCGCAGTCCCGCGGATCGCTCTCGACTGCAGCATGCAGCCGCGGCTCTCAGAAAGCTCCTGTCGCTGTCAGGAGCAACATCGCCGCAGCCATGGAATATTACTACGCCATAGTGGCCACTGTCTCTGGGCTGTCGATGGTGCTGTACTGGAACACACTGGTAGCGGATTTCGCATACGATGACAGGTGAGATATTTTTTGAATAAAAAAGATAAGGGGGATTTTTGTGGGACCTATGCCAAAAGTCATCGGGGGACGGCTTAGCTGGGAACCGATCAATGCGGGGCTCTGGCCGAAGTAGGCTTAGGGGGCAGTCGATTTTTTAAAGTTTTTAAGGGGGAGGGGGGTATTTAAATGAAAGGTCAACTTGGTCGGAGCGGTTGGTATTGGTCTTTAAATTGTGTGGATAGTTCTGTGATTTGTGTGTAGTCACTTTCTCCAAATTCTGATTAAAGATTGCATTTTAAATAAATATTTGTATATTTTGGAAGAAATTCCAACTAAAGGTACACCTGCCCTATAAGCCCCTTGCATTTGTTTCTATAATTATATACTGAAAATTTTCTTCATTATTTTTGAAGGTATATTTACTTTGAATCCATACTACGACACTAAAAGAGAAGGTATGATTTTCATTTAGATAATGTAATATCTTTGGATCAATAATTTTTTTATAGAATCGTCAAGTATTTATAATGCCAGCTGCACCAAAAAATCGCTAAATTCTTATAGTTCAGCTGTTTAGAGATATTTAGATTTTCTGGCACTTGAGATAATCAAACTGTTTATGAAATGACGATCTCAAATTTCCCACGATGAAATGTGAAACTTTCCTCTATGTCATTTTATGAAACTGCTTGTTATTTATGAAGTGACTTTGAAATGACTTGTTATTTCACGAAGTGTGAAAACTGCAGATGTTGTGATGACAGATATGATGTTTTATACATGATTTATGTTGTAATTGTATTTGATGTATTGATTAGATTATAACCACTGAATATCGAAAGTTTACTTTGTATCTTAGAATTGGTATATTTAAGATTACTTTTAAAGAAGGTTTACTTGGATATATAACTAAAGATAAAGTTAAATGATTCTAAGGACATCGTTTGTTATAATGGTTGTACGATTAGCACGTTTAGTAAGTGCAGTTTTAACATCCAACCCCTATTTTGTAGCATATATATTTAAATTTTTTTGAAAATCAAAATGCATGAAGCAGTATTGTTTGAATCTTAGAGTTAGATTGTCTGATTGTTACAGAAACTCGTTTTTGCTTGTGAGATACATTAATTTTGTACTTAGCCATTATTTGAAAATACAAGGGTTGTAGGAACCTTCTAAAAAGATGACATTTCTGTTTCAAAAATTAAACTGCTTGAGAAACAGTTTAAAATGTGTCATTCGCAACAGAAAAATATATAAAAATTTCTATGGTTTGATAATGTTGAAAATATGAGAGTATTTCTTGTTTGTTTGGTTAATTTTAAATATATATATTAGTATAATTTCACCGTCGATGTTGGTTATTTGTTATTAGGAAATTTGACATTAGATTGATATAATTGTTTAGTATGTGATGAATTTTAACAATATATTTTTCGGCATTTACATATGTTTTGGGAGATACAGATCGTGTTGAGATGTAAAGATAATAATTTGATTTTCTTAACTTCTTAGTAATTATTAGCGTTAATATATAGAGTTGGTATTGATGAGGCACTATGTAATATTATAACCAGAGTGATTAGAATAGTTAGTTAACGGGCGTGCAATGTGCGATGTGGGGTACATGGATGGTTTTTAACAGTAAAAATTAATTTTATATGGTATTAAGAATTAGATTATGTGATATAAAGTATTAAATACTGTGATATTAAAAAATAGATACTTTGATATTAAGAATTAGATTTTGTGATATTAAGCATTCGATAAGAATTAGTTTATGTGATATTAAGAATAAGTTTCGTGATATCAAGAAATAGATTCTGTAGTATGAAGAACTAGATACTGTGGTATAAAGAATTAGATATTGTGATATTAACATTTATAGTCAGTGATATTAAGAATTAGATCATGTAAAAATAATAATTAAGTTATGTGATATTAAGAGTAATAGATTAGGGGATACTAAGAATTTGATTCCGTGTTATTAAGAATTATATTTTGTGATATTAAGAAATAGGTTATTAATTATTAAGATTTTAAATACGTAATATTAAGAATAATAGATCATGTGATTTAAGTTCTTGATATTAAGAATTTGATTCTATGATAGTCAGAATTACATTCTGTGATATTAAGAATTATATTCTGTAATATAAAAAAATTTACATTGATATTAAAAATTATATTATTGAATTAAGAACTAGAAAATAATTAGTTTATGGGATATTAAGAAATGTATTTTGTGATATAAAGTATTAGATACAGTGAAATTAAGATTTAGATACTTTGAAATTAAAAATTAGATTTTCTCATATCAAGAATTAGATTTTGTGATATTAAGAATTAGATTTCGTGATATTAAGAATTAGATTTTGTGATATTAAGAATTAGATTTTCTTATATTAAGAATTAGATTTTGTGATATTAAGAATTAGATTTTGTGATATTAAGAATTAGATTTTGTGATATTAAGAATTAGATTTTGTGATATTAAGAATTAGATTATGTGATATGAAGAATCATAATAACATTCTGAAAATACTTGCATTTGATGCGTTGATTTTAGTTCTACGTCGAGTTTCGAGGTGTTGATTTTATGATGGTCACATAATTAAATTTGGACCTCATACGGTTCACATAGGGATACCCTCATGTTGGTTCACGCAAGTTGGTTTCATGTTGGTTCTCTTATATGAACAAACATGCGAACATGTTGATACAGGGGGACCAAATTCACCTATGCGAAACCAATTTAACAAAAATCCGTTTGGGTGAAAGAAAGGAGTAGATTATGCATCTTCTTAAAAGTTTTTTAATTAAATTATTCGGTTAAAATTTGAAAATTACCAATTTATATGATTGCGTTTATAAATAACAAAAAATAAACGTATCTGTTAAAGATATTTTAACTTCAACCAATAACTTACGGTGCTAACACTTCTTTTAAAGGGCATTGAGTGCCGAAGTTTAATGTTTATTTTGATTTTGTAATTAAATACTTTTGATATCGGAAAAAGTAATCTGTTACTTTTGTGTAATAAAGAGTAGTATGAGGTAACTTTTCTATAGAGTAACTTTTAATAGAAGGCGTTGGTTTTGGGTGTTTATACATTTTTGATCTAAACGATTAAGGTAATCAAATATTTTTCTTTGATTTTCTACTTTATGTGAAATTTGAATACCTTTTGAGTTTTATCACAAAAATGTTCTTCTACATCTATGTGTGCTTCTCTTCTATCGTTCGAACACCTAGAAATTTGCCAAATGTTGAAAAGACGATAATTACGATACAAAGCGAATGATGTATACAAATTTCTAAATACTTAAACAATAGATGTAAACCTTTTGTTTCCGTGGATCCAATTATTTCTTTTTCCAAGATGGTTAAACTTTAAAATGAATGAAATCTTTACAAAAAGGAACGCTAAACAATAGCGTGTGTTTTCAAGTTATAAATAATTGACTGCTTTGAGGAATAGTCAAATCTATAAATGAACGCAAGAAACCGTATGTATATAATTTAAGACAATGGGAAGTTTAAAGAAGAGTACGTTAAACATTCTTTATTTAAGCATTGCTGTAATATTCTACCAATAACAATGAAACATATCGTTAAAGGATTTTGTTTAACAAAGTAATATTTATATCAATCTGTTTCATTGAGTATAATAATTGAAATTCAATTACCTTTGAAAATTATTTAGGATGATTAATATAATTTTTTTTCACTATGTTGTTTTGAAAATGAATAATGCGAAATATTGGACATTGTTATAAAAATAATTATCAAATATGTCGATGGTAATATATGAAATAACAGTATTTGTTGTTATGAGTACTTCACTTAAGATCTACTATATGGCTTTTAATAGAAAATTGCGATTGTGGTAGATAGCTACTTTTGCGCCGTACATGCAAAAATGTAACGTTGTTTCATCAGTCTCAATTTGACTTGTAATAGTAACTATGAGTGTGAATGGTAAATAAATGTTTTAAAACATCGTATAAACGGAATAATTATCCAATGCATAGATTTATACCTAAATGAGCACACAGTAACGTTAACGGATAGTTATAAAACGACTAATATAAATAAGAAATACTTTTTTAATAAGACCTTTGCTGTTCCACCTTTTCCCGCTTGCTGGCACATAATCCACTGATTAACTCCAACCAATGAAAATAGTTTTTGTTCTTTTAGTAAGAATTTCATATGTGGATTTATTTTCATTGTAGACTTAGACTGTTTTTCATTTCTGCCGATAAAAGATGTATCTCCCGAAACATGTCCAGATATTATAAGTTTCAATTGCGTATTCTTACGTTGTATTTATATTTCATATTCTTAATGTAATGTTCCATATGACGACAATAACAAGAACATACTTAAAAATGAGTACTTGCACCTAATCGGTTTTCTTTGAGTAAAATTGCATCGAAAATGAGCGATGACGTACTCAAATTTATGTAGCCGTACTTTCTCATTAATGAGCTGTGTGATTTAATGTTGCTAATCTCAGCTTTTGTTCAGGCCATCTTAACAAAGCGACCTGACAAACTTAAAATAGTTGTTCAGAAAATGGTTTTCCACATTATTTAATATCCAGTGATTAAATAAAAACTGAGTTATTATAACTCACTTATTATCTTATTTCTTATTTTTTTCCACACCTTTTTAACATTTCTTTTGTTTATAACTTCTTCAAGTCGCCCTGGTAGTTTTACGGAAATGGCACCGGACTGCGATGCAGGAGGATCTGGGTTCGATTCCCATTAAGTTATGGTTGTAATTGTAATTGTAATTGTTGATATTTATTGAAAGTGATTTATGAAGGCAGCCTACATAGGCAAGCTTCTATTCTTTTTATTCATTTTTACTCATTGTAGTACTCAATTTTGAGTACATGTCTTTTTCAAAATTGAAACATGTATTCGGAGCCATAATAAGCATCAAATGTACTCAAACATGAATACATTTTATTTACTTTTGAGTACCTATTTTTAACAGTGGATTTTTCATCTTAGAAATACACTAGTCGAATTTATTTTATGGATAAAATATAAACTGAAATAATTATTTTGTATGCGTAAAATATTATTTTGTTTTAAGTATGGGTCGTCAAAAAGTATTCATGTTGTCCAATATATGCGATCAAAGTTCCATTGTCTTATGTTAAATCAATTAAATGTGAATTATTTATTATATCATCTCGTATTCTTTATTATTTAAAATGTGAGTAATATTTATTTAATTTTTATGCTAATACAGTTTTGCTAACTATACATACTCGGATATTTAAAATACAATCTACAATTGTTGCAATATGTCATTTTACATCAAATACGTCATTAAAAACAATTCAGCTCAATTTATACTTTCAATAATTGAAATCAAATATGAAAAAGTTGGGGACTAAATCACTAATGGAACTGACTTTGTGACGGATTTGGAAGCTAATGCGTTTTTAATGACAATGCTCTGTGATTACGTATTTTGTTCAAAAAGTATACACAAAAAATAAATGGTATCAAATAGAATAATAAGTATAGCGAAACTTAAATGTGAATAAAAGCACTGTCTGGAACTCAAAAAGTAGTTACTCTTAAATTTCAATCTGATATTTTTACTTTTTCAAGCCAATTATAACTACCTACATAAGAATTTAATTTCTAGATTCATTTTTAATTGGGATAATTCTCCATTTTTCATGTTTCCAAAGCTGAAAGATTGTTAAAAAAAAACTCTTTGTAGTTTTTTTTTTCAGTCGTCTTTTTTTCCATAGAAATAATTGTCGCATTAAAAAGAAAATAACGAATATTTTTCTTCTTCTGTGATTGAAAATACATTAAAAGTTAGACGTCATTCGAAAACATTTGAAATGAATGACTTGTTGGAACAAATGACTTTTTAATGGCCGTGTTCTTTTTTTGTTTGAAAAACACCGTCGCTCATTTATGTGTAATTTTCGAATTTACCTGAAATGACGGGACCTATTTTTGCTTGTTGGTATTTCTCCTCTCGGTGATTATAATACATTATCGCTTGTTACATGGCCAGTCTGCTTTTGCTATTATTCCTAATACTGTTTTCTTTCCGTCTCGTCTTGAATGTGATAGATATCAATTGTATCATTCTAAAACACTTCAGTGGCTTTTGGTTTGCTACTAGATAGGTTTTCTTAACAATAGGAACTGGAGAAACAATACATTATTATTAAAGTTGCTTTGCAGGTAACTGGACAAAAATGGGGAGGGTAATTTTTGTTTAAAAAAACACATTAAATTTAAACAGAATTGAGAACATATTGGGGTCGTTTTCATTTTACAAGTTAATTGCTTTTTTTAACGATATCAGGTACTGAAGTAATAAAACAATATTGTTAAGTGCGCTGGGAAAATTTAACTTAGTAATTGAAATATAATAGAATATATACTTATCAATGCTTGAGTGAGTTTTTCGTGATTGTTAAGGGTTCTTCACAGAGTTGCTGGCTTTTGACCTTTACATGTGAGATAGGACAACACATAGCCAATAGATTTTACAGGTCTAGTGAGGGACTTGGGACATTTTCGAACCAGGAAGGGGAGATTTTAATAAGTAAAATGTACTTGTTTTTGAGTACATTCGACGCTTATCATAGCTCCGAATACATCAGTTTCATTTTTGAAAAAGACATGAACTCAAAAATGAGTAAAAATAAATAAAAATAGCAGTTTGCTTCCCTACATAGGCTGTCTTCATAAATCACTCTTAATAAATAACAACAATTACAACCAAGACTTACTTGGAATCGCACCCAGATCCTCAGGCACCGCAGTCCTGCGCTTTATCCGGTGTACTGCAGATGGACGTAAAGAAGTTATGAACAGAAGAGACGTTAAAAAGGTGTTCCAAAAGAATGGGAAGTAAGATAATTTAGTTGTAAGATGACTTGAACAGAGGCTAAGATTAGCGATATTAAATCACACTGCTCCTTGTTTAGAAAGTACGGTACTTAATTTTAGTATGTTTATTTACGCTTCTATTGTACTCAAAGAAAATCGAGTTGGTTCAGGTACTCATTTTTAAGAACCTTTTTTTTACAGTGCATGTAAAGAAAATAATATTGGTTATTGTTTGACTGTATCACAATTAACTGTATTGGTATAAAAAAAACTTTCTTTTACTCAACTACTTCGCTTATATTTTAAACAAGTCAACAGAATCTTTGCGCTTATAAGAATGTATTTTACATGTAAGTTCTGTAACGAAACAGATACTCCTGTTCCTGTTGTTTCTCAATTTGTTTTGGTGCACTTGGATAAAAAAACAATATAACTTTTTTGGAGTTAGTGTTAAATCAAGTATGCCATAAAGAACGGTGCTTTTTTAAATTCAAGAATATACTGTTTCCGTTAATTTCGAAAAACATGGAAATATAAACGGGTCGTTATTTATCACTTGCAAGTGGCCATTGCTAAAAGGTTTTTTTCTTGTATACATTATAATTTTTTTTTATTTGTAAATTCTAACTATTGCTTAAATGGAAACTGAGTTATAACAATTCAATTATCTTACTTCCCTTTCTTCTGGCACACTTTTTTAACATTACTTCTGTGTATAACTTCTTCACGTCGCCTTGGTAACTTAACGGATAAGATAGATCTGGGTTCGATGGGTGCGATTGTCGATATTTATTGAAAGTTAATTATGAAGACAGACTATGTCGGCTGGCATCTGCTCTTTTTATTCAATTTTACCCATTGTACTCATTTTTAAGTAATGTCTTTCAAAATTGAAACTTATGTATTCGGAGCCATGATAAGCATCGAATGTATTCAAAAATGAGTACATTTTACTTATTTTTGAATATATAATTTTAACAGTGTACGTATGATATAGTATGCAGTTGAAGGGAAAAGTTATGAATTGATAAGTTTTCATAAATTGCTTTCGTGTAAATGTAGTAGCAAATTATGATAGATATTCTGAATATTTTTATAGTTGAATGGTAACATAATTTGCTTTCATGTAAATATAGTAGATGATTATTGATATAGTAAATATTTTGATAGTTGTATGTTTATATAAGTAGCTTTTATGTAAATGCAGTAGCAAACTATGATAGATATATTGAAAATTTATATAGTTGTATGTTTAAATAAATTGCTTTCATGTAAATGTAGCAGCAATCTATGATAGATATTTTGAATATTTTTACAGTTGTATGTTAACATACTTTGCTTTCATTTAAATGTAGCAGGTGATGATTGATGTATTGAATATTTCTTTAGTTGTATGTTTATATAAGCAACTTTTAATTAAATGCAGTGAGCAAACTATGATATACATGTTGAATATTTTTATAGTTGAATGTTAACATAATTTGCTTTCATGTAAATATAGTAGATGATGATTGATATAGTAAATATTTTGATAGTTGTATGTTTATATAAATAGCTTTCATGTGAATGTAGTAGTAAAGTATGATAGATATATTGAATATTTAGTTCTATCTTTTCATAGTTTGCTTTCATTTAAACGTAGTAATAAACTATGATAGATATATTGAATATTTTTATAGTTGTATGTTAACATAATTTGCTTTCATTTAAATGTAGTAGATGAAGATTGATATAGTGAATATTTTGATAGTTGTATGTTTATATAAGTAGTTGTTATGTAAATGGTATAGCAAACTATGATAGATATAATGAAAATTATAGTTGTATGTTTACATCAGTTGCTTTCATGTAAATGTAATAGCAAACTATGATATATATTAAATATTTTTTATAGTTGTATGTTTACATAAGTTGCTTTCATGAAAATGTAGTAACAAACTATGATAGATACGTTGAATATTTTTATAGTTGTATGTTTACATATTTATATTTATATAGAATATTTTTATAGTTCTATCTTTTCATACTTTGCTTTCATGTAAACGTAGTAGTAAACTATGATAGATATATTGACTTTTTTTATAGTTGTATGTTAACATAATTTACTTAGATATAAATGTAGCAGGTGATAATTGAAGTATTGAATATTTTTAAAGTTGTATGTTTATATAAGTAGCTTTTAATTAAATGCAGTAGCAAACTATGATAGACATGCTGAATATTTTTATAGTTGTATGTTTACGTAATATGCTTTCATGTAATTGTAGTAACAAACTATTATAGACATTTTGAATATATTTACAGTTGTATGTACATAATTAGCTCTTTCATGTGAATGTAGCAGTAAACAATGATAGATATATTGAATATTTTTACAGTTGTATATTTTCATAGTTTGCTTTCATGTAAATAGTAGCAAAGTATGATAGATATATTTAACATTTTTATAGTTGTATGTTAACATAATTTGCTTTCACACAAATGTAGTAGCAAACTATGATAGATATATCGAATTTTTTATAGTTGTATGTTTACATATTTTGCTATGTAGTGGTATATTGAATATTTTTATAGCATTGGCCATTCGTAGGCCCCATAAAAAATTAAAACTTAAGCACAGACATCAATGACCTGCTCGGTAATCGAACCTTGCAAAACCCCCATCTCAGATACCATTCCCTGAACGAACGCATCCACAGTCATAAAAAACACTTTTTTCAAAATCCCGATCCTTCACACTCGACTTGCCTCCCGTATTTAGTTAGCCGACAAATTGTCCCTACAAATCGCATGGCTCCGGCAAACTGCACAAAGCTCTTTCGCAGGCGGACCACTCGGCCTCCTCGCACCGGTAGAGGGGGGCACACAGTAAACCACTTCTGCAACCAAGGCACAATGTTAGCCGAGGCTCTTTTATAAAAGACGGACCACTGGGTATAGGGGCACGGCTCGAGTGTTTGACTTCCATTTCCCCTTGTTTTTCTGCTGACTTTTTTCTTTTATTATTATTTTCGATGTCTTTTGTTTACACACTTTTGGCGTGTTTGGCTTATAAGGGGAAATCGCGCCAAGCAGTCCGGTTGGATTCATCTGTAATGAGCCGTCGCCAGTCTATTTCGACGTCGAGATCTCTTGTTCTTTCCCCCCCTCCCCCCTCCTTTTGGTTTGTTATTACCCGTGGTAATTGAAAGTATTGGTTTTTGGGGTCAGCATTGGGACGTCGAGTTTTTAGTGGAAATTCGCGTTTCTGGACGTATGTGATGTTGGTTTGTGTTGTGCGATGTAGGTTAAGGGAATGATTGTTTCCGATTTAGGCCCATTCTATACTGACGAGAAAAACGCGCGCGAGCATTTTAAGATGGATCTGTGATTCGAGAATACAAACCACGTGGTTTGGCTTCTCGAATCACCCAGAGCCATCTGCACGAGTTTTTCTCGTCCATGTAGAACGGACCTTCGGATTTGTGATGTTCAGTTTTGATTTGAAAGTATGTTGAGACATATGTCAGGGATTTGAAACGTTAGTTTATGGATCTTGTGTCTGAAAACGTTAGTTTTTTTGGACCATAGGATGTTATGGTCCTCCTTAAAAATATGCTCAGAAATATATGTCGGAGATTTGAAACGTTCGTTTATCAAATTTGGCCTTGAACATATGTTCAGAAATAGATATTACGAATTTAAAACTTTAATTCTTTCGACGTTGGTCTTTAAAATATGTTCAAAGAAAGATGTCAGAAACGTTAGCTTTTGGATGTTGGTCTTAAAAATATGTTCTTAGATAAATGTCAGGGGTTTGAAACGCTAGTTTTTGGATTTTGGTCATGAAACTATTTTTGGAGACAGGTGTCAGGGATTTAAAACGTTGGTTTTTAGATGTTAGTCTTAAAAATATGTTCAGATAAAGATCTGAGGGATTTGAAATGTTATATTTTGGATGTTGGGTCTGAAATCATTCATTTTTGGATATTGGGTCGAAAATCGCTAGTTTTTGGATGTTGGCCTTAAAAATATGTTCTTAGATAGATGTCAGGGGTTTTTTAGCGCTTGTTTTGGGATATTACTCTTGAAACTATTTTCAAAAATAGGTCCCATAGTAATTTGTGTTGTTGTTCTGTCTGAAAACATTAGAATTTAGGTGTTCGTCTTGAAAATATGATCAGAGGTTAATGTCAGGGATTTGTAACATTTGTTTGTAAATGTTGGATATGAAAAAGTTAGTATTTGTATGTTGATTTGAAAAATATGTTTAGAGATAGATGTCAAAGATTTGAAACATTAGTTTTTCCGAAAATATTAGTTTTTGGATGTTGGTCTTGATAAAATGCTCAGAGATAGATGTCTGGGATTTAAAACTTTATTTGTTTTTAATGTAGGGTCTGAAAACGTTAGATTTTAAAGTGTTGGTCTTGATAATTTGTCTAGAGATAGATGTGATGGATTTGAAACGTTACTTTTTGGATGCTGTGCCTGAAAACGTTGTTTTTGGATGTTGGTCTTGAAAATTTGCTCAGAGATAGATGTCAGGGATTTGAAACCTTTGTTTTTTGAACTTTAGGCTTGTTTTGAACAAAAATTCACTATTGAGGCGCTGCGGATACAATATATGAACTCAACAGTCGTTGATTTCAGGGAATATGTGCAGTCTCGCGATGGGGGGGGGGGGAAGTACGACCACCCCCCTTCGGAACTTCAACTTCTGAAAACCCCTAGTTGGGAAAATTTATGCCTGAAGAAAATTAATATTATTAACAAACTAAAGTTAGGGAAGATTTGAAATTGCCCAACTTGTAAGAGTACATTTAAATTAGATCTCATACCGGACACAGCATTATATGAGTGCAACAAATCAATGTTTATGAGAGAACTGTTTAATATTATCTAAAATATATATTTAAAAAGATGATAAATGTCAATAGTTGGAACTAGAAATTTTTATCACTGTTGAGTTGCGAATTTCGAATCGTTAATTTGGGAAATTTCTTGTTTCACCCCCCCCCCCCCCCCCCCCCTCTCCGAAAAAAAAATTGTGAAACGGCACTGAATATGTGTTTAAAGTGTTTGTATTTTGTGCGAACTCAAGAGCTTTATTTTTATTTTTAATTTTGAACATTTAAAAAATACGAACATTAAGAGAAACTTATATGTGATGTCTTTGTAGTCAAAAAAAGGAAATTAAAAACTTCAATGATGAGTTTGTCTTATATCCCACAATTTTCTTCTATTTATTTTTATCAGTAATTTTTGTTGAAAATAAAGTTTCCCGAGTTTTATCCAATATTACATAATGCCTTTCTGTGCGATTTTATAATAAATAGTACCCCCTATTAAATATTTTTATTGAGGTTTATTTAGAAACCTTTTTGTACTAGCATTAGCATGAACATCGAGTTAAACGAGCTTAAAAAAATAAAGAGTAAATCAGTACTAAAATTTTAAAGATAAATCGCGCAGTTGCAATGAAAGTGAGCACAAGTCTGTAAGTTAAACGTTTCTTGATAACTAACCTGGATAAAGTTTGTGTAGCGTTCTACATAAAAACATTCTAATCCATTTATGCACATTCCAAAGTAAAGAATTGTTTAGATTTAACTTTTTTCGTCCGCAGAAACATGGGTCGCTTGATCTGCATTCGATTGTTTGTTTGGAATTTAAAAAAAAGAATCAAAAAGCAAATATGTGGAACAATCATTTAATGTGTTTTTTCATAGATTAAAGTGATTTGTGGGAAAGGAATACAGGTTTCAATCTTTGAAAGTTAATTTTAATAGGACAAAATATGTTTTGAAAGAAGAATGAAATAATATACCAAAAATACGGAAGAGAATTTAGTTATGCAGTGTTCAATCTAGGCGTCCCGCCCGGCTCGTCCTTTTTCCATCTCAATAGCGCCCTCGTGACTTTTTTTTAAATTGCCGCCCTCCTTGGAAAAAATTCCGCCCTTTTTCTCTTTTCACTAAAGTCCAAGCGTCCTGATGATGTCTTTAAAAAAGGCATCGAATTCAACAATTTTTGTGGAAATCGTTTTATCAAATTTTATTTTACGTAGAGGGAGACGTGACAAGAGTTATGAGAGAAAAGGATTTTCTCACGGTGTACTTGAGTTGGTTTGGTTTTGTTAATTAACGTCGCACTAGAGCTGCACAATGGGCTATTGGCGACGGTTCGGGGTCAATCGCGAAGGAAAGACCCGGGAACACATACACATTCATACATGCACCTCGTTATTTTAGAACCATGGTCAGATGACGAGGAAACACCTGAACTGCCACCCAACGCCTTCAATAGACGTCGGGACTTTGGACCCCGATCAGATGTATTGTGCACCAGTCCCGTATACACGCCAGTATAATTTGTTGGATATTCTGGACGACTTTATAGTATTTTTGTAGCGAAGCTGGCAACCCTCCGATCACAAGATCACTACTTTTTTACTTTTCTATGTCAAGTCCATTTCACGGATTCGAACCACCAATCCTCTGATTAGTAGCTGAACGCCTTACCAACTGAGCAACTGGGTCTCCTCGGTGAACTTGAGTGAAAAAAGATTGATAACCATTGCTCCTAGAGTAATTATTTCAAATCATAAATATTGAGGTTGCGTCGGGTACCAGCTCAGGTGTTGTCCTCGTCAACTGACCGTGGTTAAAAAATAAGAGACATTGTGCCTGGGTCTTTCCTTCGAGATAGGCCCCGAACTGTCACCAATAGCCCAATGTTCAGTTCTAGTGCGACGTCAATTAACCAAAACCAAATTCCCCATATCAGATCTCGTTAATAATCGAGCATCCATTCTTCCTGACAGGTGTCCGATGTGTCCATGCCTACCACACATTTTTTTTTGTGCCCTTTCAAAAACTGGGTGCTCTTTTCCTGCCAACAGCGCCCTGCCTCTTTTTATTTCTAGTATTGGTATGGTAGGTATGGTAAATGAACGTCGCACTAGAGCTGCACAGTGGGCTATTGGCGACGGTTCGGGGCTTATCTCGAAGGAAAGGCCCGGGAACGATGCCTCGTATTTTTGAACCATGGTCAGATGACGAGGACAACACCTGAGCTGGCACCCAACGCCTTCAATAGATGTCGGGACTTTGGACCCCGATCAGATGTATCGTGCACCAGTCCCGTATACACGCCGTTAATTTTTTTGTGGATGTTCTGGACGACATTCTAGTATTTTGGTAGCGAAGTTGGCAACCCTCCGATCGCAATATCACTACTTTTTACTATTCTTTAGTCTAGTCCATCGCAAGGTTTTGAACCGGGGACCCTTGGATTCCCAGCTGACGCCTTAATCCACTCGGCCACGGAGGCCTCCTTTTTATTTCTAGAGTGAACACTGAGTTATGTAATAATCTACTTTTTAGAAATATTATCCAAATAAAAAAAAAACTTTTTCAGTTGCAATTAAAAAATTACAAATGTATTTTATAGTTATCCAAATATAGAGTTAATTATTAAAAAAAATTAAATTCGATTCGCCTTGGAGTGCGTGTTACAACCACTCCAAGAGTTCTGCATTGTTAAAAAAAACTATTGGATTCTAATATTGGCCATTCAAACAGCAAAACAATGCCCCCCCTCTCCCCCCCCCAAAAAAAAAAAATCTATTCCAAAAACATCTAGTCAAACAAAAACCTCCCCACATTAAAAATACAGTACTTCTTTTTATTAATGAAACCAACAGAGACATGAATAAATCTGTCCCTCGCTTTTATGCAAGGTGTGGTCCGTTTCAACAGGTGACAAAACTTTTTGGGGAGTCCCCGACAAGAAACGATTCCGTTTCCTTCCACAATATTAACCCAACATAGACGGGGGGAATAAATCAAGAGTATCACTTTTCCTGTGTACACATGATTAATTGGCCGAGTTGGGCGCGCAACAAGTGGTGTTCGAACCTCTTCCTATAACTTCTGATGTGCTGAATTAAACATGGCGTTCTTCGACGGAAGATCGAGTGGAGTTGTGCGGCAAATTGCTTCCGCTGGCAGTGGCAGACGATGAGGCGTTTGTTGGTGGATTTATTCCATTTGGAGATTCGTTTCTTGTGTATTGTTTTCAGTGACGTATTATTTAGTGATTAAGAGTCTTATTTTAACGCTCTAGTGCATAGTGTAGCGTATATGCTACACAATAACCGCTAGTTGCATCTATTGAGTTTTATGTTAACTGTTATAGTATTGTCACATAGGTAACCACGTGCCTAGTTTTTACAACCGCCGCTAGGTCCCTTATCTTTATAAAAATGATTGTGATAAAGGCAATCAGTTGCTTCGAGGTATGTTGTTCTAAAAATGGAGCTCTGAACAGACACTGCATTGGAACATGCATGCAATAAATCAATACTTTTGATAACTGTTTAATATTACCTTATCTATCGTCGCCAATAGCCCACAGCCCTAGTGCGGCGTTTATTAACAAAACCAAACAATTACCTAATCTAAAAAAAAGTTTAAAAATTTCGATAAGTTTGAACTTGAAATTTTTAGCACTGTTGAGTCGGGAATTTCAATCGTTAAGTTTATTTTGGTTGATTGACATCGTACCAGAGCTGCACATTCATATTCAGCAATCGGTGGTGGTTCGGTGACAATCTTGAAGGAAAGACCCGAGAACAATGACTTGTATATTTGAACCATGGTTATATAACGGGACAAGACTTAAGCTGCCACCCGACGCCGTTAAGTTGGAAATTTCGAATCGTTGATAATTTCGAATCTTTCAAGTTGAGAATTTTGTGTGACGGCACTGCGTTTTCTTTTGTTCAGTGGCATTGCGCATTTGAATTCTTGCATTTGTAATCAAAGAAATGAACTGGACGATTGGTTAGGAATGTTTTAATTTACGATGGAATCTTAAGAATAGAATTAGAATGGAATATATTCCGAAGGAAGGAAAAACCCTTGAACACTGCATCGCCAATACTCATTTGTGTAGGTTTAGCAAGACGTTTATTCAAACAGCCCAACGAACCTAACATGAGACACTGGTCAAAAATAAAAACCAATTTATACAAAGCAAAAAAAAATTAGAAATAGGCAATTAAACATCTTGAAAAGGGTAAAAAAAAAATCCATTACATCGCCTCATTTGAAATGGTTGACAACCTACCGGATGTTTGTAAACTTGTGAATTTCCCCCGAGCCTTTGTGGACCACTCGTGGTACTGCAAACGCGGCAATTTAACATCATCGACAAAAAACACGCACTATTAAAACTCCTTATTTAAAATAGTTGACATCACAAAGACGCCGAACGTCGAAAAAAATTCGTCCACTTCTCACGAACTTGTAGGCAAGAGTCAGGAGGGACTGGTGTGTCGCATTGGATGTTTTGCCTACCAAACTGTGAACAACCTCAGCAAGAGGGTAGGAGAGAAATGAAAAAAATAGAAATATATACAGAATTGCCAAAAGAAAATTCGCTCTGTTTACTGTTGCGATACTTGTTTGGTGTTTTTTTTTTGGTCTTTTTGGTGCGTGAGATCTTTTCGTGAAATTGGTCCCGTTCCGACCCACATCACTCCCCAAAACAAAGTAAATGGTTTTTCTTAGGAAGACGGTCATTTAAATGGTTTTCTGTGTTGTTGGAAGGGCTTGTCCAGTTTTGGCAAAAAATCGCCCAGATGGCATTTCTTTCAAAACAAAAACTCTGAATTGAATGACCTAAGTATCAAACTCGAATGCTTTTCTAAATTATCTTATTTAAACACCAACTGCATGGCTCTGCGTAGCCCAGGCTCCTGCATAGCGAAGCACAACTAAACACAGAAAAAATTATTAAGCTGGATCTATATAGCAAAACAGCTATGTAGCCGAGCTATGTAGCTGGGAATTTGTAGCCGATGTATGTAGTATAGCTGAGCTATGTAGTTGGGTATTTGTAGCCGATGTTTGTAGTACAGCTGAGCTATGTAGCTGGGTATTTGTAGCTGATGTATGTAGTACGCTGAGTTATGTAGCTGGGTATTTGTAGCCGATGCATGTAATATAGCTGAGCTATGTAGCTGAAGTATGTAGTACAGATGAGTTATGTAGCTGGGTATTTGTAGCCGATGTATGTAGTACAGATGAGTTATGTAGCTGGGTATTTGTAGCCGATGTATGTAGTACAGCTGAGCTATGTAGTTGGGTATTTGTAGTTGATGCATGTAATACAGCTAAGCTATGTAGCTGGGTATTTGTAGCCGATATATGTAGTACAGCTGAACTATGTAGATGGTTATTTGTAGTCGATGTATGTAGTATAGCTGAGCTATGTAGCTCTGACTAAAAACGTTTATAATCCGAGCAAAAAGTTTTGTAGCTGTATCAGCTGGCATATAACCGATGAAGTCAACCAGTTGACTTTGAGATCTTTTAGTTTTGAGAAAACATGCGCACGTCTTCAGTAATCATCCGCTGTATAGCTATGCTACAACAAAAGTTGCACCTCCAGCCCGACTATATAGCTATTTAGCTATTTCAGCTACCTAGTTCCCTTTGATCTTACCGACAACCTATGGATAGTTCATTTCTAGCTATATAACTCTCGATTTGGACTACATACCAAGGCTATATAGCTGTTTTTGGGTGGCGTTATCAAAAACTTGTAGCACTTCTACATAACTCGGTTATATAGAGCTGTTTTGCTACATAGTACATACCATGCATTTAGGGCAATACATTTCGACAGTATAATTCCATTAAAAAAAGCATGATTGACATAAATTTGGTTTTATTTGATAGGAAATAACTCACCGATGATTTTAAAATATCAAAAGAGATGCAAAAAAGCACAGGACGTGGAAAGTTAAAAGTAACAACTTCTGATGGTGAGGCGTTTTATTTTCGACCAAATCCCCTATTTCTATAATTTGCTGAAATGACGTCTCAGGTAAAGTCTTTTCTTGCCGGTTTTCTTTTTTACATTTGGCGATTTACTGTTTAATTTGGCGTTTATTTTTTCAATAATTGGCAACCTTCCTCAAAAGATTGAGTTTCTTTGTTTTCTCGGCCTAAAGTCCACAACGGATATCGTTTCAAACCGAGCGTGCATACTTCCAGACGCATGTCCCTGCTTTGTTTGGATTCCGATTTCTGTCTTTTTTTTAAATGCTTATTTGGGATAAAAACCAAGTTGTAAAGAGATGTAGAGGTATGTCAAACTCTGTGGGGATAAATACAGATTGAGTAAAATATAGCTTTGTTTGTGTTGTAAGCATGTCAATGTTTTTCCAAGGGGACAATGAAAGCACAACAACTTGGGTTTTGTGTGTTTAACGTTCAGATGTCGATTTAAAACCTACTTTTATGTTTTGAAATGCGAATCGTAAACAACATTTAAGATGGTCACTTTTCAAATTCCATTTATGGATTGAATGATTAACTAGATATTAGATTGGCATTTACTGGAATATATGTTTATTCTTGAGCTGAGTAAGACACACGTTGCTAGGTACTAATGGCAGCTCATTTATTTTCTAAGTTTTCGAACGTGATAAACGCGCGTGTGCTTCCGCAAATGGATCTGCGATTGGTGGATGCAAGTCACGTGGTTTTGTATGCTTCTTTTCAGAAGGCCATCTGTAAAATTTGGCGCGCGTTTAACTCGTCCGTGTTAACTCATCCGAAACTGTTGTCACACATACTTCGACTTAGATTGAATTATCTCTCAACAGAAAAATGATACAGACGGAAAAATTAACTCTTTGCAGTCTATTGATGTTTTTGTAAAGTGTTAGAGTTAGTATACCATACCCAATTGCTGTTCGGCTCTAGCTAAATGGCTTCTGTGACGTCACTTTGTTTACATAGTTTGGGTAAGTTGATTGGTCAATTCGTTGATACTCATTTGTTGATTCGCTAATACCAGTATACGTGGGTGTCTCCCAACCAATCAATTTGCCCAGGAGTACTGGGTTTGCTCAATCGAAATACGATGGCCAAGGTCAGGGTCTTCTCTAGGGGGTGTAAACTTGGGGGGGGGGGGGACTTAACTCTTCGAAATTATCAACTTTATTATTTGAAATTCCCAACTTTACTATTCGAAATTCTCAACTTAACTATTAGAAATACCCAACTTAACTATTAGAAATTCTCAACTTTACTATTCGAAATTCTCCACATAACTATTCGAAATTATCCACTTCACTATTCGAAATTCTCCACTTCACTATTCGAAATTCTCCACTTCACTATTCGAAATTCTCCACTTAACTATTAAAAATTCCCAACTTAGCTATTCGAAATTCTCCACTTCACTATTCGAAATTCCCCACTTCACTATTCGAAATTCTCCACTTCACTATTCGAAATTCTCCACTTCACTATTCGAAATTCTCCACTTCACTATTCGAAATTCTCCACTTAACTATTAAAAATTCCCAACTTAGCTATTCGAAATTCTCCACTTCACTATTCGAAATTCTCCACTTCACTATTCGAAATTCCCCACTTAACTATTCGAAATTCCCAACCCGACGGTGTTGAAAATTCCCAGTTCCATCTTATCGACATTTTTCACCTCTTTTTATATATATATGTTAGGTAATATTAAACAGTTCTCTCACTAATAGCATTGATTTGTTGCACCCCTATTCCAATGCAGTGTACGTTCTGCGTCTACTTTAAATATAATCTTACAATTTGGACAATTTCTAATCTTCCCTAGCTTTCATTTGCTAATAATGTTAATTTTCTTCAGGCATAAATTTTCCCAACTCTGGCATTTTTAGAAGTTGAAATTCCCATCATTCAAGGTTTCCAGATTATAAGAGGGGGGGGGGGGGGGGGTTCCCAAACTCTTCCCCCCCCCCCTCGGTGCGACGGGCCTGGCTCTATTGCGATATAAATTTTACCAACCCCAAAATAATCTCATTTTACTTCAATCCCTAATCTGTTTATTTTCCGTTTTTCACAGAATCTTCACGCGTAATCCGTTTAAAATCTGAAATCGCCATCTTGGATCGATAGGCGATTTCCGTTCATTTCACGCAAGTCATACGAGTGGGACGCTGTTTGTTAAGTCTCTCTCTAAATATCAGATTGCCAAATATATTTCCCCCTTTTTAAACTTGACAAATGCGAAAGCCTTGCTGATGACCGATTAAGCGAAACGTGTTTGCCGGACCCTTTCTCTTATTGATTCGCCGCTCGCGAAGCGAGAGAGGGCCGGCGATTGCCGACCGGATGACCCGATCGATTTTTTTCCTTTTATATCGGTGTAGGCTTAACTCGATTGGAAGTGAGTGGGGGTAGAGTTAGATAGGAGTTTTCATGAATGAAATAGTTTTACTCTTACTTTGGTTAATGAACTTAGTTTTCGGTTTTTTCCTTGTAGTTTTCAGGAACGACTCAAGGGCAGAGTTGTTGGTGCGCCAAGTTTAAAAAGGCGATAAATTTTCATTAAATCGGGAAGTTATGAATAATTTTAGTGAGATTTTTTTGCAATTTACGTTCGATATTCTATATTTATGTTGTTGTTATATTACAAGCTACATGTACACGCTACATAATTTACCTACCTTATGTCCGTTATGTTTTATTACGCGTCAATGTTGTAAAACTAATTTTCATACATCCATTCTCAAGAGAAACTTAGTACGTTGATGGTGAATTAGTGCGTTAGTGGTTATGGAGCGACGCGCTGAATGGTTCGTTAACAGTTTTGGAGAAAGAAAAAACTTGCACAAATAAAACTTCATGTATTGCTGTTACATTAACAAGCAACATAATTTGCTATTTCTTTTAGGATTTATTCAGCCTTAAAGTTGTAAAGATAATACTAAAACATCCTGTATACATGGCCCGATTAAGACATTGAAGCAAGGGAAGCCCATCCTTAAAATCGAAGATTTTGTTCCGTAGATTTAAAAACGCATTTCTGGTTTTCAAAAATACGTTAAGTGTTATACATTTTATGTTTTGACGTACTTACTTTCTTTCTGACAAGACAGAAAATAAAAAAAAGAACCGAAAAAAAAAAACAGTTTTAAAGCAAAGCGAAGGTAGAATGTTTTCTAAACCTTTCTACCGAATAGTATGTATCCGCGGCACGGTAAAATACATTGTCGCTCAATGTATTCTCTCCAGTGTTTATATTGTTATTTTAGCCCAGTCGTTTTGACTTTCTATCGGTTTCTTAAACGAAAAAGTAATTTTTAAGAGCGTAATTCTGACACTAAATATAAACATTTACAAACTAAAATATAAACTGACACCCCTGATCTCCGAAGCGCCTAAATGCTTTAATATTATCGATAAATTTGATTTTTATATCAATCTCTTATAAGTTCACTTACCTTATTCATGGCAATCTATATATTCCAGCTCGGTAGAAAAACTCGCCATCAAAAGACCTTTCGAAATGTCTGTGTACTTGCATTCAAATATTTAAAAATCACTACTCTTAAAAATACATCAATGAAATTCAACGTAATAGCTCCCTAATTAAAAAAAACGAACAAATTACATGTACATCTCATGCATTACATATCTCATTGTTTCACGGCGCATTAAAAAAACTTATCACCAATTAATACTTTCCCTAATTGCCTATCACATCAATTTAGACCAAACTCATTTTCCCAGTACCTTGCAATCAAATTTGACTAATAAGGACACATTGAGTACAATTCAAACACTCAATGCATTTAAATACAAAAACAAAGACAACACATTTAATTCGGGGAGTTTCGGTTTCTGACCGGTATGCGAACGCTAGTTAGAGAAAAACTTACGGAGATGTCGCAGCTTTCGCTTTTTCTTTAACTACGCGTAATTACTTGTCTTTGACAAGGGGCGAAAACTATTTACAAATCACCATTGTTTGAGATTCGGACGCCAGATAGTTTAATTAGGTGTATTCCTGTCTGTCTTGTTATGAATAACTATCATTAGGGACGTAAGATATGATAACGAGGAAACGCGTTAATCATTTCGGGTTTGATCTTTCTTTTATTTCGGTTGGGTTAGCCAGCAGTTTCTACTCTCCAGTCGCTAAATGATATGCAGTTTATTCGTTGCAGTAGTACTGGACGGTACTGACGTTTCCACATATATCGATAAATATCGATATATCGGTTTAACTATCGATGTATCGGAAAAATATCGATATAAATAAGATATATCGATAAATATCGATATAAATACGATATATTGATAAATATCGATATAAATACGATATATCGATAAATATCGATATAAATACGATATATCGATAAATATCTATATAAATACGATATATCGATATAAATATCGATATAAATACCGATATATCGATATAAATATTGATATATCGATATAAATATTGATATATCGATAAATATCAATATATTGATAAATATCAATATATCAATAAATATCAATATAAATATCTCTATATCGATAAATATCAATATAAATATCTCTATATCGATAAATATCAATATAAATATCTCTATATCGATAAATATCAATATATCGATAAATATCAATATATCGATAAATATCAATATATCGATAAATATCAATATATCGATAAATATCAATATATCGATAAATATCAATATATCGATAAATATCAATATATTGATAAATATCAATATATTGATAAATATCAATATATTGATAAATATCAATATATCGATAAACATCGATATAAATATCTCTATATCGATAAATATCGATATAAATATCTCTATATCGATATATAGGGGAAATTTCGATGTTTCCCGTTATACCGAAAAGTTTACTGTGTATTTTAACCGACTGAAAATAGCGCCAAAACTTTAAAATAAAACCACCAAAAACTTTAAATTAAAACCGGCAAAGCGTGCCAAAAGAAGATAGGTTATCAATTCGACTGTCATGCATGTTTTTTTTAAATGCCGTGTACGTTTTTGTTCAGTTATTTATTATTCAACAATTGATTAACTGTACAATATATTGTATGTTCCACAAAATCATAACTTTTGTGGTCAATATTTGAAGACTTGAGTACCAAAGGTTCTTAGTGCATATGCAGTGCTTGCGTATAGGATATCGCTTGGCGATATTTTCAATTGCCTTATTTTGGCTTCAAAAAAGATTGCCAAAACCAAAATGCTAGATAATGAATTGGTGGAAGAAATAGATAAGCCCCGGTTTTGACAACACTTTTTTGGAAACCAAGCAAAAAAACGCCCTGCCGAATCATATACACAAGCACAGCAGATGTACTATGTGGCACTAAAGTTTTCAATTGAAGTAGAAGTATATGTATAATAAAAATGTCAAAACGACTTTTCAGTATTTTTACAAAACAGAAACAACTTCTCCAACACACATTTTCAGTTAGCCAGGCCAATATAAATTATATAAAAATGTTACACTGGGCTTTTTTTTTATTTTCAGCTTCAACACCAAACGAAAACTTTGCCAGTGTTAAAATGTAATAGTTAAATTTTTTATTTCATGTACATTACGAAATTACATTTTGTATTATAATCTTTTTTTTCCTTTGCAGGTAAGAAATCAATTTTTTTATCAATGATATGTCTATGAAGTCACAGTGAAAGGTATTTGAAACTGATTTAATTATCATGTTTATTGTATGAGTTGTACAGATTCAAAAGCAGTCATATCCATGAAAGGCTTTTTTAACCCTCAGGAGAAGACGTGCGGTAAATGCTACAATGTAAAAAAAAAAAGTACTTAAAAATGAGTACCTGACATACTTGTTTTTCTTTGAGTACAATTGCATCGTAAATCAGCAATGACGCAGTCGAATTTAAGTAACCGTGCTTACTTAAAAATGTGTAGTGTGTTTTAATATTGCTAATCTCAGCTTCTGTTCAAGCCATCTTAACAAAGCGACATAGCAAACTTAAAATAGTTGTTCAGAAGATGGTTTTCCACATTATTGTATGTTCATTACTTAAATGGAAACTGAGTAATTACAACTAAATTATCTTACTTCACATTCTTTGGCACACCTTTTTGACATTTCTTCTGTTTATAACTTCTTCACGTCGCCTTGGTAGTACAACGGATAAGGTACTGGACTGCGGTTTGAGGATCTAGGTTCTATTCCCATTAAGTGTTGGTTATAATTGTTGATATTTAATGAAAGTGATTTATGAAGACAGCCTATATAGGCAAGCAACTGCTCTTTATATTAATTTTTACTCATTTTTGAGTACATGTATTTTTCAAAATTGAAACTTATGTATTCGGAGCCCTGATAATCATTGAATGTACTAAAAAAATGAGTACATTTTACTTATTTTTGTGTGCATATTTTCAAAAGTGTGCACGCTACTGAAATAGGTTAGCGACCTCTCAGACTGCAGGTCTCCAATTATGGACCATGGTTCAAAAATACGAAGCATTGTTCCCTGGTCTTTCCTTCGAGATAGGCCCCGAACAGTCGCCAATAGCCCCCTGTGCAGCTCCAGTGCGACGTTAACTAACCAAACCCAAACCAATTATGGGTTAAGTCAATCGTAAGAAAATGTCAAACTTAACTATTGTTTAAACAATATTTTTTGTGGTAAAAATGAAGGGAAAATACTCAGATAACTGAGAATAAGCTATAATCTAAATTTTAAATTTCACATAACTTGTTTTGCAACCGGAATAATGATTTAGCTGGTTTTGCAGCCGGGTGTGTCGCCATCTCGTTTTTGTTCAAGAAGCAAAAGCTGCAATAATCACATTTCAACGAACGAGAAATAACGATCGCTGGATATAACTGCTTTTGAATCTGTATAAAGCTTGATTAGTGCGGATATAGCTATTTTTGCTTCCGAGTGATTTCTTTTGTGAATTTGTATTAATAAAAAACGGTTTTTGTTATTTTATTATATTTTAAAATTAAAGCCAAAGTTATAAAATACATAATGATTCCAAATATCACTTTTCGAATTTTTGGATATAATTGCTTATACATTTATATATATTTTTCTCGCAATATGTTTCTTCATATCTTCGCTATTTTCAATAATGTATCTATTTAGGCATTAGCCCAATTGAGGCCGAAGGGAGCCGAGTTTACCATATTCTCAAAGAAGAAAACATTTGTTTATCGCCCAGACAAAAGGTTGCCATGGGCCGCAATTGGAACTTTCCGTCTATCTTTTATCGCAACGCGTGGCCTAATTATTCGTTCAAAGTCAAGTAATTCAATGACAAATACTCAAGAATAAGAATATTATTTCCGATATCGCAAGCAAATTAGTGCATCTTCGTGTTATTTTTCTATGAAAGCAAGTAGAAAATTATCCCAAATCAAACACATCTACAAACGATTTTGATGATCTCTATTTAGTTCCCCCTCAGATTTCAAACACGATCAAAAACAAAAACCCCAAACATCCATTCCACCCTTTCAACACGAAATGATAAAAGAAAAACGCCACACTTAAACGATGAAAAAAACGCCAAACTTAAACGATAAAAAAACGCCAAACTTAAACGATAAAAAAACGTCAAATTTAAACTTAAAAAAAAAAACGCCAAACTTAAATATTAAATAAAACAACGCCAAACTTAAACGATAAAAAAAACGCCAAACTTAAACGATAAAAAAAATTCCAAAATTAAATATTAAAAAAAAATACATCACATCACCATTTATCTACATCATTCAGAAAACATCCACAAATTGATCGATAACCCCCCTTCAAAAAATAAATCATCTTCGTCACCGATATTCAGACGGCAAGCAGGTCGCTAATATGAGGCGACGAAACTCTTTCAATTGACGGGACCAACATGAAAAAGGCTTCCCGAAGTTCAAATATAAATAGGTTTATTGAATTTATACGTTGCATTTCTGCTCTCCTATTTAGTTATTTGCCTATTTATTTTTTTATCATATCTCACTTTTTTTTTTGAAGAATCATCTATAAAAATTATCCCGAATAAAAAGCATCTGCAAACGATTTTGATGATCCTCCCCCACCCTCTCATTCTCTTCAGTTCTCCTTCCTGGCTCAGATTTCAAACACGATCAAAAACAAAAACCCCAAACATCCATTCCACCATTGCAACACGAAATGATAAAAAAAAACGCCAAACTTAAACGATAAAAAAAAACGCCAAACTTAAACGATAAAACGCCAAACTTAAATATTAAAAAAAAAAAAAAAAGACACCACATCACCACTTACCTACATCACTCAGAAAACATCCACAGATTGATCGATAACCCCCCTGCAAAAAATAAATCACCCTCGTCACCGATATTCAGGCGCATACCCATTGCGAGCAGGTCGCTAATCTGAGGCGACGAAACCCTTTCAATTGACGCGACCAACATGAAAAGGCTCCCCGAAGTGCAAAAATAAACAGGTTTATTGAATTTTACGCCGTATTTCCGCGCTCCTATTTTTGTTATTTGCCTATTTATTCTTTTATCATATCTCACCTTTCGCTTTTTTCCGAGAATCATCTTCGTTTCGCTCCCGGGCTATCTCCGAAAGGCGATGAATTATTAAAAGGTACCGTCCCCTATATGAATTATTAAACGGTGGTTGTTGCTCCTATACTTTGGATGTGTGTATAATCCACGCGAGGCCGGAGTGCGTAAGTTTTTGTGTTGATTCGGATAGATTTCTTGGGTGATGGTATCTTGTGGTGCGTAGAACGGTAGTTTCTGGAGGTGGTTGCTGTCATTAAATCACCCATCAATTTGTCAGGTGGTGCGTATGTGGTGAAGGGTGCTTGCTATAACTGATCACAAGCAGAAGGCTTCTGTTTTATTTTATTTCCTTCCTGGATCATGTTTTAATTCCCATTAGACAAAGGAATTGTGAAGGAAAATTAAGGGGATAGTCAGTGCAGTCCTACAAAATATTTTGAGGAGGTTGTTTTGAAACAAGAAATTTTCCAACTTAATGATTCAAAATTCCCAATTTAACTATTCGGAATTCCCAATTTAACAGCGTTGAAAATTTCCAACTTAACAGTGTTGAAAATTCCCAGCTTAACAGAGTTTAAAATTCCCAACTTAACAATGTTGAAAATTCCCAACTTAACAATGTTGAAAATTCCCAACTTAACAATTTTGAAAATTTCCAACTTAACTATTAAAAATATCCAACCTAACTATTCGAAATTCCCAACTTAACTATTCGGAATTCCCAACTTAACAGTGTTGAAAATTCCCAACTTAACAGTGTTGAAAATTCCCAACTTAACTAACTGAAATTCCCAACTTAACTAACTGAAATTCCCAATTTAACTATTCGGAATTCCCAACTTAACAGTGATGAAAATTCTCCACTTAACAGTGTTGAAAATTCTCCACTTAACAGTGTTGAAAATTCCCAGCTTAACAGTGTTGAAAATTCCCAGCTTAACAGAGTTGAAAATTCCCAAATAAACAATTTTGAAAATTCCTAACTTAACTATTAAATATCCAACTTAACTATTCGAAATTCCCAACTTAACTATGCGGAATTCCCAACTTAAGAGTGTTGAAAATTCTCAACTTAACTAATCGAACTTCCCTTTCAACTTATCGTCATTTTTCATCGTTTTTTTTATATATTAGGTCCTATTAAACATTTCCCCACAATCATTAATTTGTTGCACGCATGTTCCAATGCAGTGTTCGTTCTGAGGTCTAATTTAAATGTAATCTTATTAGTTGAGCAATTTCTAATCTTCCCTAGCTTTCATTTCCTAATAATATTAATTTTCTTCAGGCATAAGTTTACCCAACTCAGGGATTTGTATTACTTGAAATTCCCAACCGTTAGGGTTTCCAGATTATTGGACGGGTCGCGCTCCCCCCCCCCCCCCCCCCCGTAACCCCCGGTGCGACGGGCCTGATTACAAATCTTCAAATATCGGATTTTCAGTTTATTGCTTATGAGGTTTAAAATGTCATTACCTATAGTTTTTAATACTAAGTTTTCGAAAAAATTCACATATTAAGTTCTATAAAATTCGAAGTTAAAATGTAAACAAAAATTCACCTTTTGGAAGCAATCCCTATTTGGAAATTTTAAAATTTAATTGCTTAAAATAAAGCCAATATTTCCTGCAGTCGCTTATCCTAAATAGCTGAAAAATATTTGCATGGGAAGAAAAAAAATACGATTTAGAATTACCCATTATTTTAAGTTTTACACTTTTCAAGAAATGGTCTTTTCCCCATCTTTTGATTCACTTTTCTCAAAAACTATATTTCTAATCGAAACAAAATTTTATGTACCGTTAGTATTGTGTGAAATCTACATGTTAAATCTAAAATTTTAGTTGTTTTGCTAGAATTAAAATACATATATATACGAAAATATTAGTCAAAAAATAAACAAAAAATCTCTATTTCCGAAAAAAAAGTAAGTAATTTTTTTTTATAGTTCAAAACCAAAATTTAAATTATTTTATGTAGTTTAATTACAATTTATACTACATAAAAATAAAATTTCGTGGTTGTATATAGAAAACTGTTTTAGAAAAATGTATCCTCCGAACTTATTCAACTAAAATCCTACATTTATAAAATTTCTTTTTTTATAAAAACGTATATTGAATGCAAAAAATATTGTGATTGAAACTTTTTTTTTGTGTGTTAAATATTATTTTCCATTTAGGTGTACACAATTTTATTACAATTAAATTAATAGTATTGAAGTTGCACTGCGTTTTTTAAGCAAAAAAAATTGCCTATGAAGTTCATTGCAAATGATGCTGGAATGCTGATAGCCCAGTTTCGATAATAAGCGAAGTGAAGGCGTGGAGGCTGAACTCGAGCAAAAAGTGGCATATATGAGTTTCAATGCTAAAATGGCTTCTTTTTTAAAAAAATATTGCGCTTTAAATATAACGTTTTTAAAAATGCTGTCAATTAAAAACGCGCACACAATCTTATTATGTTAATAAAAAAAATTGCTCACTATATCAGTTCATTATAACAATAGTGTTTTATTTAACTCTTCGTTTAAAATTATAATAGAATCATTTTTTATATTTTATGCAGTTTAGCATTTTAATAACTTTTCAGAAGCACTGAAAAATAAAATGTGATGGGATTAATAAATTATTATATTTATGTTTTAAAAAAAACGTGATCCGACGTCTAAACACTTGTAAATATCATAATACAATCATTACGTAAACAACTCGCCAAACCTGGTCAAACGAGAGTTAAAACAGCATCAAAAACAAGCGATCAAGATCACTAATCTGGCATCTCTGTAACTCGTTTTCGCCAGATCAATCCCATTTGTTGTCCTTGTAGGTTTCAACTGCTTCAAAAAAGGAACACGATATAGCCATCTATCTCTTATACATATCTATGAAGGGAAAAACTCCATTACATTTTTGGTCGAAACTGAGCTGAGGCATCAATTTAATTTTAAATGCCTCCGTGGCCGAGTGGATAAAGGCGTCAGCTGGGAATCAGAGGGTTCCTGGTTCGATCCTGTGCGACGGACTTGACTAAAAGAAAAGTACATAATCTTGTGATCGGAGGGTTGCGAGCTTCACTACAAAATACTAGGAATGTCGTCCAGGACATCCACAAAAATTATCGGCGTGTATACGGGACTGGTGCATGATGAAAATCTGATCGGGGTCCAAAGTCCCGATGTCTATTGAAGGCGTTGGGTGCCAGTTCAGGTGTTTCCTCGTCATCTAACCATGGTTCTAAAATAACGAGGTGCACGTGTGAATGTGTATGTGTTCCCGGGTCTTTCCTTCGAGATAGACCCCGAACCGTCGCCAATAGCCCACTGTGCAGCTACAGTGCGACGTATTTTGACCAAACAAAACTTGAGTGGTTGATAAAAGTTAACATTTATATTCTTCATTAAGGCATGCATCACTTATCAACTTCATTAAATGATTAATTAAAAATTAAGCATTTCATAAAAAAGCTGATGGATTTTCTTATTACACATGTAAAAGTTAGGCATTTTGTGATGTGAATAGTACAGTTTTTTGCAAATGAGAAAAAAAAAACATAATTAATTCGTCGCCCAATGACAATTTGTTAATATATGCACTGATGGCTCATTATGTAGCTCAACTGCAATATTTATTCAGCCAACCAATCTACAGATTGTCGCCATAGACTCTTCAGTTTGTCGCCATTATTTAATATATGCACTGATGGCTCATTGTGTAGCTCAACTGCGATATTTATTCAGCCAACCAATCTACAGATTGTCGCCATGGACTCTTCAGTTTGTCGCCATTATTTAATATATGCACTGATGGCTCATTGTGTAGCTCAACTGCGATATTTATTCAACCAACCAATCTACAGATTGTCGCCATAGACTCTTCAGTTTGTCGCCATTATTTAATATATGCACTGATGGCTCATTGTGTAGCTCAACTGCGATGTTTATTCAGCCAACCAATCTACAGATTGTCGCCATAGACTCTTCAGTTTGTCGCCATTATTTAATATATGCACTGATGGCTCATTGTGTAGCTCAACTGCGATATTTATTCAACCAACCAATCTACAGATTGTCGCCATAGACTCTTCAGTTTGTCGCCATTATTTAATATATGCACTGATGGCTCATTGTGTAGCTCAACTGCGATGTTTATTCAGCCAACCAATCTACAGATTGTCGCCATAGACTCTTCAGTTTGTCGCCATTATTTAATATATGCACTGATGGCTCATTATGTAGCTCAACTGCAATATTTATTCAGCCAACCAATCTACAGATTGTCGCCATAGACTCTTCAGTTTGTCGCCATTATTTAATATATGCACTGATGGCTCATTGTGTAGCTCAACTGCGATATTTATTCAGCCAACCAATCTACAGATTGTCGCCATGGACTCTTCAGTTTGTCGCCATTATTTAATATATGCACTGATGGCTCATTGTGTAGCTCAACTGCGATATTTATTCAACCAACCAATCTACAGATTGTCGCCATAGACTCTTCAGTTTGTCGCCATTATTTAATATATGCACTGATGGCTCATTGTGTAGCTCAACTGCGATGTTTATTCAGCCAACCAATCTACAGATTGTCGCCATAGACTCTTCAGTTTGTCGCCATTATTTAATATATGCACTGATGGCTCATTGTGTAGCTCAACTGCGATATTTATTCAACCAACCAATCTACAGATTGTCGCCATAGACTCTTCAGTTTGTCGCCATTATTTAATATATGCACTGATGGCTCATTGTGTAGCTCAACTGCGATGTTTATTCAGCCAACCAATCTACAGATTGTCGCCATAGACTCTTCAGTTTGTCGCCATTATTTAATATATGCACTGATGGCTCATTGTGTAGCTCAACTGCGATATTTATTCAACCAACCAATCTACAGATTGTCGCCATAGACTCTTCAGTTTGTCGCCATTATTTAATATATGCACTGATGGCTCATTGTGTAGCTCAACTGCGATATTTATTCAGCCAACCAATCTACAGATTGTCGCCATAGACTCTTCAGTTTGTCGCCATTATTTAATATATGCACTGATGGCTCATTGTGTAGCTCAACTGCGATGTTTATTCAGCCAACCAATCTACAGATTGTCGCCATGGACTCTTCAGTTTGTCGCCATTATTTAATATATACACTGATGGCTCATTGTGTAGCTCAACTGCGATGTTTATTCAGCCAACCAATCTACAGATTGTCGCCATAGACTCTTCAGTTTGTCGCCATTATTTAATATATGCACTGATGGCTCATTGTGTAGCTCAACTGCGATGTTTATTCAGCCAACCAATCTACAGATTGTCGCCATGGACTCTTCGGTTTGTCGCGATTATTTAATATATGCACTGATGGCTCATTGTGTAGCTCAACTGCGATGTTTATTCAGCCAACCAATCTACAGATTGCCGCCATGGACTCTTCGGTTTGACGCCACCGAGACAATCGTCCCATGACCCCATGGAGAGAAAAAAAAGGCGCCATTTCGCCAAAGCCCCAGAGAAGGCTAAAAAGAGACACCTCTCCCAAGTGTTATCTGTCTCTGGAATAGATACAGCTCTCATCAGACGCTCTTAAAGTTCTCCGGCATGTTCCAACCGTCCCCCCATCCCCCCTTTGGAGTATCGTTTTTATCTGAACGAGTTTGGTCCGTTCTTCTTCACTTCTTGACAAAAATAAGAGCACCCCCTCTTTTTCCTTTTTTGGTTTTTTCAGTTGCCGCTCGTCTATCATTTGGCATTATTTTTGTTTTGGTTAAATAACGTCGCACTAGAGCTGCAGAGTGGGCTATCGGTGACGGTTCGGGGCCTATCTCGAAGGAAAGACCCGGGAACGATGCCTCATATTTTTGAACCATGGTCAGATGACGAGGAAACACCTGAACTGGCACCCAACACCTTTAACAGACGTCGGGACTTATGACCCCGATCAGATGTATCGTGCACCAGTCCCGTATACAAGCCGATAATTTTTGTGGACGTTCTGGACGACATTCCTAGTATTTTGTAGTGAAGCTCGCAACCATCTAATTCCCAGCTGACGCTTTTAGCCACTCAGCGGAAGCCTTTTGATAGTTTTAGTCAAGATGTTTTGAACAGGAGGCAAGACAGACTGAATTATGACGTCACTGCAATCCAGGGGCTGTCACTTATTACGCCATGCTCCGACGTCTCTGGGATCCGATTTTATTGGACTAATCTGTTTGGCTCCGGCTTTGCCGGAAGGCCTCCGTGGTCGAATGGATAAAGGCGTCACCTGGAAATCAGAGGGCTCTATGTTCGATCCTGTGCGACGGACTTGACTAAGAAAACTAAAAAAGTAGTGATCGGAGGGTTGCCAGCTTCACTACAAAATACTAGGAATGTCGTCCAGGACATCCACAAAAATAAACGGAGTGTATACGGGACTGGTGTTCGATACATCTGATCGGGGTCCAAAGTCCCCACGTCTATTGAAGGCGTTGGGTGCCAGATCAGGTGTTGCCTCGTCATCTGACCGTGGTTCAAAAATATGAGGCATCGTTCCCCGGTCTTTCCTTCGAGATAGGCCCCGAACCGTCACCAATAGCCTACTGTGTAACTATAGTGCGACGTTAATTATCAAAAACAAAACAAAAAAAATTGACCCACTCCCAAAGTCCCTACAACCGCCCCCTTCCCCGAAGGTCCCGGATGTCGCTAAAAGGAATTATGTTAAGCCTATAACTGGTTAAAATGAAATCAACTATCATTTTCTATATTTTATATAAATTTCTACGCCGGTTGATGCGAATCTCCATTTTCCAATGCAGAAGAATCGTCGTCGCATCGATGTCACTTTATTCGCCCTTTGGCGATTTTCTACAAGATGTCGCAGGTCTATAATTCTCGGTCATCCGTGCGACCTCTTCTAAAAAGCCAAATTCAAAATGATCAATCTAATCAAGATTGACAACTGGAAATACTTTTCTTCTTTTTCTTTCTTTCTTTTTTTTTTTTAAAGAACCGTGCACTGACCTGCAATTGAGAGGAGTCGGACCCGAGAAGGCTCCAAATGACGAAATATTCAATTCGTCTCCAAATTCGAAAATTATTATAACGGTCTGTCGGTTAAATAAAGTAGCTCTAGTGCTGCACAATGGGCTATTGTCAACTCGGGGTCTATATCTTTTAGATTGGTTGGTTGAATTAACGACACACTAAATCGGCACAGTGGGCTGTTGACGATGGTTCGAGACATCTCGAAGAAAAGACCTATGGACTTGACAAATAATAGTAAAAAAGTAGAGATCTTGTGATCGGAGGGTAGCCAGCTTTGCTATAAAATACTAGAAAAGTCGTCCAGAACATAAGCAAAAAATAACGGCGTGTATACGGGACTGGTGCACGATACATCTGATCGTGGTCCAAAGTCCCGACTACTATTGAAGGCGTTGGGTGCCAGTTCAGGTGTTTCCTCGTCATCTGGCCATGGTTCTAAAATAACGAGGTAAATGTATGAATGTGTATGTGTTTCCGGGTCTTTCCTTCGAGATAGACCCCGAACCGTCGCCAATAGCCCACTGTGCAGCTCTAGTCCGACGTTAATTAACGGTGTTTATCTCGCAGGAAAGACCTGTGAACAATGTCATGAATTTTTAAAACCATGGTCAGATGACGAGTACAATACTTAAGCTGGCACCCACGCCTTCAATATGCGTCAGGACTTTGGACCCCGATCAGATTTATCATGCACCGGTCACGTATACCCGCCGGTGTAATTTGTTAGATGTTGTGGACGACTTTCTAGTATTTTAATAGTGAAGCTGGCAACCCTCCGATCGCAAGATCACTACATTTTTACTTTTCTTTGTCCAGTTCATCAGCCGGACTTCCCCTGATTACTAGCCGAAAGCCTTTATCCACTGGGCCACTGAGGGTCCTTGTCAACCTCAAAAAAGACCTGGGCCTCGTTTGGAAATATATCCACTGCCTAATTTTGGACCATGGTCGCCATAATAAGTATATTTTAGGTTAAATAATATTTTTATTATATTTCCATGTCGCTCTGACGACAAAAAGAAATCTCTCTAAAAACAACAACAAAAGAACATCCTTTTAACTTTTCCAAACTCACTCCTATCATTAAACTCGAAACACCAATCAAAAACATTCAACAGCATCCAAGCGACATAATTAATTGTTTAGCGACTCGAGACAAAAATGGCGGAGGTGGCCTTGCAACAAAAAGACGACATTTAGCGCAGTTTATAACAGAAGCCGAGGACTCATGCATCCAGGCGACGCCTCCAAGATAAAGAAAATTACTCTTCCCCAAGTCTCCTAAAGGGAAAAAAAAATAGGGAAAAAAAAGCAAATCACCTTCCTTTACCCACACATGTGACATCTCTGTGACAGTCCTTCCATAACATATGACCGGATAATTGGGCAGATGTAAGGGTATCCCTATCTTGAACACTTCCAGTGTGTCGCCTTGATAAATATACACATACAGTTGGACACGTCGAATGGGGTGCGAATGCTTAATAAGCGATTTCGTTGTTGTTTTTCGTTAATGTCTCTGATTGTGGGGCGTTAGCATTGAAGAGTTGAATTAATTTTTTTAGATATTGGTTTAGTATACTTGGGAAAAAGAAAAGTTGTTTGGAGTTTAATGCAGACTAATATGCGTTGGTTGGAAATGGTTGGTAGACTGAATTATGTCGCAATAGAGCCTGCAGAGTGTGCAGCAATCCGAAGGAAGGACCCAGGAACACTGCCTCGTATTTGCCATGGTCAAGGGCCTTCAGTTCCCCAGTGGATAAAGGTGTTCAACTGGTAATCAGAGGATTGCTTGTTGGAGCTCGTGCGATGGACTTGCCAGTGTCGTACTACAAAAATACTAGAAAGTCGTTGGGATCATCCGACAAATAATACTGGCGTGTATACGGGACTGGTGCCGGATAAATCTGATCGTAGTATAGTATTATGATGCCTTTTGGTTGCGTTGAGTGCCAGCTCAGATGTTGTCCTCGTCATATGACTATGGTTTAAAAATACGAGGCGTCGTTCCCGGGTCTTTCCTTCGAGATAGGCCCCGAACCGTCGCCAATAGCCCACTGTGCAGCTCTAGTGCGACGTTAATTAAACAAACCAAACCAATCAAAATAGGCTTCCACTGGTTTGGTTTGGTTAAATAACGTCGCACTAGAGCTGCACAGTAGGCTATTGGCGACGGTTCGGTGTCTATCTCGAAGGAAAGACCCGAGGCCTCCACTGTGCAGCTCTAATGCGACATTAATTAACCAAAACCATAACGTCCAATAAATTTTACTGACATGTATACGTTACCTGTACACGATAAATCTGATCGGGGTCCAAAGTCCCGACGTCTATTGAAGGCGTTGGGTGCCAGTTCAGGTGTTTCCTCGTTATCTGTCCATGGTTCTAAAATTACGAGGTGCATGTATGAATGTGTATGTGTTCCCCTGTCTTTCCTTCGAGATAGACCCCGAACCGTCACCAATAGCCCACTGGGCAGCTCTAGTGCGACGTTAAGTAACCAAACCAAACTGATAAGGTCATATATCCTGACGCCTATTGAGGCTGCGTTGGGTGCCAGCTCAGATGTTGCCTTCGTCATCTGACCATGATTCAAAAATACGTAGAATCGTTCCCGGGCCTTTCCTTCGAGATAGGCCCCGAACCGTTGCCAATAGACAACTGTTGAGTTCTAGTGTGACGTTAATTAATCAAACCAAACCTTCGAGATAGGTCCCGAACCGGCATCAATAGCCCTGTGCAGCTGTAGTACGACGTTAATTTACCAAACAAAACCCCAAACCTGCAATAAAACTTTTAATTCCGCAATTTTGAAGAAGGTTTTACGATGATTTTTGTTTTTCTAGAAACCCAATAAAATACCAGTTTTCCGAAATGTATTTTCGAATTCTCTCATTGAAACAATAAACTATTACTCATACTTATATTCCATAAATCATCCCTTTTCAAAACAGTAAACACGTGCTCACACCAACTCAACACTCGATGTATGTTACCGCCTTTTCTCCATTCGAACGTTCACAATGGAACGAAACTTCCGAAACATTCCATTTATTCATTAAAAAGAAAATGAAGGAGTTGGCGCAAAAATTCACCAAAAAAATAAAAAATATTTGCTCGATTTGGAAAAGCGCTTAAAAGCCGTATTTATTATCCCAAAAAGAAGGCAGAGAGCATTTGGGCGGGAACAACCTGTAATTAATGTCGAAAAGGAAATAAATTAACTCCTGGAAATAATTGTTTCTTAAATCATTAACGACGAGTATTTTCTATTATGGGCCCTAGGAATAATTTATTAAAAGTTTTACGAACAGAAATTGCCTGTTGGGCTGTCTGGATTTTTCTGCGGATCGCCTTGTATAGTGCGATTCAAGGATCTTTAAGTGGCCGTTTAGAATGTAGCGATAAAATCTCTTGGGAGTATTTGTATTGGTACGAAGCCTGTAGATATTAACGTATAAGCGTATGTCTTTATTTGGTTCGTTATGAGTTGCTATCTTCATAATATCTCCACTTATAAGTTGATGTCTTTGGGATGTCTACTTATAAGGAAACGCTCTGGCATCTTAATTATGATTACACTAAGAAAATAAGAATGTATATATAAAGAAAATCAGCAAATGTTTGCATAAAAACCCTAAACAGGTGTCGGGCTTCGATCTGGACCCGAACTCGCTACCTCTTGATCCACAGCAAGGTGCCCTTGCCCTCTCGGCCAAAACGATCACCAATAGCCACGAGTGATGTAATATGATATTGGGTTCAGTATAAATGTATAAGTTATCTCTTCCTCCCAAGCCTTTTTGAGAGAGATTTTCATCACACTTTCTTAATTTTTGTTAACAAATGTCCATAGAAATTATGTATTTGGAATTTTCTAAATATGCTGGTAAAATTCTAGAACTGTATCTATGTATTTGAGTGAGTTAATTTAGAATTGATTCTGGATGATGAAATATGTATTTTAAGGAACGAAAACTTCAAAACGTTTTTTCCTCAGTTTATGGTTTTCCTTACTATTAAGTTTTCCGAAACGCTAAGGCTTATTCATTATTAATAAAAAAAATTGTAATTTTTTAAACATATTACTATGTGTATATTCTATATTGACACGCGAATTAGCTGTATGTAGTATTTCTTTTTTAATTACTAAAGAGTAAAAAAAAAAACGAGTTTTAAGGAAAATTTGTAAAATTTTGAACTAAGGCTTATGAGAGGAGCCAGCAGTTCAATTCCTTATGAAAACTGTTTTGTTTCCTCTCAACCTGTTTGCTAGACATAAAACTACCCCATGCCCATAATCCATTTTTCCTATATATAAGCTACTTACAAGGCTCAGGTGATATCCCTCCCCCCTTCTTTGCGACCCCCCCAAAATCTTCTCACCCTCCGTTCAACAACGCGCCCAATCACAATGCCCTTTGTGCTTCAAGACCAAGAATCGACAGAAGGCAAACCCATCGTTATTAAAAAAAAAACACCGAGCTATTTCTTATTTCTGTTTTTTTTATTGGCAACAATGGCATATCGACGACATATTTCTGGAAGAATGGTTCCCAGTCCCCAGTATGTACTTTTTTGCAAGGACATTGTGCGGTTTTTTTTCATCCTCGTACGCAATTCTGTTCGCCCAGAAGGCTTTTGTTCCCCCCAGTTTTGTCATTCGTTGTTCGGTATTTTTTGTATGTATAACATAGCAGTATATTTTATTTATTGTGTGTGTGTTCTTCTACTTTGGTTCTTTTCTAGACATCGTCCTGCTATTCTTTTAGACAATCAGATTCATAAATTCTGGCCTGTTTTGGGTTGGAGGTTTGGTTTGGTTTGGTTTTGTTAATAACGTCGCACTAGAGCTGCACAGTGGGCTATTGGCGGATATCTCGAAGGAAAGACCCGGGAACACATTCATACATGCACCTCGTTATTTTAGAACCATGGTCAGATGACGAGGAAACACCTGAACTGGCACCCAACGCCTTCAATAGACGTCGGGACTTTGGACCCCGATCAGATTGATCGTGCACCAGTCCCGTATACACGCCAGTATAATTTGTTGGATATTCTGGACGACTTTCTAGTATTTTTGTAGCGAAACTGGCAACCCTCCGATCGCAAGATCACTACTTTTTTACTTTTCTATGTCAAGTTCATTTCACGGATTCGAACCACCAATCCTCTGATTAGTAGCTGAACGCCTTACCAACTGAGCAACTGGGGCTCCTTGGGTTGGAGGGGTATCGATGCATCCTCTTGCTTAGACGAAAGTACCCTGGTTGGACCTTCGAGCATGAATGGACTGTAGTAGAGAGAATATGACGTCGTAATCGTGAAGCCCACATCTCAGAGCGAAAGGCCCATATCACGTGCCATCTCTTCAAAATTAAAATACTCGCGATTGGCTGGTGAATTAAGAAATGTGTAACAGCGAAAATTTATGAATGGAATGACGTAATTAATCACGTATCTGAGGTCATACATGTTGGCTTCACTTTGATGTTAACGAGAGTGACGTCATGACTCCTCTACGACAAAGGATCCATGCTCGAAGGTTTGAATACTGAAAAGGACAGGAAATATCCAAGCTGTACAATCTCAGAGAAATAACACTATCATGTTTGAGAATTCTGCGATTGTCAGAGCTGCACTGTCACTAAACACATGAGATTTCGTAAAAACCATCACCATCCTTCTTCCCACACTGTTAAAAATAGGTAATCGAAAATAAGTATTTTTTTATTATATTCGATGCATATCATAACACCGAATACATAAGTTTCATTTTTGAAAAAGACATGTACTAAAAAATAAGTAAAAATGAATAAAAAGAGCAGTCGCTTGCCTAAATAGGCTACCTTCATAAATCACTTTCAATAAATATCAACAATTACTACCAAGACTCACCGGGAATCGAACCCAGATTCTCAGGCACCGCAGCACAGTGCCTTATCAAATGTACAACCAGGGCCACGTAAAGAAGTATTAAACAGAAAAAATGTTAGAACGGTGAGCAAAAATAATACAAAGTAAAACAATTAAGTTGTAATAACTCAGTTTCCATTTAAGCAATTGACATCAAATTATGCGGAAAACCATCTTCTGAATACCTATTTTAAGTTTGTCAGGTTGCTTTGTTAAGAGAGGTAGATGATATTAGGAACATATAGAGGGCGATATTAGGAATAATTTTTTTGGTAGAAAAAATGCCTCATTCACAATATATATATATATATATATATATATATATATATATATATATATATATATATATATATATATATATATATATATATATATATATATATATATATATATATATATATATATATATATATATACTATATATATATATATATATATATATATATATATATATATATATATATATATATATATATATATATATATATATATATATATATATATAATAGACTGGATAATAGATTAAAACTATTTTTATGCATATGTCATATGGGTTAGTCCTCTGATTAAAAGAATGGCTTATGTAGACCTTGTTTCAAAATTCAAGTGTTTTGTTATGCTATAATACATTTTTCAAAAGTATATTTCGCTAGACAAATTTGAAAATAAAATAGCCGGTGTTATCCCTTAAAGGAGGTAAAGATAAACGACACGATAGACCAGGTGGCTAACGAGGTTATTTTTCTCTATCGGAACCCCCACAAAATTCCAAATCAATGTGAACAAACCTCGCTACATAATGGCCCATGTCCCCCTGCTCACACGAAGTGCATCATAAAAATCGGACTTATCTCCTTTTTGGACAGCCTTGCGCAAAGATAAGACGCGCGACTCAAATATTGCTATTCCAAGACTCCTGAAGACTATTGGCGTCCTCATATTCGGGCAATTCGTATTCATTCCTCACCCTCGTCTTGCTCCATCATAACTTGGCGGCCCAATCTGGCAGGAATGCGCCAAAGACAAAGACAGTTTTCGGTCGTGGGGCTATCTCGGACATTATGGCGGATACAAAGTATAAAGGCGTGTGGTTGTCTTGTGGGCATGACCGGCGTGCAAAGGTTTGGCATGGTTTTTGTCGAGGAAGATATCTAGTTTATGGTGTTTGAGATACTTTTCGGGTTGCAAAAGGTTTCTTCTGGGAAGGGGAGTTGTTGGTGGATTGAAGGATTTGGAAATATATGTGGGCATTTTCGTGTCTTTACTGTTTTAACCTTTTATAAATCACTGGTAATCATTTTGACATGCTGAGGAATGGGGTAATATAGAGCCGGATGTTCTTATATCTAGACGTACCGTGATAAATATATATATTTTTTAATTTCGACGTTAATTCCATACTAGTTGAAGTATGGAATATCAGCTGAAGGTTTTATGCAAAGTGTTTGTCCGATTTCTTCAGCTTGGAGCCATCTGTCGGTTTTAGTAAGAAGTAATTTATGCTTTAAGAGGTGCACTGTGAAAAACAAAAAGGCATTATTTACCTTCTCAGAGATGAGCGGTGTGATTTAATATTTTTAATTTCAGCTTCTGTTCAAGCCATCTTTACAGAGCGACCTACAGATTTAAAATAGCTGTTCAGTAGACGGTTTTCCATATTATTTGAAAGCGATTGTTTAAATGGAAACTAAGTTATTACAACTCGATCGTATCTTACTTCCCATTCTGAACGTACTCGTTTTTCTTTGAGTACAATTGCATCGTCAATAAGCGAAGACGTACTCAAATTTAAGTAATCATACTTTCTCAAAAATCAGCAGTGTGATATAATATTGATAATATCAGTTTCTATTCCAGCCATCTTTACAAAGATTCCGTTCCGAGTCTTTCCTGCGAGACAGGCGCCGAACCGTCGTCAATAGCCCACTGTGCAGCTCTAGTGCGACGTTATTTAACCAAACCAAACCAAATTGAACATTAAATAACTGATAAGTAATTCGAAACGAACGAGAACCATCCGATAAAACTGCCTACAAATAATAAAAAAAAAGTAACCTGTCAATTGAAATCAACCTTAAAATAAGACGAAAAATTCCGAACAGAAAACCAGACAGAACCAGAGAAATCACTTAAAACAAACCACAGCAAATACCACGTGACAATACTCTCTTCATTCCAGTTGAATTTTCTTGTGACATCCGTTCCTGGGGTTATTAGTGAGGTTGAGGAACAAAAAGTCCCCAGTCACCCCCCAATTGAGAAATTGGGGACAATCCGACACAGTCAAATGGGAATATTGTGTCATCGGATATCTAAAGTTCGAAATGCTTTCTAAACCGTTCGGTTTTCTCTCTTTTTTTTTTGGAATAGGAAGAATTTTCTTTTGCACTTTTTGGAAGGTTTTATCGAATAGGCGAGGGTTTTGTATTTTTGGTTTTGTTTTTGAATATTTTTAGACTTCCGTGTCTTTTAGAAAGAGGATAGGAGGGGAGGGGGCTTCGTAAGACAAATGGGATTTTTCGGTATTGAGATAAAGTCAATATTCGCGTGCGGCTAATGAGGATTGATTTGTGATTGTAAATGGATGGAAATTGATTTTTTTATTTTATGGTGATAGGAAAATTTCGGCGAAATTGCACTGTTTAGAATAGGCATTAAAAAAATAAGTAAAATGTACTCAATTTTGAGTGTATTCGATGCTTATCACGGCTCCGAATACTTATCATGGCTTGAATAAGTTTCAATTTTAAAAAAGACATGTACTCAAAAATGAGTACAATAAGCAAAAATGAATAAAAAGAGTAGATTTGGTTTGGTTTGGTTTGATTAATTAACGTCGCACTAGAGTTGCACAGTGGGCTATTGGCGACGGTTAGGAAGGACACATACACATTCACACACATTCATACATGCACCTCGTTATTTTAGAACCATGGTCAGATGACGAGGAAACACCTGAACTGGCACCCAACGCCTTCAATAGACGTCGGGACCTTGGACCCCGATCAGATTTATCGTGCAACAGTCCCGTATACACGCCGTTAATTTTTGCGGATGTTCTGGACGACTTTTCTAGTATTTTGTAGCGAAGTTGGCAACCCTCTGATGACAAGATCACTACTTTTTTTACTTTTCTTTGTCAAGTCCATCGCCTAGGATCGAACCGTGAATCCTCGAATTCCCAGCTGACGCCTTTAACCGCTCGGCCACGGAGGCCTCTAAAAAGAGTAGATGATAGACTAATAGGCTACCTTCATAAATCATTTTCAATAAATATTAACAATTACAACAAAGACTTACAGGGAATCGAATCCAGATTCACAGTCACCACAGTACGGAGCCTTATCCGTTAAACTACGAGGGCCTCGAGAAGAAGTTATAAACAAAAGAAATGTTACAAAGGTGTGCCAAAAGAATGGGAAGTTAGATAATTGAGTTGTAATAACTCAGTTTCCATTTCAGCAATATACATCAAATAATGTGGAAAACCATCTTCTGAACAACTATTTTAAATGTGTCAGGTCGCTTTGTTCAGATGTCTTGAACAGAAGCTGAGATTAGCAATTAAATCACATTGCTCATTTTCGAGAAAGTACGATTACTTAAATTTAAGTACGTCATTGCTCAAAGAACACATCACTCAAATCGTACGCAAAGAAAAACGGATAGGTCCCGGTACTCATATTTAAGTACATATTTTTTTTTTACAGTGCGCGCATGCTTAACGGATAACTTTGAATTTTAGACTGGATTTCGACACTTTTGGTCAATACTGCTTTGTAACTTGATGTAGCGCATTGAGTACAATACAAATATAAAGACAAGACGATTTTGTAAAAGAGTGGATCTATCTGGGTTTGAATCTAGGGGGCTCAATTATTATTTAAAGAAGTTTATTAGAAAACAAGTATCTAATTTCCGGTAGCTTCTTAACTGTCCCCAGACACGTAGGTATATATTTTTCATGGGAGGGGTTCAATTCCCGTTCTACAAAAAAATACAAAACCCCTCCCCACCCCCATTTTTTAAAATCTTATTAGTTTTTATTTAAGTACACTGGAATAAATTGGCAGATAAATATCGAAACAGCAATATAATTTAGTGTTCATGGTACCGTTACCAATATCAGTCATTATTCATTTTTAAAATTCGTAAATGTCACTCCTAAATAGGAAATAAATTTAAATTTTGAGATCCCTTGTTTAGGATAATATACGTTTGGAGCATCTTGTTTATACGGCCCAGTTTGATGATATCATCCCTTTGTAGCCAAAATCCAAATACTAAATAACGAAACTGGGTGATGTCATGCTAGGTTTATTTTGCGATAAAAATTACAACGAAATATGTTTTTGATGCCTTTTGAAAACTATTTTCCGAGGTAAGACTCCGGAAAATACCATGTTTTCCCTCACGTTACTCAACAAGAAATAGTATACGAGAAATTTACATTTTTATGATTTTTACAGTAATTCGATTTTTATTTTTTTTTCTTCTTCTTGACTTTCAATGGGAGGGGTTTGGACCATAGAGTAATGAAACAAATAGAGGAATAAAAATGCTGATTTCCGTGTGTCCATCATTGAAACCACGTGATATGTGGAAATGCCAATTCATTCATGCGCCAATATTACTTGGCAGGCCTTAGCGACTTTAAGAACTAAACGAGATCGAAGTATTGTAATGTGGTTTTGTGTTTAATTTTGTATTTAAATATAGTTTTTTTTAACGAATGGCACAATTTAAGCGAGTTTAACAGATATATTAAGGAGATTTTTCTTACTTTGTAGTTTTGAAATAATTGCATTACGTTTTTATGTAAAAAATTTACCATAAGCGAAGTTCTTTCAATTGTTATTTTGCATACTTCAATAAGAAAATATAAACAATAAAACCTGAGAAATATAAAGAGTTTCGTTTCTTCGAGTATTGAACACAAATAAAATATTTTCGTTTCGTTAATGAAGAGGAAATATTTAGCGCATATTGTTTGAAAATAAGTAAATACGTACAGCCGCGGAAAAAAAAAACGAACCACCGATGATTATTTCGTTAGTTTTTATAGTAGAGCTAAACTTAATATACCATTTTGTAGGGAATAAAGTCTACTACACATTGACATACAAACAATTTGCATAGGGGACTATCCTCATATTAAAATCCGCACCAACTTTAAAATTTCCAATAGCAACACCCAATTTTGATTCAATATTTAAAATCTACGACAAAATTTATCGTTGAATATCAATTTGCAAGTCATTTGGTTAGGTAGTTTTTTAATTATGAATATCGAAAGTTTAGAACTCGTAATGTTAAATGAATTTCTTAAACTTTTAATCATATCTTTCGAAATAATAATTTTATTAAGCTGAAATTTTTATGCGTATTACTTCTAAACGACCCAAATAAAATACACTAACTTTCATTACTTATATGTATATTTTTAATTTTATTTAAATTAGGATATTAATATTCATAAAATTTATGAATAACAACCATGCTATATTTTGATAGTGATGAATTCAGAAAAACGTTTTATATGCATATCTAAAATTTCATGATTTTCCTCTTTGTAGTTTTTTGGCAATATTATAATGTGCATCAAATGATCATTTAAGGGGTCATACACAAATTTAAAATCTGCAGAACTTAACAGAAATCTACGAATTATGAGAATAAAAGCTCTGTGATCGCGTTGGTATAAAATTATAAATTCTTATATAGAGGCGAAGGGTATACAGGAGTGGGGAATGAATGACCACGGAAAAATAAGAACCACGGCTAACGCCAAAACATTTTCTACCAGCGTACTTTATTTCGAAGTCTCACTAATACTTTGTTCACTGTGGAAGTAGCCCCTCAAATAAGATCGATACATATTGTCTAATATCTCTGCATATAAATGTAGGAAATTAACGAAAATTTATATTTAGATTATTTTTAGGGCGGGGAACATTTCTGCGCTATCAAAAGTAGGTGTTGCTATTGAAAATTTTAAAGTTGGTGCGGATTCGAGTATGAAGATAGTCCCCTATGCAAATTTTTTGTATAACAATGTATAGTAGACTTTATTTCCTACAAAATGGTATATTAAGTTTAGCTCTACTATAAAAACTGACGAAATAATCATCGGTGGTTCGTTTTTTTTTTCCGCGGCTGTACATATATGTTAAAATGTTGAATACGGACAGAACTCCTTATCACAAAAAAAGAAGAAAGTGCGCCAAATTTGAAACTCCTGCAGATGTCTGAACGCCAAATGTGCAGCCCTATAACCACGTGATGTGTGTTTTTCTTTTCAATGTTGACACCGCGGCCTTACGAGAGTCTGGTATTGAAGGCGCTCTCTATTTAATATTACAACTCTCTGGTTTGGACCCCCTGAACCCACCCCCTTACCTACGTGCCTGACTGTCCCATCACAAAATAATAAATAAATGTCGTCGGCCACCTATATCAACAAACCTATAATTTCAACCCAAAGCACACTGAAAACAATAACAACACTTCCCCACTGTCATTTCCCAAAAGAAAAAAAAATCATTCACATCCAACAAATTACCTCCCCTTTTCCGATCCAAAAATAAATCCAAAATTCCACATCCCCTTGAAAACTGAAGACACCCGGTGAGACGGTCAATTACTTCCCTGCAATTTCTCCCCGGCCGGTTGCCGCATCGTTCGTGCAGCAGCAGCAGCAGCGACACCGCAAACGATCCCAACTGACGGGGGAAACAGAAACTGCCATCACAGTATCCCCGGGTGTTTCGGCTAACGGGTCTTTAAGTACTTAATTGTAGACCTCCCCTGCCCTATTCCGTCTCGTCGGCGCCGTCAGACCGGAAGTACGTCACCGGATGGACGTGTCGCGTCCCCGGCCGCAATTAGTGGTCCCAAATGAGGCTTGTGACGGAACGAAGATGACTTCGGCCGACGCTTGGGCGCATTCTTGTATGGGGGTCGGCCTACCTGGCCTTAGCGCGGTGGCTTTAAAGTTCAAGGAATTGCTGCATACACAGTGTTCGATTTAAGGGTATAATGGGTTTTCAAAATAGAAAAAATCCATCAACATTTTGTTTACTTAAAAATGAGTACCTGAAGCAAAAATCCGTCAAAATGTTGTTTACTTAAAAATGAGTACCTAAAGCAAAATTCTATCAAAATTTTGTTTACTTAGAAATGTGTACCTGAAGCTACTCGTTTTCCTTTGAGTACAATTGCATCGGAAATAAGCAATGACGAACTCAAATTTAAGCAACTGTATTTACTCAAATATGATCGGTGCAATTTAATTAATATTTGTTATTTTATTATTTAATGTTTAATTTTTTATTATATATAACACTGTTGTTTATTTATTAACACAACTATACAAATGCCCCATTTAATGTGTATGTAACCCATCTTTAAAAAAAAATATTGTGTTGTTATGAATAACTATTTATATAAAAAAAACTAATTACGTGTAGTCTACAAAAATTAAATGCCAACTCTTATGTATTTTACTTTAAAGGATCTGAGGGAAAATTTTGGTGAAAAAATATAAATATTTAGAAAAAGTCACAGCGTTTTAAAGAAAAGCTTAAAATAATTTTTAAAAAAAGCTTAAAATAATTCAAATTCAAATTAAGAAAGAATACCAACATTTAATTTTTCTGTGAAATAATTTTCTCTTACATGGATCTAAATAATATACATTAAAATTTTCATTCACAAAATCAAAAATAAAAACGAAAGTTTAGGTGGTACTATATGCCCCCTTTAAAAAATTAAGTCGGCGGATCGGGTCTACAAATAATTTTGTAAATATATATTTGAATGTAGCATCAGGGCAGGAGTACAGTTGATTTTGGTATGGACGAATACAAGAGTGAAAAGTGATTTCTCCTTTTTTACTAATTATGTAAAATGTTCTTTGAATTGAATTTTCAGGAAAAATGGTTTTATACGCGAGAAAAATTTTACAACTGACCCCCTAACGAGGCAAGTTGTAACAATTTAAGGGATATGTTATGTTATGCGTAACAATGAAAAAACGTTAGAAGAGTTGAGTGGCATCTATGACCTGACAAATAAATGCTTAAAAGCAATTATTAAAATGGGCTCTGCATTAAAGAAAATATTAAAAAAACAGGCACAGAAAGAAAAAGAAAATAATAAAGTACAATTTTAATAAAGGACAACAACAACAAAAAATTCTCTTTTGAAAAACAAAAAACAAATATTTTCGAATAAGAATTGTCTGTTATTTAAATATTCCTATATATATGGAGATCAGAAGAATTATGTCTAGTTAAGGATGGTTTTGTATTAACCATTATTAGGTTGGTTAGTTAATTAATATTGCAGTATAGCTGCAAATAGGTTATTACCGACGGTTCGGGGTCTATCTCGAAATAAGGAACACTGTCTCCTAATTTTTAACCATGGTCAAATAACGAGGACAACCCCCTGAGCTAACACCTGACGCAACTTCAATAGGCGTCAGGACCGATCAGAGTTAACATGCACCAATCCCGTATACACAACGGTGGAAATAGAAGACATTTTGGGCAACTTTTGCAATTTATAAACGAATCTCGCAACCTTTCAACCAACATTAAAAAAAATCTGTTGATTTGCAACAAGCAGTGAAAGGTTACAGAAGTTACATGTTCCTCTTTATAACATGTACATATTCTTTTTTTTTCTAATAACATATTAAAATGTAACACATGTTTGATTTACATTTAAAATTCTATATTGACTTGCGTGGTTCTTGCTGTAAGCCCCGGTGAGTTTTTAAATGCGCTCCGACTGGTTTTCAAGTTCTGCGCATAACGAAACTGTTAACAGTATCCCAAGATGCATTGCGCTGAGGGCTTCTTTTGTGCGCTACTGCGCATGTACCAGGACCAATCTTTCCCCTTCTATTATATTTTACCCTTAATGAGCAGCACTTGAATTTAAGTGCAAAAGTTTAAGCTCCCGTGCAAAAGTTTATTTACCTCTGACTATAACACACAATTTCACGTAATGGGAGGCCTAAGAATCGATTCTAATTTCCTTTAAAAAAAAAAAACGAATTCTTCGTTAGTTTGTATTACAAGTAACCTTCATTATCCGAATGTTTTATTTTAATCAGCATTTTTAATTATTTTATTTTAATTATTTTGAATTCTCATTCGAGCGGCATTTACAAAGAAAACTTTTAATTAAAACTCGTCGCACTGAGTTAGTCAATAGCAATTATTTTAGAGTCGGGCACTATGTTTTGATACGTATGATTAGGTCAATACAAAAGAACTATTTTCCTTCAAGTCGGTTTGTGTCTTGTATTTGGTTTCTAATTAACTTTTACTTTTTTGTGTCGAGAGGGCTACAATTGTATTTTGTTTTACTAAAGTTTTTTTTTAATTGTGCCTGTTCACAATTTGTTGTGTTTGAGGCCACCATAGAAGAAAACTCGTATATTTTCACGAGGACATTGCCCTTTGTAACAATATTAAAATGTCCCTTACAAACAAACCTTGCAATACAAATGTGGGAGTTAAACTAAGTCGAAGTATTACGATAAAAGTAATAAATATAATGTATATATACAGTACACGCCTGTATATAATATTTTATAAAGTATTAAAAGTTTATTTTTGTAATGTAACCTGTCGTTGACAAATTAGAAAGTTTGGTTTGTTTTGATTAAAAACGTCGCACTAGAGCTGCACTTGACCTTAAAAAATTACACCTTTTTATGGAATTAAAAATTCACACGTTAAATAATAATGGCGAGTTATGGCGAAATTTATATTGACCCTAACTCCATTTCGAGGTGGGTTTTGATTAACAAAGGTCCTATGTGACAAATAAATACAAAAAAGGCCCTGGATCTATAATGTGTTGTGCATAGAAAGACATGGTAAACTTACATGGTAATAAAAGAAAATATAACTGTTACCAAAATAAAATTTTGTGCAGGCAAACAACTACTTTTAGACAATAAAAGCCCTTTAAAGTACCAAAACTCGTCATCTGACCATGGTTCAAATATATGAGGCATCGTTCCCTGGCCTTTCCTTTGAGATAGGCCCCCCGAACCGTCGCCAATAGCCCACTGTGCAGCTCTAGTGCGACGTTATTTAACCAAACCAAACCAACCAAAGTACCAAAACTTGTATGCAGGTGATAATTTTTTGTTTTTGTTTGTCTTGTTTTGAGGTTAGTGTCTTCTTTCTTATGACAGTAATGTTATGACGCTATAGTCCATTTCTTACTGATAAACCGTCAAAAAACTCCTGAAAGAAAAAAATGCACTATACTAAAACATATTTTTTTTAACAGCTCACACACATCACCCCCAATGAAGTCAACGCAATAACTTAATCCCGTTAATAGGTGGGAAACCACAAAAATCTCACGAACCCTCGATTAGGAAATGCCCACATGGCATTCCCCTAGTATCTGTCCCATAGTCGTATCGGAGACAGCGACTGCTTGTCGTATCTGATTTATACGGGCATTGAACAGCGGTTGGCTTTGGTTGGCGATAAAAAAAGAGACGGTCCGTTGTATCTGGAGACGACTGCGTGTGAAGAAGACTTCAGCGGATGTTTACGTGGACCGCAAGTCACGTGGGTTGCGTATCTTTTGAATGGGGTTTTCTTTTTCATCAATGAATCGTTCCCGCCGTGAGTTAAGTTGGGGGGGAAGGTTGTTATGATAGGGGTGCCAGAGGGGGGGGGGGATGAGTGATTTTGTATGTTGATATACTTGATGTATACAGACCTGGATCGATCTCAGAAATAACACTCTTAATTTTGAGAATTCTGCGATCGTCGGAAATCGGAATTAGCATTTGTCGGCCCTTTGGTCCTTATACCTCTCATCGAATTAAGCCTAGAAATGGAAAGAAGCTGATTGGTAGATACATTTTATGAAAACAATGAAAGGACATCACATAGTTTTATTATAAACACAACAGTGTGGCCCGGCCACAAGCTAAAGACGACGAGGGACGAAACTCCCAACCCTCCGAACACGAGTTTACTGTACTTTCCAAGTCGAGATTCGAATCCACAACCCTCTAATTATAACTCGTTATTCTAACCATTCGTCCACTGTAGGCCTTGTATTAGTTTGAAGAGTGGATCATATGTTCTTGCTTTTTAATTACTTCCAAATTTGGAGATCGGAGTGCCAGCTCTGGTGGTGTCTTCGCAATCATGGTTCAAAATTACAAGGCAGACCTTTTGAATAGATCTGGAACCGTCGCCAATATCCCATGTTATAGCTCTAGTGCGACGTCATTTAAACAACAAATTTGAAATTACGAGGCAGTGTTTCCGAGACATTCCTTTGGTTTGGTTTGTTAAAAAACGTCGCACTAGAGCTGCACAGTGGGCTATTGGCGACGGTTCGGGGCCTATCTCCAAGAAAAGACCCGGGAACGATGTCTGGTATTTTTGAACCATGGTCAGATGACGAGGAAACACCAGAACTGGCACCCAATGACTTCATAGACGTCGGGACTTTGTACCCGATCAGATTTATCGTGCACCAGTCCCGTATACACGCCGATAATTTTTTTTGGATGGATATTCTAGACGACATTCCTAGTATTTTGTAGTGAAGACTTTCATTTGGAATAGATCTTGAACGGTCGCCATTAGCCCATTGCATAATTCTAGCAGGATGCTAAATAGCTAAAAACCATTCAAAAACTACAAACATTCACGACGTTTTCCGCGATTCATGGTGAAATCCTTAGCTTGACGCACTGTCGCTGGTTTGGCATTTGTGTAAGATTTACTGAAAAGTACCTTTGATTTCGGTCGGATGCGACCGGTTCAGATCAGATCAACGCTCATTCATGTTTAAAATATTTAAAATAAAATGTCTAAAAACAACGTGAGAGATAAAATAATCTCAAATTATATATATATATATATATTATATCATCAAACAATACTTTTTATTTTTATGAACTACAAAATTATTCGCGGTCTAAACCTTAATCGCATTATTATGTCTGCATTTAGTATAAATTTCAGTTGAATATCCGACTGAAAAAGGTTTCTTCGTAGGGTTCACTAAGAAGTAGTGTACACGAATTGCTTTTGTAAGGTCTACCCTTTGAAAACTTCAAACCTGTATGTGCAGTTTTTTTTTTATATCTCCATCTTTTCATCCAAATAACCCCGGATTCTCCTTTGTGTGGGTTATGAATACGTCAATAACTAAAGCGGCCCTTAAATGACCGGAGTCGCTTTAATTGCGGGGGACTCTTGCGAAATCGAGAGCTATTTTTGTTGCTGTTGTCTGGTTTTTGTGAGTTCCGCCGGCAGTTTTTATTTTACTCGACTTTATTTTTTCCCCGAAAGCGTTGCAAGGAAACAGAAAGATATCTCAAGTCGTGAGAGTTAATCTCTCAATGTACAAAATAATTGTGTAGTTTCTTTTGGTTCCGGACTCGGTATTGAAGGGTCTTGGGCTCGATTCGCGGTAAGGTCAAACCGAACGCTCACAGTGCAGAGAGGCTGGTGCATGTTGTATCTGTCGTGTCGCAAATGTCATCCCATTGATGTTCAAGTTTGAATACTGTTATGCCAGTCCTCGTCATCTGATTGTGGTCTAAAATTGTCCGGGTCTTTCCTTGTTAGGATTGATCATAAACCGACGTTAATATTTTTTTGTGTAGTTATAGTGCGACGTTAGTTTCAATCAACCATCCATCCTAGGGTTGATCATAAACCGACGTTAATATTCTATTGTGTAGTTGTAGTGCGACGTTGGTTTCAATCAACCATCCTTCTTAGGGTTGATCATAAACTGACATTAATATTCTATTGTGTAGTTATAGTGCGACGTTAGTTTCAATCAACCATCCTTCTTAGGGTTGATCATAAACCGACATTAATATTCTATTGTGTAGTTGTAGTGCGACGTTGGTTTCAACCAACCATCCATCCTTCTTAGGGTTGATCATAAACATCAAATCATCATAAACCGACATTAATATTCTATTGTGTAGTTATAGTGCGACGTTATTTTCTACCAACAATCCACCCATCTTAGGGTTGATCATAAACCGACGTTAATATTTTATTGGGTAGTTATAGTCCGACGTTAGTTTCAATCAACCATCCATCCTTCTTAGGGTTGATCATAAACATCAAATCATCATAAACCGACATTAATATTCTATTGTGTAGTTATAGTGCGACGTTATTTTCTACCAACAATCCATCCTTCTTAGGGTTGATCATAAACCGACGTTAATATTTTATTGTGTAGTTATAGTCCGACGTTAGTTTCAATCAACCATCCATCCTTCTTAGGGTTGATCATAAACATCAAATCATCATAAACCGACATTAATATTCTATTGTGTAGTTATAGTGCGACGTTATTTTCTACCAACAATCCATCCTTCTTAGGGTTGATCATAAACCGACGTTAATATTTTATTGTGTAGTTATAGTCCGACGTTAGTTTCAATCAACCATCCATCCTTCTTAGGGTTGATCATAAACATCAAATCATCATAAACCGACATTAATATTCTATTGTGTAGTTATAGTGCGACGTTATTTTCTACCAACAATCCATCCTTCTTAGGGTTGATCATAAACCGACATTAATATTCTATTGTGTAGTTGTAGTGCGACGTTGGTTTCAACCAACCATCCATCCTTCTTAGGGTTGATCATAAACATCAAATCATCATAAACCGACATTAATATTCTATTGTGTAGTTATAGTGCGACGTTATTTTCTACCAACAATCCATCCTTCTTAGGGTTGATCTTAAACCGACGTTAATATTCTATTGTGTAGTTATAGTCCGACGTTAGTTTCAATCAACCATCCATCCTTCTTAGGGTTGATCATAAACATCAAATCATCATAAACCGACATTAATATTCTATTGTGTAGTTATAGTGCGACGTTAGTTTCAATCAACCATCCATCCTTCTTAGGGTTGATCATAAACATCAAATCATCATAAACCGACGTTAATATTCTATTGTGTAGTTATAGTCCGACGTTAGTTTCAATCAACCATCCATCCTTCTTAGGGTTGATCATAAACATCAAATCATCATAAACCGACATTAATATTCTATTGTGTAGTTATAGTGCGACGTTATTTTCTACCAACAATCCATCCTTCTTAGGGTTGATCATAAACCGACGTTAATATTTTATTGTGTAGTTATAGTCCGACGTTAGTTTCAATCAACCATCCATCCTTCTTAGGGTTGATCATAAACATCAAATCATCATAAACCGACATTAATATTCTATTGTGTAGTTATAGTGCGACGTTATTTTCTACCAACAATCCATCCTTCTTAGGGTTGATCATAAACCGACGTTAATATTCTATTGTGTAGTTATAGTCCGACGTTAGTTTCAATCAACCATCCATCCTTCTTAGGGTTGATCATAAACATCAAATCATCATAAACCGACATTAATATTCTATTGTGTAGTTATAGTGCGACGTTAGTTTCAATCAACCATCCATCCTTCTTAGGGTTGATCATAAACATCAAATCATCATAAACCGACGTTAATATTCTATTGTGTAGTTATAGTCCGACGTTAGTTTCAATCAACCATCCATCCTTCTTAGGGTTGATCATAAACATCAAATCATCATAAACCGACATTAATATTCTATTGTGTAGTTATAGTGCGACGTTATTTTCTACCAACAATCCACCCATCTTAGGGTTGATCATAAACCGACGTTAATATTTTATTGTGTAGTTATAGTCCGACGTTAGTTTCAATCAACCATCCATCCTTCTTAGGGTTGATCATAAACATCAAATCATCATAAACCGACATTAATATTCTATTGTGTAGTTATAGTGCGACGTTATTTTCTACCAACAATCCACCCATCTTAGGGTTGATCATAAACCGACGTTAATATTCTATTGTGTAGTTATAGTCCGACGTTAGTTTCAATCAACCATCCATCCTTCTTAGGGTTGATCATAAACATCAAATCATCATAAACCGACATTAATATTCTATTGTGTAGTTATAGTGCGACGTTATTTTCTACCAACAATCCATCCTTCTTAGGGTTGATCATAAACCGACGTTAATATTCTATTGTGTAGTACTGGCAAATTTCAGTGACTCTAAAAGCTTTATAATGATTAATATAAATAAAGTCAATGCCCCAACAATGTGACCTGCAATGTAAAATTGGGGAGCAAACATTCAAAACGTGTTAGCCACTTTATTATTACCAAAAAATTATTTGCGTTTTCCGAAATGCATTAACTAATGTAAAGATTCGAATTGGACAAAATGTATTTGGGATAAATAAAATAAGTTAGTTCTATAAAAAGAAATCGAGGCGAATTTATCATTTAATAATAATCAAATTTTCAAAAATTTTAGACAAATGTTTTGAATGTTTGCCCTTTAAATGCACCTTCACAATGTAATTATCCTCCAATATATAATTTTGTGGAAATACACACAGATAGCGCAATACCAATTCAACACTTTTAATTTGCAATGAATATGTAACACGGAAATGTTTGGTCTTTGGGGGGCAGGATTTCAACCACTCTGAAAGCTTTAAAATGATCAATGTACTTTGCCGACGCCCCAGCAATATCAGGCTGCAGTATATAATTTTGTCGAAATTTGACGTTCCCAAAGGTCTCAATATCCCATCGTGGGAACTTTTCAACGAAGGCCACCTTACTCAAGAGGCGTATCCAAACCATTCGCAGAAGTTCTGGAAACAATCCGAATAGGGACCCTTCAACCATTGTCCCCATTGACTTCTTAATGCCACTTAATAACACATCTCTCTGTGACACTGCGATGCACGCCTCCTAGTATAGAATCAACGGCAATTGGCTCTTCTAATCACATGTCGTATCCCATTCTTCGCCAATCACCGCAACAGAGGTTAATCCCTGATAAATTACACTCATTTAATTGCGGCTTAAGGTTTTAAAAAGACCATCTCCGTCTGTGTCGCCAACAAAGGAAATTTATGTGCCAAAGTCCGTTGACAAACACCAAGGATAATGACGTAAGATATAGAATAATCCACAGGAGACGATAACAGCTCAATCCAACTAGGACCAACGTACGGAAAAGTGTATGGAAAAAATGTACGGACAGACAAATTATCAGGCCAGAACTTGGGTGGCTAGCCCGGGAGCACAGTTCCAATTGCTGTGGAACTTTTTTTTAATAAATTGGCGTTCGACTTTTATTTCATTGAGAAGAATCTCGTGGTAAAAGAAAATGGCGCAATTGGTGTCCTCGCATTGTGTCCCTTCACCACAAAGTCAATGCCACGGCCGCTTTTGTTAAACACCGCTTTCTCAAAGTTGGTATCTGGACAGTTTCCTTTTACTCTAAGGTTGACTTGTCTTGCGGTATTTCTATAGCTGGCGATTGACCGAGTAGGGGGTGCTATAGTTGGCGAGTGTGCTCCATTTTGGAGATTTATACTTTTAATAAAATAAAATTATGAAATGTGGATGAGCGGAAAAAGTTGTTTTCTGCCCGATTTTTTTCTTTCGGAGTTTCACCGTTTTCCCAACAAGGTCACTGGTTCAAAAATATGAAGCAGTGTTCCTGGGCCTCTCATATGATGGATCTCGTTCTGTCGCCAATAGTTTAACTGTAACGTCGCCAATAGTTTAACTGTAACGTCGCCAATAGTTTAACTGTAACATAGTTTAGCTGCCAACATAGTTTAGCTGTAGTGCAATGTTAATTCAACTAACCAACATGGTATAGCGCATTTAATTTTTCATAAACTTGATCTTTTTACTGTAAGAGAAATAGTTTATTTAATAACACTGCCGTTAAAATATTCAAACTTCATTAGTTAAATTAATAATTTTTTGTTTATTGTTAAAAAAATACACTTTTTATGAAATTAAAAATCCATAAATTGAATTTAATGGGGAGTTTTAGTGAAATTTAAATTGTCCTTTAACACCAGTTCGAGGCGGTTTATGATAAAAGAAGGTCTTATTTGATAAATAAATACTAACAAGGCCATAAATCCGTGTTGAGTTGTATGTAAAAAAAATACGGTGAACTTACATGATAAAAGAAAATATAACTGTCACCAAAATATTTATTTTGTGTAAACAACTACTCTTAGACATTTTTTTTGTTTAAAGTATCAAAACTTTAATTTTGATTTTTTCCCTTTAAAGTTTTGCTTTTTGGAGTTACCGCCTTCTTTCCTATGACAGCAGAATACTCCTGTAAAACTAAAATTGCTTTACCACTTATTGGGATGTGTGCAGGCCCGTCGCACCGGGGGTTTTTGGGGGGTGGGGTGCGGCCAACCCCCCCCCCCCCCCCCCCCCCCCCCCCCCAAATAATCAGGAAACCCTGAAAGTTGGGAGTTTCAATTTCTAAAAACCCCGAGCTGTGAAAACTTATACCTGTGAAGAAAATTATTATTGTTAACAACTGAAAGCTAGGAAAGATTAGAAATTGCCCAATTTTTAAGATTAATTTTAAATTAGTCATTGGAATAAGGGTGCAACAAATCAATGCTTGTGAGAGAACTGTTTAATACTACCTAAAATATATATATAAGAAAAGGTGAAAAATGTCGATAAGTTGGAACTGGAAATTTTCAGCACTGTTGCACTGGATGTGTGTGACACATTATTATGTCGAATTTAAATTAATATTATGTATACTTATTGTACGATTTTGTCTATTAAGTAAAACCATGTTTCATATTAGATTCTTCGAAGTAGGAATATAAACAGTTTCGGTCTTCGGAATTGTAGATTAACTTGCTCTATAGCATTTCTATAGCTGGAGATTGACCACACCGGGTGTGCTATATTTGGCGAGTATGCTCCTTTTTATTGCAATGGTGCCGTCCACTGAATGGCGCCACACTGCGTGAATAATTCACAAGTCACACTTGGGTGCCGCCTGGTTGTGAAAAGTTATTAATATATACCGCTGTGCGGGCGGGCGGTTCAGTAACATGTGCTCCGCGATGCTATGTGGAAAGTAATATTTGCAACATTTCATTTTGCAATTTAAAACTATGTTTATCTGCAATGGTTTGGTTAAATAACGTCGCACTAGAGCTGCACAGTGGGCTATTGGCGACGGTTCGGGGTCAATCTCGAAGGAAAGACCCGGGAACGATGCCTCGTATTTTTAAACCATGGTCAGATGCCGAGGATAACACCTGAGCTGGCACCCAACGCCTTCAATAGACGTCGGGACTTTCGACCCCGATCGGATTTATCGTGCACCAGTCCCGTATACACGCCGTTCATTTTTTGTGGACGTCCTGGACGACATTCTAGTATTTTGGTAGTGAAGTTGGAAACCCTTCGATCGCAATATCACTACTTTTTACTATTCTTTAGTCTAGTCCGCGCAAAGGTTCGAACCGGGGACCCTTTGGATTCCCAGCCACTGGACCTTAATCCACTCGGCCACGGAGGCCTTTATGTGCAATGATTAAAATGTCATCAGTTAAGCCTTTCGCTGCTATATGAGTTGTACTTAACTCGCGTCTTGTTTTTTTTATATAGTTTTTAAAAAGGATATCGAAACAAAAACCTTTAATTCAATAGATGTTCATAAAAACCGCAGTTTTCTTGCACAAATCTACAATTTCTCGATGTTGGTGAAGGTTTTTTATGGACTTTTTATTGGGAACATCCCCTTTATTATTTTTGATATACTTTATAAAGCGGGGCGTTTTATTTTAAACCAGAAATTTCTATGATGTCATCAAATAGATAAACAAAAGCATGGGAAAAGAGCCTCAAGGAGGCATCAGGATTGGCTGGTTGATTGAATTAATCAACCAATCCAGCGTTAAGAGGGAAATAAGGAATCGTTATAGAACATAACACGATTACATGTCTCCCATCCTTAAGCGCTGCCGGTCGGTCCTTCTGTTTATTTCACAACGTAAAACGACCGGCGTGGTTTCTTCTGTATATTTCTGCAATTAGACCTGGGAATTTTATTTGAAAGTAAGATAATGCATGCTCGTTTTGTGAGAATATAACGATGAATACTGATGACCACATATCAGAAAACTCGTTATATTTTGTAAATAAAAATATGCATCCAAATATTAAAATAAAAATCTTGCTATATATCCTAACAATCTACAAACCTAAATCATATTCGCCAGTTGGCCAAAAAAAGAATAAATAAAGCCATCTCGCCGAAGCAGCCAACAAGAAACCAACGCCAGACCGGTCAAGTTCTTATATACTCTTACCAACTTCCCCATGTTAAAATGGGAAAAGCCGCATCCGTAAAACATATTGTAGAACCCGAATAAAATCTCGTAAAAAAAATAAAACAATTTTTGTTAGAACTGTATCAATGCAACCTTTAATTTAAAATAAGAATAAAATTGTTTAATTGAAAATCGGATTAATGTGCGTAAAATTAACCGAAATGTCACTTTTTTTCAAATTATGATACACATTACTTTTTGGAAACAGGCAACATAATTCAATATACAACCAATTAATTTGATAATTTTTTTTTTATATAACTTAGTACCTACTATCACTTTCTAACCAGGCACGTAGGTAAGGGAGTGGTTCAGGGGGTTCAAACCCCTCCCATTGAAAGTCAAGAAGAAGAAAAAAATTAAAAATAGAATTATTGTAAAAATCTTAAAAATACTTTAAAAAACTAGAAAAATTTCAATTTCTAGTATAATACTTCTTGTTGAGTTGCATGAGGGAAAATCTTGTATATGATTTGATGACATTTTTATCTCAAACTAAGCGTAACATGACGTCATCGTGTTTCATTATATAGCATTTGAATTTAATTTCGGTGACAAAGGGAAAATTCGCGAAACGGTGCCGTATAAACAAGTTGTAATCAAAGTAATATATTATTCTAAACAAGGAATCTTAAAATTTAAATTTGTTCTCTAAATTTATTTTGTAATTAGGGAGTGATATTTACTGATTTTAAAGATATTTAATGACTGATATTGGTAGCGATTTCATGAAAAATAAATGATAACTTTTGCTGTTTCGATATTTATATGCCAACGTATTTCTGTTTACTTGAATAAAAAATCATAAGTTTTAAAAAATGGGGGGGGGGGGGATAAGCTACCTAAATAAATCCGTTGCTCAGTTACTGTGAACCACCCCCATGAAAAATCTATACCTACGTGCCTGTTTCTAACCATTTTATGCGCATACATTTCGTTACAAGAACCTCCGTTATTCGTACCTGAGCAGAAAGCAGTAGTAAAACTCTGTACCGTTAGGTAATCACAACAGGGTCCTTTTCGGCCGAAAATTCTCGTTCCTCGCAGCAACCCTAAAAAAATAAAAGCGGGGCACAACCAAAGAGTACGACAGGGTGAGTGGCATTTTATTACAAGATCCTTTCATTACTCTGGGCACAACATGTAATCTGTCATTATCAATCAAGGCATCTGGCAACACGTGAAACACCGGACGACATTGGAGAACGATCGCCAGCGCGGTCGCCAATTCGAGAAAATAAAACAAAAACGGAAAATTTTTACTTTATTATTTCTCATTCACAGCGTCCGTTTTCTTTTTGTTTTTTTAGGGTCCCATCTTGTTGTTCTGCTCACTTCATTTCGTGCGATTTTTAGCAGGCGAAAATTCAATAATTTCTGCAGACGATGATGCGTGTTGGTTTTGTTCTTATTTTGAGGTAAAAGCGCGGGAAGGAAACGTTCGAAGTGTAGATGTTCTTTTGGGTTTTTGGTTTGGTTTGGTTAAAAACGTCGCACTAGAGCTGCACTATTGGCGACGGTTCGGGGTCTATCTCGAAGGTTTGGTTTTGTTAATTAACCTCGCACTAGAGCTGCACAGTGGGCTATTGGCGACGGTTCGGGGTCAATCTCGAAGGAAAGACCCGGGAACACATACACATTCACACACACATTCATACACGCACCCCGTTATTTTAGAACCATGCTCAGATGACGAGGAAACACCTGAACTGGCACCCAACGCCTTCAATAGACGTCGGGACTTTGGACCCCGATCAGATTGATCGTGCACCAGTCCCGTATATACGCCGTTAATTTTTGCGGATGCTCTGGACGAATTTTCTAGTATTTTTGTAGCGAAGCTGGCAACCCTCCGATCACAAGATCACTACTTTTTTATGTCAAGTCCATTTCCCGGATTCGAACTACCAATCCTCTGATTAGTAGCTGAACGCCTTACCAATCGAGCAACTGGGGCTCCATATCGTGAAGGAAAGACCTGGGAACACATACACATTCATACATGCACCTCGTTATTTTAGAACCATGGTCAGATGACGATGTGTTCTTTTGGGATTGTTTAGATATTCTTATTATTTAGGCCTATTTTGTTTTTGATTTGAAATTCTCATCGAATATTCATGTGCGTCACACATTGGATCTGCGAATTTGTCAGTATTGCTCTAATGATAGAAATTAAAGTGATGCCAGTTTGTGCCAATTTACTTATTAAATTCATCCATTTTCTTATACTTTAAAATTATTGTTTCAAAATATATAGAATTTGAACAAGATATAAGAATTTAGACTTGGGGACTGATTAAAAATTCCTATTAGTATGTTAATATGATGTGCTGTTAGTCAGAGGATTAGTTAGCAGTCAGGGGATGCGAGTTCGAATCCGACGTGGACTTGACAAGGTTAAGCTGAAGCAATCTCGTGATCGGAGGGTTGCCATATTATCTTCTAAATTACATAAGTCGTCTAAAAATATGTACAGGTTCTACCGGCGTGTATATGACACTGGTGCATGTTAAACCTAAACGTGGCTTAATGTTCTGATTGAGGTTCCATCAGGTGCTAGCTCAATGTTGTTATCGCCATTTGACCATGGTTCAAAAATACAACGCAGTATTTCCTGGTTTTTCCTTCGAGATTAACCCCAAACCGTAACCGGGTCCCCAGTTGCCCAGTGGATAAAATCGTTCATGTGGTAATCGATTGCTAGTTCCAGCCCGTGCGGTAGACTTGGCAGAAACAAGTAAAATGTAGCGATCTTGCGATCGGAGGGTTGTCAGATTCGCTAGAAAAATACTAGTAAGTCGTCCAGAACATCCAACAAATTATACTGGCTTGTATACACGACTGGTGCACGATAAATCCGATTAGGGTCCAACGCCTATTGAGGTTGAGTCGGGAGCCTGCTCAGGTGTTGACCTCGTCAGACCATGGTTAAAAAAAATACGAGACACCGTTCTCGGTTTGTTTGTTTAATTAACGTCGCACTAAAGCTGCACAGTGGGCTATTAGCGACGGTTCGGGGCCTATTTCGAAGGAAAGGCCCGGGAACGATGCCTCTTATTTTTGAACGATTGTCAGATGACGAGGACACTATTATTTAATCTAGTCCATCGTAAGGTTTTGAACCTGGGGCCCTTGGATTCCCAGCTGACGTCTTAATGCACTCGGCCACGGAGGCCTCGCACCGTTCCCGGACCTTTCCTTCGAGATAGGCCCCGAACCGTCTCCTGTGCAGCTCTAGTGCGACGTTATTTTACCAGCCAACCAGACTACAGCTGAGCAGTCTTCTAAAAACTTCCAGACTTCCGAAAATCAGGCCCACCACGCTGCGATTACAAACAATCAGACCATAAAACCCGAAATCCTACCCATTACTGGCCAAACACACGTGCGGCCACATGGGCGACACTTAAAGTCCGAGAACTCGAAGTTACGACTGGCATTTAGAGTTCCAATTCGAATTAGACATAATTTAGGGAATCGTGCCGTGCGTGACCCTTCTCCAAACGTGTATCGCTTAACCCGAGCCTTCGGATCGCCACGGTGGAACAATGCGCCATTATGCGGGCAGTGGCGTGTAACGATGGCAAATGGCCGGTCGTCCACAGTTCGGAGTTTCAAGATGAAGACGTTTAAATGCGGGAGGTTAAACTGGAGATTAGTCCTTTTTGGCAGTTATGCCGAAGATTATGATTCTGGTTTTTTTTTCCTTCTCTACTTTCAGTGTGTAAGATTTAAAAAAAAGGTTGGTTAGTTAGTTATATGAAAGGTGTATTGAGCTTTAAAAAATACTGTAAGGATAACCTGTCATTGTCAAGCTCGTAGTTTTTGTTTTTAAAATTGCGTCAAGGTTAGGAAATATATGTCTGATTTAAATTTGAAACTTGTCTATTTTCCTCCAGCCTTTGCTTAGAAAGCTTAACTAACCGAACCTTACGGTTTCGTGCTGCCTGAACATAACAGATTTGTTTCCTAAATTTATAACTTAAATATTAGCCCTGGCGCTATCCGTTATTCCGCTATCAGAGTTAACAATCGACTAACATGTACACTTGGTTTAAGAATTGTTGATTCTGAAACTTTCACATGAATTTCAGACATTACAGATAGAAAAATAAAAGCAATGACAAATACACAGCTGGCATCACTCTTTTAAGACGGAGATCTCCAACGCTCGCATTTACGTTACAACAATGCCAAGATCTAATATTTCAGATGCGCGTTGTTATGGAAATGTATTTCCAACTCTCCCCCCCCCCCCCCCCCCTTCAATAGGTAATCCAAGACACCACTCGACATGCAAAAGAAAAGACCGGCTCCATTGAAATCTCCAGTACGTGAACATTGGGGGAGCATTCCGCTTTTTGATCCACTTGCAAAGTGGGGGGATCGGGCCTTGTGGGAAACCCGACCCTGCCCGTAAAGTGGGGTAAATTAGCCCTTGAACCCCCCTGCAGGGTCATGGGTAACTAAAAACTGCCGAGCGGGTAAATATAGGCCTGGCCTTTTATGCTCCTTGTCATATTTGCGGCTATGGGTGGATCCGAGGCTTCCTGGGGCCTTGAGGTCTACGCTGAGTGGGAAGGGGAGGTGGTAAATATCGATTAGTTATTCAGTGTTAGGCCATGTTTCAGAGAGCGTTCATTTGTTATGTCACGCTATTTTTCGCCTTTTTTTTACCTCCTGTATTTGCCTGCCCCCCATTTTGTTGTGGCTTCTTATTTTTGGTAGGTTACTGGTATCTAAAAGGGCTTTGGTTTTTAGGTTCAATCTACCCGGACGAAATAAACGCACGTGGCATTTTGTCGAAGCGTCTGTGAATGGTACGTACCGGCCAGGTGGTTTCCATGGGCAAATTGTATGTTTTTAAACAAAGGTCGATTGATTGAATGATGTTTTCACTAGAATAGAGGGCTCCCAGTTGCGCAGTGGATAAAAGCGTTCGGCTAGTAATCAGAGGATAGAGAGTTCGCGCCCGACTGATGAACTTGACAAAGAAAAGTAAAAATGTAGTGATTCTGCAATCGGAGGGTTGCTGCCAGCTTTGCTACTAAAATACTAGAAAGTTGTCCAGAATATCCAACAAATTACACTGGCGTGTATACGGGACTGGTGCACGATAAATCTGATCGGGGTCCAATGTCCTGTCACCTATTGAGGTTGCGTCGGGTGCCAGTTCAGGTGTGTCCACGTCATCATTCAAAAGTACGAGGCATTAATCCCTGGTTTTCCTTCGAGGTAGGCCCCGAACCATCGCCATTAGCATAATGTACAGCTCTAGTGCAACGCTAGTTAACCAAACCACACCTCTAGCATAGAGCCACTCAATGGGCTATTGTCGACTGCCCTGGGATCTATACTGAAGACAAAACAAGAAAACAACGCTTCGTAATATTGAGCCATGGTTAAATGATACACACAACACCTGACATTGGCGACAACATTGTTATTGGCAACGCCTGCTAATTTTTTTTTTAATTTTCGAATTTAATAATATCTTTTATAATAAATTTTAACGAATACTTAAATTTTTGTTGCAAACGTTTGTATCTACAATACAATTGGAGACGCGGGGCAAGTACAAGGTAGCTCCACTTCTTTTTATTTATATTTCCCCCTTATTCCTTAATAGAAAAAAAATCCTCTACCGGTTAGTTAAAATACCAAATAGCTGTAAGCAATGGCTATAGAGATATAAAGAAAAGTAGAATTATTTTTGTATTGTATGACGCAAGAAACGTATTTTTTGTCCGTCCTGATCAATTTCTAAAAATGGTGCAATCTGGTTCCTGTACCCACTTATTCAATTCATGTTTTCATTTGATTAATATTTCGTAAGATAATATTAATCAACAGACCTATCCACATAAATAATATGTAAACTTTCAATATGAACAAAAAATTTACAAATGCGCCGAAATTAAAATTAATTCGCGACCAAATATTAATATTCGTATATTTGCTTTCCTAATTAATTCCCAATATTTCCCAACTAAATATTATTTTTCTATTTTAAAAGCGAATGTTCAAACTTGATTAAACAGACCAAGATATTATTTCTGTACCATTTTTATACTATGGAGATCTAAAATTGCGCTGCAAGTAAAAATCAATTTTGCACAAAAGATGAAAAATATCCTTACTATTTGCATTTGTTCTTTGCAATTACGTTTTTGAATATATCCTAGATATTTCCTTTGCTTCTATAAATAACGTATCTCAAACAAACCTGGGAAGTTGGAAGTATAAGAAGATGTTTTTTTTTTAATTAAATATTTTTAATTAAGTAAGAATCCAAGGATCCGTTTTTCTTGTATTCATTAGGGAGTAACCATACTTATAGGAATTTTTAATTGAAAATATTCTGGCTTGCTATATCTTTCTTTGATATCTTTTGTATGTTTTTTTAAGTTATTCAGAAATTCTAATTATTTTACTATTTAAATTAATTAATAGAAAATGGAAAATATTTCTCAATGTAATTTGATGGAGATTTATTCTTAATTTTTTTTCTTACATTTGTTATTTTCCCAACGTATTGTTTAATATAGGATATGGTATAAATTACTATGGATTAATTTCTGTTTTTCTCATGCACATAGGTCTTATTTTTGTACACGGTATTTGCAATAGTAGAATACAAATTTATTCTGATGAATTTTCTCTGAAAAATATTAACCTTTTTCACTCCGATGTCTCTTTCTCAGGAGACAACATAACGACCCGTTCTTTTGATTTTCTGTTTTTTTTTTTTAATAAACAAGAACAGTTGTGTTTAAAAAAATATAATTATTTTTTTTAACTTGTTTTTTTGCCAGTTCCAAAACAGATTATTATTTTTGTCCTCAGTGAGCATGAATTTTCTGAGAAAAAGAACAGTAAGAGGAATAACTGTTCTGTAGAAAGAACCGAAATGTCAAAGATGTTCTTGAAGTTGTTAACCTTTGCACTCCAAGAACACTTTGCGATTTGTGTTCTTTCTGTGGAACAGTTATTCCTCTTTACGTTCTTTTCCACAGATTTTTTTTTATACTCATAAAGGGAAAAAAATCCTAATTTGTTTTGTATTTGCAAGAGAACAAGTTGAAAAAAAGATTGATGTTCTAAACACAAGACCATGCTGTTCTCGTTTATTTTAAAGAACAGGGAAACAAAGGAACTGGTCGTTATGAATATTTCATATATTCAATAATTTCTGTTCATTTATATTAAAAATTCCTTTCTTGAAAAATTGAAATACTTATACTGATAACAACGAATATAACAGTATACTATTTTCCCAAAAAGTCATAGTGTATATTTTCATATTTGAAATATTAATATATATAAGATTATATAATAGAAAATATTTGAAAATGGTTAATCTTATTTTATATAAGTAAAAAAATATCCCAAAGAACAGTTCTATCTCAAACGCAAGTATCAAACTAGGTTAGGCATGTTTAACCAAGTTAATTGGGTAATGGTCATGTTTGGCTGTTACGGAGTAGATTCCGGACCATCGCCAATTGCCTGTTATGGGACGTTAAATTTAGTGCGACGTTAATTCAACCAATAAACCAACATTGCTGGTTGTACACAAACGCATAATATACCCATTCTTTTAAGCTTACTAATTTGCGTCCATCTTGTTTTTCGATTATACATGCTGGTCACAAATGGTTTGGCGATGGTCATTGTTTGGCGGTATCCCATTATTTGGCTGTATTGGCATAACAAAACATTATTGTTACCCGACTACGTTGCTTACGTTTTAAACAACTTGCTGAACTTTAAAGGCAACTAACGAAGTAGTTAAAGGAAATATAATGGAGGTTAAAGATACGCACCAGTACATCGGCAGTAGCGCACAAATGAAGTCCTCGCCGCAATGCATCTTGGCATACTGTTAACAATTCCTTTCTGCGCAGAACTTGAAAATCGGTCGGAGCGCACAAAAAAAATCATCGGGCGCACTGCATCACGGGATACAGATTGCTATGCAGAACCGGTCGGCAATACTTCTTATGCTTAAAGGGCTTCTCCCACTGAACTCTAACTTTAACTGGAAGGCTAAAACCTTGTTTCCTCTGTGGGCGCATTGAAGTCAATTGAAAGCAGCCATGCTGTGCCCCCAATATTTTTATTAAAGTGATTTAGTGGTGTTTTTATTACCATAGCATTGTAGAAATATTAAATGTATATAAATATTATATTTTCTTCTTATAGAATACTTACGAAATCCGGTCGTATGGGCTACCATAGAATTAGTTAATGTTTGGATTATTGTTACTTATACCACTTAGAAGCCTGTCCCAAAAAATGTAACTCATTAATTAATCTAGAAATAATCACTGGGACTCAGAGAAAATATGCTTCCACAATATTTCCCCTGGCTCTATAAATAATCACCATTTCCCGTTAAATTTTTTACCTTTTATTATTTCCCTAATCCGAAAAGCAGTCGGATTCAGGGCTCCGTGAATTCGGCCCCATTTCGCCAAAATAAACGCCAAGCCCGATTACCACACAAAGAAGGGACACAATTCCGGGAATCAAAACAACAAACCACAGGATTTCGAGTTGAGTGCCATTTTGGCCCCTTTCATCATTTTATTATTTGTTCTTCTGAATTGGTCGCCGCGCAAGTTGTCAGTCACACTTTGGCGCTGTTGCATTACGAGAAAAGCCCCCCGTTTTTGTGTCATTTCTTGGAAATGTACGGTTGGTTGGGTAAACGTCGCACTGGAGCTACACAATAGGCTAATGAAAATTATTTCGGAATATATCACGAAAAAAAAATACGTTAACACTGTCTTGTCTGGTTTTTCACACACCTGATTCGGTCAGCGGCCATGACCATGATGAAGCTAATACTTTAATGCGAGGCATTGTTCCGGGGTCTTTCCTTCGAGATAGTTCCTGGATAGTCACCAAAATGTCGCCAATAGTCCAATGTGCAACTTTAGTGCGACGTTAATTAACTGAATCGAAGCGGACTTGATAAAAGGTTAAGCTTCAGTTAAGCAACTGTAACGATCTTGCGATCAGAGGGTTGCCAAATTGAATCCCGAATTACAAAAATCATTCAAAAATATCCTCAAGTAATACCATCGTATATAAGTGACTCGTGCAGGTTAAATCTGATCGGGGTCTAATATCGTGAAGGCTATTGATGTTGCGTCGGGTGCCAGCGCAGATATTGTCCGTGTCATCTGATAATGGTTCAAAAATATGGCCCAGTGGTAGAACACTCGACTTCTAATTGGAGGATTTTGAGAGCTTACTGAGCTCGTTAATAGGATATTTGCCAGTTTCGTACCATGTCGTCTTCAAAATACATTTCCTGTAATGAGGGAATTGGTACACATTAAATCTGTCGTGATCTGAAGTACTCACACCTATGTCAGGAATGTGGATTGTCAGCTCAATGATTGTGTTCGTGATCTGACCATTGTTCAAAACTACGGGGTCATTTACCAGGGTCTTTTCTTCGGGTTAGATCCCGAATCGTCTTTCCTTCGTGATAGACCATAGATCGTCACCAATATCCCATTTTTATGCTCCAGTACCACGTTCATTAAACCAACCTCATTATTTTCCCGTCCAGTCTCATATATAGTCCTCGTAATCTCACCTATGTTCCAATCTACAAAGCAGTGTTCGAAGGTTTTTCCTTCGGGTTTGACCATAGACCGTCACCAATAGCCCATTGTTTTGCTACATCAGTACCACATTCATTAAACCAACCTCATTATTTTCCCGTCCAGTCTCATATATAGTCCTCGTAATCTCACCTATGTTCAAATCTACAAAGCAGTGTTCGAAGGTTTTTTCCTTCGCTATAGACCATAGACCGTCATCAATAGCCCATTTTTATGATCCAGTACCACATTCATTAAACCAAGGTCATTATTTTTCTGTCCAGTCTCATATATAGTCCTTGTTATCGCACCAATGTTTAAAACTACAAGGTAGGGTTCGATGGTCTTTCCTTCGGGATAGACCATAGACCGTCACCAATTGCCCATTGTTTTTCTGTAGTACCACGTTCATTAAACCAACCTCATTATTCTTCTGTCCATTCCGCAAACAATCCAGTTAGATGCATATGCAATAAAAACGTGCAAAACAAAAGCGCCTTCTAATAATTCTGCGCCATTCCTCGAGCTGAACCCTCAAAACAACCCATAAATCGCAAAGCACCTTTTCCGATAACAAACAAAGATGGTCCCCAATTTGTCGGGCACAATCTTAATATTTATTTATGCAGCGGTGGTGGAAGTATCTGTTCGCGTGCAGTGATCACTCCAAGTGTCAAGTGCAGTGAGGGGGGGACGTTGGACGTATTTTTACGGCATAATATGTTCGTTTTGATTTTGTTCGGGGGGGTACTGAAGGTAAATCCAATAATCTTTTTTCTCCCCCCTTTGGAAATGTCTTCCGATAACGATTCATTAGCATCGGAAATCGATAGAATTTATATGAATGCTTAGGTTCCGTCTCAATTATGTTTTGTATTGTGGCAGCAGCCGATGCGCCTGGAGTAATGGCAGCTTGGACGATTCAACTTGCATAATGTATTTCTGGTAAACTGTATTTATATCAATAAAAATTCGGTTTTCGAGTGTTTTAACTGCATATTCATGTAGAGTGAGTGCATCAGTGTCAGTTACAGACCATTTGGATAGAAAAAAATTAACACTAAGAGATAGAATATCATTAGCTTTTAAAAGTCCCTTTAATCAATGTCCCCCCTCAAACGCTTGAAATGTAGGGGAATTTTATTTTGCAGTCTAATGACAGTTCAGATCGCAAGGAATTTTCATGTTAGGCAATGGTCGGAAACTGGTCGAAAATTGGTCGGAAACTGGTCGAAAATTGTTTGGAAACTGATCGAAAATTGTTTGGAAACTGGTCGAAAATTGGTTGGAAACTGGTCGGAAACTGGTCGAAAATTAATTGGAAACTGGTCGAAAATTGGTGTAAACTGGTCAGAAATTGGTACCTTCACCTTATTTTATGTTATTTTATATTGTTATTTTCTAAGTACTTAATGTCTTTTTTTCTTCTTTTAGGTAAGGATTTTGTTCTACTAGTTATTTCTGTTTGATCATTTCAAAGTGGAGTTTTTTGTGTTTGTCTGAAGAATTCATCCGGTAAGAAAATCATATTTGGTTCATATCTAATGCAGGAATGCGGAATACTTATATGGTTTATTTGTAAACTAGAACTATAATATACAGTAGAAAATTAGTTTTTTTAATTGTTTTGAAGCTAAACAAAAAAAAATGAGAACATCAACCTTTATTAAATTTTTTCCTGTTAGAACTCATTTTAATCTAATACATTTTACAATGAATGGTTGATCAGATTGAGTTTAATCCGTAATTGCTTTATGCAACGAACAGCCTGGCAAATCCATGTGTTTTTAAAAATAAATATACTGACATTTTATACTTATTTTAATTTTTAAAAAATGGTTTAAATATTATAATGTGTCTCCACTTAAAAAATACTTCTGAATAACAAAACAAAAAAAATTAATCCGTAAATATTAATAGTTAAGCTCTCTGTAAAATTTAATCTAAAAAACAATTATCTCTTATTTGCATAACTATCTAGCAAAAAAATTTTTTTTAGTTTTTCTCGTTTAAATAGTTAGAATTTTAACTTCTAAAAACCCCGAGTTGGGAAAATTTATGCCTAAAGACAATATTATTAACAAATGAAAGCTAGGGAAGATTAGAAATTGCCCAACTTCTATGATTATACACTTAAATTAGACGACGTCAGAGCGGACACTGCATTGGAATAATTGTGCAATAAATCAATGCTTATGAGAGAACTGTTTAATATTACATAATATTAATAATAAGAAGATGTTAAATGTCAATAAGTTGGAACTGGGAATTTCCAGCACTGTTGAGTTGGGAATTTCGAATCGCGAAGTTGGGAAATTTCTTGTCTCAACCAAAAAAATAAATATTTTTTGTGTAACGATACTGATTTCAATTACCCCCAAATCATATGACTTTATTCGAAAAACAACGCTATTTCCGATCCAATTTTATAAACACTATTAAAAACAACCTCGAAAGGCCAGAAAAAATATCTACATCCCTTACCTTCCCAGATACACGATTCTTCATAAATCGCTTGGCGATGTTATCTCGAAAACTATCAGCGTGGCACCGAGATGACATTTACCACCGACGAAAACCCATATCAGCGAAAAATAATCGAAAAAAGCAAAAATCCCCCCCCCCCCCCCCGTCTAGGACGGAAAAATTTGTTCTTTCTAGGAAGGAGAGGTGAGGGGACGGACGAAAAGGGGTGAAGGGGGGGGGGGGGGGCAGTAGGCGGAAGTCGCAGACGATCGATTTCTCTTGACGTCCGATCGATGGTTCAAGTGCCCGTGCGAGATGGATTCAATGCCTTCGGGGCCGTGGCGGGACGGGGGTTGGGGAAGCCAAATCGGAATTTCTGTAAGTCGCCAAGTGAAGGGAAATGCCGCCAATGTTCCATTTGAAAACTGCTGAGGGTTAAAAATATCAGAGACAAAAAATTCTGAGATTTTTTTTTTGGTGGTCATATCATCTTGTATATTTCTATATTTGGTTGGGCCTCCGTGGTCGAGTGGATAAAGGCGTCAGCTGGGAATCAAAGGGTTCTTGGTTCGATCCTGTGCGACGGACTTGATTAAGAAAAGTAAAAAAGTAGTGATATTGTAATCGGAGGGTTGCCAGCTTCACTACAAAATACTAGGAATGTCGTTCATAACATCCACAAAAATTATCGCCGTGTATACGGGACTGGTACACGATACAACAGATCGGGGTCCAAAGTCCCAACGTCTATTGAAGGCGTTGTGTGTCAGTTCAGGTGTTGTCCTCGTCATCTGGCCATAGTTCAAAAATACGAGGCACCGTTCCCGGGTCTTTCCTTCGAGATATACCCCGAACTGTGCAGCTCTAGTGCGACGTTAATTTAACCAAACCAAACCTCATAAATCGAAGCAGGATTTAATACTTGAGCAACGGACTCGTAATCAAAGCGCTGCCAGTTGCATACTTCGTTATCCGCTAAAAGAACATGTACAGTTGACTGATGCACGTTGTCGTTCGTTATGAAATCAAAAGTCTACTGCATCAGACAAAACTTACAACTCAGTCACTGACTTTATCATCCTTTGGCGATGGTTAAAATTTACGAGGCCCAGGTCTTGGGATAGATTGCCAATCTTCGCCAATATTGCGTAACTCTAGCGCGAAATTTTGGCGAAGCTTAGCCATTTCTGGCTCTTGTGCCATAAAACTAACCAACCAGGGCGAAATTAATTTATCCAACTATTCCGATAAATCGGAAATTCGGGCGAACTCTCGCCAAAGACGGCAACACCCTCCAAGGGAGAATCTGGAAATGGCAGCAACCCGTTTTTCCAGGACGAAAGAAGATGACTGAAGTTTCCAGGGGAACTTGAGAGATAGAGGGGGGGGGGGGGTGAAAGGGGGGATGCACTAAAAAGAAACGATTCCTTGTCTTCTGATGTGCGGGAGTGTAGAGGGCACAGCGCTGATAATGTCCCAATCCAAGAGCCGCTTTTCCGGGTCAATTTAACTCCTTTTCCGTATCACGAGTCATTGGGTTTTAAAGTCGTCCTTCATGTGATGGGGGGGGGGGGGGGGGGGGGGGAATAATTAATGGATTTTTATTCGCCCCTTTTCTTTTGCTATGCTTTTTCATCCAAATGCCGAGTCCAATTGATTTTTCGTTTAGCAAAAGAGGATGGAATTGCGCAGGAATGTTTATAAGTCAGACTCATTTCGTATTTTGCCACATATTTATTTAAATATTCGATTGCCGGTCGGAAGTTTGGTTTTGGTTTTGTTAATTAACGTCGCACTAGAGCTGCACAGTGGGCTATTGGCGACGGTTCGGGGTCAATCTCGAAGGAAATACCCGGGAACACATACACATTCACACACACATTCATACATGCACCTCGTTATTTTAGAACCACGGTCAGATGACGAGGAAACACCTGAACTGGCACCCAACGCCTCCAATAGACGTCGGGACTTTGGACCCCGATCAGATGTATCGTGCACCAGTCCCGTATACACGCCGTTAATTTTTGCGGATGTTCTGGACGACTTTTCTAGTATTTATTTTGTAGCGAAGATGGCAACCCTCCGATCACAAGTTCACTACATTTTTACTTTTCTATGTCAAGTCCATTTCACGGATTCGAACCACCAATCCTCTGATTAGTAGCTGAACGCCTTACCAACTGAGCAGTTGGGGCTCTGCCGGTCGGAAGAGTGCATAGATTGCAGTCAGAGCGGTTGCGACTTCGATCCCCGTCGTCCAACACTGTTAAAAATAGGTATTCAAAAATAAGTAAAATGTACTCATTTTTTGAATTCATTCGATGCTTATCATTGCTCCGAATACCTAAGTTTCCATTTTGAAAAAGACATGTACTTAAAAATGAGTACAATGGGTAAAAATTAATAAAAAGAGCAGATATTAGAATATATAGGCCGCCTTCATAAATCACTTTCAAGAAATATCGACAATTATAACCAATACTTACCGGGAATCGATCCCAGATAGTCAGGCAGTCTAGTGTCTTTTCCGTTGTACTACTAGGGCGGCGTGAAGAAGTTATAAACTGAATAAATGTTAAGAAAGGTGTGCCTAAAGAATGGGAGGTAAGATAATTGAGTTGTAATAACTCGGTTTCCATTTAAACAATCGACATCAAATAATGTGGAAAACCATCTTCTGAACAAATATTTTAAGTTTGTCATGTCGCTTTGTTAATATGGCTTGAACAGAAGCTGAGATTTACAATATTTAGTCACACTTCTCATTTTTGAGAAAGTACGTTTACTTAAATTTGAGTACGTCATCATTCATTTACAATGCAATTGTACTAAAAAAAATAAGTAGGTTCAAGTACTCATTTTTATGTAATTTTTTTACAGTGTATGTTTTAAATCTCAAAAATATTTTTTAAATGTTTATTCTTGCAATATTAAAAAAAAAATTATTTAAATAAAACTGAACGCAATTTTAAGAATGCGAGTCTCAGGTGCATATCTTGAGGATTACTAAAACTTATATATAAATTTTCAGTCTTTTATACGCAATGGAAGTAGGTGTTTTCGATTCACAGACTGAGTTTTCTGTTTTAGTATTAGACATTTAAAAAATATATATATATATTTCTAAGGAGATTTTGCAATGATCACCGTACCTGCAAATTTCTTTATATTTAAAATGCACAAAAAAAACCTTATCGGAAATGTACTCTTCACTTTCAATCAATATTTATTAATCACGTACTTAAAAAAAAAATATCATTGGTGAGTATCAAGTCTGTTAAGTAGCAGGAGAAAAAAAGAAGAAAATTATCTTCACTGATAACGGCTCCAACGACAAAACCCGTTTGAATTTGCATGGGCGGAAATAGGTTTGGATTTTCTTCATATTATACCGTAAAGCGAAAAAAAAAATCGATGAAACTCGTTAACTAGACGGATGTCTCTGTTAGACGATTTGACAAAACTAATTAATAAAAGATAGCTTAACTTATTAAATACATCTCAGAATGCGCGAGTTGTATTTATTTACTAACGCGTTCTGTCAAGAGATTATTTGAATTAAACTTTCCAATTGATAATTCGAAGTATGGATAGAATACAAATGTTGGATTTCTTTTTAGTCGCTTCCCATCTGTTCGAGAATCTTATAAATTAACCGGAATGGTGATCTGGAGGTGTTGGGTGGTCAAGTATAGTTAAGCATATAATTATTATGACACAGCGTTTAGATGAGATCCCAGAATAGATAACCAGGTGGTATGATAACGGACTCGTGATCGGAAGGTTGGGACATGGGGACCCGTCATCCCACACGCATTTGATTGCTGAAAACAAATTATATAATAATTAATGAGCCGAGGTTCAAATGTTTTGATGTTAATCATCGTAGTGCAGGCACGTAGGTATAGATTTTTCATGGGAGGGGTTAACCCCCCCCCCCCCCCCCCCCCCATCCTCCCAAAAAATTCAAAACTTAACCTCACCCCTTAAAAAAAAACTTATTAATTTTTATTAAAGCACACAGGAATACATTGGCAAATAAATATCGAAACAGCAGTTGCTTGCCTGCATAGGCTGTCTTCATAAATCACAATAAATTACAACTAGTACTTGTCGGGAATCGAACCCAACCCGTCTACCTGATGTCGTCCGCACATAAGTCCATGGGGGCCATTGTACCACCATATCCATTGTACCACCACAGTGATGTAAAGAAGTTATTAACAGAAATACTGTTAAAAAGGCGTGGCAAAAGGAATGGAAGGTAAGATAATTGAGTTGTAATAACTCAGTTTCCATTGAAGCAATCTACCTCAAATAATGTGGAAAACCATTTTATTAATAGTTTGCAATGTCGCTTTGTCAAGATGGCTTGACCAGAAGCTGATATTAGCAATATTAAACCATACTGCTCAGTTTTGAGAAAGTATAATTACTTAAATTTGAGTACGTCATCTCTCATTTAAGATGCAATTGTACTCATAGAAAAACGAGTACGTCCATGTACTGATTTTTCAGCAATTTTTTTTACAATGTAGCTTGACATGGGGGAGGAAGGGATAAAAAATGCGTGACTTAATAAATTAATGCTCCCTGAGATGTATCTTAATTCAAGTATGTCAATCCAGAGGTTTTTTTCGGAAGTCAATATGTTAATTTATCTGAAAAAAAAATATATTCAAATTTCAAATGAAATTATTCAGTTAGGCTTACGAAATGACAGGCCAAATCCGAACACCTCGAATTCGTTATCTTTTTTCCAGCAACAGAAAACACTAATAAAGAACTTCGCAAAAAAAATAATCTAAGTAAAAGAAAATCTCCTTTATATATCACCCCAAATGAATTTTCCGACGTGCACAATTGGCGCTCTGCATACAATGCGCCATACAACAAACTAATGCAACAAACTAAGTAAACTGCCATAAATAAAGACGCGAATAGAAAGAAGAAAAAAAATCCCCAGATTTTCTTTCCTTTTCACTCCGTGGGGGGGGGGGGGGGGGGTGAGGACCTCTACAATTAGGGGGTCCCGCAATGACAGGTGAAAAACTTTCAAATGGGGAGGGGGGGGGGGGGTAATAACAGGGCCCCCAAGCGGTGATGTGTACCCGGAGTGTACACGGGGCCCCTTTTGTCAATGGCGAAGCCGACTAATAACTGTTTTACGCCATCGCTCTTAGGACTTCGTGCCGCCGGTTTTGGCGGGGGTGCCGGCGTTGGCGTGGTTATCGCTTTTTTTTCATCAATTTAATTTGATTATTTTTAAGAATAATTTATAGTAGAACTTCAATTATCAAGTGGGGGGAAATTTATTTCGGGAATATGCAAATTGCGTGCGAAGTTGGTTACTGGGTTACCATATTCACGAAGCGGAACAACCCTTTTATCGCCCTAATTTAGTGTTGCTAGTAGGACGCAATAGTCCCCTATTTTAAAATGTATTATATGTATATTGCTATAATTGTTAAAGAAAATACACATTTTTTAATCATTATGCATACACACTTTTGAGTTACTTAGCAAATCAAAAGAACATTTGTAACGCTATATACTGACACATAATTTTATCTTTAATATCAATTAAGAAACTGTCACCAGTGCAATTAAACAAAAAATATTGGGGGGGGGGGTGGGGGGGGGTGGGGGGGGTTGAAGCAAGAAATTTCTCAACATAACGATTCGAAATCCTCAAGTCAACTATGCGAAATTCTCGACTGGACAGTGCTGAAAATTCCCATTTCAAACTTATCTACATTTTTCATCTTTTTTTTTAATATATATTTTAGGTACTATTAAACAGTTCTCTCACAAGCATTGATTTGTTACACTCATATTCCAATGCAGTGTCCGTTCTGAGGTCTCATTTAAATGTAATCTTACAAGTTGGGCGATTTCTAATCTTCCTTAGTTTTGATTTGTGAATAATATTAATTTTCTTCAGACAAATGTTCCCGACTCGGGATTTTTAAAAGTTGAAATTCCCAACTTTCAGGGTTTCCAGATTATTGGGGGGAGGGGGAAGGGCCTGATTGACACATATTTCTTCATATTTTGAAAAGCTATCGCTAAATCTAGCAAAAAATAATACGGTTTAGAATTTATAACTCATTACATAGCCCTCTAGAAAGGGTAGTCCTTTTTGCGATTTGTTTTGACGTGACGAACAGCGTAAGACTGACAGCTTGCTTACCTTCCTTCTGAAAACAAAGTTGTTTTTGGCGACCAGTTCTTATTTCAATGATTTGTTGAAGTTGCGTTTCACGTTAAATCTTTCTAGTCGTTCTCCAACATAGCCACACAAGATTTTCTTTATATCCTGTTTGACGATGATTTAATTCTCAAAAGCCAAAACGTATGCGACGTCTAGCCCAAACATAAATATGCATTTTAAATAAAATAATTTTCATAATCCATAAATCGAATAATTTAATTGAAATAATCCATAAGAAACCATAAAAAAAAAATTTTTTTAGAGATTATTCTAATCCGGACATAAATAACAATAGAATCTTCAACTATTTTCCATCCATCGAAGTGTCAAAACAGATAAGTTTATAAATATATATAAAAAAATAAAAACAGGACATTTTTTTTTGTCAATTAAGCCCCGCCCTTCCAACTTGTTGCCAAGAACAGATACGAATAGTAAAAAAACAGGTCCATTCCTACCTTCTTCATAAACAACAATGCTTTTACACCACTGTCAAGGTCCTAGATAGGGATAAAACTTTAACTAAGTGTATGTTATCTCTTCCCTTCTGCCATCAGCAGAGACAGTTGAGGTCGTTAGTTTCCTACACGCCGTTTTTATCAAATGGTGCCTAATGACACATCTGCTTTTACCCTCTGTAATCATATGCAGCGTATCCTTGAAAAAAGATGTTCTGCAAAAGGTTTTTGTTTTGTTTGTGCCCTTTTTTCGTGTGTGAGTTTCGTCATAAGAGCTTACTGTGTTCGGCAGTTGGAATCACGGATCGGGAATTATCGTCATTTATATTCGAGTTTAAACGTGTGTGTTTTTTATTTATTGTTATTTTTATTTTTATTTTGTTTCGTGAGAGATTGGGAATGCAATAATTATAAATATTAAATATGATGGAGTGTAATAAGGTAGCTTCGTCTATGTGCAAGATAGAAATTAGTCGAGTGTTGCCATTTTTTTAAAAAATAATAAATATGATTTAAATCACAGAGCTAGAATCATATGCCAGATTGGTTATCACGTGATCAACTAACATTTTAAGATAGAAAAAAATAACTTGGGAGCCGCCATATTTGTGGTGGGAAAAATAAAATTTCAACTGAAGTGAAGTAAATTTCACGTAAACATTTTGGAAAATTTGCAGAAATATTTACTTTTTTTTCTTTTTAAACTAATATTTATTTATACTTAATTTTTTTTTAATTTATTTTTTTACTTATATTATTTTAATAATTCTAAGTGTAGAAATCGTGTCAACACAAATATGGCGTCTTCTTTGCTCGTTACTTCTTTGTTACTTCTACGGTCGTTTTAACACAGTAATACCAGTTTTTATAATTTAAATATATTTTTGGAAAACTCTCCAAGGAATAATCTTGTTAAAAGATATCAAGTATTTGTAGAAGGGATGGATCGATTTTTAAAATGTCCATAATAAATATCATATTGGATAAGTAATTAGATGTTATTTGCGATTAATTTCTTAAATCATAATTAAATATGTTAGCAGGTACGAATAATAAAAATAATATATATACAGGATGGAAACATAACCTAAAAAAACCGGGAAATCAGGGAATTATCATGGAAATGTTTTATTCTGGAAATATCAGGGAAAAGTCAGGGAAATTTTCGAAATAACAGGAAAAGGAAAGTCAGGAAAATTTTCAAAATATCACAAAAAATCATGGCAATTTTCGAAATATCACAAAAATCAGGGAAATTTCCAAATTTGGATCATTAAAACGGCAATTATCGTCTGTTATGCCTTCTATTCTGGGTAATTTAGTTGTCAATATTTCCTTTTAGTTCTGATAAAGAATGTAAAAAAAAAGTATTGTTATGCGCATTTTCATATTTTCAGTTTTATTTTTTTAAAAACGTGAACCACTGCTGGAGGGAGCAGCAAAAGCAAAGTGCATTGGACCTTGAATTGTAAGCAACATGTGAGGGGCTAATGAATATGTGATTTATTGAAGATTGGAACAGCAAATATGAAGCATATAAAACATTTAAAATTATCTACAAAAGACACAATTTGAAAAATCTTGCTTTTTTTGCATTATCTGCTATTAGAGAACATGTTTAATTACTATTATTCCTGTCGCGTTGTATACATAAATTATTTTTTTAACTATCAATATGTATTGCATATAATTTTTCATTTATAATGTCATTGTAAAATCAGGGAAATTTTTGTAACACCATCATGGAAAGCACTGAACTTTTTTTCCAGAATGTTGTTGCCACCCTGTAAATAAATATATATATATATATATATATATATATATATATATATATATATATATATATATATATATATATATATATATATATGCGAAAACTAATACATATTTTACAAATCGAAAATATACTAATGAAAGTAATGTGCTCCATTGGTAAGAATCGGATCATTAAATATTTTCTGTGATTTTCGCTCGCTGGTATTTCTCTTTCTAAAGTACGACGAACATTTTCCAAAATGGCGGAAATAAGCGTTTAAACTTTCGAAGCAACTAGAGTTGTAAACACTATAAATCTTGTCATTTCTTCAAACGGAACATTCTCCATTCTCACCGTTTTGAAACAATGCGAACGGAAAAATAAATTTTAACAAAATGGCGAATAAATCTCGCCTTGTTCCATTCTAAAAGGCTCTGCAGCTAGCGCGATGATTCCGTCGTTCGTTTTTGAGCTTAATTCCCCACCTTTTCGTGGCAGCAGTTTTGGAAAAGGTTGGAGGGTGGCCGGGCGGCATTTGCATTTAATTGGTCGGCTCCGAGACCATACGTCATCATTAAGTTCTTCTAATTAAATACTTAGGAGAAGCTATTACTTTAATTAGTAGTTACTGTCTTCAGAACGGGAATTTCGCTATTTCTCCGAATGGGGGCGCTCTTCTCCACTTATTATTTCTTCATTTTTGGAAAGTGAGAGCAATTTTTAAAAAAAGGATATTTAACTTCAATTAGGGTCGGATGTATTTCTGCTCGGAAGTGTGTGAACAAATCGTGTACGGGAAATGAGGCAGGGTTTTTTCGCTGCATATTTAAGCTTAGAGGTAGAGTTTTGCATAATAATTTAAGCTCCTAACGAGCTCTCCTTGTCTTGGCTGCGTATTTTAAATTGCGAGTTTTCAACTGCCGCCGCCCTTTTAAGTGTAATAAATATATTCGGATGTTGAGTTTTTCCAGTTTTGTTGTGTAATTTTTCTCGTGATTTGAATTTTTATTCTTAACTGTTTCCAAAAGACCTTTTAAAGTGTTGTTTGCATATTTTACATAACAAATCACTGGAAGTTGTTTCCGGCCGAATTAATTTGTCTTTTTTTTTAAATGTTGGGATGGTATTGTGGTATTTAACAGTTTGAACGCTAAGTTGTGTTTCTCACGTTATATTCGTGGCATTTCAGTTTGTGTAAATTTCCTATTTAATATACATTACCATTTCGAGTATTATTTAAAAATATAAATAGGAATTTTATTTTCTATATAAGTGACAAAAAAATATATAATAAAATTTAAGCATAGTATTGTCATTTGGTATTTACATGTTAAAGTCTTGTTTGTTTTGGTTCTCAGTACAAATTTTTAACCCTTTGCACTCCAAGAACACCTTGCGTTTTCCGTTCTTTCTACGAAACAGTTATTCATCCTTATGTTCTTTACCATAGAATTTGTTATGCTTATAGAGAAAAAAGAAACAATCTGTTATGGATCTGCAGCAGGACGACTTGAAAAAAAGATCGATGTTTTCTAAACACAAGATCATGTTGTTCTCGTTTATTTTAAAGAACAGGGAACCAAAAGAACGAGTCGTTATGTTGTCGCCTGAGCGGCGCCAACGGAGTGCAAATGGTTAAGAGCGTATGGGACGCATACAACTCTTTATTTTTAATGTTGAAGATATTACAATTTTTTAAAAAAAATCTATAAAATTACTGGGCAAACTTTTTCTGGAAAAAGCACCAAACATATAGTATTAATCACTAAAAAAATTAGTAATATTTTGAAAATAAACTGTAGCGAATTTGGAGCAGTTTATTCAAATAGATCTAAACTTGCATGAGTCGTCTATAGTTTCAAACCCAAATAGTCACATTTTCCGAAAAATGTTTTTTTAAATATTTTTCTATAAGTTTTCGATGCTCTACATCACCTTTCAAAGCGGTATTGACCAAAAGTGTCTGAATCCAGTCTAAAAATGCCTTCAAAGTCACGCGTTTTGACCCAAAGTACGAGGTCGTCAAACATCTTTAACGTCTCCTGTAAAATTTATAAAAATGGATCTATCTGGTTTTGAAACTAGAGAGGTCAGACCAATTTAAACTTGATGAATTACGATAAAAATCAATACTAAATAAATTAGTTTACAGTTGCATATCCAGGCTGTCTTGTACCAAAGCTTAGGGTTTCGTAGGATTCAAAATAAAATAATTATTAATATATTAATTATTAATATAAAAAATATTAATATATAAATTATTAACAAATTAATTATTAATAAATTAATTATTAATATATTAATTATTAATATATTAATTATTAATATATTAATTATTAGTATATTAATTATTAATTTATTAATATATTAATTTATTAAATTATTAATTATTGATATATTAATTATTAATATATTAATTGTTAATATATTAATTATTAATATATTAACATATTAATTATTAATATAACATATTAATTATTATATTAATATATTAATTATTAATATATTAATTATTAATATATTAATATATTAATTATTAATATATTAATATATTAATTATTAATATATTAATATATTAATTATTTATATATTAATATATTAATTATTAATAATTATTAATATATTAATATATTAATTATTAATATATTAATATATTAATGTGACTAATATATTAATTATTAATATATTAATTATTAATATATTAATTATTAATATATTAATATATTAATGTGACTAATATATTAATTATTAATATATTAATATATTAATATATTAATTATTAATATATTAATATATTAATTATTAATATATTAATATATTAATTATTAATATATTAATATATTAATATATTAATTATTAATATAATAATATATTAATAATTAATATATTAATATATTAATTATTAATATATTAATATATTAATTATTAATAATTATTAATATATTAATATATTAATTATTAATATATTAATATATTAATATATTAATTATTAATATATTAATATATTAATGTGACTAATATATTAATATATTAATGTGACTAATATATTAATTATTAATATATTAATATATTAATTATTAATAATTATTAATATATTAATATATTAATTATTAATATATTAATATATTAATGTAACTAATATATTAATTATTAATATATTAATTATTAATATATTTATATATTAATGTGACTAATATATTAATTATTAATATATTAATTTTTAATATATTAATTATTAATATATTTATTATTAATATATTAATTATTAATATAATAATTATTAATATATTAATTATTAATATATTAATTATTAATAATAATAATAAAAAATATTTTCTTTTTAAAGCAATAAAATATGTTTAAGGATTTTGTATCGCAAAACCCTTTCATCCCTGTCTGCATTTTAATTACACCGTAATTCTTATAAGTATAAACCTCATTAGGTTTAATAATTTATTTTATGTGAATATTAGAAATATTAATTCATACCAATTTAGATTATGATTATCCTCTATCAAAACGCAAGGGTCGGGAAACATTTCATTCCATTTCTGCACTGTAAAATATATGTGCTTAAAAATGAGTACATGGACGTACTTGTTTTTTTAAGTACAATTGTATCGTCAATGAGCGATGGCGTACTCAAATTTAAGCAACCGTACTTTCGCAAAAATGAGCAGTGTGGTTTATTGCTCATATCAGCTTCTGTTCAAGCCGTCTTAACAAAGAGACCTATTATAGTTGTTCAGAAGATGGTTTTCCAAATTATTTGATGTCGATTACTTAAAAGAAAGAGGAGTTATTAGAACTCAATTATTTTACTTCCCATTTTTTTGCACACCTTATTAATATTATTTATATTTAAAACTACTTCGCGTCGCCTTGATAGCTTAACGGATAAGACTATGGACAGCGGTGCTGCAGACCTGGGTTCGATTCCCGGTAAGGCAAAGTTGTAATAGTCGTTATACGTTGAAAATGATTTATGAAGGCTGGCTATTTAGGCAAACTAATGCTCTTTTTATTAATTTTTACTCATTTTTGAATACATGTCGTTTTCAAAAATGAAACTTATGTATTCGGAGCTATGATAAGCATCGGATGTAATCAAAAATGAGTAAATTTTATTTATTTTTGAATACTTATTTTTAGCAGTGTGTTCCAGCCACATTTTTCCTCTTTAATTGTTCGACGTTGTCTACAAAACTACCACAGCAATTTCATCATTCCTTATTATGATAATTTGTGGAATGCTTTGGACGGTTTAGACGGCGTGCTTAGAGCAATAGTTGAACTTAAAACCCCTGCCTAAACCAGCTTGGCGATCTCGAAATGTCTAACTTGGCGATTATGGTTGTACTATACCTGGCATCCATTGATCACTGTGGAGGGTGGTGATTGCCGTTCTCGCACTCTGTGGTGGTCTATGGTGGTCCATGGTGGTCTGTCATTAGTAACCTTACCCGATGGTGAAAGCCTTACCTCACTCTTTGAATCCTTCTAACATTATTATTATTAAAAGAAAAGAGGGTGTGGCTGTGCTGGAGCAAGACCAGAAGGGTTTTACGTAAAACGTAATTTGATCCGATTATAGAAATAAGAGTTGATCGATCACCATATAAAACCTCGCAAACGGCAGGAAGATAAACAAGCTTTTCCGTCAAACACCGCGCCCAATTCATGCTTTGTGCGTTCTTTGCTTTATTTATTATTACGTTAGCGTTAGGGAGGTCTCTGTTTTCACTCGACCTTCCAGCATTTCGTTTGTTTGTAAATTTGTTTGTTGCGCAGTCACAACCAAACGCGTTTTTCGATTTTCTTCAAATATGGCATGAATGCTCCTTGATGTCATTAAAATCGGAGAGGCGAGCAGTTAAAGGCGTCAGCTGGGAATACGAAGGTTCCTGGTTCGATGCCAGGCGATGGACTTGACAAAGAAAAGTAAAAAGTAGTGATCTAGTGATCGGAGGGTTGCCAGCTTCGCTACAAAATACTAGGAATATCGTCCAGAACATCCGCAAAAATTAACGTCGTGTATAAGAGACTGGTGCATTATAAATCTGATCGGGGTCCAAAGTCCCGACGTCTATTGGAGGCGTTGGGTGTCACTTCAGGTGTTTCTTCGTCATCTGACCATGGTTCAAAAATAACGAGGTGCATATATGAATGTGTGTGTGTGAATGTGTATGTGTTCCGAGCTTTTTCTTCGAGATAGACACCAAACCGTCGCCAATAGCCCACTTCGCAGCTCTAGTGTTACGTTAATTAACCAAACCATTAAAATCGACGCATTTGTTTATTTATAGATTTGTTTCTTTTGCTCCCCTATTAGTTTAATGCATATAATGTATTGGTCTAGTTAAGGCGATTTCAAAGTGACGATTGTTTAACCCTGCCAGTGTCGCGCAGCACCTTGTTGTTGTTCAAAGGCATTGTCTCTAAGACTGCCATACTCTTTGCAACCCTTAAAAGGTTAAAACTTTTCTCGCATACAAATTGTTTTTGTTTACAATTTACAAACACCTTTTGTATATTAAATGTAACAATCTAAATCTTTTTGATATTCAATGAACTGCTACCGTTCGTAATGTATCGGATTCGAAATCTATTTTGAATTGAAACGTCTGTTATAATGGCAGCCCTTTTTTAAAACACTGCATTGTCAAAGTGGAGCCATTTCAGCGATGTTCCGCTTGTTCCGACCGAGATCGAAACACGTTACACTTTATTACCCGCCCTATAAAGCATTGTATCAATTCGAAACCTGGCAACGGTCGCGCAGCGATAACAATGAAAGAATTGTTCGTTTTTTTTTATTGTTATTATCATCCATTCCAAATAACCCATGCGGAAAATGTCGAACGTGAAAGACCGTTTAGACTTTTCATACACGTTCACCACATTTTTCTTTATATAACAAAAAAAAATATCCCTAAAAGAAATAAATACAAGAAAATACTATCTTTTGTCCTTGTCATTTTCCACTTTTTTTTTTTATTTTGTTGGTCAATGCGAAATTCCAACGTTCTCAGGACATGGTTTCCATGGCGATGGTTGCCAGGGGCAACAGAGCCATAAACAAAACGATCCATGGAGAAACTCATTTTGCCAAAAGGTTCGCTTATGAATATGATATTTGAATAATGCAAAGAACTAAGCCCCCACCCACCCCTCGTGTATCCGTGCAAGCTCTTCTGTGCCCGTCTATATTTTCAGCAAGCGTAAATGTAGTGTGTGTGTGTGTGGGGGGGGGGGGGGGGGGGTTAAGACATGCCCCAGAACATAGATTTTCTCTATGGATATTTATCATTCTAGTAAATGCGACTGCCAGTGGAATTGTGGTTAACTTGAACGGACTTTCGTTGAGCGTAACTTTACTTTATGGGTTAACATTTGTGGGTTTGGTTTATACGTTTTCCGGCTGCCAATTTCTGCCCTCGTATTGAGACTTATCACATCCACACACATATTCATACATGCACCCAGTGCCGTTACACAAAGTATATTTCAGGAGGGTTGAAAACAAGAAATTTCCCAACTTAACGATTCGAAATTCTCAACTATTCGAAATTCTCAACTATTCGAAATTCTCAACTCAACAGTGCTGAAAATTCCCAATTCCGACTTATTGACATTTTTTTATTCTTTTCTATATATATTTTAGGTAATATTAAACAGTTCTCTCACAAGCATTGATTTGTTGTGTCCGTTCTGAGGTCTAATTTAAATGTAATCTTACAAGTTATGCAATTTCTAATCTTCTCCCCTAGTTTTCATTTGTTAATAATATTAATTTTCTTCAGGCATAAATTTTCCCAACTTGGGGTTTTTAGGAGTTGAAATTCCCAACTTTTAGGGTTTCCAGATTATTGTGGGGGTCGGACTCCCCCCAAATATCCCCGGTGCGGCGGGCCTGCATGCACCTCGTTATAATTAAGAAACAAGGTCAGATGAAAAGGAAACGCCTGAGCTGGCACCCAACGCAACTTCAATAGGTGTCAGGACATTGGGCTCCGATCAGATTTATCGTGCACCAGTCACTTATACATGCCAGTGCAATTTGTTGGATGTTCTGGACGACTTTCTAGTAATTTTGTAGTGAATCTGGCAACCCCCCCGTGACAAGATCTACTACAAGATTCACCACTAAATGGTATCCGCGGTAGCACCGTAAAATGGTGAAACTATGCACCAAATGGTGGTTGCAGCTAAATGGGTAGTACCAAATTTTGGTGCAAAGTCTTAACAATTTCTAATAGTGTAATGAATTAATATCAAAAACAAGAAAAATAGTGCAATATCTAAACACAGAAAAATAATATTTAAAAAAAAGCGTGTAAACCTGACCGTGTCTATCGCACCGTATCCTACAATATAAAATCAATAAATGCTAGTATTTTAAACTTTTTGTATAAAATATTTGATAAAGTTTAATATACGTTGTTTAACATTTATTTTTATTACAAATATTTTTGATAGAATTGTAGTCCATATTGTAAGATGTAGAGGACAAATTTATTCCAATATTAATAAAAAACTATTTTTTTTTATTCATAACTTTTTTTTTATTCAATACTTCATTAAGTAGGATTGATCTCAATTGAGTGATATTAAAATAATAAAAACTCAGTTTTAAAATTGCAACACAACTGATCGCAAATTGATAGAACAAAAATGGAAATTCAATGATTCCCAACAGAGAGGACATGTTAATTCAATTGTAGTTTATGTAGCCTACCGTCAACATGAAACAATCGAAAGAAAAACACCAAGAATCACAACCATACCGAAGCGGAATAACATGCAGATGATTTTATGATAATTATTTAAATTGCAGTTTCCAAAGTATTATCTGTTGTATATTTTAAAGCGGTTTATACAAAACTAATTATATTTGTAAGGATAAGATATTAAAAATGTATTTTTGTTTTTTAGGTGAGCATATTTTTACTGATGATCATATAGGTAATGAAATGGCTCATAAAAATGCTAAGTCAATGGTAAGAGATAATAATCACTTCTTATTTAAATAATGCAAACGGCATTAAAGTCGGCATATGCTTTCAAAACATGATTCGGTATGGAGTTACAATAAAAATATTAAGAATTATTAACAGATGCGTTTTGGCGAATGGATCTCTTTATATAATGTTTAATTTCGTTATTTAAATGTTATTAGAATTTAAATTAATATATCAATGGCATTTTCTATATTTTGTTGAAAGAAAGATATAAAAACTGGCACTTTGCTTAATAGTTCCATCGGATTATATTCCATTGTTCGAAATGTTTTAATTTAAAAACATATCACTGTATTAGTAACTTATTTTGAACAAAATATTGTTGTTATTTTGGTGTTTTTCCTGTTTAACCTTCGCGTATATTCCGCTTAATGCACGACTACCTGAATTACTTTTTTCACCGTGGCGCCATCTTACGGTTTTAATAAAAAGTCGTTTCTGCTTTAAGAGACGGGAAGGGGGATTCGTAGTGGTTTTTCGAAATCTAAAATAGATTTTTTTTTCCGAAGGTTATATTCGTATATGTTAACCATGAAAAGCTACGAAATTATTTATTCATAAATTCATATTTATTAGGTTTCAATAACCTGGATGGGTAAAGTAATACTTTTATATTGAATTATATATTTCAATTAACCAGTTAATATCTTAATTAATTTTATTAGTAGTTTGTATTCAGTTTAAAAACAAGATTTTGTCAAAACATAGTTGAAAATTCTAGTTGCAGAGAAAACTTCAGTTTTCCAATAAAAACAAAATAATCAGATATAAAAGTTACCCAATTACTTTTTTTTCCCCAATTTCCATTACATCAACGATCACAACTATTTAATTACAACCCATAATTTCTCCCTAAGCTCGGCTCTCACACAAAAAAAATTAAATTTTTAAACAAAAAAAAAATCTTCGAGATAATCATACCTCCGAGATCCCAGTAATAAAATCCCACCATAAAAAAAAACCAAGCATTCACTATCGTCTGCAAAAAAAAAGAAGATTACAGTTGCAATTATGGCAACAATTAACTGCCAAAAACCCATTAACACTCGGTTCTGGCAACAAATCATTATCGTCTGCCTTTCCTCCTAGCGGCGACTTCCAGGACGATTATGAAGGGCCTTTTTTATCTCTATCATCGCTCTAATCATATGTAGCAGGTTTTATATCGTTTGGAGGGTGTTTCGATATGTTTCGTGCTCTAACCTCTCCCGATCTGGCCTATCAGGGACCGCCATTCCATCACGCCTCTAATTGGGCACGCAGTTTCGCATTTTTGAACGCCATTTTGGGTTGTGGCCCGCCGTTGTCTGCCCTTTGAGATGGTCAATGAACAGGGGCGGCTCAAGGCTTAACGATGGAACGTACAACGTCCTTCCGGAAGGGCGCAGCGTACTACTGGTAGTACTCACCTTCCTTTTTAGAGGTATCTGTAGCTAAAACTAATGAACGGAATTCCCCAAATTTCATGTTAAGGATATTAATGGCATGGAGAAAAGAATATTCTTTCGTAATAAAAGTATGACAAAAATCAACTAGAAGGAATTTTGAAGTTGTCCGAGCAAAAAACAGGAATATATGTATATAGATAGATATAGATAGATAGATAGACATATATAGAGATACATATATATATAGAGCTAGATAGATATAGAGATACATATATAGATAGAGATATATATATAGATATAAAGATAGGTATATAGATATAGATAGATAGATAGATATAGATAAAGAGAGATAGAGATACAGATAGAGATACATATATAGATACAGATACAGGTACAAATAGAGACACAGATAGAGATAGATATAGAGATAAATAGATAGAGATAGACAGAGATAGATATACAGATAGAGAGATAAATAGATAGAGATAGACAGATATAGATATACAGATAGAGATATAAATAAAAATAGAGAAAGATATAGAGATACAGATACAGATAGATATACATATAGAGATAGATTTAGAGATACATATATAGATAGATATAGATAGACAGATATATACAGAGTTAGATAGAGATACAGATAGAGATAGACAGATATATAGAGATAGATAAATATATAGAGATATAGAGATATATAGAGATAGAGATACAGACAGAGATAGACAGATATTGATAGATAGAGATAGATAGATAGATATATAGATAGATAAATATAGATATAGATATAGATAGATAGATAGATATTCAATATTTTATCACACTGAAATTCATGGACGTGATATTAAATCCAGGGATCTCCTGTTTTTCTAACAATACTCCAAATTTTTAAATTCATACAAATACTTCATTTTACTGTATACATTTTTAATTTAAAGGTTTGAGTTACAACTAATACGCTATTTCTCTGCAATTAATTAAGAAAATATTAAACTCTATAAAATAGCATGAACAGGAAAAATTATTTAAATATCCTAGAAGTGAAAACAACATTACAATTATCGAAAATCGGGTCAGAGTTAGTGGGTTAATATCAAATTTGGCGTAATTCCCTTCAATAGTTTCTGTTTCAGTAGCCTCTAAGAAGGGGAAGTTATTTTATGGCCACCCTGTAAGGTATGAGATATCTGGCATTCCCCTCTGACCCTACCCCAAATCTCTTTCCAAATGAACCCCAAAGTGACGGACGGCATATGAGATCTAGGGTTTCCCTTTTTTTGTCCAGTCCACTTTCTCCTTCACAGGGTATCGAACCTGGAGTCACGTACTGCTCGAAAGTGCGGAACTGATGCCTTCGCCCGTTCCAAGTCTGCTTTGAAATGCGGCCAGTGGTCCGCTGAGGACTTTGAGGGCTTTTTCCCGAAGAGCTTGTTGTAAAAGCTGTGTGAAACAGTTTGGTATTGTTGCCAGAAATGGCGAGATATCGCGATTTTGGTGTCCTCACCAGACACTGCTTATAAAAGTGTTATTTTCAAGTTAATATGTTGATGTTCTTTTCATTTATAATTGAAGTCCACAGAATTGAATTAAGTTTTCTTTTAATTGAATTTTTGTGATTTCGTATGTTTGTGTAGAATAATAATTGAAAAGCAATGAAACTTTTTAGTGAAAAATACAATAGGTAAAATATGGTAATTGTACACCGTTAAAAACAGGTACTCAAAAATAAGTAAAATATACTAATTTTTGAGTAAATTCGATGTTTATCATAGCTCCGAATACATAAGTTTCATTTTTGAAAAAGATATATACTCAAAATTGAGTGAAATGAGTAAAAATGCATAAAAAGAGCAGATGAAAAAACATCTTAAAAAATATATTTCCAAAATTCTAGAAAGTATATTTTTTTAATGTTTATTCTTGAACGTGTTCCACAGCAACGCGGGGCTGCGCATCTAGTTGATAAAAAGAAATGGTTGCGATAAACATTGCAAATGACGATAATCCGGTATTCGAGTAACTAGTTTTCGTGTTCCATGCGACTCAACATAATGATAATATCGAGCTGGAGAAGAAATGGCGTATGATAGGTACGGAACTTATTTGTCATGATCGTAGGCATTGATTTTGATCAAAATCAGTGTCTTCTGTGGTTCTGTCTAAAAAAATTGGCCAAATGGACCCAAAACGATGTGTTCTCTCCGATTTCGTAATATTCAAGGAAACTATTTAAATGTAGCTATATGAAGTTTTGGATATCGACTTAACACTGTTAAAAATGCGTGCTTATTTTTGACGAAACAGACGCCTGCTAAATGCTCCGATTCTATATTTCACAAAGCTGCGAAAAAACTCATTGTCGTTTTCTTACGAAATTTATTGCGTCAAAAATGAGGACGATTTCAAATAAAAATGGACCCCTCGGCTCGAACCACGGATATCTTGCCCCTAAGTAAGGCGCACTTCCGTTTATATCAGAAAAGCTGTTTTGAAGTGTGGTAATATACAAATGAGAACCGAAATTGAATTGATGTCACTAAGTAACCGTAAAACCGATGTCAATATGCAACCGAAGTAACCGACGCCACTAAGCAAACACAGTAAGCGATGCTATAAATCAAATGAAGTAACCGACGCCACTAAGCAACAGAAGTAACCGATGCCATTAAGTAACCGAAATAACCGATGTCACTAAGCAGCTGAAATTGAACTGTTGCCACTAAGTAACCGTAAAACCAATCTCACTAAGCATCCGAAATTAAACTGATGCTAATAATTTACCGTAAAACCGATGTCACTAAGCAACCGAAGTAACCGATGCCACTAAGCAACCAAAGTAACCGATGTATCAAAGTAACTGATGCCACTAAGTAACCGAAATTGAACTGATGCCACGGAAAGGTATCGAAGTAAATTATTTCCGTTAAATATGTGAATATTCTTGTTACGTCAAAAGTCAAGTGACAAAACTATTGTCAAAATTGGTGAAAGTAGCCATGACGAGCGCTGAATGCTCAAAACATGAGAGTGTTATCTATTAGATTGAAACTTTCTTGTGGTAATGACTTTGAAGGAGAGTAATAGGAAATCTAACGTGATACGAATTTTTCAATGTACTTGATTAACTTTTTCTTTTGTTGGCGACTTTAAACTTGCCAGAGTTGGCAACCCATGCTCTTCGGAGCCAAGTGTATTAGAATCATCGGAACCTACGATCCGAAAGAATAAAAGATTCTTCGAGTCGTAAAACGAAGAACAGTCCAAAGTGGGAAAAAAAAAAGACGAAGAAGCCACAGGGATTGAGGAAAGTTGAGAATTTCGGGATTTGCAGTTCCAGGATGCCCCTGAATGCAAAAGAACCGAAAAGGACAAGACAGGGGATTTCCTTTCTGGAAACCTCTTCTTTCCAGGAGATTCGAAACGCGAGATAGAAATGTTGTGGATGCTTTTGATCCGACATTTTTCTTCCTTGTCTTTGCTTTCCAGCCAAGAATCCGAGCTCCAAATCGGAAATGGAGTAAAAATGAGGGGCTTTTTTCCTGGCTTTAGGTGGGGGAGTCAGGGGCGGGGGGAGTTGATTTCTGGCTTTAAAATATCGAGAAACTTGTGTCGCGTTCGGAGAAAAATGTGTCGCTGAATCACTGTTGACAGCATTTTTTTTCTTTTGGATTGGAGTTTATATCGGCTTTTTTCCCTTGATGTTTTGTGTGGTATAAAGATTGCAAGTTTTAAAGTTCTGGATAAATGGAATGGGGGGAAAGTTTTGAAATGCGCAAGCGTTAAAACTTGGAAATCCAAGATTCTGGCAATGAATTTCGAACAGAATAAGGATTTAGACGGAAGGTTATTGCGTTTGTTATAAAAAATTTTTTATTTTGAATTTATATTTTTCTTAACAGTTTTCGTTAAAAATTGACGACACTCAATGATAACAAATATTAACCCTTTGCACTCCAAGAATACTTTGAGATTTGTGTTATTTCTACGGAACAGTTATTCCTCTCTTTACGTTCTTTTCCACAGGTTTTTTTTATACTCATAAAGGGAAAAAAATCCTAATCCGTTTTGTATTTGCAAGAGAACAAGTTGAAAAAAAGACTGATGTTCTAAACACAAGATCATTCTGTTCTCGTTTATTTTAAAGAACTGGGGAAAAAAGAACTGGTCGTTATGTTGGCGCCTGAGAGGCGACATCGGAGTGAAAAGGGTTAATGTTAATGAATTTGAATAAATATTGCTTAAACGTCAAGGAGGGGGTTTTCCTGAGCATAATCAGAACAGTCTCACCTTTACCGTTATTTCAACAGAATATAGAAATAACAGAATTAATCATCAATGCAATCATCTGCAACAGCAAGAAGATAAACAAGTATTTCCCTCTGATAAAAATATAAATAATTTGCTATGGAGTTATACTGTCGGAATGGATCCCCCTAAAACCGTAACATGATGTATCTATCTTAATACCTCGTGTAGCTGATTTTAAAGACGTTCTATGTGTACACTGTAAAACAAATTGTACTTAAAAATGAGTACCTGGACTTACTCGTTTTTTCTTGAGTACAATTGCATCATAAATGAGCAATAACTTACTCAAATTGAAGTAATCGTGCATTCTAAAAAATGAGCAAAGTTATTAAATACTGCTGATCTCGACTTCTGTTCAAGCCATTTAACAAAGCGACCTGACAAATTTTAAATAGTTGTTCAGAAGATGGTTTTCCACATTATTTGATGTCGATTGCTTAAATGGAAACTGAGAGTTATTACAACTCGATTATCTTACTTCCCATTCTTTTGGAATTAACATTTCTTTTGTTAACATAACTTCATCACGTCGCCTTGGTAGTACAACGGATATTCCTCTGGACTGCGGTGCCTCTGGATCTGAGTTCGATTCACGGTAAGAGTTGATTGTAATTGTCGATATTTATTGAAAACGAGTTAGGAATGCAACCTATGTAAGCTGGCAACTTCCCTTTTTATTCATTGTACTCATTTTTGAGTACATGTCTTTTTCAAAAATGAAACTTATGTATTCGGGACCATGATAAACATCGAATGCACTTACAAATAAGTACATTTTAATTATTTTTGAGTACCTATTTTTAACAGTGTAACTCTTGTAGGTTTTTGCTCGGGCGAACCAGCAACTCAAACGATTGTCCGTATATTTGTTGAATTTCGCACAGTGGTGCTTGACAATCATCTACCGAGTTGGCGAATCAAACTAAATGGTGTCTGATAGTCGCCTCTCGACGAGTATAATGTCGCTTGTACAAGCTAGTATTTTCGTCAAAACAAGAACACCAATTATTCCACACAAAATAAATTCCAGACCAATATCTCGCCCATAAAAACTGATTATTTGATTATCTAAAAATACCACATACTAGTGAAACAAGCGCCAAAAGTGAGAATTATTTTTATATTTGGTTCATTCCCACATTAATACCATCTGATGCAGGATACCAGAAACCTAATGCGCCAAAAGAAAATGGCTTCTAATTAGGGATGAAACGGATATCCGGTAACTATCCGGTATCCGGCCTATCCGGCTGCTTTTTAACTATCCGGTAACTATCCGATATCCGGAAGTAAAGTGCCGGATATCCGATTTTCCAAGCCGGATATCCGGATGAATAAAACATCGAAGATTTTTTTTGTGGCGATCAATTTTCTTTGTTCTTGCTTTTAAGTATTTTCCTGAAAATTTACCAATGTATTCACAGTGTGCAGATTCTCCCTTTAACCAATAGAGACTTTAAAAAACCTACTTTTTTCAAATTTTTAACTTTAAAATTATATTTTTAACGAATCGTTATGGTGGAGGGTCATTACATCTCACAACTAATATCAAGTTGAATTAAAAAATAAATTTCTCAAAAGTTTAAGCAAACTTGAGTTTTTATGTTTGGAATGAAAGGGCATATGGTAAAATTACAATTATTCAGAAATTAAGTGTAAAATGTCAAAACATACGACCATTGCTAGCTGCACCCTAGAATAACCCTTTGTAAATAAAAAAGTTTTTTGAATGTTAATTCAATTTTGGTATCACTTTAAAGATAAGGAATTGGGAAATATTACAGAATAAAAAAATATTTTTCAATTTTTGACCGATTTCCGTTTTTTCTAGTGTGTATGAGAATTTATTTTCATAAAAAATAAACTGCCAGATATCCGATCGGATATCCGGCAAAATCCAGTTCGGATATCCGATATCCGGTTTGTAATGTGCGCCGGATATCCGATATCCGGTATCCGGCAAAACCACTATCCGGTTCATCCCTACTTCTAATCCATCAATACTTCCCATTCTTTTTTCTGCTTCGAACTTTGCCTTTTGGAGAATAGTCCCTATAACAATTGGGGCTTTCACCCAAAGAACACAGAATATAACGCCTCCAAGGATTTCGAATGGATAAAAAGAGAATGCCCCACTCCATTTCGTGTTTCCTTCCTTTGGTATATGCTTTAGATCCTTGGGCAGTTTGACTGTATTTTATAAAGAAAAAGGTAAATGTGTTTGACTTTGGCTTCTGCGATCTTCAGAATTCTGTTCGATTGCTTCCAGTGTTTGGAACCGCGCTGCCGTATTTGGCGCGAGATCTCCAATGGGGCAATCAATTCCTATTACTACACTGTAAAAAACAAGGTATTTAAAAAAGAGTACCTGAACCTACTCGTTTTTCTTTGAGTACAATTGCATCGTAAAGGAGCAATGGCGTACACAAATTTAAATAATCGTACTTTTTAAAAATTGAGCAGGGTGATTTAATATTGCTCATCTCAGCTTGTGTTCAAGCCATCTTTAGAAAGCGAAATGAGACAAACTGAAAATAGTTGTTCAGAAGATGGTTTTCCACAGTATTTGATGTCGATTGCTTAAATGGAAACTGAGTTATTACAACTCGATTATCTTACTTCCCATTCTTTTGTCATGCCTTTTTAACATTTCTTCTGTTGATAACTTCTTCACGTCGCCCTGGTTGCTGAACGGATAGGGTTCTGGACAGCGGTGCCTGAAGATGTGAGTTCGATTACCTGTAAGTCTTGGTTGCAATTGTCGATATATATTTAAAGGGATTTATGAAGGCAGCCTATGTAGGCTAGCATCTGCTCTTTTTATTCATTTTAAAACATTGTACTCATTTTTAAGTACATGTCTTTTTTAAAATTGAAACTTACGTATTCGGAGCTATGATAAGCATCCAATGTAATTAAAAATGAGTACATTTTACCTATTTTTGAATACATTTTAAAAGTGTAAAAGTCGTTATATTGAGAAATGTTTGAAATGAGATCAGCATTTTGGGGTATTCTTTATTTTCGTTTCAATAGTTTCATTTTTAAACGTTATAACTATTCTTTATTTTTAAAATTTGGCGATATTTTCCTTCGTGTGGCGATTTGAAGTATTTTATTGGCAACTCTTCTCGTATTTCGAGTACGAAATGCATGTTTTTACTTCTTCAATGTGTTGGCTTTACATTATAAAAATGTAGTTGTATAGTTTTTAAATTACATAAAATTCTATGGAACTTATGTAAATAACTTGCTATATTTAATTGTTAAAGTTTTAGTTCCACATATCAATAAACGGACAAAATTAAATAAAATATTTTCTAAACGCTATTTTCTAAAAAATTCTACACATTATTTAAAATTTAACTATCAAAAGATGTATACAAGATTTTTTTTAAAAAATAATTTGTAATATTTTTTTTTTAACAAATACATTTTAATTGTTGTTCGAATAAAATAAACTATGGGAACATGTACTATAAATATGCCCTCTAGTACACTATAAAAAAAAGTACTTAAAAGTGAGTAACTGAACATACTCGTTTTTCTTTGAGTACATTTGCATTGTAAATGAGGATGACGATGACGTACTCAAATTTAAATAATCGTACTTTCTCAAAAATGAGCAGTGTAATTTAATATTGCTAATATCAGCCTCTGTTCAAGCCATTTTAGCAAAGCAACCTGACACACTTAAAATAGTTGTTCTGAAGATGGTTTTCCACATCATTTGATGTCGATTGCTTAAATGGAAACTGAGTTATTAGAATTCAATTGTCTTTCTTCCCTTTCACACATTTTTAACATTTCTTCTGTTGATAACTTCTTGTACAGTTGCAAAATGTTCGTTTGTGTCACAAATATTCTTTGAGCCCTCCCTGAATGTGTTTTACCACCGGATATTAAAGCAGCCTATATCACGTGATTGCCTTCCTCCAAGAAGAACTCTATTGGCCCCTCAAATATGCACTCGCATTACAATCTGAATCTGGCATCCTATTTCAAAGCGGAGTTCGTGAGCCTGAATTCAGGAATGGGGAGAGAGATCGCACGCATCGCATAACGCACTCAATTGACCTATCACCGAGCGTGGACAACGGGCACGTCACAGAATAGAATGATGGTTTGCATTCCGAATGCCTCGCATATCAACGAACATGCGAGAGTCACGCAGCTTGTGGAGTTGGGATGAGATATTTAAATGATGACGTGTGGAGGGGCTGCGCAAGTAGCGCTGGTATTTAGTGGCATTGGCTGCAATGTATGATGGATGTAGTTAAAATGGCAAATGAAAGTTTTGGGAATTGCGTGTGGATGTACATTATTCATTTAAAGAGTTAGTTTAACTGTTAAAAATAGGTACACAAAAATAAGTAATATAATACGTTCGATGTTTATCATAAATCCAAATACATAAGTTTCATTTTTGAAAAGGACATGTACTGATTTATGAGTAAAAGTGAATAAAAAAAGATGCTAGCCTACATAAGTTACCTTCATAAATAATTTTCAATAAATATCAACAATTATAACAAGATTTACCGGCAATCGAACCTATTTTCATGCACCGCCGCCTAGCGCCTTATCTGTTGTATTACTAGGATAACATGAAGAATTTATAAAGAGCAGAAATATTAAAAAAAATAAAAAGTAAGATAATTGAGTTGTAATAACTTAGTTTCCATTTAAGCAATCGACATAAAAAAAAATGTGAGAAACCATCTGTTGAGCAACTATTTTAAGTTTGTCAGGACGCTTTTTGAAGATGGTTTGACCAGAAGCTGAGATGAGCAATAATAAATTACACTGCTCATTTTTGAGAATTACGATTACTTAAATTTGAGTACATCATAGCTCATTTACGATGCAATTGTACTCAAACAAAAACGAGTAGGTTCAGGTACTTATTTTTAAGTACTTTTTTCACAGTGTTAGTAGTTAAAGCAATATAACTCGCCGAGCTGTCTGTTTCGACAGTCCGATTTCCCATCTTCCACAATTATCGAACTGTGGGAAGGAGGTTAGTCTTTCGACAGCTGGCCAAAAGATCCATGGTATCGTCGGGTGACTATGCCGGCTCGCCTCTTTTTAATTTTTTATGCAAAACTATGTGTAGTCAATAAAACACCAGGTAAAACTCCATGCTACGTGACATTTGAATAACTCGGATACAAATCGTGTTACATACAATATATATATTATAATCACATAATTTAAACCAGTTAAATCGTTTGACAGTTTTTCCGGATTTCCTCGAAATAGTTAAGAATGGTCACAGAAAGTTCTGCATCTGGTCAACTTATTTCATTAATATAACTTTATGGAAATTAACCATTTTTAATAACCTGTTAAAGTAATCTTCTATCAAAGCATTATATTAAGAGTAAATTTCGGCCACTTATTTAAAATAAAAGAGATTTAACTATGAAATTAGAGAATTAACTATTTATAAATTATTAACTATTTATAAATTATTAACTATTTATAAATTATTAACTATTTATAAATTATTAACTATTTATAAATTATTAACTTATCAATTATTAGCTATTTATTAATTATTAGCTATTTATTAATTATTAACTATTTATTAATTATTAACTATTTATCAAAATATAATTAACTATTTAATTATCAAAAAAAAATCTTTTTTTTTATTTAAAAGAAAATTAAAAGCAAATACGTGTTTCTTGAAATCTAAAATAATGCCATTTTTCTTGTCTTTGGCGCACAACATAATTCCCTTCTTTCACCGATGTTTACTTTAAAACTTCGTCCGCAAATGCATTACGTCATTCGAAATTCCGGACGCGTCCGCATTTAAATTCCGGCAGCAAATTACCGGGAAAGAAGTTCGAAGAAGGGATCCCAACAATCTATTATTTCGCCCAAAACTTTTTTCCACTCATGACTTCTTCCGAACATGCGACTTCAAATGTTGAAGACTCGCGATTGTTCGCTTTGCTCCGAGCTTTTATTATTGTTTGCTTTTCGCTCCCCCCTTTCTTTTTATACAAACTTTTATTTTCTTTGTTGCCGTAGACGTGTGGAGATGCCTTTTCCGCTCCTTTTATTGTTTTCCCGCCAACTCTTGGCGTCCGTCACGGAATAAGTCTTCGAATTGGAACGAGTTGGATCCCCTTTTTCGAACTTTTCTTCTTCATTTTACCGCGCTTTTTGACAAAAATAAAATAATAAAAAAGCAAACGATAAATCTTTTTAAGTTTCTTTTGGCATGGAACTTCTTTGTTACTTTTCCTGAAATTATATCACCTTTTTTTGTTGTTCTTTATTTCCTGTGGCAGAACTGTCGTTTTTACCCTACATTGATTTCCCTTTTTTTTTTTTGTGTGTGTAAAGAAGCTTCGGAAAACTTTTGGGGTAATTTCAAAAGATCTCGTACACGTCTTGTTTTCGACTTACGAGGATTCAAGTGTGCAGTTGAAAAAAAATGGAAAAGAAAGCAATGTATTGTGATATCGGCAAGAAATAAGTGGCAACGTATGATTGTTTGATTTGAAAACTTGTTAACGATATGTCAGGAATTGAAGGGAAATAAAAAAATAATAAATGGATATCATGAAAGTGAAGGATGTTTTATTTTTCTTGAAATATTTTGTAAACTCGTAGTTATAAAAAAAGGCGAATTGTTTATTGTATTTTTAGATTCGAGAATGACATATTTTCAAAATGGGTGTTCTTACTTCCGTATTTTGATTTCTTTTCTGATAATGGTCTTTCTTAGCTGCTGATTTAAAGGATTTTTATTTCTTATAAAGAAATTTATTTATATGTGTAACTTTTTTTCCATTACCGTGTTGGATGTGATAATATAAGAATTATTTTCGAGATATGTTTGATGATGAGTTTCATCGGAAGTTCAAAATTTTAAATAATCAATTGATTTTTTTATTAAATACAAAAATGTAGCTATACAAATAACAATACTATATTCAAATAACGATATACAAATAACAATATAAAAATAAGAATAAATAAAAATAATGATATATAAAAATAATAGTGTATATATAAATAACAACATATAAATAAGAATATATAAAATAACGATATATACAAATAACAATATATAAAGATAACAATATATAAAAATAAGAATATATAAAAATAAGAATATATAAAAATAAGAATATATAAAAATAACGATATATACAAATAATATATAAAAATAAGAATATATAAAAATAACAATGATATATAAAAATAACAATAATATATAAAAATAACAATAACATATAAAAATAACAATAATATATAAAATAACTCATTTTGAATACATTCAATGATAATGGTGGCTCCGAATACATAAGTGTCATTTTTGAAAAAAACATGTACTAAAAAATGAAATCACTTTCAATAAATATCGACAATTTCAACCAAGACTTACCGGAAATCGAACCCAGATCCTCATGCACCGCAGTCCTGTTTCTTATCCGTTAAACTACCATGGCGACTTTAAGAAGTTATAAATAGAAGATATGTTAAAAGGCGTGCCAAAATAATGTTAAATAAGAAAATGGAATTGTAATAAATAGTGTTTCCATTGAAACAATCGACATCAAATTATGTGGAAAACAATCTTCTGAACACCTATTTTAAGTGTATCAAGTCGCTTTGTTAAGATAACCTGAACAGAAGCTGAGATTAACAATATTAAATCACACTGCTCATTTTTGAAAAAGTACGGTTACTTAAATTTGAGTACGTCATCATTTCATTTACTATGCAATTGTACTCAAAGAAAAACGAATATGTTCAGGTACACATTTTTAAGTATTTTTTGTTACAGTAAAGCCTTCACGTGAAACTAACTTACTTTCCATTTAAGCGCTTGACACTAAATAATGTGGAAAACTATCTTCTTAACATCTATTTTAAGTTTGCAAAGTCGCTTTGTTAGGCTTGGAACAGAATCTGAGATTAGCAATATTAAATCGCACTACTCATTTTTGAGAAAGTACGGTTACTTAAATTTGAATACGTCATCATTTCATTTACTATGCAGTTGTACTCAAAGAAAAACGAATATGTTCAGGTACTCATTTTTATGTACCTTTTTTTTACAGTGAAGCCTTCACGTGTCACTCAATGCATATAATTACTCTTTTATTCCCGCAAACCCTTAGGCGAAAAAGGGGGGCGGGACCCAAACACACACACAATTCACCACAAAACCATTAACACGCAATCCGATACTTAAGAAGAACCCTTCGATTAATACCATTAGCGACGGACAAAAGCTGTGATTTCTTACCATTATTCCAGATTTCCAACCGACGGAGAAAAATCTACTCTTAAAGATTTATGATTGGAAAGTTTTATGTGTATATATTGAGAAATGAGAAAAATATACTCCGAGAAATCTGATGAAAATGAGCTTTTAAGCGAAATGAAATTCTTGTTCCTGGGATGTTTTTATTTTGTTTCGTTCCGAAAATCTTGTTTCGTTATTGAATTAAGTGGAAATCGATACGAACATCTCTTTCTGTTTGTCAACCTCCGTGGAATTTTGCTGCGCATTCTAATTTAATTTCAAGTTTTGTTGTGGAAGAAAAGAATAAGGCGTTTAGAATGCACTTGGCTGCATTTGGACTGTATATCAGTCAACTGGCGCAAGTCACAAAAATTATCTAAAGTTAAACTAACATGGTTTTGCGTTAATAAACAACTATACGCTGTAAAAAAAATTTGCTTAAAAATGAGTACCTGAAACTAATCGCTTTATTTTGAGTATAATTGCATCGTACATGAGCGATGACTCAAATTTAAGTAATCGCACTTTCTCAAATATGAGCAGTGTGATTTAATATTGCTAATCAAGCCATCTTAACAAGGCGACCTGACAAACTTAAAATAGTTGTTCAAAAGATGGTTTTCCACACCATTCCTTAAAAAAAAAATTATATTAGATAAAATATTTTCATATTTTACCCACCGATTACAAGATCAATACTTTTTTTCTTTTCTTTGTCACCGCACAGGATCGAACTAGTAATCGTCTGAATAACAGCTGAACACCTTTACCTACTGACCAACCGGGACACGGTCTATGTGGGTTTGTTGACGTACATTCAGCGAAGCTTTCGGTTGCAGTTTAGGAGATTTTAGCACGATTTTTTGGTAAAAGCTGCGCTATTCTCGATCCAGGATTTTTGGTTCAATGTAGATTGCACCATAACAGTGTGAAAGTTGCAGCAGAGCACCAAGATATGGTGCAACGTTGCACTGAAATATTTGACAGTGTAGAGTTAATTCGAGTGCCAATTTTTAATGTACACACATATTACAATATACTTAAAAAATTATACATTTCTCCATTAATAATAATTAAAAAAAAATCTAACCTTTTCTAATATTATTTCCAAACAACATTGAGAAAAAACGATTTTAAGTTAACGTATCTGGCATCGAGCAGAACATCTCAAAAATAACTCGTAAACAAAACCATATATACAGTTCTTGAATTTTGGCAGCATATGTAGGACTTTCCAAACTACAATTTTAAAAAATAAAAATAAATCTTGAATTTTTCAATTATTTTGGTATTGGGTAAAGAGAGTGGATTCTAATTAATTAGATTGCTTAATAATGAATTAAATGTCATTCTATTTAACATTGTATTTAATGCGGCTTTTGAGCTTTTAATGCTGTTATCTCGAATATTTTGTTTTTGTACTTAAACCACTTGGCGCCCAACCCACTCTTTCGATAAAAATATTATGAGAATTGTGTATCTGAAATTGAGAATTTAATTTAAATCCTGTTGCATGTGTGGAAGACGGGAAAAAGGGGAAATAAACGGGATTTTTGCCTATGTTTTTTTGTCTGAGAATATAACAAATGAATTTCGAGTTGTTTTGCTTTTTATATCTCTTCAGAGATGAATATCGATTGGGTTTTAATTACTTCTTCGTTATCGGATGATATATTTCAACATTTGTTTTCGGAAATAAAATTTCGAGATTTATCTCGAAAGCAAATTAATTTTTTTTTTCTTTAAACGTGTTTTGAATCAAAAATGTTTACCCATTACCCCCTAGTCCTTTAACATAGGCCTCCGTGGCCGAGCGGTTAAAGGCGTCAGCTAGGATTACGAAGGTTCCTGGTTCGATGCCAGGCGATGGACTTGACAAAGAAAATTAAAAAAAAATGTATCTTGTGATCGGAGGGTTGCCAGCTTCCTACAAAATACTAGCAAAGTCGTCCAGAACATCCGCAAAAATTAACGGCTTGTATACGGGACTGGCGCACGATAAATCTGATCGGGGTCCAAAGCCCCGACGTCTATTGAAGGCGTTGGGTGCCAGTTCAGGTGTTTCCTCGTCATCTGACCATGGTTCTAAAATAACGAGGTGCATGTATGAATGTGTGTGAATGTGTATGTATTCCCGAGTCTTTCCTTCGAGATAGACCCCGAACCGTCGCCAATAGCCCACTGTGCAAACCTTTAACGTAGAGTAGGACTTGGTTTAGTTAATTTAAGATTACGGGTGTAACCACTGATCTAGAGAATAAGCTCTGGAGCAAGGACTAAGCAACGTCCACCATTTTACTTTTTTCTGAGTGAAGGTAGATAAAAATAGTCTTTATGCATAAGTTTGCGTAGATTTAAAAACGCATTTCTGGCTTTCAAAAATACATTAAATGTTACACATTTAATGTTTTTCCATACTCTTTCTTGCATATAAGAAACAAGAAGACAAAATGCACCGAAAAAACCCAGTTTTACACCTTTTTGTGACTTCACGCGGGACTCCCGCATTGCTAAGGACGAATGTTTTCTCAACACTGTTAAAAATAGGTACTCAAAATAAGTAAAATTTACTCATTTTGAGTACATTGGATGCTTATCATGGCTCCAAATACATAAGTATCATTTTTTGAAAAATACATGTACTTAAAAATGAGTACAATGAGTAAAAAGAGCAGTTGCTTGCCTACATAGCCTGCCTTCATAACTCACTTTCAATAAATTACAAGCAAGACTTATCGGGAATTAAACCCAGATCCTCAGGCACAGCAGTCCGGAGCTTTATCCGTTAAAGTACCAGGGCGACGTGAAGAAGTTATAAACAGAATAAATGTTAAGACGGTGTGCCAAAAGAATTGAAAGTAAGATAATTGAATTGTGAATTGTAATAACTCAGTTTCTATTTAAGCAATCGACATCAAATAAGGTGGAAAACCATCTTCTGAACACCTATTTTAAGTGTGTCGGGTCGCTTCATTAAGATGGATTGCAAAGAAGCTGAAATTAGCAATATTAAATCACACTGCTCATTTCTGAGAAAGTACGATTACTTAAATTTGAGTACGTCATCGCTCATTTACGACGCAATTGTACTCAAAGAAAAACCAGTACGTCCATGTACTCATTTTTAAGCACCTTTTTTTTACCAGTGTAGGGGCATCACAAACATTTCTTATGCATTGTCTAACAGTCATTAGTACAATATATTATTATTATACACATTCTTTTTAGAACAGTTTGTGTCTTTCTCTTTCAAGACATTTCTAAATTGTTTTATTTCGGGGCAGTAAATAAAAGAAGCATTGCCGAGAAAACGAAATCTACACAAATAACAAAAAACGACCACACAAAATAATAACCTTTAGCTACCTGTTTCTCATTTTTTATACCCTTATCCGTTCATAAAAAATATAAGTAAAAAAATGGAAACCTAGGAGTATGATAGCATTGGAACATCTATTGTATCTCCCCCCCTAGTGTCTTTCTTTTCGTTTATGTCTGTAAAGAACACAAATAAATAAAAATAACAATAACAAAGCGAAAATCCCAACAAAGCAAGCGATACAACTCTTGAAATGTTTTTATTTTCTGCGAGTCCTTATGAGGGAAGAGAACCGAAATATTCTTTTGTTGACATTTGTAGGTGAAGAAATCCTAACTCGACAAAAAGAAATAACGAAAGGGGTTTTTTTGGTAGAGGAGAGGGTATAAAACAGTAGTAGAAGTTGAAAAGTAATGATGGAAAAATAACTGAGTCACATATTTTTAATTTTTAAATATTTTTTTTTGTTGGAATATATTTTAGAAGGATTTTTTTTTGTCAAGAAAGTAAAAAAAATATAGATATTTTTCGATAATAATGCACCAGATAAAAATTTTACACTTGATATTTTCTCTCTGTTGCCTATTATAATACATTGTTAAAAATATGTACTTAAAAATAAGTAAAATGTACTCATTTTTAAATACTTTGGATGCTTATCATAGCTCCGAATACATAAGTTTCATTTTTTTATTCGTTTAATTTTAAAATACTGGATACACCTTCTCAAAATGTCAGATGATAGGTTTGCTAAAATTTGCTACTTAAACATGTATAATTTATCCTTTGACTGCACAAACAATAAATTTAATTGGGCCATCTCGATAAGAAATATTTTACAAAACGCTGGTTTTTATTTTGTTTGGCTTTCGCAAGACTATAAAGTTGCTGAACATTACATTTCAACGATTGTACAAGTATACCACGACCAATACACCCAAAATGATCTTGCTTCAATGAACAATAGTATCAACCACTCACAGTATAAATATATCAAAAACTCACATTTAATCGAAGACTATTTAATTTCAAATATAGATATCACTATAAAAAGAATTATTATACAAATTCGTTGCAGTCAATCGCGTATATTTTTTAAAGGAGTTGCTTTCGAAATTTTTCCTAACGAGTCCTGTAAGTTTTGTAACACAACAGAAAATGAAACCTGGGATCATGTTTTTTTAGTCTGTCCTATTTACGATGCATTCAGACAAAAATACTTATCAATTGAATCCAGTAACATTTCAACCATCCTAAAATTTTACAATAAAGAATATTTTTGTTTTTATAATTATGCAATATCTGTTTTAAAATTCCGGGAGGACTTGATCAGTTAACTTGTGCAGGAATAACAGATTTAAAACCCAATTCTAATTGTTCATGTAATTTATTTTTGTCTTTTGTTTTGTATATTTGTCTCAAATTGTGTTTTTTTTTTTTTTTTTTTTTGTGAAAATGTATTATATTGTATTTTGTGTTATCAAACTTTGTAACCGCTTTTGTTAAAATTTGTTGCCAACCTTTGTAAATGGGCTACGGCCCACTACAATAAACATATCTATCTATCTATCTAATACATAAGTTTCATTTTCGAAAAAGAGGTGTACTCAAAAATGAGTAAAAAAACAGTTCCTATGCTACATAGGCTGCCTTCATAAATCACTTTCAACAATTACAACTCTTACTTTTCGTTAGAACCCAATCAGTCTACCTTATGTCGTCCGCTCCGAAGTCCTGGGGCATATATCCGTTGTACTACCACAGCGATTGGAATAAATTATAAACAGAAGTAATGTTAAAAAGTCGTGGCAAAAGAATGGGAAATAAGATAATTGTGTTGTAATAACTCAGTATCCATTTAAACAATCAATCTCAAACAATGTGGAAAACCACCTTCTGAACAACTGTTTTTAGTTTGTCTGGTCGCTTTGATAAGATGGCTTGAACAGAAGCTGAGATTTGCAATATTTTATTACGCTGCTCATTTTTTCGAAAATGCAATTACTTAAATGTGAGTACGGCATCGTTCATTTACGTTGCAATTGTACTCAAAGAAAAGCTAGTAGGTTCAGGTACTCATTTTTAAGGACCTTTTCCTTTACAATGTAAAATATTTCCCGTAAAAAAATCTATTGTTTATGAGTACCTTAAATTCAATTATTTGCAACATAAATTTGAAAGATGAAGTAAAAACAGAGACATAACACCAAAGAAAAACAATACAAAAAGATACTAATTAAAATTCATTAATACCGGATCGATAAAGTTTATGACAATTCCTAGTGACCATCACGGATATAGATTTAACAATCAGACTCCGATTATACCCAAAGGTCATTCACGTTTCCTTGGTTTATTTTGGGACAATTGGAATCAAATTACATGGATTACATTGGATATTACAGTAATTACCTCTGCGCATCTATTCCTGTAGATAGATTACAATCGTATGTTACGTTTGAAGATATTTCATCTATGATCAACTTATAGTTATGAAATGTCATTATATCTGTTCGAGTTTCAATTATCTTCTTTCAAGACATTATCCATCATAATTTTGTGTCTCTATATGGATTAAAGGTTTTGGAATGTCATGACGAAATGTGTTGTCCTCCTGCTAAAGTTAATCCTGAGAAACGTAAATATAATAAATAAGGTCACGATGGCTGTACGATGTTAAAAATTATTACGACCTTGCACCAAAATTTTTTACCCATTTCGCTGCAACCAACATTTGGTGCTTAGTTTCACCATTCTACGGTGCTACCACGGATACCATTGTGAAACGTTGCACCAAAGCTCATAATGTTGCATAAAACTCAAAATTCCAGATGTCTTAGTATTGTAGTAGTAGTATTTTTGTAGCGAAGCTGGCAACCCAAAATCACAACTTTTTTACTTTTCTTTGTCAAGTCCACTGATCGGGCTCGAACTAGAAATCGTCTGATTCATAGCTGAACGCCTTTATCCACTGGGCTACGGAGGCCTTGTGCGTCGTTGTCTTTTTTTAGAAGTGCTTGTACTGATTTTTGAGTACGTCTTTTAAAAAATTTAAACTCATGTATTCAGAGCCATGGTAAGCATCGAATGTAATCAAAAATGAATAACATTAACTATCATAATCATTCGGTTCGTCTTGATAATCTCAAACTCGTTATTTCTTAAAAACAGGTACTCGAAAATAAGTACCTATTGTTAGCAATGAACGAGTTTGAGATTAACTAAGACGAACCAAAGGTATGATGATGCAGAAGAAATTGGTGCATGTTAATTGTTGCAGTTCAATGACTCAATGTATTTGCCATCTGATTCTTGTTTAAACATACAGTTCTAGGTCCCCGGGTCATTTCATTAGAAAAGACCCTGTGACCACACCAATAGCCCATTTGTGTAGGTCCTTATTCCTTTTTATCTAATCCAACCAATCCCAGGCTCCCTCCCCAATAATCTGGAAAACCTAAAAGTTGGAAGTTTTTTAACTTCTAAAAACCCCGAGTTGGAAAAATTTATGCCTGCAGAAAATTAATATTATTAACAAATAAAAACTAGGGAAGATTAGAAATTACCCAAATAGTAATATTACATTTAAAAATCAGACCTCAAGAACGGACACTGCATTGGAATAGGGGTGCAACAAATCAATGCTTGTGAGAAAACTGTTTAATATTACCTAAAATATATATATAAAAAAGATGAAAAATGTCGATAAGTTGGAACTGGGAATTTTCAGCACTGTTGAGTTGGGAATTTCGAAACGTTCAGTTGGGATATTTCTTGTTTCAACCACCCCAAAACTATTTTTTTTTGTGTAACGGCACTGACCAAGCCACTCTCAATAATTCATGTAAACGTCCCCCAAAAGTACTAAGAACCTCACATCAAACCCAACTTCGAAGTTCCTTCTCTCGAAAACAACTTCTTTAATATGTTGGCTGAAACACACACACGCAGACTTCCTCTCCATATCTTCCTCTCTTTCCTCTACATCATTCATATCAGCATGCATCATAACAGTCCTCTTTCCTCGAGGAAAATCAGAAGAAAAAAAACATTCATATCTCTCTCTCCAGCTTTTATAGCTCCGGAAAAACAATACAGAATTGCAGCCCCCTTTTTATGGCATTCAACTGCTTTCTTCTTGAATGTTCAAGTCTGTGGAAATTTCATTTGCTAAGTGACTATCCAACTCTGCATTTTCGTTTCAAAGAGAGACCTTCTCGACAGAGAGCTGTAGCCATCGCTTTTATACCGCCCGGTTTTTATCTGTATACGTATTCTTTTTAGTGAAATATTAATCCGAGTGAAATGTGGTTGTTTGTGTGGGAGTTATTTTTTGGGAGGGAATTCGGGAGAGGAACTGTTTGAAGTCGAGGAAAAGGATTTCTGGAAATGGGTGTATACTGATACAAATTACTACGACTTTGCATCAAAATTTGGAACCCATTTATTATCTTCTGCTAGTAAAATAGAAAGTTATTTGCAAGTCAAAGTCGAAACAGTTAAAAATCAAGATCCTATAAGAAGAAAATATAATATTTATGTACATTTAATATTTCTACAATGCTATGGTATTAAAAAAAATATGGTATTCCCTTCAAAAAAATGTTGGGGTACAGTACGCCTGCTTCCACATTGGATTCAACGCGCCCACAGAGGAAACAAGTTTTGAGCATTCCAGAAGTTACTGTTAGAGTTCAGTGGCTCCAAGGCTAAAAAGGAAGCCTCCGTGGCCGAGTGGATTAAGGCGTCAGCTGGGAATCCAAGGGTCCCCGGTTCAAAACCTTGCGATGGACTAGACTAAAGAAGAGTAAAAAGTAGTGATATTGCGATCGGAGGGATGCCAACATCGCTACCAAAATACTAGAATATCGTCCAGAACATCCACAAAAAATGAACGGCGTGTATACGGGACTGGTGAACGATAAATCTGATCGGGGTCCAAAGTCCCGACATCTATTGAAGGCGTTGGGTGCCAGCTCAGGTGTTGTCCTCGTCATCTGACCATGGTTCAAAAATACGAGGCGTCGTTCACGGGCCTTTCCTTCGAGATAGGACCCGAACCGTCGCCAATAGCCCACTGTGCAGCTCTAGTGCGACGTTAATTAACCAAACCAAAAGAGTTTCTTCTTCAAATTTTGTATTAAAATATCCCGAAATAATACTGATATCACTAACACTAGATTATCTCTACCTTCTCCAACAGCACTTCGAGCCCCAGTTGCTCAGTTGGTAAGGCGTTCAGCTACTAATCAGAGGATTGGTGGTTCGAATCCGTAAAATGGACTTGACATAGAAAAGTAAAAAAGTAGTGATCTTGCGGTCGGAGGGTTGTCAGCTTCGCTACAAAAATACTAGAAAGTCGTCCAAAATATCCAACAAATTATACTGGCGTGTATACGGGACTGATGCACGATACATCCGATCGGGGTCCAAAGTCCCGACGTCTATTGAAGGCGTTGGGTGCCAGTTCAGGTGTTTCCTCGTCATCTGACCATGGTTCTAAAATAACGAGGTGCTTGTATGAATGTGTGTGTGAATGTGTATGTGTTCCCGGGTCTTCTCTGCGAGATTGACCCCAAACCGTTGCCAATAGCCCACTGTGCAGCTCTAATGCGACGTTAATCAACAAAACCAAACCAAACCAACAGCACTTCTAAACACGGCACAACATCACCCCTATAACATCCCATACCTCAAAATCACTGGAAAATCACTGATTAATCACACCACCTCACCGATACTTCCGATACCGCAGGGGGTTATACGAACAGGATCTCCCCCCCCCCCTGGAAAATACCTCGTGTCGTAATTCGCCCCATTACTTTGCTTTTAAACACACCTCATCTGTTTTAAAACCTCTCATCTGGATCACTTTTCTGGACGCAGAAGACGTGTAATTATGGCCCGAGGCGTATGTTGTGGGAAAAACAATCGAGTTTGAGATAGTGAGGCTACTCTATTTGATAAACAAGGGATGTTTAGAGCGTGTATATGGGGTAAGGTTAGAAATATGCTTTGTTATATGTATTTTAGCATTTTAGGGGAATGCCCAATATGTTTGGTTTGGTTTGGTTAATTAACGTCGCACTAGAGCTGCACAGTGGGCTATTGGCGACGGTTCGGGGCCTATCTCGAAGGAAAGACCCTGGAACACATACACATTCACGCACACATTCATACACACACCTCGTTATTTTAGAACCATGGTCAGATGACGAGGAAACACCTGAACTGGCACCCAGCGCCTTCAATAGACGTCGGGACTTTGGACCCCGATCAGATTTATCGTTCACCAGTCCCGTATACACGCCGTTCATTTTTGCGGATGTTCTGGACGACTTTTCTAGTATTTTTGTAGCGAAGCCGGCAACCCTCCTATCGCAAGATCACTACTTTTTTACTCTTCTTTGTCAAGTCCATCGCGCGGGTTCGAACCACCAATCCTCGGATTAGCATCTGAACGCCTTAACCGCTCGGCCACGGAAACCTCTGCCCAATATGGAACTGTTTCTTGTTTCTTAACTAATATTAGTTAACTGCACTCAGGCACGTCGCACCGGGGACCCCCCCCCCCCCCCCACTAACCTGGAAACCCTGAAAGTTGGAAATTTCAACTTCTAAATTCCCGAGTTGGAAAAATTTATGCCTGCAGAAAATTATTATTATTACCAAATGAAAGCTATGGGAGATTAGAAATCGTCCAACTTGTAAGATTACTTTTAAATGAGACCTCAGAACGGACACTGCATTGGAATATGGATGCAACAAATCAATGCTTGTTAGAGAACTGTTTAATATTACCTAAAATATATATAAAAAAAAGATGAAAAATGTCGATAAGTTGGAATTGGGAATTTTCAAAATTGTTAAGTTGGGAATTTCGAATAGTTAAGTTGAGAATTTCGAATCGTTAATTTGGAAAATTTCGTGTTTTAACACCCCCCCCCCCCTCCCCCAAATATTTTTTGTTGTAACAGCACTGACTGCACTGTTAGAAATAGGTATTCATAAATATGTAAACTGTACTCATTTTTGAGTGCATTCGATGCTTATCATGGCACCGAATACATAAGTTTCAATTTTGAAAAAAACATGAACTCAATAATGAGTACAAAATTAATAAAAAGAACAGATGTTAGCCTACATAGGATGCCTTCATAAATCACTTTCAATAAATATCGACAATTACAATCAAGACTTACCGGGAATCGATCCCATATCCTCAGGCATCACAGTCCAGAGTCTTATCCGTTAAACTACCAGGACGACTTAAAGAAGTTATAAACGAAATAAATGTTAAAAAAGTGCGCCAAAAGAGTGGGAAGTTAGATAATTGAGTTGTAATAAATCAGTATCCATTTAAGCATTCGACATCAAATAATGTGGTAAGCCATCTTCTGAACAACTATTTTAAGTTTGTCTGGTTGCTTTGTTAAGATTCTAATATCCAATGCCAAATTGTATTGTCTCTTTTTGGGAAACAACAAGTAGCGATGGGTTAAACTCGGGAACGTTCGCTCCATAGCTGTGTACTTTACCTCTATACTAAAAATATTGAAAAGGTCGAGTGATTGCGTCTGCTACTTAAAGTAATCACCGCCCATACACAGGGGGGAAGTAGGCGGTAAAGTTTCTGTAAAAGGCTAAAAAAGGTAACAGGGGGGCTACTAGGATTTTTTAACGAAGTTGCAAAATAAAAATGCCAAGAGGAATTTTATAATATCCCAATTACTATAAAACATTTTTCGCCGTGTTTTTTTGCTTGCTTTTATTTATTGTACACGAAATAAAGAAAATCGACATTTCCTCGTCCAAATAATTCAGCCAATTTACAAAAAAAAAAAAAAAAAAAAAAAAAAACTCTAAATATACAACAGCCCCTTTTCACAACAAAAACCCTTATTTTGGTTCCTCAATCCGCTCCTCAGAGGAGGGGCGGAACTTGTTTTTCCAATTTTTCCTTACCAAAAACAAAAACTAAAAAAAAAAAACAGACGGCTCAAAATTACACGTTTAGAGATCCACCATAGAAAGGGAAATGATTACCATGTTGGTCAGGCTACCGAAAAATCCCGATTTTTTTTTTTCGCCAGTACCTCGGGACCGGCAATTATTAGGGGTCGGGCCCCTCCTATTCAACCGGAGAGAAGGAACTCAAGACCCCATTCGGTGTTGTTGTATCACCACTTACGGCACAGGGCGTATTTTTTTTTTAACGGTGTGCAGCGCTAAACAAAAAAATAATGTATTTTTGTTTTAGCTGATATTGAGGTGACTGGCCTTGAATAGAGTGGAGTTGAGATGATTATTCAACTCTTCCTCCTTTTTTATACATATTCATTTAACCGATTGGTATGCAAAGGGTTTTATACAAACTAGCTGTTACCCATGGGTTCATGCGCATTTAAAGCGAACGAAAATGTCGCAAAGGTACACTGTAAAAAAAAGAACTTACAAATGAGTAACTAAAAGTACTTGTTTTTCTTTGGGTACAATTGCATCGTAAATGAGCGATGACGTACTCAAATTTAAATAATCGTACATTCTTATAAATGAAATCGTACTTTCTCAATAAACGGACAAATTTAAATAAAATATTTTCTAAACGCTATTTTCTAAAAAATTCTACACATTATTTTTGAAATCTAACTATCAAAAGGTGTATACAGGATTTTTTTTTAAAATAAGTTGTAATATTTTTTTTTTTAACAAATACATTTTAATTGTTGTTCGAATAAAATAAACTATGGAAACATGTACTATAAATATGCCCTCTAGTACACTATAAAAAAAGTACTTAAAAGTGAGTAACTGAACATACTCGTTTTCCTTTGAGTACATTTGCATAGTAAATGAGCGATGACGTACTCAAATTTAAATAATCGTACTTTCTTCAAAATGAGCAATGTAATTTAATATTGCTGATCTCAGCTTCTGTTCAAGCCATCTTAACAAAGCGACCTGACACACTTAAAATAGTGTTTCAGAAGGCAATTTTCCATATTATTGGATGTCGATTGCTTAAATGGAAACTGAGTTATTGCAACTCAATTATCTTTTGGCACATCTTTTTAAAATTGCATCTTCTCTTTACATTCATTTTTACCCATTATACTAATTTTTAAGTACATGTCTTTTTCAAAATTGAAACTTATGTATTCGGAGCTATGACAACCATCGAATGTACTCAAAAATGAGTACATTTTACTTATTTTTGAATACCTATTTTTAACAGTGTAAGGTGGGTAATTTTGGTTGTGGGGTAATTTTTTTTAAAAATTAAATTACAGATTGTCAAACTTATGTTTTAATCTAAATTTTTTTAAACAATACTTCAATTAATGAAGTACCATTCAGTAAGAAATATATAATTTCTGGGTGATTTAAAACAAATCCAAATGTTGATTTGTTTTATATATATATATATATATATATATACACAAAAGCCATAATGTCGGATTAATTGCCAATATTTATGGGTTTTGTAGTTAAAAAAATGTAATTATTTCTTTTGCAATAAAAAAAAATTATAATAAATTCTAATTTATTTAGCTTTTTTTCTACGTTTTGCAAAGTAAAAAAAGAATTTGAATTATTAATGCTAAAGAATAGGAAATTCGTAAAAATGTAACGATCGCCAGCAAAATTGCAAATATTCTACAAAAATATAAATTTCGATGCTTATAAAAGACAAGAATTAACTGCAATATAATATACAACACTGGTTGTATGTTAATATAATGAAGTTACATACTTGGTTCTTTTTTCATATAAACTTTCAACAAAAGAATATATTTCGATTAAAAATGGCCGACTTTGCTTATTTTGTTCCAAGTGAAACATAACGTTTTAAATTAAATAAAAAATCATCTGCGAAACAAATTAAAAATAACGTAAATACAGAATAGGTTTCTGAATCAAAATAGAACAAATTATTATAGTAGACCCGAGACAAAAAGTTTCGTATGCCGCGTGTATGCCTTCCGTATGCCAGCCGATTTTTCGTATGCCAGATGTATGCCACATATGCCCTCGAACTGATGACCGCGGAGGTGGTATGCCCGGTGTATGCGAACGGCATATGCTTCTTTTTACGATCCAGAGGCAATAATATTAATATGCCGCGTGTATGCCTTTCGTATGCCAGACTGATTTTTCTCGAGACAAAAATATTAATATGCCGCGTGTATGCCTTTCGTATGCCAGATTGATTTTTCCCGAGACAAAAATATTAATATGCCGCGTGTATGCCTTTCGTATGCCAGACTAATTTTTCCCGAGACAAAAATATTAATATGCCGCGTGTATGCCTTTCGTATGCCAGACTTATTATTAGTATGCGAGAAATATGCCATCGAACTGATGACCGCGGAGGCGTATGCTGTGAGTATGCCAACGGCATATGCTTCCGATTTAGTCCAATTTATTGCGACATTAATGTTTACAACTATATAATTGTGTAAGTGATTTTTTAGTATCTGTAGTTGCATTATACTTCTTTGAAACCATTGCATTATAGTAATAGATTGAGGATGATAAAAATCATAAAAATATTAATATGCCGCGTGTATGCACTACGTATGCCAGACCAATTGCTAGTATGCGAGAAATATGCCGAGTATGCTTTCGACCTAGCGAGCGAGGGGGAAGGGGGGGGGGGGGGGGGGAGTTGAAATAAAAGAAATTTCCCAACTTAACGTTTTGAAATTCCCAACTCAACAGTGCTGAAAATTCCCAGTTCCAACTTATCGACATTTTTCATCTTTTTTTTTTTAATATATTAGAGGTAATATTAAATAGTTCTCTCACAAGCATTCATTTGTTACACCCATATTCAAATGCAGTGTACGTTTTGAGGTCTAATTTAAATGTAATCTTACAAATTTCTAATCTTCTCTAGCTTTCATTTGTTAATAATGTTAATTTCCATCAGGCATAAATTTTCCCAACTCGGGGTTTTTAGAAGTTGAAATTCCCAACTTTCAGGGTTTCCAGAAAATTGCCCCCCCCCCCCTCCTCCGTGCGACGGGCCGATACCGGGGAATGGCAGTGGCATATTCAACTAAAGGCATAGTTTTACAACGCTTACGATTTCGATCCAATTTATTGCAACATTAAACGCGATGTTTAAAATTGGATGTATAAGTTGAGTCGTAAATATCCATAGTTTCACTTCCACTTGAAGATCATGAGTTGTAGACATGTGTGGGTGAATTACGCAATGAGAGAAGGAACGCGGAAGTAGGTAGCCATTTTGGACTTCGACTGGATTAAGCTTGGTTGACGTGCAGTACAATGGCTAACGGATTTTTCCATAGTCGAAAACCAAGCAAAAGGATGTTGTTCCTGCTAATCTCATTACAGATGAATTAAAATTTTTCCAACTTAGAAAGTAGAAAAGTACGCGAAACCAAAAGTAACGCAGTGTGCCTCCGTAACGCAGTGTGGGCTACGGTCCTACACTTTGTCCGATCGAGCAGTGGTGAACATAAGCCTGTGAATGTATCTTCTGTCACGGCTTAGAAGAGAGGGTCTCTTAAGAAAATATGCAGCAGTATTGTGTTTTCATGTGAGTTTGGTTATACCGATCTTGCTTTCTACGTTTCATCAGGACACCCAACAAATTCTACATTGAAGGATTTACAAAATTGAAAAGGTTATTTTTGAATTTATTTTTGAACTCCAAAATTGCTACATGTTAACTTTATCTAGGATTTATAATTTTATGAAATAAATGTTTTAAATATGTATTTTATTTAAAAATAAACATTGTTCATTCCAATTTTATGTTTTTTATTTAAAAATTTTTTAAGAATAAATTTTAATTTATTATAAATCAGTATTATTTTTTTCTTCAAAAAAATTAGTTTTGAAGCTAAAATTAAAAACAAATGTGTATTATGAGTTTTATCTAAACATAACAATAAAAATGTCTTTATATTTTAAATAAATGAATTTTTATCAGACATTTCATATTGTTAAAATTTGATATCTGAGAAGTAGGCCAATTTAATGTATCGTATGAAGTAAATTTTTAAATATTATTCGAATTTCTCCAAAAGCATGAGCACCATTTCAAAATAGTCCACATCAGCTACTTTAAATGTTTAAAAGATCATTTAATGCAAATTATAATTAAAATACTTTAATTAATATTTAAAATTTGCAATAATTACACTTTATTGCATTAACTTTCAATAGTTTGTTTTTCTGATAAATAATACAATAACTTTCTCTCTCAAAATTATCTTTGATAAAATTTTCTAAATATTCTTTATATATTATTATGGTACTACAAAAGATTTCTAGAGTTAAAATGTAAAATAAAAATTGCCATCATCCATGAAATAATTCTTCATGAACAAAATAAGTAACTGTCTATATTCCAAACAGATTGTCTATGTGCTTAAACAATGTTACTATAAAAGTTTTTTTTTAAGTTAATTTCATTTGTGAGCAATAACTATAAAACATTAAAAACTGTAATGTAAATAAAAGTATTCTTACTTTAAATTTATTATCAACAAGTAAGGTGTAAACTTTTCTTCTCAAATACAAGTTTCTCCTCCCAAATATATACTAAATAAAATTATACAGACACAAAGTGTGTCACTTTATATAATAGAACTATAATTTATATGTTCATAGAACTAACTTCTTTACTATATCCCTGAAAACCTATTACAAGGGATAAAAAAAAACTTGATACCTCGTTGTCATATTAAAGCCTTACTTTTTGATGAGTTGAGTCAACACAAAAACACAAAAATTGTGTTCAGTCAAAATGGAATATTTATATAGTAGTGTGTTTCTTGTTAGAATCACTAAACTTTCTATTGAGTGTTATTAGCTATTATTTTGCAATTGATAGAAATGAGTTCCTTGATATCAAAATTTTATTTTATACTACGTAGAGTATTCCTAATACACATTAATTTATAACTCATGTTAAGCCCAGGTGCAGGTTTAAAATTTTAAGCAGAAAAAAAAAATATCCATATTTATTATTTTTATTTCACATTTAGTGGACAGTATAATGCTATTTTCTTCTTTTGGAAACAGTAATTACTTTATATATAAGTATTTTTAAAAAAGTTTTGTAGCATAAAATGTAATAAGAAAAAATATTGGCTAAATAAAAGTTACAAGATTTAAATAAAATCTCAATGTATGACTTTTTAATTTCATATGAATATACATAGCATAGTTTTACATTTATTAAAGTAGAAATTTGAGCTTCAAAGAAATACTTTTTAAGAAATGTCGATATTGAGTTAAAAGAGAGAAAAATTTGTTTTGCTAACTAAAAACTAACATGTCCTAATTATATTCATATGAAATTATAAAGTCATACATTGAGATTATTTTTTAAATCTCGTAAGTAACTTTTAAATCTTGTAAGTAACTTTTATTTAAGCAGTATTTTTTTCTTATTACATTTCATGCCACAAAACTTTTTAATAATACTTATATGTGAAATAAAAATAATAATGATATGTTTTTCAAAAGTTAATCTAAACATCGTGGAAAAAAGCCATCATGTAACTTTTACAATGGATAATATGCGATCCGCATACATATCGCATACAGAGGTGATATGCCAGCCGCATACATGTCGCATACGGAGGTGATATGCCATCGGCATACATGTCGCATACGGAGGTGATATGCCAGCGGCATACATGTCGCATACGGAGGTGATATGCCAGCGGCATACATGTCGCATACGGAGGTGATATGCCAGCGGCATACATGTCGCATACCACCTCCGTATGCCAGAGTAATATGGGATATTCTCACAGGGCATACGAGGCATACGTATGCCACATGTATGCGGCATATATGCGGCATACTAGAGGCATACACCTTTTTTTTGTCTCGGGGATGTTTGTTTTCGAATATAATAAATGACAAAAAAAAAGGTAATTTTTCAAAATGGCGTATAATAACTTGTTTTTAGTTTAAATTGTTACAAAAACACTCCGTTAATAATCAAATATACTGAGTTTTTAAAATTTGAAGTTTGCTATCTATTCTATATTACTCAATTTATTAATTTGACTTAAAAGTTTGTTCTAATAATGCCTTTTTATACGAATAATTCCATAATTCCTATTGTTGTTTACTCCATCTGTGAATTGCAGTAGGTTACCTTCGAAAAAATAATTATTAAAAATATTTATAAACCTCAAACTTAAATAAAAAATATACAATCATGTTCCCCATAAATAATTGAACAATTATGAAAAACAATTGTAATTTTACAATTTTTTTCTTGGGAGAAATTGAACTTGAAATATCAAAAATCGAGTTTTAAAGTCCAAATTCCCATACCTTAACCTATATTGTAGGGTCGCATGTTCTAATGTAATAATACTAAGAGGAAATTAGTCTTTCAGTTCGAGTAGAACCAACGATTTTTTTTCGAATTGAAACCAAATGTTCGGAACCTAGCGTTCCATGTCAACAGTCCCCGCTGTTGCATTACCTATTTCTTTCCAACTTCTAGTGTTTATTCGAAGGGATGGGTATAAACATAAACTACGCGTGCTTGGAAGTTTTTATTTTATCAACGTCAATTGGGGTTTCTAAAACTCTTGAGAGAGCGATTAGGGTCTCAATGAACTCGTGTGTGCGACGAAAAGAGCTGTTGTACTCAATTTGAGTTCCCATGAACGTATTGAATTTTAAATAATATATATTAAAATTGTATGTAAATACACATTGAATTGTCTTTGAGTGTTTTCTCTGGTTCTTATTTATCTGATATTATTAGATTATTTTTAAATATAGCGGATCGCCAATTATCCGGATTCGCTTTGAGAAAAAATATCAGCAAAATCCGCATTTTAAAAGTTTCTATTTATCTGATCATTGGTTTTTATTTATCTGATATTCTGAGAATATTTTTAAATATATAATCAAGAATTTGTAAAATTGTCATATTCCATTTATCCGAATTCCAGTTATCCGGTTCAAACAAAGTGGATCGCCAATTATCCGGAATCGCTTTGAGAAAAAATATCAGTAAAATCTGCATTTTAAAAGTTACTATTTATCTGATCATTGGTTCTTATTTATCTGATATTATTAGATTATTTTTAAATATATAATCAAGAATTTGTAAAATTGACATATTCCAATTATCCGTATCAGACAAAGCGGATCACCAATTATCCGGATTCGCTTTGAGAAAAAATATCAGCAAAATCCGCATTTTAAAAGTTTCTATTTATCTGATCATTGGTTCTTATTTATCTGATATTATTAGATTATTTTTAAATATATAATCAAGAATTTGTAAAATTGACGTATTCCAATTATCCGAATTCCAGTTATCCGGATCAAACAAAGCGGATCGCCAATTATTCGAATCCGGATTGCGAAAAAATATCAGTAAAAACCGCATTTTAAAAGTTACTATTTATCTGATCATTGGTTCTTATTTATCTGATATTATTAGAATATTTTTAAATATATATAATCAAAAATTTTTAAAATTGACATATTCCAATTATCCGAATTCCAGTTATCCGGATCAAACAAACCGGATCGCTAATTATCTAGATCCGGATTCGCTTTGAGGAAAAAAAATCAGCAAAATCCGCATTTTAAAAGTTTCTTATTGATGAATGATATTGTTTTTAATAGTCATTAAATTACATTACATACTAAAGCAAAGTGAACTTTTTTTTATTAATTTTTTTTTTTCGAGAATTGACCGGATATTCGATTAACCGGATGAGATATGATCCCAATTTATCCGGATAATTGGAGATCCAGTGTATTTAATTATTTTATTATTAATAATAGTTTAATTATTAAAATGTTTTGAGGGGACTTTTAAAACAAACATGGAGCGAGATCATTTCGGAGTACGGCTATATGGGTTTACGTTAAACGTCATTACAGCAAATTATATAAATATAGATTGGTCGTCAATATAAATCTCGTCTATAGAACGAAGATAAATTTGTCTGACACAGAGGTCTCATATCCAAATTATGTAACTGCTTTACTTTATTTAAAGGTTTTACAAGCATCGGTTTCTATCATCCAATACAAAATTTACGTTAATCGTGCTATTTGACAGTATGTTAAAGCATCGCAATAAAAATCTTAAAATGAATTTTTTCTCCTAATACTTCATGTAATTGATTTTAAAGTGCAATTTCCTTTTAAAATAATATGTACATACGAATAGGCATTAAATTGTTTTCAGTTTATATCTTAGTTTTTTTTAATATTATTTTTAAAAAAATATACAAATGTTATAACTGTTAAAATTTTAATTTTATTTTTAATATTAATATTATAATTAAAAATATTTATATAATCCCCATTTTGATAAGTTATTTTAAAGTCTACAATTGCCTTAATTGCTCTAAATCATTTTTTGAGTGACAATACACATACATTTATTTGTGTAATAAAAACTTAACGATTAAAATTTGAGTAATTTTTAGCTGCTTTTTTTACATGCGTCTTGGATATATTACAGGATCCCATTACTAGTGTTAATGATGTAATAAAATAAAAAGAAGCTGAAATTGCCTTACAAAAAGGACATAAAGTTAATTAATGGCTTGTTAGGACATGACAATTTGTATCTATAAACTTTTACAGCCAGTTCATTACCATCTTTCGGAGTTTGTGTCATTTATTTCCGCCATTTTACCAAAGTGTCTGGTATCGGAATGTGACATTCATTAGAGGAGTAAAATACTTTTTCTATCTTAATTTTTCAGTTTTTTTTGTGTGTGTTTTTATAAAAAGGAAGTGAAAAAAATTCGTATTGAGGAAATGATGACTTTAATTTTTTTTTTCATTTAAAACTTAGCAATGTAGATAAAAACAAATTGATTTCGCTTGCTCTGAAAAAAATATTACTCTGACATGGATTAGATTAAATAAGTTTGGGAAGTTTTAATATTTTCCGAAACAACACTGTTGAAAATTGGAATTCAAAAATAAGTAAAATGTACTCATTTCTGAGTACATTCGACCCTTATCATAGCTCCTAATACATACATTTCATTTTTGAAAAAGACATGTACTAAAAAATGAATAAAAATAGCAGTTGCTTGCCTACATAGGCTGTCTTCATAAATCACTTTCAATAAATATCAACAATGACAACCAAGAATTACTGGGAATCGAACCCATATACTTGGCACCGCCGTCCAGTGCGTTATCCGTTATACTACCAAGGCAACGTGAAGAGGTTATAAACGGAAGAAATGTTAAAACGGTGTGCCAAAAGAATGGGAAGCGAGATGATTAAGTTGTAATAACTCAGTTTCCATTTAAGCAATCGACTTCAAATAACGTGGAAAACCATGTTCTGTGCAAATATTTTACGTGTGTCATGTCGCTTTGTTAAAATGGCTTGAGCAGAAGCTGAGATCAGCAATACTAAATCACACTGCTCACTTTTGAGAAAATACGATTACTTAAATTTGAGTACGTCGAATACAATTCGATGCAAATGTACTCAAAGAAAAACCGGTATTTTCAGATAATCATATTAAGTACCTTTTTGGGCCGTATAAAACTGACAGTTATAAGATATTAAGTAACTACTTACATTGATTAAAACAAAATAAAAAATAAATTGTATCTCGTGTTATAAAATTCCCTGAACAAATAACCTCTGCATCCCTACCTAGCAACAGCGTTTAAACACAGTCCATTTGGTAGATCGACCTTTTCCGTCGCTTAAACCACTCCGTTTGCAGAACTCGAGTATTCCCACTACTGACTAAAAGCGGGGGGGGAGAAAAAAAACTTCGCAAAGAGAGAAGATGGAGATGAAATGAAAGAAAAAAGCATCCCTGGGAGTTTAATCCGATGGGAAGGGAGAGGAGAGAGAGATGAGTCAAAGCAATATGGGCTCTGCTCTCTTCTCCTCCCGCTCTCTCTCTGACAAATGGATGGGAACAAGGTTGCCGGGTTTGAACTCTTCAAAGCCGCCAAACGTTTTAGTGAAAAAAGCGCCAAATTCCTAAAATTAAATCACATTAAAAAATATTGTAAGTTATTATATCTGTTCATCACAGGCATGTTTCACGATGTCTATTTTCACTGTTTTACAGGAGAGCTTATTAAAGTTTTATTTGCATGTACTGTTAAAAATAAATACTCAAAAATAAGTCAAATATATTGATTTTTTTAAATATTCTTATCATTTTTGTTAACATTCTTATAATTTTTGTTAACATTCTTATAATTTTTGTTACCATTCTTATAATTTTTGTTACCATTCTTATCATTTTTGTTTACATTCTTATCTTTTTTGTTAACTTTCTTACCATTTTTGTTAACATTCTTATCTTTTTTGTTAACTTTCTTATCATTTTTGTTAATATTCTTATCATTGCTACGAATACATAAGTTTCAATTTTGAAGAAGACATGTACTCAAAAATGAGTTAAAATGAATAAAAAGAGCAGTAGCTTTCCTACATAGGCCGCCTTCATAAATCACTTTCAATAAATATTGACAATTATAACCACAACTTACAGGGAATCGAAATCAGATCCGCAGGCACCGTAGCCCATTTCCTTATCCGTTGTACTACCAGGGTTTGGGAAAAGAATGGAAAGTAAGATAATTGAGTTATAATAAATCAGGTTCCATTTAAGCAATTGACATCGAATAATGTAGGAAACCATCTTCTAAACAACTATTTTAAGTGTGTCGGGTCTTTTTGTTAAGATGGTTTGAGTAGTAGCTGATATTAGCAATAACAAATCACACTACTCATTTTTGAGAAAGTACGTTTACTCAAATTTGAGTTCGTCATCGCTCATTTACTATGCAATTGTACTCAAAGAAAAACGAGTACGTTCATGTACTCATTTTTAAGGAACTTTTATTTTTACCGTGTACAGTTTGATAATGAAAAGACGCAGGTGGTACAGCTTGTATATCTTCCTTCTATCGGCGATTTTTTTTTTCAATATTTATATCTTATCCATATTTCCATTATCTGCTGAAGTGACATTTAACATAAGACTGTTTCGTTCTCTGAATCAACCACAACTAAAATCCTTTGTTCAAAATCGCCATATGGTCGCTTTCTAGCCAAATGTGGCATTGCTGTACATGAATGGGAGTGAGAAGTGGCGGAGGGATTAGGGATGGGGAAGAGGTTTCCATCCTCAGTGTGGGAGGATGGGGAGCAAAAAGGAAGATAATCCCCTTTTTGCCTTCCGATTCGTTGGCGATGGATCTTGAATGGGTGTGGGTTAGTGACGATTTGTCATCCTCATGCGCCGTTTGCATTTGCAGCGATTGGAATGTGGAACCAAGGGGTTCCTCAGACTTCGGTTCGATGCTCGAAGAGTTCCTAGAGCGGGGTTTCTTCGTAAATGGAAAATATTGATTGTTGAAGTAATTGTTTTGAGACACGTTTTGAATGGACATTGTGATATGCTATTGAAAGTGTGTTTTGTGAGTCATTTTATACTAAAATATTCATGGATAAATTTGTAGAGTTCCTTCAAATATTTGTATTTAGTTTTAAAGTGATAATTCATCTTTTGTGCAATGTAGGAGATTTTTTAAAAATATTTTATTTTATATACAACTAGCTGAAGTACACTGTTAAAAATAGGTATTCAAAAATAAGTAAAATGTACTAGTTTTTTATTACATTCCATGCTTATCATAGCTCCGAATAGATAACTGTCATTAAAAAAAAAGAAATGCACTAAAAAATTAGTACAATGAGTAAAAAGAACAGTTGCTTGCCAACGTAGGTTGCTTTCATGAATCACTTTCAATAAATGTCAACAATAACACCAAGACTTACTATGAATCGAACCCATATCCTATGGCACCGCAGTCCAGCGTACTACCAGGGCGACGTGAAAAAGTTTTAAACAAAAGTAATGTTAAAAGGTCTGCCAAAAAATGGAAAGTAAGATAATTGAACTGTAACAACTTAATTTCCATTTAAGGAATCAACATCAAATGATGTGAAAAACCATCTTCTGAACAAATATTTTAAGTGTGTCAGGTCGCTTTGTTAAGATGGCTTGAACAGAAGCTGAGATTAGAAATATTAAATCACACTGCTCATTTTTGAGAAAGTATGATTATTTAAATTTGAGTACGTCATCGCCCATTTACTATGCGATTGTACTCAAGGAAAAACGAGTAGGACCAGGTACTCATTTTTAAGTACTTTTTTTATAACGTAAGTTTTGTTGCTTTTAGATGTAGCAGCTGCACATAAACTTTTATCTGTACGCAGTTTTTTTTAAAGTACTGTTTATAAATAAATTTCCATGCGTTACAAGCAACAAAACTCAGCTATCTTATTTCCTTTAGATTTTATTCAGTGTCAAAGCTGTACAGATACTTCTTCATACACCTTGCATTGTTCGAATTTTTCCACTTTCATAGAAATGCAATTTCTTTTAAATAAGAGATTAAGAACCAACCCACAAAATATCTTTGTTACGCCAGGAAACCAATGCCTTAATTTACCAAAATAACATAAAAAAAATTGCAATTTCCGGATACACCCACTTCCAGTTACAATGTTAAAAAAAAAGTGTCTTCATACTTGTTTCGCGCGCCTGTTTCTGTTTCCTAGGTAACCAACCACACAACAGCGCTTCCTGGCAATTCACCCTTATAATGATACAATATAGCCGAATACATGGACACATATAATTTAATAATAGAAATGAGACTCTGAATTCATTGCTGTAATGTTTCGATTTTGCTTGCAATTTATTTTTTTAAATAGAGATATGACCGTCTTTTTAGAAGGGTAGAACAGGAGCATTTTGGGAATTGTGCTTTTGGCATTATTTGTTGTTTATAAGAGCCTTTAATAGTTAGTCATTTAAAGTTTAAAAATGAGATTTTACGTAAATATATCTTTTCTTTCTGAATGGATACATAGTCCGTAAAACATGACATTTTTTACGGAATATGTATACGGACAAAGGACATTTGTAAAATCCTGATAACTCCACTTGGAATCAGCCTATGAGGATAAATTACATACCATCGTGTAGAGGCAGATTAGGCGTTTCGAGCAGGCCGATTATTAACCCATTTCCTCCCTCTGACCTTTCTTCCACTTTGGAGGGGAATTTCAACTAACTGCCAGTATACGATTCCGCCCTATAACTCATTGTAGAATCATTCTATAGCGATAAATCATACACCATCATTTATAGGAAGTTAGGCCGCGTCTAAAAGGTTTCTTATTAACCCATTCCGCGCTCTGACTGTATTACCACTTGGGGGAATGTTGTCCTTGGACACATTATCACTTTTGCCCAGATAACTCCAGGTGGAATCATCCTATGGGATGACACACCATCGTGTAGAGAACAGTGGGCTGCGTCGACCAGGCTGAATGTTAACTCACTCCACCCTCTGACCTTTGTACGACGTACATGGGTCATGTCGCTTTCGGCCACATAACTCAGCGTGGTACTATTCCGCCCATCCATTCTTCCGAAATCAGAGTTTAGAATAAATGACCAACTATCCTGTAGCGGAAGGTGGGCCGCGTCAACCAGGTTGGCCATTTATCCTCTCCCCATTCGCCTTTGTACCGCGTAGGACCCAAAAGTATTCAAGAACCAAACCTTGTGGTACAGTGCAGCCTATTGTTGGATAAAATTGTTGCTTATAACCAAAATAAACACGTTTCGTGTGTATATTAAATTTTACGTGATATTTTATAACATAAATAAAAATACAAAGAATACTGATACAAACTTTTCCCTACATAAAACTTAAAAATAAACAATTAAGCAGCAATAACATATTTCAGTAAATCCCACCAAATACTCTTTTGCTGAATGTCATTTCAAAATAACTCAGCAAACAGCAATTTTTTAATCTTGCTCTCTATCCCCATTTCACAAAATAAACAAACCCCAAGATTGGCTTTAAATTTTTTATGAACATTAAAATTCCATCCCGTCATCCACCAGTGCAATTTTCAACATTTCCTCGATAAAAAAGAATCAAACAAAATGAGTACAACGAATCTAAAATTCTAAGCACCGAAACCTCCCAACGGAAACTCCACGTCCGTTATTTAGCGTCGAAGAATGGCAACACCATTCAAATATTAAAATGACCCTTTTCCAATCTAATCCCGCCGCCATTATGGGTCACGAACAAATTTTTCTTGGGTGTTGTGTTATGCGCGGTCACGAATCGCTTCGTAATGGAGTCCATTGCCTAGTTTGGTTTTTTGAAGTGCTTTTCAGGAAAGCCAATCAACTGTGTTTGTTAAAAATTCAAGGGCGCGTATAATAAAGCACGGATGTTTTTGGGTTGTCGTACATTATGCATGGGGATTTGTTTATTTTTTGGTTAGTGAGGAATTTTATCGATTTATTGCTTATTATTATCCCACGGGAAATATAGAGTGGTTTATTTCTGGGCATTTTTGAGGTTTGGTTTATTTTTTAACACTTTTTGAGTTCTACCGAATCCAAAAAACTTTTTTTTACCCTTGAGATGCAACTGCTCTTAATAGCAAAAAATATTTAAAAGTTTGCTTACTGTTCTTTCAATTGTATGTTCTTGAACATAAAAAACGATTTTCTTTCGTTATTTGTTCATTACTTGTTCTCGTTACTTTGTTAATTGTTCGTTACTTGATCGTTATTTGTTCGTTACTTGATCGTTATTTGTTCGTTACTTCGTAATTTTTTCGTTACTTCGTTAATGTTCGTTATTTTGTTACTTCGTTACTTGTTCGTTACTTCGTTACTTGTTCGTTACTTCGTTACTTGTTCGTTACTTCGTTACTTCGTTACTTGTTCGTTACTTCGTTACTTGTTCGTTACTTCGTTACTTGTTCGTTACTTCGTTACTTGTTCGTTACTTCGTTACTTGTTCGTTACTTGTATGTTACTTCGTTACTTGTGTGTTACTTCGTTACTTGTTTGTTACTTCGTTACTTGTTCGTTACTGCGTTACTTGATCGTTATTTGTATGTTACTTCGTTACTTGTTCGTTACTTGATCGTTACTTGTTCGTTACTTCGTTACTTGTACATTAGTTCGTTACTTGTTCGTTACTTTGTTACTTGTTCGTTGCTTGTTCTTTAACTTCGTTACTTGTTTTTTAACTTCGTTACTTGTTCATTACTTCGTTACTTGTTCGTTACTGCGATACTTGGAGTTAGATAAAAAACAAGCTAAATTGCATTATCATGTTCTTTATCTAACTCCATTTAAAAGTATGAAATTACTTGGATATCATCTTGGAGTTGATTGCGACAAGAATAAGGAACGGAATGTAACTGTTTCATAAAAATAACGTAAATATTAAAAATGTTCATCGAGTGTAATGGGTTAATATTGGAGTGTGATAAAAATATTTTAAAACCGGATTCTGGTAAATTAATAAAACTAGATAATTTATTAAAATTGACATATTTTGTCTATTTTAAAAATAGTTGTTTTAAAAAATTAAGTTATTGAAAGGGCATGTGTTTTAAAAAGAACATTGACACTAGAAAAATGAAATAATAGTTTAAAATTTTCCCTTGAGCGTTAGTGAGTTAAAAACCCGAGACAAAAAAAAGGTGTATGCCTCTAGTATGCCGCATATATGCCGCATACATGTGGCATACGTATGCCTCGTATGCCCTGTGAGAATATCCCATATTACTCTGGCATACGGAGGTGGTATGCGACATGTATGCCGCTGGCATATCACCTCCGTATGCGACATGTATGCCGCTGGCATATCACCTCCGTATGCGACATGTATGCCGCTGGCATATCACCTCCGTATGCGACATGTATGCCGATGGCATATCACCTCCGTATGCGACATGTATGCGGCTGGCATATCACCTCTGTATGCGATATGTATGCGGATCGCATATTATCCATTGTAAAAGTTACATGATGGCTTTTTTCCACGATGTTTAGATTAACTTTTGAAAAACATATCATTATTATTTTTATTTCACATATAAGTATTATTAAAAAGTTTTGTGGCATGAAATGTAATAAGAAAAAAATACTGCTTAAATAAAAGTTACTTACAAGATTTAAAAGTTACTTACGAGATTTAAAAAATAATCTCAATGTATGACTTTATAATTTCATATGAATATAATTAGGACATGTTAGTTTTTAGTTAGCAAAACAAATTTTTCTCTCTTTTAACTCAATATCGACATTTCTTAAAAAGTATTTCTTTGAAGCTCAAATTTCTACTTTAATAAATGTAAAACTATGCTATGTATATTCATATGAAATTAAAAAGTCATACATTGAGATTTTATTTAAATCTTGTAACTTTTATTTAGCCAATATTTTTTCTTATTACATTTTATGCTACAAAACTTTTTTAAAAATACTTATATATAAAGTAATTACTGTTTCCAAAAGAAGAAAATAGCATTATACTGTCCACTAAATGTGAAATAAAAATAATAAATATGGATATTTTTTTTTTCTGCTTAAAATTTTAAACCTGCACCTGGGCTTAACATGAGTTATAAATTAATGTGTATTAGGAATACTCTACGTAGTATAAAATAAAATTTTGATATCAAGGAACTCATTTCTATCAATTGCAAAATAATAGCTAATAACACTCAATAGAAAGTTTAGTGATTCTAACAAGAAACACACTACTATATAAATATTCCATTTTGACTGAACACAATTTTTGTGTTTTTGTGTTGACTCAACTCATCAAAAAGTAAGGCTTTAATATGACAACGAGGTATCAAGTTTTTTTTTATCCCTTGTAATAGGTTTTCAGGGATATAGTAAAGAAGTTAGTTCTATGAACATATAAATTATAGTTCTATTATATAAAGTGACACACTTTGTGTCTGTATAATTTTATTTAGTATATATTTGGGAGGAGAAACTTGTATTTGAGAAGAAAAGTTTACACCTTACTTGTTGATAATAAATTTAAAGTAAGAATACTTTTATTTACATTACAGTTTTTAATGTTTTATAGTTATTGCTCACAAATGAAATTAACTTAAAAAAAAACTTTTATAGTAACATTGTTTAAGCACATAGACAATCTGTTTGGAATATAGACAGTTACTTATTTTGTTCATGAAGAATTATTTCATGGATGATGGCAATTTTTATTTTACATTTTAACTCTAGAAATCTTTTGTAGTACCATAATAATATATAAAGAATATTTAGAAAATTTTATCAAAGATAATTTTGAGAGAGAAAGTTATTGTATTATTTATCAGAAAAACAAACTATTGAAAGTTAATGCAATAAAGTGTAATTATTGCAAATTTTAAATATTAATTCAAGTATTTTAATTATAATTTGCATTAAATGATCTTTTAAACATTTAAAGTAGCTGATGTGGACTATTTTGAAATGGTGCTCATGCTTTTGGAGAAATTCGAATAATATTTAAAAATTTACTTCATACGATACATTAAATTGGCCTACTTCTCAGATATCAAATTTTAACAATATGAAATGTCTGATAAAAATTCATTTATTTAAAATATAAAGACATTTTTATTGTTATGTTTAGATAAAACTCATAATACACATTTGTTTTTAATTTTAGCTTCAAAACTAATTTTTTTGAAGAAAAAAATAATACTGATTTATAATAAATTAAAATTTATTCTTAAAAAATTTTTAAATAAAAACATAAAATTGGAATGAACAATGTTTATTTTTAAATAAAATACATATTTAAAACATTTATTTCATAAAATTATAAATCCTAGATAAAGTTAACATGTAGCAATTTTGGAGTTCAAAAATAAATTCAAAAATAACCTTTTCAATTTTGTAAATCCTTCAATGTAGAATTTGTTGGGTGTCCTGATGAAACGTAGAAAGCAAGATCGGTATAACCAAACTCACATGAAAACACAATACTGCTGCATATTTTCTTAAGAGACCCTCTCTTCTAAGCCGTGACAGAAGATACATTCACAGGCTTATGTTCACCACTGCTCGATCGGACAAAGTGTAGGACCGTAGCCCACACTGCGTTACGGAGGCACACTGCGTTACTTTTGGTTTCGCGTACTTTTCTACTTTCTAAGTTGGAAAAATTTTAATTCATCTGTAATGAGATTAGCAGGAACAACATCCTTTTGCTTGGTTTTCGACTATGGAAAAATCCGTTAGCCATTGTACTGCACGTCAACCAAGCTTAATCCAGTCGAAGTCCAAAATGGCTACCTACTTCCGCGTTCCTTCTCTCATTGCGTAATTCACCCACACATGTCTACAACTCATGATCTTCAAGTGGAAGTGAAACTATGGATATTTACGACTCAACTTATACATCCAATTTTAAACATCGCGTTTAATGTTGCAATAAATTGGATCGAAATCGTAAGCGTTGTAAAACTATGCCTTTAGTTGAATATGCCACTGCCATTCCCCGGTATCGGCCCGTCGCACGGAGGAGGGGGGGGGGGGGGGGCAATTTTCTGGAAACCCTGAAAGTTGGGAATTTCAACTTCTAAAAACCCCGAGTTGGGAAAATTTATGCCTGATGGAAATTAACATTATTAACAAATGAAAGCTAGAGAAGATTAGAAATTTGTAAGATTACATTTAAATTAGACCTCAAAACGTACACTGCATTTGAATATGGGTGTAACAAATGAATGCTTGTGAGAGAACTATTTAATATTACCTCTAATATATTAAAAAAAAAAAGATGAAAAATGTCGATAAGTTGGAACTGGGAATTTTCAGCACTGTTGAGTTGGGAATTTCAAAACGTTAAGTTGGGAAATTTCTTTTATTTCAACTCCCCCCCCCCCCCCCCCCCTTCCCCCTCGCTCGCTAGGTCGAAAGCATACTCGGCATATTTCTCGCATACTAGCAATTGGTCTGGCATACGTAGTGCATACACGCGGCATATTAATATTTTTATGATTTTTATCATCCTCAATCTATTACTATAATGCAATGGTTTCAAAGAAGTATAATGCAACTACAGATACTAAAAAATCACTTACACAATTATATAGTTGTAAACATTAATGTCGCAATAAATTGGACTAAATCGGAAGCATATGCCGTTGGCATACTCACAGCATACGCCTCCGCGGTCATCAGTTCGATGGCATATTTCTCGCATACTAATAATAAGTCTGGCATACGAAAGGCATACACGCGGCATATTAATATTTTTGTCTCGGGAAAAATTAGTCTGGCATACGAAAGGCATACACGCGGCATATTAATATTTTTGTCTCGGGAAAAATCAATCTGGCATACGAAAGGCATACACGCGGCATATTAATATTTTTGTCTCGAGAAAAATCAGTCTGGCATACGAAAGGCATACACGCGGCATATTAATATTATTGCCTCTGGATCGTAAAAAGAAGCATATGCCGTTCGCATACACCGGGCATACCACCTCCGCGGTCATCAGTTCGAGGGCATATGTGGCATACATCTGGCATACGAAAAATCGGCTGGCATACGGAAGGCATACACGCGGCATACGAAACTTTTTGTCTCGGGAATGCTTTGGGGATATATTCTCAGATATTGACACACTAACTAAACTAAAATAATTATTTTAATTGGTTATTTGCATATCTAAAGTTACACATGCTTATTTTGTAAAAATATATATTGTGTTTGTGCTAAAAATGTTTTTTATTTTTTTCTAGGTAAGGATTTCAATCAATTCCCTATTTTGTATGCGAAAATTTGACAGTATATATGACTTTATCCGGTTCTGGTAAGATAGTTGTTTTAAATTTGTATAAAATACCACTTTACAATTTAATTGGTTATTTCTGAGATTGAAAGCAGGTGAGGATTACAATTGAAGAGCAAGCATTCAAAAAACTGTTTTGTTCAAATTTTCTAAAAAATATATTCGGGAACAGACTTATGATTTTAGAGGAAAAGGGCAAAAGAACATTTGAGGGCAATCCGACATAACTTAAAATAAAATGCAAAATTTATGAAAATCATTTCAAATTGCGCAACTGTTCGTGCGTACTTTCCCAAACTAAAAATAAGATGTTTTAAATTAGTTTGTAAGTACCTTAAAAGCAATTCATAAGGGGCTTATATTTTTAATGCAAAAAAATACATACCCTTTCAACGAGAAGTTAGCTTTAAAGTCCCAAATAGACTTCTTAGTAAAGCTACATATTTAAAAAATATTATTTAAATGAATATAAAAGGAAAATAAATGTAATTGGATAAAATATATTGGGTGCAAGTAAGTCATCAGTTTTCGAATTAGCTTTTATACCTTTTGCCTTTTGTGAGTGCATTTGACGCAAGTAAAGATGCTAAATGTGCATGAATAATATTTTGCAAGTCTCCTTTTTTTAAAAAATCTTTTTTATTATTATTATTAACAGAGAAATGTACAATTTTTAAACATATTGTACATTAAAATTTAGTGTATATTATGAACTAGCATGCGAAATAGCTCTATTAGTAGTAGGTTTTTTTTAATTACTAAATTAAAAAAAATGAGTTTTAAGGAAAAAATGTGTGTTACAATGAATAATTATTTATAAAAAAAATCAAATGCTTTTAGTATACACATTTTCATGCTAATTCTTTTGTATTACCTAAAATAATCGAAGAATTTTTTTTTAGCGAAAATAAATATTATATATAAAAAATGCCTTAATGTGTAAAATTTTTATTAAAAATTGTAATAATAATTTTTATTAAAAATTGTAATAATATTTTTTTATTAAAAATTGTAATAATAATTTTTATAAAAAATTGTAAAAATAATTTTTTTTAAAAATTGTAATAATTAAATTTTGTAAAAAAAAATATACAAACAGTTACGGAATTTTTGTGTGGAATAGTGATGTTTTATAGAAGTTTAAATAATATACATTAACATTTTAATTCAAAAAGTAAAGAAAAAAATGTTTAGATGCTACCGTGTCACCTTAAATTCTGCGATTTTTTTTTTATCCCCTCCCCCCTTCTATCCTATTTTTTGACATCATTTCAATTCAACTCATCTTCTCGATTGTTGTAAAATTTTCATTCTTGAATTCTTCTCCCACCTTCTTGGTCCCTTGCCAAAAATAAAATAAAAATAAAAAAAAAGGCCACGACTCGGAGTTGGAATTCACCTCCTTTGGGGGGCTGAAAGTAAATTTCCAATTCTTTTGGGGTGTAAAAAATAAATGTATATATAAAGAGAGCGCGGAGAAAGCGATACTCGGTTGACGAGTGAAAGTTTCGCACCCGATATCGTCACTTTGCGCTTTTGGCCTTTGTGACTAGGGTTGTCTATATTCTTGATTTCGAAAATCGCCAACCTTTACAAAACTATTTCTATACTCGAGACAATTATCGCCAACCCTTTATAAGTCATCGTCACACTGTTAAAAATAGCTATTCAAAAATAAGTAAAATGTACTCATTTTTGTGTACATTATATGCTTATCATAGCCATATGTCATTTTTGAAGAAGACATGTACTAAAAAATGAGTGCAGTGAATAAAAAGAGCATTTGCTTACATACAAAGGCTACCATCATACATCTCTTTCAATAAAGATCAACAATCACAACCAATATTTACCAGGAATCGAACCCAGGTCCTCAGGCACCGCAGTACAGTGCCTTATCCGTTAAACTGCCATGACGACTTGAAGAAGTTATAAACAGAAGAAATCTTAAAAAGGTTTGCCAAAAGAATGAGAAGTAAGATAATTGCGTTGTTATAACTCTGTTTCCATTTAAGCGATCGACATTAAATGATGTGGAAAACCATATTCTGAACAACTATTTGTCAGGTTTTATTAAGATCGCCTGAACAGAAGCTGAGATGAGCAATATTAAATCACACTGCTCATTTTTGAAAAAGTTCAATTACTTACATTTGAGTACGCAATCGCTCATTTACGATACAATTATACTCAAAGAAAAACAAGTATATGCAAGTACTCATGTTTAAGTAGTTTTTTTTTACATTGCATATTTAAGGAAATCTAAGTCAAACCTTTTTGAAACATCGTCAAATATCAGAACGTCATCGCCAATGTTTTGGTAACTATTATCAAATTTTAGAAATTCATCGTCATGTTTTGGAGGAAAAAAACCACCAAATAAATCTCCATGCTCGAGAGAGAAAAAAAACATACTGTTAAAAAAAAGTATTTTTTTCATGGAGAAAAACTCATTGGATATTCTTAAAACCTTCATATTTGGAATTTTTTAACGGGAATCGAAATTTCAGAATTTTGGGAATAATTAAATTATTTAAGAATTATTTGGAAACCGTCATGTAGAGGTACAGGACAAATTCGGCAGTGGTGTGAAATTTATTCGATTTTGTTTATATCTCTATTTGAATTTTAAACAATAAACCTCCTCCTCATCAAAATGTGATATTTGTATATTATTTAATAAATAAAATCAAACCAAATTTTTTTATTAAGATCGTAATACTTTTTGCTATAATTTAAAATTTCGTATTTATGGTTTAATTAAAAATTACACAAACATTTAGGTTTAGAAAGAAACTTTTGAGGGGGGGGGGGGGGATTGTAGTCACCCCCAAAATATTAAAATATTGTTTTTTTATATAATGCTGTGGCTTTAAAATCACCCATTCTAAAACTTAAAAAATATTAAAAATTACCAAATAGGCGATGTTTCACCCAATGTGGTAACGCCGTGCTAAAAGTACCACCACTCACTTGAAAGTATATAATATTCGTTTGGAAATTCCGATCGGAGAAGTGGAAGTTCTTTCTTTTTCCTTTTTAAGAAAAGGAGTCAGTCGTCGGCAAATGAGGAAAAGATGATCGGAATTTTAAGTCGAAAAAGTTGGCAACGTCGGGAAGTTACATGGCAGATGTTTTTCGTTTTTGGGATTCGGATTTTTTGGGTAGGAAAATTGTTTCTGTTGTGAACAAAAGTTTCTGGGAAGTTTTTTTTTTGTTTGTGTTTCCACATTCTTTCCTTCTTAAAGTAGTGGGAGTTTGACAAAATATACTACTAAAACGTATTTTCCATATATACTGTTAAATTTATATGTTGAATTAAAATACATTTAAGAAAGGTTTTTGATGAGTAACATTTGTTCTACTTTACGCTGACGCCTTAGGAATCGTTATTACAATGACTGAAGTAAACAATGCATTATTTTGAAATCAATCGCTTTTTTGAAAAGACCCCTCGATATAACGAACCCTCATAGGACCATTACAAGGGATCGTTTTAACGAACTCCCACAGGACGAATACGAGTGATCGTTATAACGAATCCTCATGGGACCAATATGAGTAATCGTTATAACGAATCCTCATGGGACTAATACGAGTGATCGTTATATTGCACCCTCACGGAATCAATATGAGTGATAGTTTTAACGAACCTGCACAGGACCAATACGTGCGATCGTTATAACGAACCCTCACAGGACCAATACGAGTGATCGTTATAACGAACTCTCACAGGACCAATATGAGTGATCGTTCTTATGAACCCTCACAGAACCAATACGAGTAATCTTTATAACAAACCCTCACTGGACAAATACGTGTGATCGTTCTAACGAACCCTCACAGAACCAATATGAGTGATCTTTATAACGAATCCTCATGTGACTAATACGAGTGATCGTTATAACGAACCCTCACAGGACCAATACGAATGAGCGTTATAACGAACCCTCACAGGTCCAATATGAGTGATCTTTATAACGAATCCTCATGTGACTAATACGAGTGATCGATCTAACGAATCCTCACAGGACCAATATGAGTGATAGTTTTAACGAACCCTCACAGGACCAATACGAATGATCGTTATAACGAACCCTCACGGAAACAATACAAGCTATAAAGGAATGAAATTAATCAAAAATGAGAATTTTTTTCTTATGTTTAAGTACCTATTTTAACAATGTAGCTGAGTAAACATTGTTTTATTATGCGAATTCGGCTAAATTTCTTACAGCCAAACAATGACCCAAAGCCGAACAATTTGTAACCACCATGCAATTTTTGTGTCATTTATTAACAAAATGTAGGGGCCATCCACATATAATGATAGTTTATCGAATTTTGTTAGAGAAGTCAAATTACGAGGTAAACTATAAAATTAAAAAAAAACAAAAAACATTGGTAACAAAAAAAAAACAGAATCACAGTAGTTTAAATAAAACACGTAGAAAATAAAATTCACAATTACACCATACTTTCTTATATTCTTTTTTTTTTAAATATATATGTTCCATTCGAACTTTTTTTTTTGCGGTAAACCTACAGAGCGGAAAAGTGCGCAGACGATAAAAGTGGGACCAATCACGTTTCGTTTTACGACCTTTGGACTTTTTAAGGGTGAGTAGTTGGGCGATAATCGCGCCAGAAAATCTTTTTTTTCGTGTTTTTATTGGCTGTAATAGGTGTGCGAGGTTGAAAGAAATCACGAGGGCGCTAAGTAGGGTCAACAATGCCGATCAGTTCTGGGGTACCTCGAACCTTGTTGATCTATTGCAACTACCTGGAATATATTAAAGAAAAAGGAAGGGAAAATGCACGAGAGTCTGAAGAACCTGAATTTTAGATTAAAAAATAAATGCGAAATGCCATGTGGTTGAAATACATATTTTTGTTTTACTTTCCTCGTAACTGCAGCAAAAGAAGGGTTTGATTTGATACTGATTCCGCAGTCTTTTTTTTTAAATTTGTGCGTGTGTTTCTCTAATTCCACTGCAACAATTTATATCTATTTCGGTATATTTATTAGTGATGATGCTAGAAAACACAACTTAGTAGAGAAAAATTTAATTTTGTTATTTTGTATATTCTATTTGTCAGTTTCGACGCATATATATATATATATATATATATATATATATATATATATATATATATATATATATATATATATATATATATATATATATATATATATATATAGATGTATAAATGTATATATATATATATATATATATATATATATATATATATATATATATATATATATATATATATATATATATATATATATATATATATATATATATATATATATATATATATATATATATATATATATATATATATATATATATATATATATATATATATATATATATATATATATATATATATAGATGTATAAATGTATATATATATATATATATATATATATATATATATAATATATATATATATATATATATATATATAATATATATATATATATATATATATATATACATTTATACATATATATATATATATGTATATATATATATATATATATATACATTTATACATATATATATATATATATATATATATATATATATATATATATATATATATATATATATATATATATATATATATATATATATATATATATATATATATATATATATATATATATATATATACATTTATACATATATATATATATGTATATATATATATATATATATATATATATAATATATATATATATATATATATATATATATATATATATATATATATTATATATATATATATATATATATATATATATATATATATATATATATATATATATATATATATTATATATATATATTCTTTCATGTATCACCAGCGCACTCCAAGAACTGGTTTGGTTTTCCGTTCTTTCTACGGAACAGTTATTCATCCTTATGTTCTTTTCCCTAGAATTTGTTATGCTTATAGAAAAAAGGAACCTAATCTGTTTTGGATCTGCAAAAGAACGAGTTGAAAAAAATATCGATGTTTTTTAAACACAAGATCATGCTGTTCTCGTTTATTTTAAAGAACAGATAACCAAAAGAACGGGTCGTTATGTTGTCGCCTAAGCGGCGCCAACGGAGTGCAAAGGGTTAAATCCCTTGGTTTTTCACGAAACAAGAATTTTTAAATTTTAACGAAAGTAATTTATTCCGATTCCTTCCCGAAGGTATCGGCTTAATTTAGGTTCATATGTGTATATTTCCACAATTCAGACGAGCCTTAATGGCGTAGTCGATAGCCCACATGACTACATACTAAGAGGTACTTGGCTCGAGTGGAGCCGTTGATTTTTAATTGAAATCTTCCTCATTTTTGAAGAAATAAATCTCGCGAAAACAATATCGACAAAATAAATTTCCCTAGTATGACGAAATATATAACCGGCAGGCGGCTGTTTCGTCACAAAAAATTGTAGTGTCTCGCCAACACAGCAATATTTCGCCAATTCTGTATTCGGGACTGTCAATTTTTTCCGCTTTTGCAGAACCGGACGAAAAGCTTTGTTTGGTTAGTTAACGTCGCATTAGAACTGCACAGTGGGCTACCCAGATGAGAAATAAAATGTTTAATTTTAATTAACGTCGCACTAGAGCTGCACAATGGGCGACGGTTCGGGACCAATCTCGAAGGAAAGACCCGGGGACAGAAGTAAAATGACTTTGGACACTGCCGATGGCCGAACGGCCAACAAAGATCTCGCAATAAAACACATCAAGCCTTCTGATTATTTAAATACTTAACCAAATAAATCTCAAACTCATATTTAATTAAAATAAATTTTAATATGGTTTGATTTGGTTTGGTTTTGTTAATTAACGTCGCACTAGAGCTGCACAGTGGGCTATTGGCGACGGTTCGGGGTCAATCTCGAAGGAAAGACCCGGGAACACATACACATTCACACACACATTCATACGTGCACTTCGTTATTTTAGAACCCTGGTCAGATGACGAGGAAACACCTGAACTGGCACCCAACGCCTTCAATAGACGTCGGGACTTTGGACCCCGATCAGATTTATCGTGCACCAGTCCCGTATACACGCCAGTATAATTTGTTGGATATTCTGGACGACTTTCTAGTATTCTTGTAGTGAAGCTGGCAACCCTCCGATCGCAAGATCACTACTTTTTTACTTCTCTATGTCATGTCCATTTCCCGGATTCGAACCACCAATCCTCTGATTAGTAGCTGAACGCCTTACCAACTGAGCAACTGGGGCTCATTTTAATATGACATTCAAAACAAATAAACTCAAAAACCTAAGCTCTTAACACGCACACCTGCAATATTAGAGTAACCCGTTTTTGTCAATAAAAGACGAAACGAAAAAGAAAGAAAATGGCGACAGAAATAAAAATGAACAATTGTAGCAAAATAAAATGATGAACTTTTAATTACAACCCTGCAGACATCGCAGGGGGAAAAGGCAATTACAGTCTGACCTACAGGAAAGAAGTACCGCGCGACACGACATTCCGACCCGACTTGTCTTTCCAGTGTTTCTTCATTGTTGCGAATGACACATAAAATACATACACTGTTGTTCTTTTTTATCCATACAAATAATCTATTTTCACATTGTTACTTTTTAGCATGATTCATTTTAGAGATTTAATTTAAATGTATTTTTTTTAGTATTATTTGAAGTGCTTAGTTTTGTATATGGCATGAAAAGGGGAAATCTTAAATAAAATATAGCTCAACTTTCCAAACGCGTATTAGCTGTATGTAGAGTCAAGGTACAAACGTAGATGTCAACGGCTTTAGAGGAATCCATTCTGACACTATAACTCCGTACGAATACCACGTTTAACATTATTTGTATCTCATTCAATTGGAGGGCCTCCAGTGGCCCAGTGGATAAAGGCATTCAGCTAGTAATCAAAGGATTGCTAGTTCGAATCCGTGCGATGGACTTGACAAAGAAAAGTAAAAAAAAAAATAGTAATATTGCGATCGGAGAGTTGCCAGCTTCGCTACAAAAATACTAAAAACTCGTCCAGAACATCCAGCAAATTATACTGTCGTGTATATGGGACCGGTGCACGATAAACCTGACCGGGGCCCAATGTCCTGACACCTATTGATGTTACGTCGGGTGCCAGCTCAGGAGTTGTCTTCGTCATCTGACCATGGTTCAAAAATAACGAGTCATCGTTCCCGGATCTTTCCTTCGAGATAAGCCCCGACCCGTCACCAATAGTCCACTGTGCAGCTCTAGTGCGACGTTATTTAATCAAACCAACCAAACCTCATTCAATTGGACATTGCGATGCGTACAAGACCTTGAAGTAAATGAGGCCTCCGTGGCCGAGCGGTTAAGGCGTTCAGCTACTAATACGAAGATTGGTGGTTCGAATCCGCGCGATGGACTTGACAAAATAAAAATAAAAAAGTAGTGATCTTGTGATCGGAGGGTTGCCAGCTTCGCTACAAAAATACTAAAAAAGTCGTCCAGAACATCCGCAAAAATTAACGCATATACTGGACTGGTGCATGATAAAACTGATTGGAGTCCAAAGTCCCGACGTCTATGGAAGGCGTTGGGTGCCAGTTCAGGTGTTTCCTCGTCATCTGACCATGGTTCTAAAATAACGAGGTGCCTGTATGAATGTGTGTGTGAATGTGTATGTGTTCCCGGGTCTTTCCTTCGAGATAAACCCCGAACCGTCGCCAATAGCCCACTGTGCAGCTCTAGTGCGACGTTAATTAACCAAACCAAACCAAACTTAAAGTAAATGAAAGCACTAACGTAACTTGAATGGAAATCCGCAACGTTAGACGGGAACAGCTTGTAACAGTGAAAATTTATGAATGGAATGACGTCATTAACCACGTGTCTGAGGCCATACATGTTGGCCTCACTTTGCTGTTAGCGAGCTTATAACATTACGTTTTCTCTACTATGAAGGATCCATGCTCGCAGACGGGAATCAATCACTATTATTCTTTTTTAATATATACTCCTTAACAGGATCCCAAGCAACGATGGTCCGAACATCTATTACGTAATATGCTAGAAAGAATAAATATATATGGGTTGGTTTTGTTAATTAACGTCGCACTAGAGCTGCACAGTGGACTATTGGCGACGGTTCGGGGTCAATCTCAAAGGAAAAACACATACACATTCACACACACATTCATTTCGTTATTTTAGAACCATGGTCAGATGACGAGGAAACACCTGAACTGGCACCCAACGCTTTCAATAGACGTCGGGACTTTGGACCCCGATCAGATGTATCGTTCACCAGTCCCGTATACACGCCAGTGTAATTTGTTGGATATTCTGGACGACTTTCTAGTATTTTTGTAGCGAAGCTGGCAACCCTCCGATCGCAAGATCACTACTTTTTTACTTTTCTATGTCAAGTCCATTTCACGGATTCGAACCACCAATCCTCTGATTAGTTGCTGAACGCCTTACCAACTGAGCAACTGGGGCTCGAATATATATGGGAATCTATTAAAGAAAAGATAGTTATCTTCAGCTGGAGAGGGTAGCCGATGTGTCTTGTTCGATGCCGCGCCTGTTTTGCCGTAATTGTGCGACCGTGTAAGGGATGGGCACGTAATGAATACCAAATCGACGCTACACGTGTTTAATTCGGTTTTTATTAATAGCGTCTATACGTACGTGATTGTCGAACATTTATACTCCTTTCATTAAGTGTCCGACAGTCGAGTGGTTTGGAATGAATGTTATACTGGGTAAAGCGACGTGTACGCTGTTAAAAATAGGTAAAATATACTAGTTTTTTTATTACATTAGATGCTTATTATGGCTCCGAATATATAAAATTCAATTATGAAAAAGACGTGTACTTAAAAATGAGTACCATGTATAAAAAGAGCAGATGCAAGCCGACATAGGCTGCATACATAAATCGCTTTCAATAAATATTGACAATTACAACCAAGACTTACCGAAAATGGAACAAAGATCCTAAGGCACCGCAGTGCAGTTTCTTATCAGTTGTACTACCAGGGCGACGTGAAGAAGTTATAAACAGAAGAAATGTTAAAATACACGCACATAAAGAATGGGAAGTATGATAATTGAGTTGTAATAACTCAGTTTCCATTTATTTGGTTAATTAACGTCGCACTAGAGCTGCACAGTGGGCTATTGGCGACTGTTCGGGGTCTATTTCGAAGGAAAGAGACCGGGAACACGTACACATTCATACATGCACCTCATTATTTTAAAACCTTGGTCAGATGACGAGGAAGCACCTGATTTGACACCCAACGCCTTCAATAGATGTCGGGACTTTGGACCCCGATCAGATGTATCGTGCACCAGTCCCGTATACACGCCGTTAATTTTTAGAGATGTTCTGGAAGACTTTTCTAGTATTTTTGTAGCGAAGCTGGCAACCCTCCGATCACAAGATCACTACTTTTTTTTACTTTTCTTTGTGAAGTCCATCGCACGGGTTCGAACTACCAATCCTCGAATTAGTAGCTGAACCTCTTTAACCGCTCAGCCACGGAGGCCTATGAGTACAATGAATAAAAAGAGATGCTAGCCGACATAGGCTGCATACATAAACCCCTTTGAATAAATATCGACAATTACAACCAAGACTTACCGGGAATCGAACTCAGATCCTAAGGCACCACAGTGCAGTTTATTATCCGTTGTACTACCAGGGCGACGTGAAGAAGTTATATACAGAAGAAATGTTAAAAAGCTGTGCCAAAAGAAGGGGAAGTAAGATAATTGAGTTGTAATAACTCAGTTTCCATTTAAGCAGTCATCTTCAGATAATGTGGAAAACCACCTTCTGAACTGCTGAGAAGCTGATATGAGCAAGATTAAATCACGATGCTGATTTTTGAGAAAGTTTATTTGCTTTAATTTGAGTATGTCATTGCTCATTTACGATGCAATTGTACTAAAAAAAAACCGACTAGGTCCCGGTACTCATTTTTAAGTACTTTTTGTACAGTGTACTACCGTCCCCGTATCGCTAATTTTCCTTGTCATGAAAAAAAAAATTGGTAACTATTTTTGTAACATTCAAATACATGTAGTATACAATTTTTAATACAAATTATTGTGTAGAATAGTTCAAATAGGATCCGATAAAAAAAATTTGGTGAAAAAATGTACATATTTCAAAATCCTTATCGTTTTTCTTTTAAAGCTTAAAAAATTTAAAAAGTTTAAATTAAAAAAAAAAAATACAAACGTTATTAGGATTTTCTTGCGAAATGTTTATCTCTTATTATAAATAATATGCATTAAATTTGTTATTCAAAAAAGGAAAATAATAAAATATTAGGCGGTACCTTGATCCCCTCCCCCTTACAAGATAGTTTCACTGTACAAATAACAGCTGCTTTTCTCTCCCACCCAAATGACAGCTGCAGTTCGCAAATCAATAACCCATAATTGCAGCTGCATTTCACCATTTCTGTAATAACATCTGCAATTCGTAAATTAAATCCTTTCGCATCTACTCCACTCTTCAGCAGACCATAAATTCAGGTTCCAATCCCGGCGCTGTCATTCCTACTAGCAGCCATTAATATCGACAACCAGTGTTTCAATCAAAGGGCACCCCCTCAGCTCGCTGATCAGAGTCAGGGCTTTCTGAAGTCCGGCGCTTAACGATCCGGCAAGGGCCTGCTCATTATCCGGCAATTCCCGGAACTTTCTTGCGACTCTGCGGAAATGTCAATGCTCTATCGGTTATTAAATGTAGCCTATCAGAATATCTGCTTCTTCTTGTAGTTTGTAATTTCGACGATGATCATATATCTGTATGAATATATATCTGTGAATATTTCTATATATCAGTACTTATGTACTACTGAATCAGTACATTGACAGGTATTTAAAAATAAGTACCTGAATATACTCGTTTTTCTTTGTGTACAATTGCATCGTAAATGGGCGATGACGTACTCAAATATGAGTAATCGTGCTTTCTCAAAAATAAGTAGTGTGATTTAATATTTCTAATATCAGCTTTTGTTTAAGCCATCTTAACAAAGCGACCTGACACACTTAAAATAGTTGTTTAGAAGATGGTTTTCCACATCATTTGATGCCGATTGCTTAAATGGAAACTGAGTTATTATAGTTAAATTATCTTACTTCCCATTCTTTTTGCACACCTTTTTGACATTTCTACTGTTTATAACTTCTTCTCGTCCTTGGCAGTACAATGGATAAGGTGCTGGACTTCGTTGCCAGATGACCTGGGTTCGATTCCCGGTAAGCCTTGGTTGTAATTGTTCGTATTTATTGAAAGTGATTTATGAAGACATCCTATGTAGGCAAGCGACTGCTCTTTTTATTCATTTTTACTTATTTTTGAGTACGACTTTTTCAAAAATGAATTGATGTATTCGGAGACATGATAAGCATCGAATGTACTCGAAAATTAGTACATTTATATATATATATATATATATATATATATATATATATATATATATGTACTAGCTGAAATACCCGTTCTACGCAATGGAAGGAAATAAGTTACAAAATAGATACAAATATAATAATTATAAGCGAAATAAATAATATTCTTAATTTCACACCCATCAGGTAGAACGAATTAAAGTATTAAAAGTTCCAATTTGTAACGTAATTTTATTAGCAAGGTCCCGCAAGAACTGGAAAGATTGATATTATGGAGAAGTTGTCTGTACAATAATATGGATATGTATGCGTTACTCCCGTTGATTAACATCCATACTTTGACCTTCAGTAACATCCCAGAAATTTAAAGATGAACAATTCTTATAATCGTGCAATAACAACTATTATAAGAAAGGCGAAATTTTTATTTATTTGGCGACATTTCTTATTTATTTGACGACATTTTGGGGATATTTAGTCATCAGCCAATCAGAATGCTCCTGATAGTTTACATACTATTAAAATTTTCCATTGTTACAATCTTGAAATATTGCATGTTCTCCATGTTAAGCCTATGGAAAGGTTTTTAAAAATCGTTATATTAGCAGTTCGAGTTCGAATTTTTAAAAATCCTTTCGTAGTGCACCCCTAGAGCCCAAGATGAATCTGTGCTCCAAATTTCAGTACTCTAGGTTTTTTAGATCTGTAGATACCCAAACTAACGACGCTTTAGCATCGAAAAAGGGGTTTTACACCCCCTTAAAAACGTTCGATCAGAACAAAAATAGCTTACTTTTCCTATTTAAAGCATAAGGAACAACTTTGCCAAATTTCTTCTTCATAGGTATACAGGAAGTTGGAGAATTAGTGATGAGTGAATGAGTGGGGGTTTTCGCATTGATATATATATATACCCGAGACAAAAAGTTTCGTATGCCGAGTGTATGCCTGTCGTATGCCAGCCGATTTTTCGTATGGGAGATGTATGCCACGTATGCCATCGAATTGATGACCGCGGAGATGGTATGCCCGGTGTATGCGAATGGCATATGCTTCCTATTTCGATCCAGAGACAAAAATATTAATATGCCTGGTGTATGTCTTTCGTATGCCAGCCGATTGTTCGTATGCGAGATGTATGCCGTATATGCCATTGAAATGATGACTTCGGAGGTGGTATGCCCGGTGTATGCGAATGGCATATGCTTCCTATTTAGATCCAATTTATTGCGACATTAATGTTTTCAACTTTATAATTGTTAAGTTGATTTTTAAGTATCTCCAGTTACATTATACTTCTTTGAAACCATTGCATTATAGTAATAGATTGAGGATGATAAAAATCATAGTGAATTTGAAATTTGAATAAAAAATGGATTTGTGTGTGTGCGTTTTTTTAATTTAATATATTGTGTACCCACTGACCCTTAACTTACATTTTTTCACTATAAAGGAATAGTGAAAAAATGAAAATCAGAAAAAAGTGGAGCTACCTAGTTCTTCCATTTATCCCTTCAAATATTGTACGATGCAAAAAAAAAAAATAATGATATTTTTAAATTAGAAAACGTTATACTGATAAATTTGCAAATGCTAATTTGAAATTGATTTTTAATTTTGAACTATAACATATAGGCATTTTATATCTATGACATACCTAATGTGAAATAATAGAAAAGAATCAACTATTTCATTCGAATTAAAATATAAATGAATATGAAAACAATTGCAACATTTTGTGAAATAACTGTTTGTTATTTTTTAGTAGATTTTGAAATTGCCTTTTTAATCTGTTTTTATCTAAAATTTAAATTATATATCACAATACAATTAAACAATTTCTTTGAGATTCCTTTCCACATGATTTCTACATTTTATATTTAATTATTAACGTTATATAGCTTCGATTTTATTTTCTTATCTTGAAAACGACTCTTGACACTAGATATTAAAAAATGTTACCATGTTGCAAAATCGACTTAAAAAATGATTTCTGCATATTGGGGCGCTCATATTCGCCTGTGTCACAATTATAAACATATAATTAATGTTGAGATTTATTGGGTGTTTACAACTGTATAATTGGATGTATAAGTTAAGTCCAAGGTCTTTGGGCAATTGAAGTCTGTCTTCAGAAGGGCCCCATCGCTCACATATAGAACCATTAACGTCAAATCGAACTTTTTACACATAATTCCTTCAGTGAAGGCTCAAAAGAGATATTTCACTTCCACTTAACGATTTACAGTGAGCGTAGGCGAACGTCATTTGAGCATGCGCGGGTGAAGAGTAGCGCAAAACATTTTGAATCATCCATTACGTCACTCGCAGTTTGTTGTGGTGTCAACGGTTCTTGGAAGTAATAGAAACCAATTCTGTTAAAAAAAAAGCACTGTTATACCTGCTAATCTCATTAGAGGCTAATTGAGGGAATGTGAAATAATTACTGTGCCGTACGACGGAATAATGTTAAAGGTTCAGCCAAACACACAGCGGAATACATCCCGCAGTGGAGAAAGGAGCAAGCTTAACATGAATAATAAATTCGGGTGAGTCCCAGGACAGAAATGAATTTATTATGGAAGGTGCTGGGAGAATCAAGGTATGAGTTAATAGGCATATTAGGCCCGGGCCTAGAGGCCATAACTTTTATTTAACTAATATTTATTTGGTAGTGTTTTTCATGTCAGAATCATTAAACTTTCTTTGAGATATTAGTCATTATTTTACAATTGATAGATATCAGTTTCTTGACATGAAAAATTTCATTTATACTACGAAAAATATTCCCAAAACAAATTTATTATTCATGTTAAGCACAGGAGCAGGTTTCAAATTTTAAGGGGTGTATAAATCTTGTGAATATTACATGACGACTTTTTTCCATGATGTTTAGATTGACTTGAAAAAATTTCATTATTATTTTTATTTCACATTTGGTGGACAGTATAATGTTACTTTCTCTTTTTGGAAACAGTAATTACTTTAAATGTAATTATTCTTAAAAAAGTTTTTGTGGCATGAAATGTAATAAGAAAAAATACTGCCTAAATAAAAGTTACTAATAAGATTTTTAAATAAATATCAATGTATGACATTATAATTTCATATGAATATACATAGAATAGTTTTGCATTCACTAAAGCAAAAGTTTGAGCTTCAAAAAATCCTCTTCAAGAAATGTCATTTTTTAAAAAAAGAAAAATAATAGTCTCGAACTAAAAATCCTAATCCTGCATTTCCTAATTATATTCGTATAAAATTATAAAGTCATACATTGAGATTTTTTTAAAAATTTCATAAGCAACTTTTATTTAAGCAGTATTTTTTCTTATTACATTTCATGCCGCAATTTTTTTTTAAGAATAATTATATTTAAAGTAATCACTGTTTCCAAAAAAAAAAAAAAAAGTAGCATTTTACTCTCCACCAAATGTGAAATAAAAATAATAATTATATTTTTTTTCAAAAGTTAATCTAAACATCGTGGAAAAAAGCCGTCATGTAACCTTCACAATTGATGCGATCTGCATACATGTGGCATACAGAGGTGATATGCCAGCCGCATACATGTAGCATACAGAGGTGATATGCCAGGCGCATACATGTCGCATACCACCACCGTATGCCAGAGTAATATGGGATATTCTCACAGGGCATACGAGGCATACGAATGCCACATGTATGCGGCATACTAGAGGCATACACCTTTATTTTGTCTCGGGTATATATATATATATATATATATATATATATATATATATATATATATATATATATATATATATATATATATATATATATATATATATATATATAGATAGATAGATAGATAGATATATAGATAGATATCGTTTCTTTTATTTTGTAGTGGCACGTGCCAAGACAGGTAGCTAGCGGGAAGGCAGTGGAATAATCCTTCAGACCTTTCAATTGTAATCTCTATCTCAATCTTTTACTACTACTCTCCTCTCCCGAGCCGTTTAGGTTTTATGAATGAACTCTGACCTCGTTTACTTTTATGAATGAAACGAGGGACGAAAAAAAGAAGGAGTGGGGCAACATAAATACACTTCCACATTAAGCCCATCAACACATCGTAATCGCAGAGGCGGCCGGCCTCTTTTTTTTATATTTTTATTACGCCTAGGCCGTCATCAATAAAGTCTTAACCGACCAGGGAGTGCCTTTCCTCGACACGCCCCTCCCCCTTTGCCAGACGATCTCAAAAAAGGGCCTGTGCGTAGAACCAGTGGTAGAAAATAACAACAGAAAATCATAAAAAATCTGCTTAATTCACTTCACTCGTTAACTCTAATTAGCCGCAAGGAAAACAGAAGTCGGCAGACGACTTAACAAATTTAGTGGTGCCTAATTTCGTATGTAGGTGGCGCCACACCTTTTTTGTCGGGGGGGGGATAAAAAAAGCAAACGATATATATATTTTTTTGTTTTCGTTTTCGCAAACGTTCCAAGTCGCTGTGGTAATGCGGAGAATATGGATGAGTGCGCTGGGTGTTGGGGGGGTGCCCGGGGGGGAGGGCACGTGACGTTCGAAAGTAGTTTTTTAATCTCCCGCTGCCATCGTGTGATGAAAGATGTCGATAAATATTTATGTATACACGTCTTTTCTTTTTCTGATAGAAAAGGCCGTGATAGTTCGATGGGCACAACACCCCGGCGGATTGGGGGGGTCCTGGGATCGAGTCCGAATACTCCTCGTGTAGACGGTGATTTCGCTCGTTTAACCATTAATTATATTTTTAGAAGACGTAGGGATAAAGATAATCAAGGGGTGTATAATTTTTTAAAAATAATACACTCAAACCTGTTTTTGTGCGGTGAATAGGGACCGCATAAAAAAAATTAGCACAAAACTTTACGAGTAGCTATAAAAATAGTTTTCGCAACACAATTTAATTTTTTTTATGCGTTGGATAAGGGACCGCATAAAAAAAACGCATAAAAAAAATTCGCACAAAACTTCACGAGTAGCTATAAAAATAGTTTTCGCAACACAATTTAATTTTTTTTATGCGTTGGATAAGGGACCGCATAAAAAAAACGCATAAAAAAAATTCGCACAAAACTTCACGAGTAGCTATAAAAAATAGTTTTCGCAACACAATGTAAAAATATTTTTTTATGCGGTGGATAGGGACCGCATAAAAAAGTCTCACATAGAAAATAACCCAAAACCTTTTTCAGTTACCATCTAGTCGGAGATCAGTTTTTGCGAAGACTGTTGTTTCACTCGACGCTTCTATATGTCTCCGTAGCCAGATAATCAATTATCTTCCAATATGATTGACATTTTCATATACCGCACAAAAAAAGACCGCACAAAAGCAGGTTTGAGTGTATGTTGTAAAATTAATCTGTGTAATTAGAGAGCTGCATTTCCGATATAGTTGAAAATAGTCACAGTTGAAAAAAGTCTAAATGTCCCTTCTGCTACTCTAACCATTGTTCTAAATTACGAAGCAATATTTCCGGATCTTACCTTTGAGATAGATCTCGAACCGTCGCCAATAGCCTATTGTATAGCTTTAGTGCTGTGTTAATTCAGTCAACCAACCAGTTCTACTACTAAAATAACACAGTTAGTTAAAGAAATAGTTAATTAATATACAGCAGTACGTGCGTACATCCTCACTGTAAAAAAAAAGTACTCGAAAATGAGTACTTGAACATACTCGTTTTTCTTTGAGTACAATTACATCGTAAATGAGTGATGACGCCCTCAAATTCAAGTTATCGTACTTTCCAAAAATGAGCAGTGTGATTTAACATTGGGAATCCCAGCTCCTGTTCAAGCCATCTTATCAAAGCGACTTGACAAACTTAAATAGTTGTTCAGAAAATGGATTTCTACATTATTTGATGTCGATTGCTTAAATGGAAACCGAGTTATTACAACTCAATTATCTTACTTCCCATTCTTTGGACACACCTTTATTAACATTTCTTCTGTCTATAACTTCTTCATGTCGCTCTTGTAGTACAACTGATAAAGCACTGATCTTTGTACCTGTGGATATGGGTTCGATTCCGGGTTGAAATTGTTGATATTTATTGAAAGTGATTTATGAAGACAGCCTATGTAGGCAAGCAACGTTTTTTTTATTCATTTTACTCATTTTGAGTACGTCTTTTCCAAAATTGAATTTTATCCATTTGGACCTATGATAGACATCGAATGTACTCAAAACTGAGTACATTTTACTTATTTTCGAGCACCTATTTTTAACAATGATTTAAGTGCGTATTTCAGCATTTATTAATATTTTTTTTTAATTTCCAAAAATGTGACTTACTAATTATTTACATATCAGTGTATTTATTATTTTTTAAATAATAAAATACCAACTAAAAACAATTAACTAATAATAAAAAATAAACCCACTTCCCAAAATATAAAAAATAAATCTAATAGACATTCCCTCGAACATTTTACATACAAAAAACCAACAACATCAAAATCGCAAAGAAATATCAAAATAAAATGTTCCACCCAAATCCCAAACGATTTCGCAGGTATATCAACTCCGAATCGTCAGTAAAGCGGGAAGTCAGTAGAGTGAAGTTGCGTTGCACCAGGGAATCTCCGTTACCATAGCAACCGCTTATTATTCGATCCGGTGAGTCCGTAACCTATTCCTGACGAATTCCGGATTCCGCGCTTACAAGTACTTTGGCCATGTTACTTTGGATTGTCGCAGTCAACAAATCAAGTTTTAAAAGGGTCGGGCAGCACATTTTCGGTTCATTTTTTTTTTATTATTTTGTTGTGTGACGTCACATACATTGTTGCTGATTTAAAGGACTATAAGTGAAGATTACCTGTCGACATTGTCGGCTGGAAGATTTAAAAAAAATACACTTCATATAAAGACTGGAACTTTATTAACTAAAATAAAACAACTGACATAATACTAAAGATTTTGTGAAGAAATATGCTTGCATATTCATTTTCCGACATTTTAAGTCTAACTATGAAATTATAATTTATCGTCTAAGCAGAGCAAAATTTTGAGTTAGTGGGGCCCTAGGCTGAATATGCGGGGCCCCTCCAACTACTTGAGGGGGCGGCGGATATATATATATATATATATATATATATATATATATATATATATATATATATATATATATATATATATATATATATATATATATATATATATATATATATATATATATATATATATATATATATATTATATCTATGATATATCTATGATATATATATATATATATATATATATATATATATATATATATATATATATATATATATATATATATATATATATATATATATGATATATATGATATATCTATGATATATATATATATATATATATATATATATATATATATATATATATATATATATATGATGATCATTTAATCATCATATCAATATAAATCATTTTGAAATTTACAAACGACAATATTAGGCTATATTTTGAAAAAATGTTGTATTATACTATTTTTTGTAATTTTTTTTTGTTTGAATTACATTATTTTTTGTAATTTTTTTTGTATTACGCTATTTTTTGTACATTTTTTTAATACTATGTTAAAAAACTTCAACGGTTTCAAGGAAACGTTAAGTACAATGGCATTCTGGAATATATGAAACTGATAATAAAATATAGCACTCATTTTTGTATTACTCTCAAATGATTGTAAACAAAATAAAAATGTCAGAAAAATATAAACAACTGATTTAAAAGAAAAATTAAACAATTTCATTGTGTAATTATTACAAATTAAACATATTTAAATAAAAAAGAACACAAGAACACATGAAAAGATTGCAGTTTACTCTTTTCATTATTATCCTCCTTCCAAATATTTTTTTTCTGAAGTTGACTTAGTTTACTTTGTTGTTCGGGCCCCTAGGCTGCAGCGTATGTAGCCTATGCTTAATCCAGCCCTGCGTTTAGCTTTATTCTAACAAGTCATTTTAATTACTTTAATGTTTGAGAAATATTCTATTTTTTTACTATTCTAAAATTATTTTTGCCATTTTACATTGCTGTATCCAACACAAACTTGATTACTTTGAAGCGTTTTAAAAATATTTTGAAAGAATTTATAAGTTTAACATTCTAAGAATCTGTTAAGTCTAACATTGAAAGACTTTAAAAGAAACCTTTAAACAACGAGTAAATTAACCTAGGGACAGACGGAACCTTCAACAACCGTTCAACTGTAAACACGATTAACAAGGAAATGTATAATATTTTGTTCTGGGCTTCTATCAAATTTTAAAATGGTATTTCCAACGAATTGTTCCCATCATTATTAAAAGCCATCCTTTCCCCGAAAACCTTAAACTTCTACGAAATTTTATTGATTTTATTGTTATTATTTTATTGAAAAATCATAACCAGTTTATAAATAACCATTTCCTATACCAGAGATGCCATTTAAAAGATGGCGTCCCCCATACGGCGGGCAATGAACCTTGTTGAATGTTTTGATATATATTTATTCTAAATAAAAATTATTCCGATGTTTAGTTTTTCGCCGGTGAAAGGTTTACAAAACTCTTAGTAATCTTTGGATAGTTGTGGATTTTGTTATGACGAATTTTTGACTGTTGCTTCCATGCTTTTGGTTCCAACAACTGTTCTTTAAATTGCTTTAAATTTTTAAATTGCAGTATTAGAGGCAATAATTGATGATTGTTTGGAATAAGCAACTTGGCGTTGTAAGCTGTATTTGTAGTGGTGGCAGTAAAAATAGTTTCGGAGATATTGTTTACTTTTATCTGAAATTGATAATGCGTAATATTTTTGTAATATGAAAGTCAATTTTCAAAAGGTGTTTTTTTTTCATATTCACCAATTATTTAAAAACTCTCACCGTTACAGTTTACAATAGACCAATGACCTTTACATTTCCGAAATTATATATTTTTAACTTATTCATTTAAGTATGCAGTGTAAAAATAAGTACTTAAAAATGAGTACTTGAACCTACCCGTTTTCCTTTCAGTACAACTACTTTGTAAATGAGCAATGACGTACTCAAATTTAAGTAGCCGCACTTTCTCAAAAATGAGCAGTAGAATTTAATATTTCTAATATCGGCTTCTGTTTAAGTCATCTTAACAAAGCGACTTGACAAACTTAAAATAGTTGTTCAGAAAATGGCTTTCCACATTATTTGATGTCGATTGTTTCAATGGAAACTGAGTTATTTCAACTGAATGATCTTACTTCCCATTCTTTTGGAACACCATTTTAACATTTCTTCTGTTTATAACTTCTTAAGTGGCTCTGATAGTTTAACGGGTAAGACACTGGACTGCGATGCATGAGGATTTGTGTTTGATTCCGGGTAGTCTTGGTTGTAATTGCTGATATTTATTGAAAGTGATTGATGACGGAATCCTGTGCATACTCACATCTACTATGTTTAATCATTGTGCTTATTTTTGAATGTCTTTTTCAAAATTGAAACTTATGTATTCGGAGCCATGACAAGCATCGAATGTAATCAAAAATGGGTACATTTTACTTATTTTTGAGTACTTATTTTTAACAGTGCCGTGACGAAGAAAACAGTCGTTTCCTCTTGCTTTTGTTGAGTTCGCAATTAATTTTAATCTTGTTTAATAATCCATTTTAATGGTTTTTATAAAACAACAAACAAATTGAAATAGTTTTAAGACATTAAATTTCAAATAATATTTCATAATTTTATTGATTGCATAAACATTATTTGTTAGTTACAGCTGCTTACTTAAAAATAAGTAAAATGTACTCATTTTTGAGTACATCTGATGATTATCATGGCTCCGAATATATAAGTTTGATTTTTGAAAACGACATGTACTCAAAAATAAGTGAAATTAAAAAAAAAAAGCAGGCGCTTGACGACATAGGCTGCCTTCATAAATCACTTTCAATAAATTTCAAACAGGAGTAATCGGCAATCGAACCCAATCGGTCTACATGCTGTCGTCAGCATCGAAAGCCAAGGTCTTAACCGTTGAACTACCAGAGTGCGTTAAGAAGTTATAAACAGAAATAATGTTACAAAGGCGTGGCAAAAGAATGGGAAGTAAGATAATTCAGACGTTATAACCCAGTTTCCATTTAAGCAATCGACATCAAATAATGTGGAAAATCATCTTCTGAACAACTATTTTAAGTTAATCAGGTCGCTTTGTTAAGATGGCTTGAACAGAAGCTGAGATGAACAATATTAAACCATACTTTCCAAAAATACGATTACTGAAATTTGAGTACGTCATCGCTCATTTACGCTGCAATTGTACTCAAAAGAAATTGAGTACGTCCATGTACTCATTTTTAAGCACATTTTTTTACAGTGTATATTTTAAACAAGTAACAAACAAAGTAGTCAAAGTACAGATGAAACAATAGTTTCTCATGTGTAGTTAAACAACCAAATAAAGACCATTGCCCAATAATAATCGTAATCGTTATAACTCAGTTTCCATTTAAGCAATCGGCATCAAATAATGTGGAAAACCATCTTCTGAACATCTATTTTAAGTTAGTCAGGTCGCTTTGTTAGATGGCTTGAACAGAAACTGAGATAATAAGAACAATAATAAGCCATACTTTCAATTTTTGAGAAAATACGATTACTGAAATTTGAGTACGTCATCGCTCATTTACGCTGCAATTGTACTCAAAAGAAATTGAGTACGTCCATGTACTCATTTTTAAGCACATTTTTTTACATTGTATATTTTAAACAAGTAACAAACAAAGTAGTCAAAGTACAGATAAAACAATAGTTTCTCATGTGTAGTTAAACAACCAAATAAAGACCATTGCCCAATAATAATCGTAATCGTTATAACTCAGTTTCCATTTAAGCAATCGGCATCAAATAATGTGGAAAACCATCTTCTGAACATCTATTTTAAGTTAGTCAGGTCGCTGTGTTAAGATGGCTTGAACAGAAGCTGAGATGAACAATATTAAACCATACTTTCCATTTTTGAGAAAATACGATGACTTAAGTTTGAGTACGTCATCGCTCATTTACGCTGCAATTGTACTCAAAAGAAATTGAGTACGTCCATGTACTCATTTTTAAGCACATTTTTTTACATTGTATATTTTAAACAAGTAACAAACAAAGTAGTCAAAGTACAGATAAAACAATAGTTTCTCATGTGTAGTTAAACAACCAAATAAAGACCATTGCCCAATAATAATCGTAATCGTTATAACTCAGTTTCCATTTAAGCAATCGGCATCAAATAATGTGGAAAACCATCTTCAGAACAACTGTTTTAAGTTAGTCAGGTCGCTTTGTTAGATGGCTTGAACAGAAGCTGATATTAGCAATACTAAATCACACTGCTCATTTTTGAGAAAATACGATTACTTAAGTTTGAGTACGTCATCGCTCATTTACGATGCAATTCCGCTCAAAGAAAAATAAGTAGGTACTCAATTTTAAGTACAATTTTTTTACAGTGTACATTTACAGAGTGCAACTCGCAAGTATATACAATCCCCTAGGTCTCCTCACAGGAATACATAAAAAACGTTATTTAATACCACTAATCGAACCGCCAATGCGAGAAACCCCATTAAAAACACATTCGGGATCCATTAGTGTAGTTATTAATTTTGATAACTCCACGCTATTCCCATGTGTTGTGTCGGGTCCCTTTAGCCCAACACACAACAATCAGTGCCGAAGAAAATGTCCCCACATTCTATTATATCTCACATAATTACCTTTGCCTCAATATTGAAAAACCCCTACTAAACAACATGCAAGGAAAATAACAAAGCAAAATAACACTGCATCTAATAGGGGGCAATTTTTGCTGTGTTGCCCCCCCTTTAAAAAAAACGGTAGCAAATAGACGTTTTACACTTAAGAAAGAACAGTTTTCTTAAAAAAAAAACGTTATCTTTCTTATTATTTTATTTATAAATATTTTTTTATATATATTAATATATTTTTTCCGCTACCATTTCAAAACCACGCGGTCTTGGAGGGCTGTTTTCCTTTTTATATATATATATATATATATAAAAAATGACACAAAACATTAAAAAAAAATGAAAATAGGTATAAGGGAGAGCTGTTGCCACAGAAGGTAAAGAAATAATAATAAAAAAAAATCCTAATAATAAAGGTAGTAAAATAATATCGAAAGGTACGAAGTGAGGTAGCCGTTTTCGTCTGCAATTAAGGGCAATTACAACTGTTTCGTGGAACTGAACTGAAGAGACACACACTCGTCGAGTAAAAGAGGGGGGGGGGGGGATAATTCGAGTTTTTCTGACGGGGTGTATCTACAAATTAAATTATTCCTGTTTGTAGTTCCGGTGTTTTTTTTCTTCTTCTTTTTTTAGTTCTAGCTTTAAGAAATATTAGGATGGTCGTTTCGATTTGTCGATGAAATTTGACGAAAGTTTTGATAAATGCACACTGTAAAAATAAAAAGGTACTTAAAAATGATTACCTGAACGTACTCGTTTTTCTATGAGTACGATTGCATCGTAAATGAGCGATGACGTACTGAAATTTAGGCAACCGTACTTTCTCAAAAATGTGCAGTGTGATTTAATATTGCTCATCTCAGCTTCTGTTCACGACATCTTAACAAAGCAACTTTACAAACTTAAAATAGTTATTCAGAAGATGGTTTTCCACAATTTTTTTATGTCGATCGCTTAAATGGAAACTGAGTTATTACAATTAAATTATCGTACTTTCCATTCTTTTAGCACACCGTATTAACATGTATTATGTTTAGAACTTTTTCACGGCACCCTGGTAGTACAACGGATAATGCACTGTACTGCGGTGCCTGAGGATTTGGGTTCGATTCCCAGTAAATCTTGGTTGTAATTGTCGATATTTATTTAAAGTTATTCATGAAGCTAGCCTATGTAGTCAAGCTGCTGCTCTTTTTATTCATTTTTACTCATTGTGCTCATTTTTGAGTACAATGAGTAAAATGAGTGAATGTCTTTTTCAAAATTGAAACTTATTTATTGTGAGCTATGACCAGCATCGAATATAATCAAATATGAGTACATTTTACTTATTTTTGAGTACCTATTTTTAACAATGTATTGGAATTCAATAAATAACAACGAAGTTTGTTTCGTCTCAAATCACATTATTTTAACATATTTTATTAATTATTTTTATTTTATTTATTATTTTATTTATTATGTTATTTTATTTATTATGTTATTTTATTAATTATTTTATTTTATTTTTTTTTTTTTTTTTTTATTTTATAAATTTTTTTTAAATTTTTTTTTTATTATTATTTTGTTATTTTTTTTATTATTTATTGTTTTATTAATTTAATTTATTATTTTATATATATATATATATTTATTATTATTTATTTTTTTATTTTATTTATTTTTTTATTTTATTTATTTAATTTAATTTGTTATTTTATTAATTTTATTTTATTTAATATTTTATTAATTTTTTTTTTTTATAAATTATTTTATTTTGTTTATTATTTTATTTATTATTTTATTTTATTTATTATTTTATTTTATTTATTATTTTATTTTATTTATTTTATTTTATTTATTATTTTATTTTATTTATTTTATTTTATTTATTTTATTTTATTTATTATTTTATTAGTTATTAAATTACACTGCTCACTTTTGAGAAAGTACGGTTACTGAAAGTTGAATACGTCGTCGCTCATTTACGATGATTCAAAGAAAAACGAGTAGGTTCAGGTCCTCATTTTTAAGTACCTTTTTATTACAGTGTATTCAGACTCCCCATTTAGCCGATTTTAGAGACGTTTCATGTGAAAAATAAAAATATTGGCGGTCGTCGGGAGGGCAGCATTTCGCCAAGGCACGTAATAGGAGATCCGCAAGAAAAAAAAGTTCCCCGTTGTCATTGGCGGTATTGGCGGTCGGTAGGAAGGGTGGTATTACGCCAAGACATGTAATCAAAGCCAAGGGCAGCCTAAAAGGTCGAGTTGGTACCGGTGGGTAATTTTCGACCATTTGGACGGTGGAAAGAATAGACGAGCATGACAGAAAGAAAAAGGAAAATAATAATGAAAAGAAGAAAAAAAAGACGAGTAAAAATAACAACAAAAAAAATTATAATGATGGGCTTCGTCTATATTATGAGGGATCGTATAATTTAGCTTTCCTTGGCTTTTCTTCCTTTTTGTCTTCTCCTGAATGAGTTTTTTTTTAGTGAAGATTCTATTTTTTTCTCCCCATCGTCTGCTGTCTCTACCCTGTATCGTCTGCCATAATTTAATGATTGGGATAGTGGCAACGAGTGTCATGATCGTCTGTTTTTTTTTTTATTTATTATTTATTTGAAATCTTTTATTATTTCCGTGCGAATGGAGGGGGGGGGGGGGGAGAGGTCGAAGGAAAAGTTGAAAAAACGATTATATGTTTTAGCGGAGTGTGTATATCGTTTGGAATGGGAGGGGGGGGGGGAAGTCAGTGACCAAATGTCGATTTCGCATTCCCACCAAGGGGGTGAGAGGACAGTAATGGGAAAGGGGAGGTGTGTGCATCTGGCAATTCCGTAATGTGGAGGGGTGTGTGTGGCCGTGCAATCGTAACCGCAACCGTGGACATTTCTGAGCCGGATTCTGTGGGCCAAGGGTGGGCGATTGGCACGATTTTTTTTGGTATGTGGATTTCCCAAGTAGATTCGAATTCCATTTTAGAGTCGGGCAGTCTGGATAATAATATTAACCGAACACAGGCCCGTCGAACCGGTGGGGGGGGGGGGGGGGGGGAGTGAGTCCGACCTGACAAAATTAAAATAGCAGTTCAGAAGATGGTTTTCCAGATTATTTGATGTCGATTGCTTGAATGAAAACAGTTATTACAACTCATATATGTTATTTCCCATTCTTTTGACACACCATTTTAACATTCCTTCTGTTTATAACTTATTCATGTCGGCCTGGTAGTACAACGGATAAGACACTCGACAACTGTGCCTGAGGATATGGGTTCGGTAAATATACTCAAAAACGAGTACGTTTTACTTATTTTTGAGTACCTATTTTTAACAGAGCAGTATAATTCAAAACTTGATGAACACAGAATATCTCAAAAACGAAATTGTTTAAGCGTTAAAAGTGCAAAAAGTTAAAGGCAAACCCCTTAAAGCAATGTATCTCACCCGGCTGTCTATTTCGACAGTCCGATTCCCCATCTTCCACGGTTATCGAACTAGGGGGGGGGGGGGTTAGTCTTTCGACAGCTGGCCAAAAGATCCCGGGTTTCCGGTGACTATTGTTAGAGTCCGGTTCTCCTACTATTGGTCAGGGGGGGGGGGGGAAAGTCCGGTAATTAGAGTTGCTCTGGGCAATTTTCTGTGGCCAGACTGACTGTAGGGAGAAGTTTCCCTTTGTGCGAGGGGAAGGGAATTTTTGTGGAAGATTGATGTTGTGTCACAGAGTCGAAAGCGTTTCTCGTTTAACAATGGAAATAATAGTGAGAAAACGGAGACGCCGTTGTATTTTCCTTTCTACATGTTCACATTGTTTATATATGATTATTTCTGGAAAAACAACACTTAAAAATAGGTACTCAAAAATAAGTAAAATGTACTCATTTTCGAGTACATTCGATGGTTATCGTGGTTCGTATAAATAAGTTTCAAATATGAAAAAGTCATGTACTCAAAAATGAGTACAATGAGTAAAAATGAATAAAAAAAAGCAAACGATAGCCTACAAAGGCGGCCTTCATAAATCACTTTCAATAAATATCGACAATTACAATCAAGACTTTCAGGGAATCGCACCATCCTCAGGATAAGACCAGAGCCTTATCCGTTAAGCTACTAGGGGCGACGTGAAGTAGTTATAAACAGAAGAAAAGGTGTGCCAAAAGAATGCGAAGTAAGATAATTGTGTTGTTTTAACTCGGTTTCAATTTAGGGAATCAACATCAAATAACGTGGAAAACCATCTTGTAAACAGATATTTCAAGTTTGTCAGGTCGTTTTGTTATTATGGCTTGAACAGAAACTGAGATTAGCAATATTAAATCACACTCATTTTTAAGAAAAGTACAGTTACTTAAATTTGAGTACGTCTTCACTCATTTACGATGCAATTGTACTCAAAGAAAAACGAGTCATTTACTCATATTTAACTACCATTTTTTACAGTATATCATACACGAACTTACATCACTGCTCCCCTTAGTACTTCACTCTAACCCCCCTCCCCCCAATTTTTCACGGACCTATGATTCATCACAATAACTCCCCCCAACATAGCATATTCCCCCAGTGACAGACCCCCTTCCCCCCGTACCATATAACGTCCCCAAGGCAATTTCACAACTTCGAATGATCCCATTACAAATTCATGAGATTGTTGTCCCCCCCTATACCCATCCCTATATCCCTATATAGGGGAAGTTTTTTTTTTCTCTCTAACAATCCATAAAATTGCTATTCACCCATTCAGAAAGTGTTGTTCAGTCGTCTCTGTCTATCCGCCGCCGAAGCAGAATACCCTATGAAATGGGACGGCCGCTTGAGATATTGGGGGTTGCATGCAAATTTTTTGAGGGGGGGATGTTTCTATGGTGTTTATAAGAGTAACATGTTTTTTTTTATGTGTGTGGGGGGGGGGGGGGGGGTTGTGGTCGGCACATTTGATAGTCGAGTGGGGGGATACATGCGGTTTTGTTGAGATGGTTATCTTTAAAGGCATACTGCAAAAAAAGATACTTAAAAAGAATACATGAACGTACTCGTTTTTCTTTGAGTACAATTGAATGGTCAATGAGCATGTACTCAAATTTAAGAAATCGTTCTTTCTCGAAAATGAGGAGTGTGATTGAATATTTCTAATCTCAGCTTCTGTTCAAGCGATCTTAATCTTCGAGCATGAATGGTTGTGTAGTAGAAAGAATATGACGTCATAATCGTGAAGGCCACATCTCAGAGCGAAACGTGCCATCTCTTCAAAATAATGAATTAAAAAATACTCGCGATTGGCTGATGAATTGAGAAATGTGTAACAGTGAAAATTTATGAATGGAATGACGTAATTAACCATGTGTCTGAGGCCATACATGTTGGCTTCACTTTGATGTTAGCAATAGTGACGTCATGGCTCATCTACTAAAAAGGATCCATGCTCGAAGATCTTAATAAAACCTGACCTGGGTTTGTTGATGTAAATTCAGCGAAGGTTTCAGTTGCAGTTTAGGAGATGGCACGATTTTTTGGTAGACGCTGCGCTATTGTCGATCAAGGATTTTTGGTTCAACCTAGATTGCACCCTGATAACGTGAAAGTTGCTGAAGAGCACTAAGATATGGTGAAACATTGAACTTAAAATTTTCACAGTGCAAGATTCGTCACTGATCCACGAAATTCTCTCTAAAAAATATATTTGACGAATTAACTGGATGCAATAGATTTATATGGTATTGCACAATTCAATGAATTCCCGTGACTGTGTTATTTAAAATCAAAACTAGTAAATTACGAAAAAAAAATGTTTAGTGATATTCTCCACCTAAGTTAGTTATTGTTACGCATACTTAAAAAACACAGCAGCATTTTTTTTTTTTTTGCTACCAAACCAAACTTAAAAAACACAGCAGCATTTTTTTTTTGCTACCAAACCAAACTTAAAAAACACAGCAGCATTTTTGTTTGCTACCAAACCAAACTTAAAAAACACAGCAGCATTTGTGTTTGCTACCAAACTTAAAAAACACAACAGCATTTTTGTTTTGCTACCAAACCAAACTAAAAAAAAAACCACATTTTTTTCGATACCAAACTTTAAAAACACAACGGCATTTTTTTTTTGCTAACAAACCAAACTAAAAAAAAACACAGCATTTTTTTTTTTTTATATACCAAACTTAAAACACAAAGGCATTTTTTTTTTTTGCTACCAAACCAAACTTAAAAAACACAGCATCATTTTTGTTTTGCTACCAAACCAAACTTAAAAAAAAAACGCAAAATTTTTTTTACTACCAAACTACACAAAAAAATGTCAACTACAAAAAATAGCTACAACTCCGAAAATACACACGTGCCTCGAAACTTGACAAACGCAAACATCGCCCCTTCCATTCAAATTTCCCGATGCGCACACCGAAGAATAGTCTCCAATTGAAACTCCCCAATAAATAGGACGATAACGGCTCGTCTTCCCCATTGTGCCCCACTCAAAAACCGTCCGAACCAAAAGATTACCAGTGAATACTATATAACGCCTATCTCCCTACATCTTCCTATTACACAGAGGGGGGGGCTCCAAAATCGCGGGCGCTTTTCAGTCGATTGTTGGGTCCAGCCCCTTGTGAGAGGGCGACGGACCATCTGTTTGCACCCCCCATCTTGTTTGGGGGAGACTTGTGTGTAGGGGGACTTCCCCCCATGGAAAATGCGATCGCTGGGGATATTATTGAAAGTGGTATGGGGGGGGTGAGGGGGGGGGGAGAATCATGTTCGGGATATTTAATTTCATCCATTCTGTTTTTGGGATGGGGTGACTAAAGGGAGATGGGCGACGTCGTGTAGCTATTGAAAATAGCTGTGGGGGTGGAGTTTTCTGATTAAATATTTCGCTTGATTGTATTTTGTTTCTTGTCAAATCGTCCAATTTTTTTTCCCCTGTAAATTATTCTCCACGAAATTTCGTAGCGATTATTTTTCTTTAATTTTTTTTGTTGTTGTAATAATATGACTTCACTGATGCAATATGAGGTTTGGCCCACTCTACACGAACCAGAAAAACGCGCGCTAGCTTATCTGTGATTCGAGAATTCATACCACGTGGTGTGAATTGTCGAATCACAGAAAAGCTCGTTCGCGTTTTACTCGTTCGTGTACACTGTTAAAAATAGGTACTCTAAAATAAGTAAATTGTACTCATTTTTAGTACATTCGATGCTTATCTTGGCTCCGAATAAATAAGTTTCAACTTTGAATAAGACATGTACTCAAAAGTGAGTACAATGGGTAAAAATTAATAAAAAGTTCAGTTACTTGCCTACATAAACCACTTACATTAAATATCAACAATTACAAATAAAAATTACCGGGGATCGAACCCAGATCCTCAGATACCGCAATAGAGGGCCTTATCCGTTGTACTACCAGAACGACGTGAAGAGGTTTTAATCAGAATTTTTTTTAAAAAGGTGTGCCAAAAGAAAGAGAAATAAGATAATTGAATTGTAATAACCCAGTTTCCATTTGTGCAATCGACATCAAATACTGTGGGATAACCATCTTCTGAACAACCATTTTAAGTTTTTATCAGTTAAAATAGTTAAGATGGCTTGGACAGAAGCTGATATTAGCAATTTTAAATCAGACTACTCATTTTTGAGAAAGTACGATTACTTAAATTCGAGTACGTCATCCCCCATTTACGATGCAACAGGACTCAAAGAAAAACGAGTACATTCATGTACTCATTTTTAAGCACCTTTTTTTCACAGTGTCCAGACACCACATGCCTTCCATAATTTAATTTCAAAGACAGTTTTCTTCCTCATTATCTATCTACTTTCCTCTTCAATGACTACTCATTAAATAATTTCTTAAAATATTCTTTTAACTCCCTAACTGGAAACAAAATCTACCCACGAGTCTTTAATTAACAATTAAGTTAAAAGCGCGGGATCCATAATTTGCCTTCCTTGACGTTTCACTCCTGCACAATTAAGCGTAAAAATTACAACTCCACGACAATTTCCTGGTCTTGGTTTTTAGAGTGACGTGCAAATAATTTAATTTTCGACAATTTAAAGGAACTCCTTTTTTAAGAAAAAAAAATGGAAAGCGGAGACGCTAATAAAAATGTTCTATCTTCGGAGATGGTGGTTGTAATTTAATTACTTGTACGTTAATTAAATTAATTTAAGGGATTTGAATTTTATGAGAAAGATTTTTTTTATTTTTTTTATTTGTGGGGTATGTGAGGTTTGTGTTGTGTGTTTGTGAAAGCGTGGAGTGATTTTCTTGTTTTGGATATTTGATTTTAAATTTATTTATTCAGTTTAAGGATTCATTGTGATATAGTTTTAGACTAAATGTCTTGATTTGAAATTATTTTGGAGGAATAACGCAGCACTGGTATTTTGTAATGCTGAATTGCAGGAAAATGGGGAAAAAAATATAGAATGACAAAAAAATGTTTATGAAACAAAATAACAGCGTAATTATTTAAATGCATATGAGCTGTTTAGTATGTAACAATTTTTTTTTTTTTTTTGTAAGTAAATGTCGTGTACGCATTCGTTTAGGTATGCACAACACTGTTGAAAATATGTACTTACAAAAATAAGTAAAATATACTCATTTTTAAATAAAGATAATTAAATGCTTAGCATAGTTCCAAATTCGTAAGTTTAATTTTTGATAAAGATATGTACTCAAAAATTAGTGCAAAAAATAAAAAGAGCTGTTGTTTGTCTACATAAGCGGCCTTCACAAATCACTTTCAATAAATATCGACAATTACAACCGATACTTACCGGGAATCGAACGCATATGCTAAGGCACCGCAGTCCAGTGCTTTATCCGTTGTACTACCAGGGCGACGTGAAGAAGTTATAAACAGAAGAAATCTTTAGCAGGTGTGCCAAAAGAATGGGAAGTAAGATAATTGTGTCGTAATAACTCAAGTTTCCATTTATGCAATCGACATCAAATAATGTGGAAAACCAACTTCTGAACAAATATTTTAATTTTGTTATTTCGCTTTGTTAAAATGGCTTTACCAGAAATAAGATTATGAATATTAAATCACACTGCTCATGTTTGAGAAAGTACGATTACTTAAATGTGAGTACATCATCGCTCATTTACGGTGCAATTGCACTTAAAAAACAAGTAGGTTCAGGTACTCTTTTTTAAGTACCTTTTTATTTCAGTGAAGATTTAGCATTTCATCGGCTCAATTCCAAAACCAAGTCACTCCGAACCACGGATTTCAGCATCGTAGCGGAAGCCGCTTTGCGACAAAGTTAAAGCAATTCACTTCCAATTGTGGAATAATGTAAAAACAAGAAGGAATCGGAATTCACTGAGCTTAGATTGTAGATAAGGGATTAGCTTTAAAATCACTTGATTTTCGAGCTTGAATTTCGTTGCTAAGAAGCTTTCTATAGGCTACAAAATCCATGGTTTAGGAATTAAGCCAGATGATATGGGCCGAACCCTCGTCCCATATCGTCTGGATATCGTAGGATATCGTCTGGATATCGTAGGATATCGTCTGTATATCGTAGGATATCGTCTGGATATCGTAGATATTAATTCATATCTATAGAAATTGGGGACGTAGTAAAAGGTTTTTTTTTGTGGCAGTTGTTCGAAAACAACTTGAAGATTTCAATGCATACTTGCATATTATTTACATCGAAATAGATAAACACGGGTATTAGTTCAAACAATATCAAAACAATAATTTTTTGCCACTAAAATTAAAAATACTAACTTCGAATTTCACTGTCATTTGATAGCATGTTCAATAAAAAGCAGGAAGGTATTTTACCGAATCCAAATAAATTGTACGCAACCCCGAAAAAATACCCATAAAAAAAGACGTTAAGCGAAAAACAATAAAGTTATCAACCAACCTTCTCAAGTTACTTACAAAACACCTAAACTTCACATGCCTCGTTTAACCCCCCGGTTAGCAAAGTGATGAATTACCCTCAAACCTTATTCACCGGAAAGTTTCACTCTTTTTCCCGAGCTCAAATAAAAAAAACTCAACTTTTTCAGACTCCTCCCCTTTAGTGTGAATGGGCGTTTCCCGAGACGTGTTAGGCGTGGTCAGAAGTGTTTAGTGGTCTAAATTAAGAAACTTGCCAGAGGGTGTTTCAACGGTAGCTCGGCAGTCGCTACTTCTTAGCCAATGGGGCAGGGTTGTTGGGTTTGGGACGTCCCACTGGGGAATTCAATGAACTCGCTGAGTTCTTTCAACTTGGGAACTTGTTTGGGGTGAAGGGTGTCGGTTGAGTAATAGTTTTTCAAACAATTGAATTTCTTGAACTTATGAAAAAAGAGATTTCGCGTTTGAGTAATTTTTTTTGTGGTTAAATAAAGTTTAACTGCTCTTTATTTTGGTTTATTTGTAGTAACAGTTTTCTTATATCAATTTTATTTGCAACATACAATTATGCTTTGGTTTTCTTTTATATCGGCTTATCGCTACTTCCTTGTTGGTTTATTTTGATTTGACACATGTTCTGAGATTCTATTCAATTTCTCGAACACATCCTCCTCATAGAATCATTTAAATTAAAACAGCCTATTTGTTCATTTTTTTAAGTGATTGAAATAGTTTGATAATGTATGTCCGCGATTGATTTTAATTAATTGTAAAACAATTGTTCATTGTAAAACAATAATTAAAAAGAAACTAATTATTTTTGTTTCTTTTTTTTTAGGTAAGTGTCATTGGACTTTATATTGATGGAAAAGTTTTCTGAATCTCGTTAGTCATCAAAGCGTAAGAAAAGGAGTTTGATTACTGTTTATTTTATTTAAAAGTAACGAGATAAACGCGCGCGAGCTTTTGCAGATTGCTCTGTGATTGGAGCATACAAATCACGTGGTTTATATTCACCAACCGCTGAGCCACCTGGAAAAGCCCGCGCGCGTTTATCTAATCCGTGTAAAATGAGCCTTAGTTATTTTTTTTTAGAAACACTCTTAGCTACAATTCGTACCACGTGATTTGAATTGGCGAATCACTGAGATGCTCACGCGCGTTTTAAACGTTCGTGTATAATGGGCCGTAGTTTTTTTTAAAACGTAAACAATATCAATATAAGTGATCAATATATATATATATTTAAAAAATGACATTTCTTTTTGTACATTGTTAAAAATACATGCTTATTTTGAAGAAGCTTTCGTCATTTTGACGAAACATGCACTTGGTAAATGCTCCGATTAAATTTTTCGTCAAACAAAGGAAGTTTATTTCATCGTTTTTTCGCTAAATTTATTTCGTTAAAATTGAGGACGATTTCAAATAAAAATTGCCTGCTGCACTCGAACCAGAGATATCTTGGTCCGAAGTCACGCGATATCGGAAGCCGGGCAGTCGTGGCCGTGTGGATAAAGGCGTCAGCTGGGAATCAGAGAGTTCCTGGCTCGATCCTGTGCGACGGATTTGACTAAGAAAAGTAAAAAACTTGTGATCGGAGGGTTGCCAGCTTTCGCTACAAAATACTAGGAATGTCGTCCAGAACATTCATAAAAATTATCGGCGTGTATACGGAACTGGTGCACGGAACATCTGATCGGGGTCCAAAGTCCCGACGTCTATTTAAGGCGTTGGTTGCCAGTTCAAGTGATTCTTCCTCATCTGACCATGGTTCAAAAATATGAGGCATCGTTTCCGGGTCTTTCTTTCGGGATAGGCCTCGAACCGTCGCCAATAGCCCACTGTGCAGCTCTAGTGCGACGTTAATTAACAAAACAAAACCATCGCGAGTCATAAAAGCTTTTATTAATTGCGGCAATATACCGTGTAAGAATTACCTGTGCAACTTTCACACGCAACAATGTATTTGGCCGTAACGAACACGAGTTGGCCAGATAGTTGTAAAGGCAATTCACTCTAGTTGCAACTAGTTCCAGCTAGTTGTAAAGGTAAACCCGAGACAAAATAAAGGTGTATGCCACTAGTATGCCGCATATATGCCGCATACATGTGGCATACGTATGCCTCGTATGCCCTGTGAGAATATCCCATATTACTCTGGCATACGGAGGTGGTATGCGACATGTATGCGCCTGGCATATCACCTCCGTATGCGACATGTATGCGCCTGGCATATCACCACCGTATGCGACATGTATGCGCCTGGCATATCACCTCCGTATGCGACATGTATGCGGCTGGCATATCACCTCTGTATGCGACATGTATGCGTCTGGCATATCATCTCCGTATGCGACATGTATGCTGTTGGCATATCACCTCTGTATGCTACATGTATGCGGCTGGCATATCACCTCTGTATGCGACATGTATGCGCATCGCATCAATTGTGAAGGTTACATGACGGCTTTTTTCCACGATTTTTAGATTAACTTTTGAAAAAAATATCATTATTATTTTTATTTCACATTTGGTGGACAGTATAATGCTACTTTCTTTGTTTGGGAACAGTAATTACTTTAAATATAAATATTTTTAAAAAGTTTTGTGACATGAAATGTAATAAGAAAAACTACTGTTTAAATAAAAGTTACTTACAAGATTTAAAAAAATAATCTCAATGTATGACTTTACAATTTGATTTGAATATAATTTATAGGTAGGACATGTTAGTGTTTAGTTAGCAAAACTAAGTTATCTGCCTTTTAACTTAAAATTGATTTTTCTTAAAAAGTATTTCTTTGAAGCTCAAATTTCTACTTTAATAAATGTAAAACTATCCTATGTATATTCATATGAAATTAAAAAGTCATACATTGAGATTTTATTTAAATCTTGTAACTTTTATTTAGAGAATATTTTTTCTTATTACATTTCATGCTACAAAACTTTTTTAAAAGCACTTATATATAAAGTAATTACTGTTTCCAAAAGAAAAAAATAGCATTATACTGTCCACCAAATGTGAAATAAAAATAATAAATATGTATATTTTTTTTTCAAAAGACAATTTAATATCAGGGAAAAAAAAGCCTCCAAGTAATCTTTACAAGGTTTATACTCTGCTTAAAATCTGAAACCTGCACCTGGGCTTAACATGTATTATAAATTAATTTGTATTAGGAATACTCTACGTAGTATAAATTAAAATTTTGATCTCAAGGAAAAATAATGGCTAATAACACTCAATAGAAAGTTTAGTGGTTCTGACAAGAAACACACTACACTATATAAATTTTGCATTTTGACTGAACAAAATTTTTGTATTTTTGTGTAGACTCAACTCATCAAAAAGTAAGGCTGTAATATGACAACGAGGCATCAAGTTTTTTTTTATCCCTTGAGTAGGTTTTCAGGGATATAGTAAAGAAGTTAGTTCTATGAACATATAAATTATAGTTCTAGTATATAAAGTGACACACTATGTGTCTGTATAATTTTGTTTAGTATGAGGAGAAACATGTATTTGAGCAGAAAAGTTTACACCTTACCTGTTGATAATAAATTTAAAGAGTAAGAATATTTTTATTTACATTAGTTTTTAATGTTTTATAGTTATTGCTCACAAAAGAAATTAACTTTAAAATTGTTTTTATAGTAACATTGTTTAAGCACATAGACAATATGTTTGGAATATAGACAGTTACTTATTTTGTTCAGGAAGAATCTTTTCATGATGATGTCAATTTTTATTTTACATTTTAACTCTAGTAATCTTTGTAGTACCATAATAATATATAAAGAATATTTAGAAAATTTTATCAAAGATAATTTTGAGAGAGAAAGTTATTGTATTATTTATCAGAAAAACAAACTATCGAAAGTTAATGCAATAAAGTGTAATTTTTTAAATATTAATTAAAGTACTTTAATTAAAGTATTTACTTAAAGTACCATAGTGTAAATAATATTTAGAAATTTTTATCAAAGATAATTTTGAGAGAGAAAGTTATTGCATTATTTATCAGAAAAACAAACTATCGAAAGTAAATGCAATAAAGTGTAATTATTGCAATTCTTTTAAATATTAATTGAAGTACTTTAATTATAATTTACATTAAATGATCTTTTAAACATTTAAAGTAGCTGATAAAGAATGACCGCGGACTATTTTTGAAATGGTGCTCTACTTTTGGAGAAATTCGAATAATATTTAAAAATTTACTTCGTACGATACATTTAATTGGATAATTCTCAGATATAAATTTTTAACAATTTGAAATGTCTCATAAAAATTCATTTCTTTAAAATATAAAGACATTTTTATGTTTAGATAAAACTCATAATACACATTTTTTTTAAATTTTAGCTTCAAAACTAACTTTTTTTGAAGAAAAAAATAATACTGATTTATAATAAATTAAAATGTATTCTTAAACTTTTTATTTAAAAAACATAAAATTGGAATGAACAATGTTTATTTTTAAATAAAATACATATTAAAAATATTCATACATATTAAAAAATATTTCATAAAATTCCTAGATAAAGTTAACATGTAGCAATTTTGGAGTTAAAAAATAATTTTAAAAAACCTTTTCAAGTTTGTAAATCCTTCAATGTAGAGAGATGAAGGAATATCGGTATAATCCAACTTCAAATTCTGAGATGAGAACACATTACTGCTGTGGATTTTTTTAGAGACCCTTTTCTCGGTCATGACAGAAGATACATTCACAGGCTTATTTTCACCACTGCTCGACCTCGACCGGACAAAGTGTAGGACCGTAGCCCACACTGCGTTACGGAGGCAAGAAATATCCTGGTCCCATTATTCTAAATTGGCACTTTGGATTCCACTTTGGATTTGTACTCCATCACAGTCACTGTCTTCAACTCCTCTGTAATGAGATTAGCAGGAACAACATTCTTTTCCTTGGTTTTCGACTATAACTGGAAAAATACGTTAGCCATTGCACTGCACGTCAAGAAGTTGCAAGCCTAATCCAGACGAAATGCAAAATGGCTACCTACTTCCGCGTTGTTTCTCTCATTGCGTAATTCACCCACACATGTCTGCAACTCGTGACCGTGTTAAGTGGAAGTGAAACTATAGATATTTACGACTCAACTTAACTTATACATCCAATTATAAAGTTGTAGACATCGACTAAATGTTGCAATAAATTTGATCGAAATCATAAACATTGAAAAACTATGCCTTTAGTTGATTATGCCAATGCCATTCCCCGGGCTAGCCCGGCGCACAGGGGGGCTCCCCCCCCCCCAATATTCTGAAAACCCATAAAGTAGGGAATTTCAACTTCTAAAAACCCCGAGTTGGGAAAATTTATGCCTGATGGAAATTACATTATTAACAAATGAAAGCTAGAGAAGATTAGAAACTTGTAAGATTACATTTAAATCGACCTCAAAACGTACACTGCATTGGAATATGGGTGTAACAAATCAATGCTTGTGAGATAATTGTTTAATATTACCTAATATATATATATATATATATATATATAAAAATATGAAAAATTTCGATAAGTTGGAACTGGGAATTTTCAGCACTGTTGAGTGGGAATTTCGAAACGTTAAGTTGGAAAATTTCTTATTTCATCTCCCCCCCCCCCTCCCCCCCTCACACACACACGTACAAATGTGTAAAGGCGCTGCCCTGGGCTTCCACCTATAGCAGCTCATCAGGTCGAAAGCATGCTCGGCCTATTTCTCGCATACTAAAAATAAGTCTGGCATACGTAGTGCATACACGCTGTATATTAATATTTTTATGAGTTTTATCATTCTGGATCTATTACTATAATGAAATGGTTTCAAGGAAGTATAATGTAACTAGAGATACTTAAAAATCATTTCACACAATTTTATAGTTTTAAACATTCATGTCGCAAAAAATTGGATCGAATTAGGAAGCGTATGCCGTTCGCATACACCGGGCATACCACCTCCGAAGTCATCATTTCAATGGCATAACAGGCATATTTCTGCAATACTAAAAATCAGTCTGGCATACGAAGGCATACACGCGGCATATTAATATTTTTGTCTCGGGAAAAATCAGTCTGGCATACGGAAGGCATACACGCGGCATATTAATATTTTTGTCTCGGGAAAAATTAATCTGGCATACGGAAGGCATACACGTGGCATATTAATATTTATGTAACTAGAGATACTTAAAAATCAACTTACACAATTATATAGTTGTAAACATTAATGTCGCAATAAATTAGATCGAAATCGGCATCATATGCCGTTCGCATACACCGGTCATACCACCTCCGAAGTCATAATTTCGATGGCAAATGTGGCATACATCTCGCATACGAACAATCGGCTGGCATACGAAAGGCATACACGCGGCATATTAATATTATTGCCTCTGGATCGTAATAGGAAGCATATGCCGTTCGCATACACCGGGCATACCACCTCCGCGTTCATCAGTTCGAGGGCATATGTGGCATACATCTGGCATACGAAAAATCGGCTGGCATACGGAAGGCATACACGCGGCATACGAAACTTTTTGTCTCGGGAACACACTGTACCTAAAATAATCAAAATTAGAAAGGAATCTGCTAATATAACCGAAAAGGAATTGGAGTAAATTAATTTCGTCCAAAATTTGAGGATTCTTGTTTCGTCAAAATTCAAAATTGATTCAATGTCGAAACGTTCGTCAAAATTGAGGAAAGTAGGCTTGACGATAGCAAAATTCTTAAAAATGAGACTATTTTAAACTTTTCTTTCTTTTTTTAACTTTTTGAATCAAAATTTCATTGAATTCGATTTTGTACTGATAGTGGTCTTATGAGTCGGCGATTTTTCACTTTCACTTTGGCGATTGTGAAATCTAAGGCCTGAAATCCCTGATTTAGATTTATTTAAAAAGAAATCTCTTTGATGTTTATTAGCTTCTCAATTGATTAAGAGTTGCAATTCATTAGTTAAATAACGATACTGAGTCCCTTACATTCAACAGTTGCTCAGTTGGTAAGGCGTTCAGCTACTAATCCGAGGATTGGTGGTTTGAATCCGAGAAATGGAATTGACATTGAAAAGTAAAAAAGTAGTGATCTTGCGATCGGAGGGTTGACAGCTTCGCTACAAAAATACTAGAAAGTCGTCCAGAATATACAACAAATTATACTGGCGTGTATACGGGACTAGTGCACGATACATCTGATCGGGGTCCAAAGTCCCGACTTCTATTGAAGGCGTTGGGTGCCAATTCAGGTGTTTCCTCGTCATCTGACCATGGTTCGAAAATAACGAGGTGCATGTATGAATGTGTGTGTTAATGTGTATGTGTTCCCGGGTCTTTCCTTCGAGATTGACCACGAACCGTCGCCAATAGCCCACTGTGCAGCTCTAGTGCGACGTTAATTAACAAAAACCAAAACCCTTACATTCAACCAACAATTACCTGAGAACAGTTACAAATATTTAACCTAATCCAGAATTGATGACAGGGTCTCAGCACGCATGAGTAATAGACCACCAAGAGCCGCACCCAACCCCAAGCATTCACGGTGCACGCTTTTCCAGCAGCCGCGCGACGGCCGGAGACAAGGGCGTGGCACTCCCAAAAACGCATCGATAAAGGACGTCGCCAGAGAGCTAATCTCGAGGAGGTTTCCACACATGAAATATGCAACACCTTTTTGGCTGGTAGCATTCGACACGCTCCACATGACCTCATTGTTGCTTCCTTTGAAAGTGACAGACATGGCCTTTGAGAAGGGATTTCAATTTTTGGAAGTCACACCACACACGTAGGTATAGATTTTTCATGGGGTCCAGTGACTGAGCAACGGATTTCTTTAGATAGCTTATTCCCCCCACCCCTCACCCAGTGGGGAGAGGAGGGGATGGATATTTCCTCAATATTAACAAACTCTTACACCCCCCCCCCCCAAAAAAAAAAAAATCTCCCCCCCCCCCCCCCATTTTTTAAAAAACTTAGCAATTTGTATTCAAGTCAACAGGAATACGTTGGCTTATAAATATCGAAACAGCAAGTTATCATTTATTTTTCATGACATCGTAACCAATATCAGTACCTATTTTAAAATTAGTAAATATCACACCCTAATTATGAAACAAATAAAGAGAAGACATTTAAGTTTTGAGAATCCTTGCTTGGAATAGTATGTGATGGTTTTGGTCAATAACGTCGCACTAGAGCTGCACAGTGGGCAATTGTCGACGGTTCGGGGTCTATCTCGAAGGAGAGACCCGGGAACACATACACATTCACACACACATTCATACATGCACCTCGTTATTTTAGAACCATGGTCAGATGACGAGGAAACACCTGAACTGGCACCCAACGCCTTCAATAGACGACGGGACTTTGGACCCCGATCAGATGCATCGTGCACCAGTCCCGTATACACGCCGTTTATTTTTGCGGATGTTCTGGACGACTTTTCTAGTATTTTGTAGCGAGATTCCTTGTTTGGAATAGTATGTGATGGTTTTGGAGCATCTTGTGTACACGGCACCGGGCCTCTAGTGGCCCAGTGGATAAAGACGTTCAGCCAGCTATCAGAGGATTGCTGGTTCGAATCCGTGCGATGGACTTGACAATGAAAAGTAAAAAAATCCATGATCTGGCGATCGGAGAGTTGCCAGATTCGCCATAAAAATACTAGAAAGTCGTCCAGAACATCCAACAAATTACACGGGACTGTATACGGGACTGGTGCATGATAATTCGGATCTGTGTCCAACGTCTTGACGCCTATTGACGTTGAGTCGGGTGCCAGCTTCAGTGTTGTCCTCGTCATCTGACCTTTGTTCAAAAATACGAGGCATCGTTCCCGGGTCTTTCCTTCGAGATAGGCCACGAACCTTCACCAATTGCCCACTGTGCAGCTGTAGTGCGACGTAAATTATTTAAACTAAACCAACAAAACACTAAAAGTCTTAATTAAATCTGTACACCGTTCTTTTTCCAGCGATCAATTTTCTGATCAACCCCCCTCCCCTTATTGAGATCCCCATGTTCAAAAAGAACAACATCTATGCATCCACTCTATCCTCTACTAACATTTTAATTTATCAATCAAATGTGGACTTTTCCCGCTCTTCGGAATCGAAAAGCGAAGGAAAGGCTCAACCGTCAGCGACCTCTGCAATCTAATTTTTACCGCTTCGGGGAGTAACCATGGTTACGACGCGTTCTATTTATTACGTAACCGGGGAGGGGGGATTGCTGGGACGCTGCGTCCCGGGAAAAATGGCGTGGGATGATTGGCGGATATGTATAGGACGTTTTTCAGGAAATTTTGATTAAGTTTGTTGATGTGGGTTGGATTGGTTTGTTTATTAACGTCGTACTAGAGCTGGAGGTTTGGGGCCTATCCTGAAGCAAAGACCTACGAACAATGCCTCTTATTTTTGAACCATGGTCACAGATGAAGAGGACAGCACCTCGATAGGCGTCAGGACATAGCCCCCCCCCCCCCCCCCTCGACAAACTAATTCTAAATATGGACGTTCGGCTCAGGAGTTTGGGAAGTTGCCAATTTCGCTACTGAAATACTAGGAAGTCGTCTGAAAATATACAACAAATTATACTAGCGTGTATACGGGACTGGTGCACGACAAATGTGATCGGGGTCCAATGTTTGACGCCTATTGAGGTTACGCCGGGTGCCAGCTCAGGTGTTGTCCTCGTCATCTGACCATGGTTCAAATATACGAGGTATTGTTCTCTGGTCTTCCCTTCGAGATAGGTCCTGTACCGTTACCAATAGCCCAATGTGCAGCTATAGTGTGACCTTAATTAATCACACCAAACCAATCGAACTTGCATTCCTCTGGTTACTAGCCGAAAACCTTTATCCACTGGGCAATTGAAAACCCCGACAAATATGGTTTGGTTAATAAACGTCGCTCTAGAGCTGTACATTGGTCTATTGGTTATGGTTGGGGATAAATCTCGAGGGAAAGACCCGGGAATAATGCCTCGTATTTTTGCACCATGACGAGGACAACATATGAGCTGGAACCCGGCTCAACCTCAATAGGCTTCAGGACATTGGATCCCGATCAGATTTACGTGTCCCAGTTCCGTATACTCGCCAGTATAATTTGTTGGACGACTTTTTAGTATTTTTGTAGCGAAGCTGGCAACTCTCCAATTGCAAGTTCACTACTTCTTTCTTGTCTTTGCGAATCCATCGCACGGGCGCGAACTAGCAATCCTCTGATTACTAGCCTGACACCTTTATCCCTTGAGCAACTGGATATCAAATATGAGAATGCCTTTTACAAGTTCCAAAAAGTTAACAAAATAAAAATTGATGCCAACACCAAAACATCAAACGCCAAGAGAGAATATAACTCTTTTGTTGGATATATCTTTTTTATCCAAACCCCCTCTTCAAAAACCCAGGTAACAAGTCCGAAAACCGAACCGAACTCTTCAAAGAAACCTACAACACGAACCCCAACCCAAAGAACAATTAAAGCAACTCTTACTCTTCTACAAGTACAAATCGGAAGTACAAAAATTCCTTCTCTGTCCCTCAGTCTCTTACTTTCCGAGAATTCTTGTCGCAATAATTCTCTTCGTTCCCTAAAAAAGATCTGAAGGGTACGGGTCGGGGGAGGGGGTTGACCAAGACCTCCCCCCCCCCCATCCTTCAATCCCCTTTCGCTCAATAATTACATCAAGCAATTATCGAGTCGAATCGGGACTCTGTGTGTCACATGACCGCGCCGAGAAAAGGGCTAAAAATATCTGCTACCGATCGATAGGTTCGCTCCCTCCCGTCCACCCCTCCCCCCTCTTCCGCCCACGCAGGTAGTGGTTAGGGAGGGAGATGATGGGGGGGGGGGGGGCGACCACCCCCAGAGAAAAGGTTTCATTTGATGGAGCAGATGCTTTCTGATTTTTTTTCTCCCGTTTCATCCTTTTACAGGATTGTTGCAGACGTTGGATTTTGTAATAATTGGCAATGAGATTCGTATCAGTGGGTTTGGTTTGTTTAAAACGTCGCACTAGAGCTACACAGTGGGCTATTGGCGACAGTTCGGGGTCTATCTCGAAAGAAAGACCCGGGAATACATGCACATTCACACACACATTCATACATGCACTTCGTTATTTTAGAACCATGGTCAGATGACGAGGAAACACTTGAACTGGCACCCAACGCCTTCAACAGACGTCGGGACTTTGGACCCCGATCAGATGTATCGTGCACCATTCCCGTATACACGCCAGTATAATTTGTTGGATATTCTGGACGACTTTCTAGTATTTTTGTAGCGAAGCTGGCAACCCTCCGATCGCAAGATCACTACTTTTTTACTTTTCTATGTCAAGTCCATTTCACGGATTCGAACCACCAATCCTCTGATTAGTAGCTAAACGCCTTACCAACTGAGCAACTGGGTCTCCAGGGCGACTTGAAGAAGTTATAAACAGAAGAAATGTTAAAAAGATGTTCCCAAACGTAAGGAAGTAATATAGTTGAGTTGTAATAACTCAGTTTCCATTTAAGCAATCGACATCCCATAATGTGGAAAACCATCTTTTGAACAACTATTTTAAGTGTGTCAGGTCGCTGTATTAAGATGGCTTTAACAGAAGCTGAGATGTGCAAATCAAAACAACACTGTTCATTTTTGAGGAAGTGCGGTTGCTTAAATTCGAGTACGTCATCGCTCATTTACGATGCAATGTATTTAAAAAAACAAGTACGTCCATGTGCTCATTTTTACGCAAATTTTTTTTACAGTGTATGTAGTTCAACTACAGGCTGAAAATTATATTAATTTTAAGTGTGCATATGAAATTACGATAAGCTGTTTTTTTGTAAATTTCAAATAATGTGTAAACGATTTCAAGGAATTTCAAAGTGCAATGGCATTCTGGAATCTATGAAAATTACAATAAAATATTACACTCCTCTTTGTATTATCTGGCTCTAAGCCGAGATTAGCTATATTAAATCACACTGCTAATTTTTTTTTTAGAAAGTACGGTTGCTTAAATTTGAGTACGTCATCGCTCATTTACGGTTCAATTGTTCTCAAAGGAAAATGAGTATGTTCATGTACAAATTTTTAAGCACCTTTTTTTTATAGTGGAAAACTCATAAAATATCTTATTTATACTATACAGAAAAAAAATGGCACGACGAAACATTCAATTGAAATGAATGGTTTTTAAAATAATTGGTTAAGCAAGTATAGTTGAGAGAACCTGTAATCTCACTTTCATAGAAATTAAATAAAATATTTTTTTTTGGCTGGACACTGGGAATGGTAATTTAAATTATTTACAATTTCCATTGATGCAAGGTACCCCGGTATTAAGTTAAATTAGATTGCAGAAATAAACTCTATAGTGGGTTTCGCGTTTCTGAAGACGTTTTTAACATCAAGTTTAATAAAAATTTAAACTTAAAAATTTATTTGTACCAAATGTACCAAATTTCAAGATTTTCAGTGAAAACTTCTATATTGAAAAGGTCTTTGTGTTCACATAGATGCGTTTGAAAATGTTCTTAATATTAACATTTTTATATTCAAACTAATATCTTATGTAAATAAAACTCTAGGGGAACGACATAAATTATATTCATTGTCATATAAATGCGCTTGTAAATCCCACAGAAAATACATGTAGCAAAATTCAGAAAATGGTTTTATAAGCCACAAGAATTTCTTGACATGCGCCAGTGGATAAGTTTGCAAACCAGGGGTTCAAACGAAATCACTTTCATAACAATGTCGAAACACTTTTAAAAAATATTTTCAAGAATGACGCAGAAGGGTGTCGAGAAGGGGCGTGCAGGGGTTTGACAAACGATCCGGTCACGCGACTCACGTCCCTTGCAGACGATAATTCATCATGTTATGCGGTCACATGTCGTGTGCCACTCGTCGCGCCTCCCCTGTCCCCCTCTATGAATGGATAATGTGGAAAAAAAAGGGGGGGGGGGGATTCAAGTGCCACATTCTATCATGGTTCCGTTAGGGAAATTTTAGTTTGGGGAAATTTTAGTTTGGGGAATTTTAGTTTGGGGAAATTTTAGTTTGGGGAAATTTTAGTTTGGGGAAATTTTAGTTTGGGGAAATTTTAGTTTGGGGAAATTTTAGTTTGGGGAATTTTAGTTTGGGGAAATTTTAGTCTGGGGAAATTTTAGTTTGGGGAAATTTTAGTTTGGGGAAATTTTAGTTTGGGGAATTTTAGTTTGGGGAATTTTAGTTTGGGGAAATTTTAGTCTGGGGAAATTTTAGTCTGGGGAAATTTTAGTTTGGGGAAATTTTAGTTTGGGGAAATTTTAGTTTGGGGAAATTTTAGTTTGGGGAAATTTTAGTTTGGGGAATTTTAGTTTGGGGAAATTTTAGTTTGGGGAAATTTTAGTTTGGGGAATTTTAGTTAGGGGAAATTTTAGTTTGGGGAAATTTTAGTTTGGGGAATTTTAGTTTGGGGAATTTTAGTTTGGGGAATTTTAGTTTGGGGACATTTTAGTTTGGGGAAATTTTAGTTTGGAGAATTTTAGTTAGGGGAATTTTAGTTTGGGGACATTTTAGTTAGGGGAAATTTTAGTTTGGGGAATTTTAGTTTGGGGAATTTTAGTTTGGGGAATTTTAGTTAGGGGAATTTTAGTTAGGGGAATCTCACAGTATGCAAGTGGTTGGATTTGCCTTTGCGAATACAGTGATATATTTTTATTCGTATGTATTTTTGACAGTTCGTACATTGTAAAAAAAAGGTACTTAAAAATGAGTACCTGAATCTACTAGTTTTTCTTTGAGTACAATTGCATCGTAAATGGAGCGATGCCGTACTCAAGTTTAAGTAATCGTACTCTCTCAAATATAAGCAGTGTAATTAAATATTGGTAATATCAGCTTCTTTTGAAGCCATCTAAACAAAGCGACCTGACACCCTTAAAATAGTTGTTCAGAAGATGGTTTTCCACAGTATTTAATGTCGATTGCTTAAATGAAAACTGGGCTATTACAACTCAATTATTTTACTTCCTATTCATTTGGCACACCTTTTTAACATTACTTCTGTTTATAATACTATATTCAAGTAGGATAAGGCTTTGACGCTCAATGCCGTATATATACGTCCAGGGATCTCCAAATTTTCTAGTCTTATATTCACCCCAATTTTAAATTCATAATAATACTTTATTTTATAAGTTTTTTTTTTGATTTCTAAGGTTTCAGGTACAACTTATAAGTTATCATTTCCCAATTATTAAAAAATTATATATATAAAATAACATGCCAAAAAAAATTAATAATTTCTAATCAGTAAAAACAACTTCACGATTGCAAAAATCGCTTGAACGTCATTAAGTTATACTACTGCACCAGCAACATATCATAGATATCTTATTTCCTTTAGGTTTTGTTGATAGGAAATTAGGCTCCGATGTGTTTAAACTTACCAAAAACACCAGAGCTTAAACAAGGTGTAGACGAGTCGCCACGGCGTCAGACTGAAATGGGACAGTTTGCTTATCTTCGTTTTCTTTGCGAGGTTTCTGTTGGCCACTAATTCATATTTCCCTATTTCTATAATCAGCTAAAATGACGTTTCACCTAAAAACCAAACCCTTCTGGTCATACCCCGACACAGCCACACCCGATGTTATAAAAGAACACAAAAATAAACTCATTTCATCCTTATACACAGTATTAAAACAAACAAAAACACTAAAACAACAATAAAAATACATATAAAAAAAAGAAATTTCTTTTGCAGAAATTATAACCCTTCGCTCTTTTAATCTCCTAAAAACCCTTCCCATCAACCACTTACCGTCCCATGTAAAATTGCATAACCACACATAAAACGGGTAGTTACCAGTCCCGTTCTCGTAACTCAATACTCCAGACACTTTCGCCTCAAGCGGAGTGGTAGGCAGACCCATTACAGAATTGCCTATTCATTTCTTTCCAAAAAATGAATTATTCATGATGCGGATGATATATTTTATGTACTAGTTAGGTTAAACGGAATAAAATTCGAAAACACAATAATCTCTTATCTATCTTATTTTCATACGCACACATCGAATGCTATATTAATTTGCATAATGGGATTGTTCGGATTCTATTTTATTAAACTTATTTTCGGAGTATATAAATGGAACTGTTATTTTTTAAGGCTCAATTTTTAGAAAATTCTCAATTCGCATTTTACTTTCTGCTAGCCTTACTTGCTGTCGGTGGTTGGTTGATAAAATATAGACGCATTCGAGCTGGACATTAGAGCTGCGGGATCAATCCGCGTCAATAAGGAAATGCAAGCTTACTTATAGCGTAAAGTATACAGGTGGCGCCATCTACAGTGCAACGGTCCAATTAAAAAAGCCATATTCCCTATTTATATAAATCTAGCGTTGCTTTCCATAAAACTCGAAGAAATAACACTACATTCATTAATTAAGGTGTGATTTGGTTAATTAACGTCGCACTAGAGCCGCACATTGGGCTATTGGCGACGGTTCGGGACCTCGAAGGAAAGAGTCGAAAACGATGCCTCGTATTTTTGAACCATGGTCAAATGACGAGGACAATATCTGAGATGGCACCCGACGCAGTCTTAACAGGCGTTGGGACATTGGATTTTACCCCGATCAGATTTATCATGCACCAATCCCGTATACATACCAGTGTAATTTGTTAAATGTTCTGGAAGATTTTCCAGTGTTTTTGTAGCAAAGCTGGCAACTCTCTGATCGTAAGATTACTACTTTTTTACTTTTCTTTGTCGAGTCCACCGCATGGGTTCGAACTAGCAATCCTCTGATTACCAGCTTTATCCTCTGCTTACCTGTTCTGATCCTCTGCTGAGAAACTTTTTCCACCTGGCAACTGGAGGCTCTAAGACATGTTCTTTTGCTGAAGATTAGCAGTTGCAGCACATAAACAATTGACTAAATTATGTAAAAAACATCCACACAAATAATATATAATATTTATCATGAAATATAGCCTAATAAACGAAACCTAAACAATTAATTTTATTACATTTTTTAAATATAAGACTGGCTGTGGCTAGAGAACCTTTTAAGACATATACATAAAAAAAAATCAGTGAACCCGTCGGGACTCAAACCCGCGACTTATTGTTCCGAAGACCCTCATTCAATTAATTAAGCTAAAAACTCACGCTCTAGCTAAATCTCAGAAATATTTTTTTTAAAAGCCGCTCATGCAATATTTCTAAAATTATTTAAATCATTTTATAACAAAACGAAATTTTACAAAACCAAGCCTCAGGTGCATATCTTAAGAAAGAATATATAAATTTTCAGCCTTTTATTCGCAGAGGAAGTAGGCGTTTTGCGTGCCCCAGCCATAAACTTTTATTATTATTATAGATTCTAAGGCGAGCACTGTATTAAGCTTCTTATAGGCAAATAACATTACTGCTACGGACGGTCTGGCAAAGTTGCTTCACTACGCATGTACTTTAATAGCAGTGAAGCCAACATTCAGTAAACAAACTTTCAATATTCACCGCTGAATCGCTGGAGAAAGAATTAAATGTCACTTCTTGGGGGGGGGGGGAGGGGTAAAGAAAAAAGACGATTTGGAGGGTGAGAGGGGGGTGCTATCTCAAACGCCAATCATTCTGCGTCATTGGGCACGGGAGGAGGTCACGTGATCCATTAGGGAGATGGGTCTGGGGGAGGGGGGTGGGGGATAGTCCGGAATGAACGATTTCGGCATCGTGCCAGAATATCGTCTGCTTTTGTTTTCGTTTTCGGTTGTGACGGAAGTGTATTAATATTCAGAATGTTTGGAGGTTTTAATGTGTAGATAATGGTTGGTTGAACTATAGACTCACTGGAGCTGCACAGTGGGCTGTTGGCGACGGTTTGGGATCTATCTTGAAGGAAAGTCCCGCGAACTCTGCCTCGTATTTTTGAACAATGGTCAAATCACTGAACTCTAACTGTAACTGCTGTAAGGCTCAAACCTTGTTTCCTCTATGGGCGTGTTGAAGTCAATTGAGAGCAGCCATGCTGTGGCCCAATATTATTTTAAAAAGTGATTTAGTGGTGTTTTTTATTACCATAGCATTGTAGAAATATTAAATGTATATAAATATTATATTTTCTTCTTATAGAATTAATTTTTATATTGCCAAACAAATAGTTTTTGCTCTTGCTTTTTTTCGATTTCGACTTGTAAATTAGTTTCTTTTTTTAATAGCAAATTGCATTTAAAATGGGATTAAAAAGAAAATAGAAAAAAACTCATCCAAAAGCAATACACGTCGGCTTATTTGAACTTGAAAAATATGCGAAATATTGCGGTAGCAGAGAAAGTGGGACACATCATGGCTGCCTCGACATCGGCTTCAAGTTAATAAAATGTCTTGCCCTATCCAGAAGTTACAGTTTGAGATCAGTGGGTCAAATGATGAAATTAGATAATGATAAGATTTAAGAGGAAATTTAGATGTTGAAACTGCAAGTTAAAAAGTTTTTTAATACTTATTGATGTTATATTTTGGTCATTGATTTTATTTCATTGGTTGAATTACATTCGCATTAGAGCTATTGGTGACGTTTTGGTGTAAGTGAAGATCCGGGACAACGTCTCGTATTTATGAACCATGCTCAGATGCAGTGGATCACATCTGAGGTGGCAGCCCACTCTCCAAACTTCCACATTTCGGTTTAATGTGTTTTCCGAGAAACGACGAACACAAAATAAACGGAAAATACAAAACCAGCTCTTTTAACATCAGACGACTAATCTCTCCGACACAAGTGTGACAAAATGATGATGTAATTCAAATTTTAATTTATATTTTATATGCTGATATACGTTTTAATTTTATTTTAGATTTAACTATGCAACAACATTAAAAATACCAAACACGATATGCCCGTGACAATTGTTTTAACCTAAATGTTATTACGTATGAAAAGCAAACAAAAAATGTCCGTGGTCAAATATAAGGAAAAGCAAACCTACTTATAGTGTTTAGTATATAGGTGGCGCCATCTACAGTGCAACGTTTCAATTAAAAAGAGATATATCCCTATTTATATAAATCTAGCGTAACTTTGCATAAAACTCGAAGAAATAACACTACATTCATTAGTTTTTTTAAAAACTTTCTTCTGAAAGATTTTCTTTTCACATGCATAACGCAAATGCAATTCATCTACTTTCTCAAAAAAAAAAATCTACTGCTTCCAACTCGCACGCAAGATTCCCTAACTTTTAAATTCACCCTTAGTGTTTTGCTTGTACTTAAATTCAAACACAATGGAAACGAGCAGAGAACTGTAATTGGGTATTATGGTGAGGGACTTAATTCAGGAGGGGGGGGGGGGGAAGAGAGTGGTATGGCATGTTTCGTGGACGGCTTCTCTTGCATACCAATCTGAAAAAAAAATACAATCTAAAAATGGAATGTTCCCGAGAAAAACCGCACGTGAAACCGCGTGAATATTTAATGCGGTGGTTCGAAATCACGATTCGTGATTCCCAGAACACTTCTGGGATTCTAATTACAAAACATCCCTGGTACACCCTCGACCCATCTGGTGGGGAGTGGGGGGTCAATTACTCATTACAAAACGTTATTTATCGCTCGGTTTTATGATGTTGGCGGGAATTATCTTTTAAATTAGCTCTACTGTTAAAAATACGTACTCAAAAATAAGTAAAATGTACTCAATTTTGAGTACATTCGATGGTTATCATGACTCCGAATACGTAAGTTTTAGTTATTAAAAATACATATGCTTAAAAATGAGTATAATGAGTAAAAATGAATAAAAAGAGCAGATGCTGGTCTACGTAGACTACCTTAACAAATCACTTTCAATAAATATTGACAATTACAACCAAGACATACCTTGAATCGAACCCACATCGGCAGGCACCGCTGTACAGAGCCTTATCCGTTAAGCTACCAGGGCGACTTGAAGAAGTTATAGACAGAAGTAATGGTAACAAGGTATGTCAAAAGAATAGGAAGTAAGACAATTGAGTTGTAATAACTCAGTTTCCATTTAAGCAATCGACATCAAATAATGTGGAAAACCATCTTCTGAACAACTATTTTAAGTTTTCCAGGTAAGATGTCTTGAACAGAAGCTGATATCAGCAATATTAAATCACACTGCTCATATTTGCGAAAGTAGGATTACTTAAATTTGAGTGTCATCGCTCATGTACGATGTAATTCTACTCAAAGTAAAACGAGTACGTTCATGTACTCTATTTTAAGCACTTCTTGTACACTGTAGAAAAAGAAGTGCTTAAAATAGAGTACATAAACTTACTCGTTTTACTTTGAGTACAATTACATCGTAAATGAGTGATGACACTCAAATTTAAGTAATCCTATGAGGAGAAAACACGTAATACCTTTAGTTTGCTTGGTTGAATTCACAATTATTTGAATAGAAGGTGAGATGGACTGAAATATGACGTCACTGCAGTCTTGGGACCGCCACTTATTACGTCACGCTGCGACGCATCTGTATTGCGATTCGAATGGACTGAACTGCATTCTCCTCCTTTCCCTCTCTGCATTTCATGCGCAGTTGCAATGGTTTCAACTTTGAAATAATTGTGAATTAAACAGACGTTTTACAGATGGTAGCTTTCCGAAAAATAAGCACTACATCTTACCAAATAATGACCATACAATACAAAAATTTCATCGCACAAAGAAAATACACGCTTTAGTTGCTGCAAACACTAGGATAATAAAACTTCAACGTAAAATACGATTTAACAAAGCTTTATCCAAAGTGACAACCTTACTACTAGCAGAAAGTGTAGAATATAGTCAGAAACAACAAACTGAATGGTTCGAATAAACAATTTCGAATTTCAACTCGAAACTTGATGACAAAACCAAGAACTGTTCAAATTTATTCTGAGTACATTTTTTCATTGTTCATTTTTGAGTACATGTCCAAAAATTAAACTTATGTATTCGGGGCTATGATAAGCATCGAATGTTCTGAAAAATGAGTACATTTTACTTATTTTTGTGTACCTATTTTTAATAGTGTAGTTTTAAGAAAACACGGACCAAAAAATTGCTGGCGTTCTATCTACATCCAATTAATGGTATATTTTCTTGAGATGTGTGGGTTGTTCCAAAACATAATTTTTAAAAAATATATTTACTTTAATAATCAATAAAGTCCACTACATGTTCAACATCAGAATGGTCTCCGTGGCCGAGTGGATAAAGACGTCAGCTGGGAATCAGAGGGTTCTTGGTTCGATCCTGTGCGACGGACTTTACTAAGAAAAGTAAAAAAAAAAATAGTGATCTTGTGATCTGAGGGTTGCCAGCTTCACTACAAAATACTAGAAATGTCGTCCAGAACATCCGCAAAAATATCGGCATGTATACGGGATTGGTGCACGATAAATTTGATCGGGTTCCAAAGTCCCGAAGCCTATTTAAGGCGTGGGTGCCAGTTCAAGTGTTGTCCTTGTCAACTGGCCATGATTCGAAAATAGGATGCATTCTCGGGTCTTTCCTTCTAATTAGGCTCCGAATCGTTGCCAATAGCTTACTGTGCAGCTCTAGTGAGACGTTAATTAATCGAACCTAACCAAACCATTGAAACCTGCCAACAATTTGTTCATGAGGATCGCAAGTCAGAAAACTGATTTCGGCAAGTCTGTATATCTTACTACATTAAAATGTCATGCAAAATATAACCAAATGTCGAACGTGTGTCAAATCTATAAGTAGTTTTGAAAAAACTGGGACCAGAAAACTCCTGGCATTCTATCTGCATCCAATTAATGGTATATTTTCTTCTTCAGTAGGTTTTTATGTAGAGAAATTGAGATGTGTGGGCTGTTCCAAAACATAATTTCTAAAAAAAACATTTACTTTAATAACCAAGAAAGTCCCCTGCGTATACGACATCAAAATGCCGCATTAAAAAAAAATCCGGAATTAAAAATGAGCTTTGGTTGCGTGACGTAATAAATAGCCGCCCCCGTTGCCAACGTCCGCGGGGAAATTTCGGCCTGTTCCTGTCAGACTCATTAGGTAAGCACTCGTGTGTAACGTGCCGCCCGGCGTTGAGCGAAAAACCAGAACGGTAAAAAATGTTCTAAGAATATTACAAAAAAAAGTATGGTAGGGTCGGATATATATAAAAAATGATCTCGGTTGCTTTAGGTTGATTTATTATTAAACATTTGCATAAAAGTTGCGAGGTTTTAGCTCCGGTAACTTTCACGGGGTTCCTGCATTAAGTTTTTTGTTGCTTATATTCTATTAATGTAGTCCATTAAGGGATTTAAGTGGCTTTGGAATAAGTTTTTAGAATAAATTAGAATCGTTGGTTAACGGTAAGAGATTAACGGTTTCTTTTGATACGATGATTAAATGCTTTTTACTTTAAGAAACTACCTTTTTTTTTGTCTTAATACAAACGTAAATAAATTCTTTTTGTTAAAAAAAGATTCTTAATTATTGTTAAGTAATTCTAAATACAAGACTAACAACTTGTTTGCTCGATTATTCAAAATAAATGTGATTAAAGTTGGAGAAGGAGCCATTTTGTCTTTTTTTTGTCTCCTCTTAAGAATTTTAACGGTCTTCATTCATATTAAATGCAAATAAGTTCGACAAAGCTGAATTAGGATAAAAATGAGAAAAAAAATAGCTTATCTGGAGAACAAGAATTAAAACAACCGAAAACCCAATTGACGTTTTTAATTTGCGAATACAAGTATTTCACCCACTTTAAATTAGTCTCTCCAGTGGAACTAATCAAGTAAATTAAGTTTACAAAAACTTTAAACAAACGGAAAATAATCAAATATTAAATTGAAGTGGTAACCAAAAAATTGCGAAAACCATTTTTCTGAAAAAAAGATCCTTAAGCCAAAAGATCTTACAAGAAAAAAAAAATTGCCAATTATAAATGTAAATTCAATTTTTAACATCTTGAAAAACGGGGAAAAGGAGTTATTCATTATTAAAACAAACATTGCATTTTTCGTGTTTTTTGTTACTATACCATTTTTTCTGGAATGTTTTTTTTACTTTTAATTAAAAGACATTTTTTCTCTAGAAGTATTGTAATTTAGAACATCTCATCTCATTAACCATTTAATGAGGCGTAACAATGTACTAGATGCAATTTACAATGCATTGGCCTATTCATTACAATTAATTAAAAAGTTGTGTTTGTCAAACTAGGAGGCTACGCAATAGGACGAATATATATGAATAAATAATATAAATACATAATATAAATAAATAATATAAATACATAATATAAATAAATAATATAAATACATAATATAAAAAAATAATATAAATACATAATATAAATAAATAATATAAATAAATAATATAAATACATAATATAAATAAATATTTTATAAATACATAATATAAATAAATAATATAAATACATAATATAAATAAATAATATAAATACATAATATAAATAAATAATATAAATACATAATATAAATAAATAATATAAATACATAATATAAATAAATAATATAAATAAATAATATAAATACATAATATAAATACATAATATAAATAAATAATATAAATAAATAATAAATATATAATATAAAATAATAAAACTAATATAAAATAATAAAAATATAAATAAATAATAAAAATATAAATAAATAATAAAAATATAAATAAATAATAAAAATATAAATAAATAATAAAAATATAAATAAATAATAAAAATATAAATAAATAATAAAAATATAAATAAATAATAAAAATATAAATAAATAATAAAAATATAAATAAATAATAAAAATATAAATAAATAATAAAAATATAAATAAATAATAAAAATATAAATAAATAATAAAAATATAAATAAATAATAAAAATATAAATAAATAATAAAAATATAAATAAATAATAAAAATATAAATAAATAATAAAAATATAAATAAATAATAAAAATAATAAAAATATAAATAAATAATATAAAAAATAATATAAATAAATAAAGTAAATAAATAAGGTAAATAAATAAGGTAAATAAATAATATAAAATAAATATAAAATAATATAAAATAATAAAAATATAAATAAATATAAAAAATAATATAAATAAATAAAGTAAATAAATAAGGTAAATAAATAAGGTAAATAAATAATATAAAATAAATATAAAATAATATAAATAAATAATGTAAATAAATAATATAAAAATAATAAAAAATATAAAAATAATAAAAAAATAATATAAAATATATATATATAAATTATATAAAAATAATAAAAAAATAATGTAAACTAAAAAAAATATATAAATTGTATAAAAATAATTAAAAAATATAAATAAATCAGGTAAAATTATTTAAACCTTCAAAGAGTGAAAACAATTTTGCAATTGCTAAACTCGCCTGAGCGTCTTTGTGTTAAAACAAACTTGACAGTGAAATTCTGCATTATACCTCAAATATAAAATCGAACAATAACCTACCTTTTCCCTTCGAAACGTGTAATAACGGTGATCCATACTTTGGTGGGATTTTTTTCCATAAAATTAATTCGCTTAGATCTCACAAATACGCCCAATATCCAACAACGGCTGAAACATTCACATAAAATTGTATCCCGTTATCTCACTAGCCCCATCCCTTCCAAAATAAGGGAAGAAAAAAATAATCCATACGCTAATGTAAATAATATTCAGAAGGGAAGATTATTCCTTATTTTCCCTGTCCAACTTAACTGCAGCCGAGTTTTCCCCGATCCATTATCTGTTTTCCCTTTCTCTCGGTAGATGGCGCAGGTGCGGCAAATGGAGTCGAGTGGAGTGGAGTAGTCTAAATGCTAATGGCGGGAAATCACCGTTTTAACGGTTCGGGCAAACACGAAACGAACGTTTATGGCCCAGAAAAGGTGGAATTCTCGGATCTCTGGAACATTTTTATTGGGTTAACATCGTTTATTAGCGAGGGAAGAAGCAAAAGATCGATACAAAAGAGATCCGATAAAGTATTTGTAGAATGAATCGTGGCTGATGGCCGAAGTCACATGGGTGGTATATTTACGGATGCAGTTAAGGTGGTCCACAGAATAAACGACCCAGACATTTATTTTCGAGATTGTCTGCCATTGTCTGGGTCGTTTAATCTCCTTCTCTTGTAATGGGGTTCGGTTGCAATTTCAATTTGAAGATTTAAAGCATCGCTTAGGTTGGGATTTGTGTTCTTTTTCTTGGAATGACGAAATTCTTTGGCGTTGTTTTGGCGGCATTCATTTCTGATGAAGAGTGCAATTATTATAAATCTCCAGGTAGGGAGAATGTATGTTGAACTTAAAAGGTGGATAAGTACAGTTAATGCGTCTATTATACCTAATATATTCCAACGTTTATTTCCCTAACCAATCCAGGAGATATTTTATTATAAACTAAATTGTCTAGGTAGTTAAAAATGCTCCTTGATATAATACCCCGTCAAAAGAGTTTATTGTTGCATCTTTAACATTTGAAAATTGCTTTTGAAATAACTTAAATAGGTTCCATAATATAAATTGCATCAAGTATAAAAATGCCGCCAATGATTTTTCAAAGGAGTACTACTTCCAAATTTGTTTGTCTTAATGATTAATAGTTCTATAAAATTGTTATTTATTACTTCTTATACTAAATAATTGTGCAATTTACATTTAATTTTGAATAAATCTTCACGGAAAATCGAAATTAACTTTTTTTCCAAATTCTTTATACGGAGCGTTTGTATGGTTTTAATAAAATAATTCATAAATTTTAAAGTTTCTATAATATTCTTAAGGCAATTAAACATTTTATTTTTACCGATTTTAGCATATTATTAACCTTTTAAGGAATTAACTATATTAGTAACTTCTTAACACATTAAGTATATTATTCTTAATAAATTTCATATATTATTCATAACAAATTGAGAATATGTTTCTGAACGAATTAAGTATATTATTGAAAACAAATTAAGTATAATATTCTTAACAAATTAAGTATAATATTCTTAACAAATTAAATATTATTTTTAACAAATAAAATATTTTTCTTAACAAATTAAATATTATTCTTAACAAATTAGATATTATTCTTATTGAATTAAGTAAATTATTCTTAACAAATTAAATTTATCATTCTTAACAAATTTAGTATATTATTCATAACAAATTTAGTATATTATTCTAAACAAATTAAGTATATTTTTCTGAACGAATTTAGTGTATTATTCAAAACAAATTAAGTATATTATTCTTTATAAATTAATTATTATTCTTAACAAATTAAATATATTATTCTTATTGAATTAAGTCTATATTATTCTTAACAAATTAAGTATATTATTATTTTTAACAAATTAAGTATATTATTATTTTTAACAAATTAAGTATATTATTATTTTTAACAAATTAAGTATATATATATTCTCCTTAACAAATTAATTATATATATATTATTCTTTACAAATTAAATATATTATTCTTAACGAATTAAGTATATTATTCTTAACAAATGTTGTGTATTATGTTAACAAAATATTGTTATCAACAGTTTGAGTATATTGTAAACAATCGACATATGTTATATAATAGAATAAAAACCATTTAAAACATTTATATATAATTTAAAAAACATTTATATATCACTTTTCTATGAAATACTGGGGTTAATTTCATTTCCTCTTATTCTTCCATAATATATTTCTTTGCATTTTATAAACTTATTCTTATTCTTCCATATGTTTATATTCAATAACAAACGTTTCATTCGGATAAACCGTTATTTCCTATAAAAGCGTATACTTAATTTGATAAAACGGAAATTGCGAATGTTTTATCAATCAAACCATAGTCTAAATCAATTTCGCAAACTTTATTTTGAAATTCTCCAAATGAAAATCTCATCACAATCTATTTATTAGTTCTAAAAACAATTCTCATCCGGAAAAAGATTAAACCGGGATATCTTCAATAAATCATTCGAAATTTTATTGCGATTAAAATTATTCAGGAACTTCTATTTCAGGAGAAACTATTAAAGAAAAAGGAATTGAGTTTTTGGGTTTAGAATGAATATAATTTATCTTCTAAAAAGAGTTTTTAGAATTTTATCTCACCATTTGAACGGATGAAATTTGTCTGCGTGCAATTTTCAGTAATGGAAAAATGTTTTCGAAGTTGATATTCGAACGAATAAAACAAAAAGGTTCGAACAGTGTTCAAATAATTCTATTTAAATCTTCATAAATTTTTTTTCGTGGAAAGTCACTGTAAATGTGATTGTTACCAGGTCTTTAGTACGTTTTCAAATAAGAATAGCACTTAGTTTATATACGAAATTGTTTTAATTATCGTAAGTTTTGAAGGTAAGAAAGGAGTGTGTTATACAAATATATACGAATAGTAATAAATATAATATTACAAAATTTTAAAATTGCACCTCTCTGATAAATTGAATATTCTACATATTTTTTTTCTTGTGCTATTTGGAATGATTTGTGTTTTATTGGGGGGGGGGGTAATAAATTACCTTAACTTTTTCAGAAGGTATTCAATATTTTAGTGTGTATTTACAAATTTCACACATATATTTAAGTACTAGCTCAAGTACCCGACGTTGACCAGACTTTATTCAGAGTATTTTCCGATTGCTTCATCGTGCCGCCATCTGGTGTGATGCTTTTATCAAGAAGTCATGTCTGCTTTAAAGTGTTAGAAGGGGGACGGAGGTGGTTTTTCGAAATCTCATGTAGACATTGACCTTTCTCTTGTTTTAAAGGTCAAGCGTGAAAAATTTCATCAAGCTCAGAATAAAACTGTAGATTTGTATAAAAATAAACAAGAGTGATTAGCTTGCTGTTCACGTATATCAATATTGCTTTTAAGCAAATGTATATATTTTTACTTAAAATTAATGGTTAAATATTTTTACTATAAATATGGTTAAATATTTTTACTATAAATATGGTTAAATATTTTTACTATAAATATGGTTACTATAAATATGGTTACTATAAATATGGTTATATATTTTTACTATAAATATGGTTAAATATTTTTACTATAAATATGGTTACTATAAATATGGTTAAATATTTTTACTATAAATATGGTTAAATATTTTTACTATAAATATGGTTACTATAAATAGTTTTACTATAAATATGGTTAAATATTTTTACTATAAATATGGTTACTATAAATATGGTTAAATATATTTACTATAAATATGGTTAAATATTTTTACTATAAATATGGTTAAAAATTTTTACTATAAATATGGTTAAATATTTTGCTATATGGTTACTATAAATATGGTTACTATAAAAATGGTTAAATATTTTTACTCTAAATATGGTTACTATAAATATGGTTAAATATTTTTACTATAAATATGGTTAAATACTTTTACTAAAAGTAGAAAAAAAGACGTTTTGGAATTGGGCAACTTTCAATGCAATTATACTTTTCAATGCAGAATAATTCCAACTAATAATGCGAGGCCAACAACAAGAGAAAGAATCTACAGCAATTTCCACTCAAAGAACCCCACCAGCAAATTAATATCTTCCGCAGACCCGATGCCACCGCCGTCAACTTAATAATAATAATAATAATTGAAATCGAATAAAAGGCGAAGCAATTCATTCTCTCAACTCCCAGGTATTCAAGTTCAATAATGAAGCGTTGAGCGCCCCCGCAAAAGTCCTACTGCTCGTTTTAATTAAAAGGTCCGGGCTTCGGGAAAGAGGGGAAGAAAATCCCCATTGCATGCCGCCCGTCGTTGAAAAGGGAATTCCACCACGGAAAAGGGGGAACGGAATATTTTAATGAGAACTGGCGATGAAAAGAATCGAGAAAGTATGTTTCTGGAACGTTCTGTCAGTTCTAGGACGTCTGAAGGGGGGGGGGGGGGTCTCTTAATTGATCGGGGCTCTTCACCGTTTCCGAGTGGTTCTTTGGTCCTTTGTGGAATATGGAATGATCGAGAATTTGGATATGAAAATGTGCATTGTTGCTGTCTGACTATTGTCTTCAATGGTAGCTACGTTTCCATGGGAACGGGGTGTTTTATTAGGAGTTTTTTTTTCGAAAATCGACTTTAGGCACGGAATTTTAATTTTCTCGTAACTGTTGTAAAGTGAATGGTAGAAATACAGTAAAAGGTATAAAGGTAATATATATATACTTTTTGCGGTCGCTCTCTGGATAGGTTGGTTCAATAAATTTCTAGAGAAACCAAAAATCCTCTGTCTCGGAAGTAAACGCAACCGCCATTAAAGGTCAAAGCGAGGATATATACCGTAATTTTATGGAAGTAATACAACTAGACTGTAGTCTAGATGAAGGCAAGATCTTCTTTGGATTTTTTTAAATTTTATTTTTTCATATATCGTTTATCTTATGGTTGGGGTTGACTTTATCAATTATAACTTGTGTTCCAACCCTCCGAGAAAGCGTGTGTTATCCTCTTCGAGCATGGATACCTCATAGTAGAGAAATATTAAGGTTATAATCTCGCTAACACCCAAATTGAGGGCAAGAAAGATGTATGGCCTCAGACACGTGGTATATTACGTCATCCATTCATAAATATTTTCTAGTTCATTCATAAAAATATCCTGTACTTCATGAAGTAACACATTTACTGTTATTTCCAAATCACAAGTCAATCGCGAACGTTTTTTCATTCATAAATTTTGAAAGGAAGTCACGTGTCTGGTGCCATCAGGTCTGAGATGTTTGCATCACGATGATGACGTCATATTCGCTCTACTACAGTCCATTCATGCTCGAAGGTTATCTCCCCTCAATTATCTCCCCCTGCTATCTCCCCTCAATTGCCGATCTCTTCGGATAGGAATCTCTTGGCATTATCGGGTTTCAGCTAGTTTTGAAATAGACTCGACCGCCAAATAAGGGGAGCCGAACTATAAAAACGACCCTGAAAGTGCATTCTAGACTTATGTATTAATAATCAATTTCAGTGGACTAACAATGCACTTTCTTTTCTTTTTGCAGTCGTGCCATCAAGACCAACCAGGACCTCCTCCCCAGCACCCCGATTGGTCAACTCTTCTTCAACGACTTCTGGGGCACGCCCCTCACGCACTCCGGCTCCCACAAGTCGTACCGCCCCCTCTGCGTGCTCTCCTTCCGCCTCAACTACGCCGTGGGGGGACTCGAACCCTGGGGCTACCACTTCCTCAACGTGGTGCTGCACGCGGCGGCCACCGCGCTCTTCACGCAGCTCGCGGCGAGCGTTTTCTGCCGCAGCCCCTTGCCCACGCTGGCCGCTGGGCTGCTGTTCGCCTGCCACCCGATTCACACCGAGGCGGTCGCCGGGGTGGTGGGGCGTGCCGACGTAGGGGCGTGTCTGCTGTTCTTGCTGGCCCTGCTGTCCTACATGCGGTACTGCAAGTACAGGGACAAGAGGCTGTTCCTGTACCTGTGTCTGCTGGCGTCGGCCGGGTCGATGCTCACCAAGGAGCACGGGGTGACGGTTTTGTTGGTGTGCGCCGTGTATGATCTGTTTGTGGTGCACAGGCTGCACCCGAAGGATTTCCTGGTCATCTTGAATCAGGTGAGATAGTTTTTTTTCTCTTAACCCTGCGTTCCCGGGTCTTTCGTTCAAGATAGACCCCGATCCAATAGCCCAAAGTGCAGCTCTAGTCCGACGTTTTTTTACCAAAATCTCTTAACACTGCATAGGTCGCGCTGTAGCTGAGCAACACCGACTCTTAGAGTCGGTGTTGACCTGATAGGCACAATCAAAGGCGAATAGAATTGGAGGGGAGACGATTTCGGAAAGATACGGTCTGGTATAACGCATTCTTGTTAGGGGGCAGTCACTTATTGAATTTCGGTTTTTCATTAAATAATGCCAATGGCCGCACTCAGTCTTGTAGGGTTGCATAAACGCTTTAATCTTCATGCAGAACTTAATAATAAAATTATGGAACCCAAATCATGTCTTTATTAGCTCTCACCCTCTTTAATGTAATATAGTAATGTAATCCGTAGAGAAAATCAAACCAACAACTGCCCGAACCTCTTTTCATCCCTCTCTCACTATGAGCGAAATCATCTGTTGGAATCGATAATTTGTTAGTTTTTGCGAGCATCTAATGCGCAATAAATGACGGTCCCTATAAGTAAATGACGTCATTTCAGAATGTGTTTTTGCAATTGCAGACGTGGGTGCCGGAACAAGGCTGCTCTACTTTTTTTTATTTATACTTTTTTACTTATTCCTATAAAGAAAAAAAATGTTCTGCGGATTAGTGCAAGAAGTAGACAGCTCGCTCTAGGCAATGGTTATGGAACAACATGGACAAAATTGGCTCTTACTAAACTAAGAACTAATAAACCACTAAGCAATGGCTATTGAGATATAAAAGAAAAGGAGCTGTACTTTTGAATTATACGATGGAAGAAACGTTGAGAGTTTTTCGTCGTTCCTGAACTATTTTGAAAACAAACTGGAGCTGCCATGTTCTTGCCCCCACGTCTTCAATTGTCTTTGTATTATCCGTTTTGAATATATTTCTTTACGCATCTCATACAGAATAATTAAGGCGTTCTGAGATAAAGTGGATCAAGTCCATAAGTAATAGTTTTGAGATAAACAAGGTAAAAGGTTATTAACACAAGTTGAATCCTAAAAGTTATTTAGAGGATAAGGTTGCCATCTGTTAGAAAATAGCAATAGCAGGGATTTGGTTCACTATGGCTCTGCAAAATATACATCATTAACAAGTATTAATCCGCAACAAACAATTTTTAAAAAAAATATTTTTGGACTTGATCTACTTTAGCTTTGAACGTTTCAAGTATCTAAAACACTTCATTTTCTCTTTCAAAAAATAGTCAATTTATATAAAAAAAAATCTGACATCTAAATTGCGATACGAAAATAATATATTTCCATATGTTTTCATATAAGACAATAAAAAAGACGGATTGGCGAATTTTCGCCAAACTGCCTTGGAAGATATCCAACGTCACCGCATTGGCGACAGAGAGAGACACTGCAGACCATTAATCGAAGACCTAATTTCCATTAAATTAAGAGTCCTTAATGGGGTTTTCCCGTTCGGAAATTGGATCCCCCAACACTTCGATCGAGAGGGGGACGTTATTAATGCCCTCTGTAGCGCCCCACAGCCAGGGAGGACGTCGACTTCAAAGCCCTTTATCTGGTTAGGCGCCCCACTGCAATTATGTACAGGTGATGGGGGGGGGGGGGGGGGGGATGGAAGAGGTGACCTTGCCCCGCACCGTCCTGAAATTGTGAGCGGGAAAAACGCGTCTTGCACGTACCTCTTTTTTAGCGGCCGGTCATTATGACGGTAACAATCTTGAGTGATTTATCTGTGGATTGATTGATTTAAAAGGGGCAGGGCTGTTTTTAGTTCGATATCGATTGGAAGGGTTGATAAGGGCGGTTAATTAATTATAGGGTATTGATTTGGAGTTGGAAATGGGAAAAATGTTTTTGGCAGGAATTTATTTGTAGCGAAGTGCGGTATACTGGGATTGAACCCGGGACCTTTCGAATGCTACTTCGATACTCTATCCGTTAGGCTAAAGTGTTTACTAAACCCCAAGTGATGGTATCGGGTATATGAAGTGACCATCGGGTATATGAATGACTATCGAGTTTATGAAGTAATCCCGTCTCAGTGAGTCGGATGGAGGGACAAATGATATTTACATGTCGAAAATGAAGTTGTGGTGGTTGGATGGAGATGGCGCCACGAGTCGTTGGTGGAAGGTTGGGTTTTGTTCATAGTCATACTGTCGCGACTGTGCCGAAGATCAAACTACCGCGATTGAACTCGGGATATTTTGAATGCTACGCCGATACTCTATCCGCTAGACAAAAGTAATTGATGTTCCCCGAGGAATGGTATAGGGTATCGCATGTTAATCGGAATATTAATGGTGATGTGTTATGATATATAATGAAAAATCAAACTTTTCGTAAATAACATTTCAGATTCATAAGTGTCATGTAAAGTTATCTTTATGTATTGTATTTCTAAATAACAAAAATGGGAAATAAAAGGTTTAATAACGCCTAAATTTCTTAAATTATTATCACCATCATTATTGGTTCGAAAGGCCTTCTTTAAGAGCTTTTTCTATCCATTTTTGTCCGTGGAAATAGCATTCCAGAGAGTTTCTGGTTCAAAATCTTAAAATCAAGATCGACGCTGTCGATCAAGATCAATCACATTTTAGGATATCATGTAGATTGACTGCCCTTTGGTCTGATCAGCACTACTTTTTTTTAAAATTTTATTCCTCATCCATTTGAAATACATGACGAGCCCAGTTCATCCGCTGAATCGTTATAAATTTTATATTCTCTGGTTTACTGTACATTTTGTAAAGCTCAAAGTTGTATATTTTTCTTCATACACCATCTATATTGATACCATTAAAGATGGTTCGTTTATCGTAAAATATAATTGGTTCAATTTTAATCCTTAAATGTTGTACTGTTGCATGTTAATATGTTTAACAATTTTTGAGACCGCATAATGGTATAAATATTTCATATCATTTTGATCTAAGTATATAAAACGTTTACAAGTTTATTTGAATACTACCCTATGCTTAGAAGTTGAATATATTAAAACATGTAAGATCCTACAAAAAAAATACATAATATTCAATTAGTTATAAAAAAAATTAACAAGTTTTAAAGTTAGTTAGTTAATCGGTAAATGGTGAATTCACCCAGTGTCTACTTTATAGAAAACCGTATGGTATGGAACTTTTTACGCCTCAAACTGAAGGACGATTTCCGTTTCCGAGTGTGTCTTCACCAACACGAGTTTAAATTTCGACTTCCTCCGCCCCTTTTCGGCCTACAGTTTGGGACGTAAAAAGCATGTATCATTCGGCTTTCTATGCAGTGAACGCTGATTCACCCCTAATCTACTGTGAAAAGTATATAAAAAATAACAATTTTTAAATATTTTATGTTCCTAATCTCTTCCAGAAGAAGTACGGTGCCCTCCGCGAAGGTCTCCTCCACCTGGCCGTCACCGCCGTCGCTCTACTCCTCGCCCGATTCCACCTGATGGGCAGCAAGACCCCCGACTTCGCTCCCGCCGACAACCCCGCCTCCGACAACCCCTCCCTCCTGGCACGCACCCTCACCTTCCTCTACCTGCCCGCCTTCAACTGCTGGCTGCTGCTCTGCCCCCGCTGGCTCAGCTTCGACTGGTCCATGGAGGCCATCCCCCTGGTCACCAACCCCTGGGACCCCCGCAACGCCCTCAGCGTCGTCTTCTACGCGGCCTGCCTGCACTTCCTGGTGCACGCGTCCAGGTCGCTGTCCTCGCAGAAGTCCAGCGCCATCGCCGGCAGCCACGGCTCCTGCGACTGCTCCTCGACCTGCTGCACCTGGAACCACCGGCTCCAGCTGGGGAAGCAGTACATCCGGAACACCTACGGCAAGCACTACTCGTGCGTCCTCAACAACAACAATAACAACAACGTCAACAACCACAATTCGGTCGCCAACGGGGGCAGGGCCAACGGCCACGCGTCCCTGCAGTGCACCAGGACGACGACGACGGACGAGTGCTACTGCTTCGGGGCCCTGCACAGTCACACGGACGCTGTCATCATGGCCGGGGCCCTGCTGGCCATCCCCTTCGTGCCGGCCACGAACCTGTTCTTCTATGTCGGGTTCGTGGTGGCTGAGCGGGTGTTGTACATCCCCAGCATGGGGTTCTGCCTGCTGGTGGCGCTGGGACTGGACCGGCTGTACAGGCGGCAGGAAGGGGGAGTGTACAAAAAGAGGCTGTTGCTGGGCGTGTTCTTGGCACTGCTAGTTGCCATGTCAGTGAGGACTGTGCGGAGGAACAGGGACTGGTGGAACGAGGAGAATCTGTATCGGTCTGGCATACCTATCAACCCCCCAAAAGGTGAGGCGCAGTAGACATATGTAGATATTTGGTTAATTGCTAGTATTCGGTACAACCAGGGTTTAAAGTTAGCTGTCCTTAATCGTATTTTGCAACTAAAAATTTCAGTTTGACAACCGTAATTTCACACTCGGTCGTTATTCTCAGAAGGGGGACCAGCAGCTATCCTCAGTAGTCTGAGTCCGGAGACCACAATTCCTCGGGGCCATAAATCGACGTATTCTGTGACAATAGCGCACGGTACGTGTGTGACCTTAAAACTGTTGACAAGATTGCACAAAGGCCTTGGTCTCAATTTTCAGAATCGCACCAAGTTGTACCATATATTAGGAATTTATCAGATTCCACTTGCACAACAACAATTGCAGTTATTTTCCGTATTGTTTATTTTCATGAAGTTTATTTATAATCGACGGTTTGATTTTAATCATAAATCTCTTGGTCCGAATCACCTCTTGGTCATGAATCATCTCTTGCTCATGAATCATATCTTGGTCATGAATCCTACCTTGGTCATGAATAATGTCTCCTTAGTGTGTGCGTACAACTTCTTTACTGATGCAATTGAAATCGAATGACCTCGACACGAAAATCGAACTTGAAAAGAAAGGATCAATAGCGCATGCGCACAAGGCAACTACAAGTTTAAGTCGGTGTTGCTGGGTCTTGTGTGCTGAGTGTTTAAGTACGGGTTATTCGTTAAAATAAAACGTTATTTTTTTTTATTAAATGACATGAGAAAGTTTGCGAATATTGTAAAATGAACCAATCAATTAATTATCAACAAAATGCCCATAATATCACTGATTGACAAATTGATGCAATTTAAGAGTATACTCTATATACCAAAAATATATATTTTTTAAATTTGAATAAAGAAAACGTGCGAACTTCGCAAACAGTTGCTTACATAATCAGCATACTTTGTCCTAAGTCCAAAACTTACTTAACTCTACCCCGACAGACATTAGCTTCTATCGCAATATCCATCATTTACATTAGCCGTCATTACGGGAGCTATTTAAGGTAAAAATTAAACATTCAAACACTTTTTCTCCATCCAAAAACTCATTGAAGCTCACGCTAAAAAAAAATTCCCCTTCATTAGTTTTAAGCGCCCGCTAAGCTATTTTTATTTCTGCGCTTTTGAAAAAAATTTTTTTAATGTACTTTGAGCAAAAGGAAGCTAGCTACCTTACCAGTCGAGGGAGAAAATATTGGGTAAAATATCTTGGCTGTTATGGCCTTCAAATGGCCTGGAATTCCTGGCCAAAGAAACGGGAAGCTGTTTTTTGTAATGCTCCGCTGCGGTTTATCAGGGATTTTGTGCTTAATTTTTATAACGCCGAAATTTAAATTGCTTTTTTCGGCGCTTGTTTCTTCGCGGATTTAATTAACTTTTGGATGTTTTTTCGCCCCCTTCCATTTAACAGGAGACATTTCTAGGGTTGTTTGAGGACTTACGTGACATTTTTTGTTTTTGGCGCAATGGGGAAAATTAATAAAAATCCTTGAGTGCGATATCACATTCAGTGGCGAGGCGTGACTTTTTGCAATGGTCATCGCCCTGAGTGCCAAGTGTCCCCACCCCGAGATAATACCTTTGCGACCATCAACTGTTGCTGTAGTTTTAATTTGTTTTAATTTTTGCGTGGTCATCGGCGAATCTACCGATGACTGGACCCTTCACCACTGATCACATTACTTTCCATTAGGCTAGCTGTCCACTGGCAACTAACGCGCATGCATGTAAATTATTTAGTTGCATGCAACTGAGAAACTGAAGTTGTACCTGTTCACTAAGTAACTTTAAATTGCACGAAATATCCTATGACTCGCTAACAAACTGACAACTTTGGCGAATAATTGATGATTTGGCGATTCTGCAAATCTTTAAGAATTACCTAAGCTTGAACATTAAAAGAGGCGAGTAGGAGGGGGATTGAAGCCGCTCAAGGGCCTCGGAGGCCTAGGGTGCTTATGGAAATATATTTTGTTGTTAAAATGTGGAACGCATCCGGGAAGTCGAGTTCGAATGGAGATTTGTATTTGCAAATTAAATGTTCATTAGAAAAATTAAATATGTGATTATATTCCCATTGCGCACATTTTTAGCAATATTGATTCGTTAGTTAATGAGATCGTTGACGTTCCGGTTTTTCCCGATTGATGGCACAGAATAGCTAACGCAAGCCAATTGGAATAATTTTTGTTGTTCGGCAACATTTTCATTTCTGGATTTATTTTCATTCGCCATGCACAATGACTGTTTGTCATTCATTGGCAATAGCCCAATTGCGGCCGAAGGGAGCCGGGTTACCATATTCCCAAAGAAGAAAACAATTGTTTATCGTCCAGACAAAATGTTGCCATGGGCCGCAATTGGAACTTTCCGCATTCATTTCTGCTGACGAAAGGGGATGTATCTCCCGAAACATGATTTTATGTATTTCAATTGCGTATTTTAAAGTTGTATTTGTATTTCATATAAGTTAGTATGTTATGGATTTATTATGAAGCGATGTCAGATGGGCTTGATCTTGACACTTTCGTATAGCTGATTATTCTAACCGTTAGATCAAAATTATTGCTAAGGTCATGTAATCGTATCTGATATGTAAAGTGACCAACGCAATGTTTTTTTATAAAATAAAGGAAAAACCATATTGCACCTCAGTGTCAACTAGTAGGAAACATAAATCTCCTTACTCGAGCAATTATTCACTTTTTTATCGTATTAACTGCGCATTATTTTATGCCATTTTTGTCTGACATTAAGGCGACCATCAAGGTTCCGTTATATACAGATGATCGCTTTATCCAACTTATATTTCGAATTGCACATCAACTTGATTTATAAAACACTTGCGATAAACCGCGAGCTTCATTACCTGGGACGCATAACTTTTTTTTAATTCCAAAAACAGAGAGTAACATTTAAAAATAAACAAATTTAACTCTAAGGAAAACTCCTTATCATAAGTAATAAAAAAAAACCTTTTTCTAGATTAACTGACGTAGACTCAATTAGGCCAGTGAAGGAGGATTTTTTTTGGTTTCTCATTTTTATCCGACAGAACTGCTTAAAAAAAATCTTTCAGAGAAGAAATTTTTATCGAAAAAGTTACTTTCCTTCATGAATATGGAGATATGTCCGCGGAAAAATAAAATGGCTCCGCGCGACATTAACTTTCCGTGTGTTTAATATGCATCACCGAAATTTCTAATCATCCCAAGTTTACCCTGAAAAAAAAAAGTTATGGAATCTTTATTTATTTCATTTTTTCCTCCCTTCCTCTTTAATTCGAACCAGCACGTGCCAAAAAGACAACGTTCCGCTTTTCGACGTCTTAAATTAAGATAATTTGGAATATTCATGCCCAAAAACCCACCTCTGGAATATATTTTTGGCGCCATTTTCTCTCGTGATTTAAATTGGACATGTTCTTTCTTCGAAAAGGGAACAAAAAAAAAAATAGCTGACGATTTTTGCCCTCCAACTACCTTATCTTTTGTTTCCTGAATCTGGCAACTGTCGTTAAAATGGCGTAAGAAATAATGACTTTAGATCCAAGAAAATTTCATCTTGGGAAGAAAAAAAAGAATAGAACCTCTCCAATTGGTTGGTATTGATAGATTCCCCCCCCTCTGCAATGAATGAACTGTTCCCTCAAATAAACTAGTCAAAGAATAAAAGATTATTTTTCGGTACATATTTTGGGGTATCCAATTTATTCTGACTTGTGTTTACGCCCGTCTGTTTATTTTGCTCTAAGCCAATCAGAGTCTCGAAATTCAAACTTTGTTGAGTTGTTTGCGCTGTCGATGAATTTAGGCCTAAAGAATGTTTTGCGAGACGTACAATTATAAGTTCTAAAATATATTTGTTGACTTGTTTTCTTACGAGAAGCTTATTAGTTTCGGGTACGGAGACTTTGAAAATTTATTAAATTTTAACAATTTAGATAAAAACGTTTGGTTATTAAAAAAAAAAACATTGATCGTATGTTGGAGGGATTTTGTAGTTTGATATTACATATTAGAATATATTTAGTGTTTACAACTAATGAGTTTCAATTGTTTACCTGATCCTGATTGGTTGTTTCGTTACAGCCTACGGAAATTTGGCCAATATCCTGAGTTCTCAAGGAAAGAAGGCGGAGGCAGAGTGGGCGTACAAAAAGGCCCTGGCATACCGGTCCAACATGGCGGATGTACATTACAACCTGTAAGTACACCACGCAGAATGACATCTTTATCGCTAACAACATTTTGTTTGCATTAGGAATATTGTCTTAAAAGAATGAAAATGTCGTATCTCCTCACCACAGATTTAAGGAAAGTTGTTTGTCGACGATATCCAAGCGATTCACATCTGAATGTTGAATTGTTTAAATAAGTCGCCAAGCAGCTTTCTCTACGACTGTTAAACCTGTGGTTTGAAGATGCCCAGGTTCTCATTCCAAGCCAATATTTTTCTGTTTTCAAAAGTACATTAGTTATTTTTATAGAAAAATATATAAGTGATGGAATGAAGTCCAAGTACGGTAAAGTAGCTCAACGTTTGATTAAAGTTTATTGAATAAAATAAAGTTATTTTCAATCATTCCATTTATGTCTTTCTCATCTAAAACATATTATGATTCTCTATATTTCCTTTTTCAAAGGGGAATACTTCAGCAGGAGCAATCCCGCTACGAAGAAGCGATCATCAGCTACAAACTAGCTATACAATTCCGTCCCAGGCTAGCTAGTAAGTACACTATTCGGAACAGATGTAGTATAGGACATTTGGCGCGTTTTTGCTTTTGGCGACGAAAAAATTCCGTTAAACAGCGCTATGACGTCATAGGGTAGCCAGATTGAAAGTCGCCAGAAGAATCGGAACATACCAATAATGTCAGTTGGGGTTGCCATTCTATAAATTTATCGCCCCTATAAAACACGCCCAAAAAAACCTCGCGCGCCAAATGTCCTATACTACATCTGTACCCACTATTCAATCAATAAACACATAATATAAGTACCAAGACCGCACCAACTTAGAGCAATGAAGAAGGTGGAGGTGCGACCAAGTACAAAACTGACTTGCAATGTGAAGTAAGAAATCGCTTAAAAAGTAGGTACTGGCGAAGTATTTGGCGCTATTCCAAAACACTACTTGCCTTGCAAAGTCGCCAGTATCGCAGGGCAGCTATGAAAATATGTTCTGGAGTTGGTCCTTCTCTCGGACAATTTCTACAAAATCTGCAAGTCCTGGTTACATCAGCATTTATTTTCATACCTTTGAGTTCTCAGTCTGGCAATAGCCCTGGTGATGTTCCTTTCCGTATTGACCACGCAGACCTCACTGTCCATTCCGATATGTTTCTCTCTAAATCTGTGCCTGGGATGGCATTTTCTGCGTCATCTAAAGTGAAAGTGTCAGAGGTATCGTAATTTAAATTCCTAGCCACTTTTGACAATTCATCTGCTGCCTCATTTCCTTCTACTTTGTACCAGTATTTGGCGATAATTTATTTTATAATTTAATTTACCTATGAAGTAGGAATAATGGCATCCTTAATTGATTCGGAACTTTAACTACATCTCACAACTGCAAAACTTATATATTTTTTTGTTATTTTTCTACTTTAAAATGCGTTTGTTAAATAACACTATCCTCTTTAAAAACGCACTGCCAGCTGGGTTTGTGTGTACTTACTTTAAGGTTGCCATCTTACTTCCCGTGAAATATCGCCAAATCACCTTCACCTTCTTTCCTTCGCGGTCACTTTCAAATTAGTTTCTAGATGTCGCCGCAGCAACGACAGCGCAGTTACAAGTTTGTATTATAATGTCGGCACTGCGGCGATAGCGGAGTGCAAAGAGTTAACATTGATCTGAATTACTCCTACATAATATTTTTCATTATATCATCTAATTAAAAAAATCAATCGGGTGTGCCTGTGTCGGAGCACGCACAGAAAGCGTTTAAGTAAAATGTCATTCAAGAAAATTATAGAAATAGGAATTAGACACTAATCGACATTTCGCCAATAGAAAGAAGATACACAAGCTGTTACAAGCTAATTCTACTGAACCCATCCACGCCCTGTACTACCATTGCTTTATTTAAAAAAATTACACGCATGGGTGCCTATTTCCCTACCAAAGAAGAACAAAATTGTCAATCGTGCTGTTTGCTACAATATTAAAGTGTCGAAACACATCACTCTAAAACCGTAACATCGTACCTGTATGCTGAAATCCAATATAACCGACTTTAAATATATTCCATGTCCCAAAATTAAATTTAATGTTAAATTAATATTTTTGTTTTTCTAAACGACATTCTGTAAAGTAGAATCCTTCGAGATTCATTTATTAAATAATTCACAATTCCCCTTAAGAATACTCAAAAACAAATTTTAAAATCCCGCTCCTCCCTAAAATGAAAAATGCCCTCTTTTCAATTCATCAAAACACCGCCGGGAAAAATTCCCACAACTCTTAGACTAGCTCCCATAATTTATCCAAAACTTACGACGCAAAACTCAACAAATCTTTAAGAAGAAGGTAAAAAAACAACAACATTTCTTACCCTATTTGAAGTATGACTGGAAACGCAGTCAAAGACGAAACGCGGAAAGACCCGAAACTTCCTTCATTTTTCTAAAAGGCCATAAGTTTTATGCCCTATAAAGCAAAAGAAATTCAAACTGCCCTGAGCCACTTTTAATGCCCCCCCCCCCCACTTCCGAGCCATAATTACGCCCCCCGGAATATTTTTTATTGCGGCCACTTGTGTTCTCGGCAATATAAATACCCCGTCGGCATTTTAAGTGGTTCTCGACCGTCGTAAAAACTATACAGCCGACACGAATATACAACCGCGTTTTGGACGATGCAGAGCCCTTTTGAAAGAGTAATGGCGGATTTTTTTTTTTTTTTTAAACTTTTGATGCCATTTCCCCGTTTTGTGGGATTTTTACAGCTTTCGAAATAAATGTTTCGGTTTTTGAAAGGGTGGATTCGAATGAGAATGTTTTAGAATGAATTTTAGTTGGGTTGTTGGACTTTTAATTTTTTTGTGTTTTAAGTTTAGTTTCGTTGGAAGTTTTGTAAAAGCCCCTGGTGGATTGAAGCGTGAATAAAATAGTTATGTCTTTTAATGGTTAGTGGCGGAATTTTATGTTAATATATTTTTAAATATGCCTTACGTTCTCAGAATTAGAACCAATGGAACTTTAACATTTCCGAACCGTTTTTATTTGTTTTAAAGAAATTTAGAAATCTATTAGTACCATATGTTTAGTAATATCTTACGACGATCAATATTATTACATCAATATTAATAAATAAATATTAATAAATAAATATAATTAAATCAATATTAATAAATCATTATCAATAAATCAATATCAATAAATCAATATCAATAAATCAATATTATTAACTCAATATCAACATTACTAAATCAATATCAATAGTATTAAATCAATATCAATATTAATAAATCAATATCAATATTATTAAATCAATATCAATATTAATAATTCAATATCAATATTATTAAATAATAACAACGTAAATAATACAATATCAATATTAATAAATCAATATCAATATTATTAAATCAAAATCAATATTAATAAATCAATATCAATAAATCAATATTAATAAATCAATATCAATAAATCAATATTAATAAATCAATATCAATATTATTAAATCAAAATCAATATTAATAAATCAATATCAATAAATCAATATTAATAAATCAATATTATTAAATCAATATCAATATTAATAAATCAATATTATTAAATCAATATCAATATTAATAAATCAATATCAATAAATCAATATTAATAAATCAATATTATTAAATCAATATCAATATTATTAAATCAATATCAATATTATTAAATCAATATCAATATTATTAAATCAATATCAATATTATTAAATCAATATCAATATTATTAAATCAATATTAATAAATCAATATTATTAAATCAATATCAATATTATTAAATCAATATCAATATTATTAAATCAATATCAATATTATTAAATCAATATCAATATTATTAAATCAATATCAATATTATTAAATCAATATCAATATTATTAAATCAATATCAATATTATTAAATCAATATCAATATTATTAAATCAATATCAATATTATTAAATCAATATCAATATTATTAAATCAATATCAATATTATTAAATCAATATTATTAAATCTTTCTCTGATGAATCAAGAAATATTTTTACTAAATTTTAACTCCCTTTCAAATGTCATCACCAATTTGAAACTGGACATACTTACATAATCTCGATGGGAATACAATATTTACTCATATTAGCAGTGGTTGTTACTTAGTACACCCCTAACTCTGTTAAAAAAAAAGCATTCTCATATTTCACGAAACTTTTGTCATTTGTGAGGAAACTTTCATAGGTTTTTTGGGGAACGCCTGTTATATGTAATATCCGATTAAATATTTCGTCAAACTGAGAAAATTAGTTTTGCCGTTATTTTAAGGAAATGTATTTCGTCAAGACTGAAAACAATGTTAAAATAATATAATAATTCAATATCGACGAGCTGACTCGAACATCGGACCTCTCTCGCTCCAGAGTCCAACGATATATCACCACGACCAAGAAGGCTCGTTTGAATTCTGACAATACAAGTATGAGAACCAAATATGAGCTGATGACCCAGAAAAGGGCTGGAAAGGAATCTAAGTAAATGACTTTCGTTCAAAATTTGAGGATTTTTGTTTCGTCAAAAGTCATGCGATTCGACGACGAAAATATTGTCAAATATAACGAAGGAGTCCTTGAGAATCGCAGAACTCTCAAAAATGAGTGTTACATCTGAGAGTCTAGTTTTATTTTGAAATAAAACAAAATTGGTCAATTACAAAGATTGAATCTGCTCATTAAGTATGCGCAATGTTCGGTTCCCTTTATTTTATTTAAACAGTTGACGATTACTAATTAATTTTTCTTCTTTTAGTGGCTCATTTGAACTTGGGCCTAGTTCTTGGAATACTGGGAAGAAAAGACGAAGCAGCAGATGTAAGTATTAGAAAATTTTCTGAAATTATATTAACATCGATTAGTTATCTATAGAATGTGGTTTTTTAATGAATAAATGAGACCTCAAAGTAAAATATTTGAACTGATGCATGCGACCCTTTTCTATTGAGGAATAAAGTACAGTTAATATTTATTTTTTATATATTTGTCTGTACAGTTTTTACTTTAAAATAGGCAAATAGATTTCCCATATATTAGTACAGAAAGCACATATGAGTCGTCTGGTTTCCAAAACCAGATATATAAAATTTTTCGATTTTCGGATTATATCCTTTATTTTTAGTTTTTCTACAGATCTATCAGTAGGTGAAGTCATTACATTCCACAACTGTTAGATGATATTCATTTTGAGGTGCGAAAGTATCGGTTGGTTGCAAGACCAGATAAATAAAGAAATCAGTTTCAATATCACAGATAGATGAAGATGCGCGGGGGTTTACTGTGCATCAATCGCAGCTCAGTAGTCCAGCTACAACCCACAGCTTGGTTTCCAAACCAGATAGATCCAAAAGATTTTTTTTTCTTTCTCGTTGTAATACATAGCACATTATAGATCTCATAGCTTGGTTGCAAAACCAGCTATGTCCAAAATAAAAAAAAATTATGTCTCTCAATGTAATACTTATATAGAGCTGAAATTTGGTTAAAACCTGTGTCTATCTAATACCAATTTGCAAAGAAAAGAAGATACAGTTCTTTCATAAATAATGCAATATTTTTTTCTATTCTCTTAGTTTATACGTTTTTCGACTGTCTATTTCTGTCCTCGTATTGAAACTTATTACAGCCACATACACATTCATACTTGCACCTCGTTATTTTAGAACCAAGGTCAGATGACAAGGAAATACCTGAGCTGGAATTTCAATAAGCGTTGCCTTTTGGCCTTCAATGAACGTTGGGACTTTGGACCCTGATCAGATTTATCGTGCACCAGTCCCGTATACACGCCGGTATAATTTATTGAATGTTCTGGACGACTTTTCTAGTATTTTTGTAGAAAAGCTGAAAACCCTTCGATTACAAAATCACAACTTTTCTTTGTCAAGTCCACCGGACGGATTCGAACCAGCAGTCCTCTGATTACCAGCTGAAAGCCTGTATCCACTGGGCTACCGACAGCCCTTCGTGTCTCTTGAAAAATGGTGTTAAAAGTGATCTATCTGCTTTTTAAACTATACGGCTCACATACAAAAATAGTTATTAATAGTGACTTCAAAGTATAAGAGTGAAATTATGCAGATTTTAATATGAGTGATCGAACGAGAGGTCATGGGTTTAAGTTAAACAAATCCCATTTTAATCGGGAAGGGAGAAAACACTATTTCTATAATAGGGTAATAGACAAATGGAACAACTTGCCAGTGAGTATATTGTTAGATATGCATTGGGGGATAGTTAAGAGGTACTAGATGGACCAACCTTGTTGGACCTTGAGCCTGTTGTTGGTCGTCAATATTTGTATTTGTAACTAGACTCTGGTTGAAAATAACTAAGTTTCTGATGTGCTTCGTATTTGAATGAAAACTTCTACATTACAGTATTCCTTTTTAGGTGTATCGTCACTGTGCGGAATTGGACAGTAGCGGCCTAAAAGACCCAAAAATGCACGAGACAACAAAAATATCGGCTTTGTTTAACTTGGGAAGACTCTATGCTGACGACGGATCGTATAAGGTATGTTTAAGAAACATTGATTCGCCAGTATGATGGTACACAGGGCCGCCTTTCCCTACCACGGGGCCCAGTGCAAATCTAGTAACGGGGCCCTTTTAGTCCTCCAGATAAACTTAAGAATAAGTTTGAATACAAATTACGATTTTGGCGATCTAATTTGGCGACCTAAGTGGTATATCTCGCCAATTGACAACCTGACAACGCAAATGTTCGCCATGTTCAAGAGGAGGTGGTTAAACGTTTAAGAGTAGGAAATTTTAAATTGATAATGAATTAAGATTACCTTAATCAGAATTTCCTATTAATAAAGCAGCGGATTAGCGGATAACATTTTGGCGACCTAAGCAGTATATCTCGCCAATTGGCAACCTGACTACGCAAATGTTCGCCAGTAGCATTTTCAAGAGGTAGTGATTAAATGTTTAAGAGTAGGCACTTTTAAATTGATAATGAATTAAGATTACCTTAATCAGAATTTCCTATTAATAAAGCCAAACATATTCCATTAATCTTAATATACCTCATTCCTCGTAAACACTTACTCAAGAATAACTTACTCAGATTATAAACTCCATGCAAATTAAAACCGTTCATAAAAGAAAATAAGACAGCTATATTAAATTAAATTAATTCAAATTAATATTGAAGTTGATAAATTACCAAACTGTTCCGTTTGGTTTAAATTGCTTCGAAAATTAAAAGTGGGAATAATTTCGAACTAGGCGTTCAATTAGCTAAACTAATTTAGATCCTATTTTTTAAATTAATGAAATGAGAACTGCTCTTTTTTGGATTTATTAATTTGGGCTGGTTTCAAAGTTTATTTTTAGTGATAAAGAGGATATTTAATGTAAATTTTAATGATTTTATTCTCAAGAATGTTTTTGATTAATTTGTTTATGCAAAAGTTAATTTTAAAGTACTAAAATTTATATTTTTGTTATTGAAATATAACTAATAACGTATCACTAATAACAATTATTTTCTGCAGCAAGCCATTCAAGTGTATCAAGAAGCTGTGCAGAAAATGCCGCATCACTACCAGCCCCAGTCTCTGTATAACATGATGGGTCAGTACACTGTTACAAACTATTAAGACTTTGCACCAAACTTTGGTACACATTTAACTGCAACCAACATTTGGAGGTTAGTTTCACCATTTTACGGTGCTACCTCATATTTAAAAATATTTAAAATGGCGTCGGAAATCTTTTCAGTTCTTTCTTACCAGATCATTGCGCATAAATTTACGCATATTCCGTTGACGTCATTTTCTTTCATCATAGGTTCAAATCTTGCCACAGTTTTCGATTTTAAAGAAAATTCATTTTGAATTAGAATTAATTAGCAATTAACAATTTTACGACTAATTATTGTATTGTTACCCGGATTACATATGTATGTCAAATTTCAAGTCGATATGACCATTGGAAGTGGGTTTAAACTGAGTTATGAGATTTGAGGACACATCACACCAGACCTTCGAGCATGATAGTAGATAAATCATAAGGTTATAATCTCGCTAACATCAAAGTGACGTCAACATGTGGTTTACTACGTCAGACATGTGGTTTACTACGTCATCCATTCATAAATTTTTTCTAGTTCATTCATAAAAATATCCTGTACTTCATGAAGTAACAGTATGTACTTTTATTTCCCAAATCACAAGTCAATCGAAAACGTTTTTTCATTCATAAATTTTGAAAGGAAGTCACGTGTCTGGTGCCATCAGGTCTGAGATGTTTGCATCACGATGATGACGTCATATTCGCTCTACTACCGTCCATTCATGTTCGAAGCACCAGACAGTGTGAGTTAAATAAAAGCATGTAAAAAAGTCAAAAAAATTTTTGTTGGTGGTGTAGTTAGACACTTAGGTAGTCCTCAATTCGAATCAAGTAATCAACCCTTTTTGTTTATTAACTCCGCATCAATATTTTTGCAGGTGAAGCCTTCTTCAAACTGAAGCAGTTCGAGGAAGCAGAGCGCTGGTATCAGCAGGCGCTGAGGGCGAAGGCTGACCACATACCTGCCCATCTTACTTATGCCAAGTTACTATCCAAATGGGTAAGTTCAACGTTTAATAAATGGTAAACCCATTTACATTTTACTTGTATTTAGTGTGTAGCACCAAATAAAGCTACTTTGCCCTCAATCCTCATCTTTTTTAAATAAAAGTTTTAATGTATATTATTTAAATTTACATAAAAGAACAATAGTTCACAGAAAAATGTCATAATGTTTTTAATATTTTTCAAAATTTAAACTAGTTCTATATTTTAAAGCTTTTTTTCAAAATAACGCTTTTTTTAATGTTTATATTTCTTCACCAATTTTTTTCCTCAGATCTTTTGAACTATAATACAAAAAGAATCGGCATTAAAATTTTGTACACTGCATTTATTAAATTCTTATATAAACAGTTATTCATAATAACACAATTATTTTCCCTGTAAAAACGATTTCTTTACTTTATTAATTTAAAAAAGTGCAATCTAGAGATCTAATTTGCATGCTAATTTAAAGTGTACATATATTTTACAATATACTTTAAAAAATATACGCTTCTCCATTAATAAAAAAAATCCATAGCGTTACACAAGAGCTTACATTCAAGGAATTTATGATTTTTATATAACTAGTTATTTGTAATAACACAATTTTTTCCCCCTGTAAAATCGATTTTTTTACTTTATTAATTAAAAAAAACTACTATATAGAGATCTAATTTGCATACTAATGCAAAGTATACACATATTTTACAAAATGCTTTAAAATTATACGTCTCTCTATTAATAATAAAAAAAAGCTTTAGCGTTTCGAAGAACTTACATTCAAGGTTAACCAAAAACTGAGAAAACTGTTTAAAGTTTTCGTTTATTGAAAAACATAATCCAACATAAAACCTTAAATAACTTATTAAAAACATATATACAATTATAGAATTCTTCAAGCTTATTTAAAAGATTCCAAACTATAACTTTATCAAATAAAAAAAAAATCAGAATTTTACAATTTTTTGGGTACCATGTCGCCATAACGAAACAAATATTTTTAGTTTCCATATCCCAATAGATGAATACATTGCATTAAGAGAATATTATATAATATTTTTCATTCTTTTTTTTTCTCATGAAATAATTATCCATAGAACAATGATTTAAAAGAAAATTCTGACTTGCAGGGAAGGCAAAGAGAAGCCGAACAATGGTTTCTGAAAGCAAAAGTCATTGCACCGAACGATTCCAGTGTGTACCAACACTACGGTAAGAGTCTGAATCGATTGCGTTGCATTTTATGTTTTTATGTCTATCTTGTATATCTTATTGGTTTCAGTAACTTCTTTATTAAAATTGATACGAAGAATTTTCGTTGTATCACTAAAATGGAATCATTCCATTTCTTGTGACAATTTAATATTTTTTTACTCTGTAAAGAAACAAATTATTTTAATGTAATAGACTAGTTATATTGTTAAATTCAGAATACTTTTCGTTTTTACCACGATGTTCAGGGTACTCAATTTTTTATGTGAATACGTCTGTAAAATCGGTTTATTGTATCCCTCCGCGCGGAGTCGTATGCTGTAAAACGACACTCGTTCAAATCCTTATAACTTCACGTGGAATCAGTCTATATAAGTAAATGACATACCATCGTGTACGGAAAGGTGAGATGTTTTGAGTAGGCTGATTATTAACCTATTCTGCCCTCTGACTTTTGAACCACGTAGAGGGGAACTTTGACAAAATGTAGTATACGATTACGCTTCATAACTTCCCGTGTAAGTATCCTATGGGGATAAATGACATAAAATCGTGTATAGGAAGATAAGCTGTATCAACCAGGTTGTTTATTTACTCATATCGACCTCTGAACTTTGTATCACGAGGGCGGAATATCGTTTTTGGCTGCAGTATTGCTGTCACCCACATACATCCACGTGGAACCAGCCCATGGCGATGAATGACCTACCATCATTTACAAAAAAATAGGACGCGTCGATCAGGTTGTTTGTTAACCCGTTCTCCCCTCTGATCCTTGTAACGGGTGAGGGGAGATGGAGTAATTGGGCTGCAGTGTCCGCTTCTACCCATATAACTGTACGGGGAATTAACCTATGGGAATAAATTACATACCATCGTGTAAAGGAAAGTTAGACTCATCGATCAGGTTGTTAACCTTTCCCTCTCTGTCCGTTGTACCACCTTGACTGCAGTATGCGCTTCCACTTGCATCATAACTCCATGGGGAATTGACTTTTAGGGATAAATGACCTACCATAGTGCAGAGAAAGGAGAACTCGTCAACCTTCTGATCTTTTTACCGCCTGGGGTCCAAAAGTATTCACAAACCGAACCTTGCGGTACAGTGCGTGTGTACCTACCCGATTTTTCTTTCTTTCTTTTTTGTATTTCAGCAGCTACTAAAGTGTTATTTTATGTGTATATTTCAGGTCAATTCCTGTCTGAAAACGATCGCCACAACGAGGCAGCAGGGGTTTATCTGCGAGCGGCTGAACTGGCTCCCGATGAATACGAAATCATTTTCAACGCAGCAAATGCGCTTAGGTGAATAAAACTATATTAACTATATTAAAAACCTAATAAATAAAACAGTTCAACATTAACACTAAACCTACCGACATTTCATGTATACCTAATCCTACCATGAGCGGTCAAATGACCGCTTCAAAAAAAAATTGTATCTTAAAATAGAAAAAGATTTTAGCCAATTGGATAGTTAACACAATATTATTTTTCTTTTTAGAAAAGTTTTATTTAAATTTATGTATTTTCAGCAATTTTTTTTACAAATTACAGTATTTTATATTGCACATTTTTCGTTGCCTTCAGCGCCGCCTGCCGTGAGTCGGTCTGCATCCGTGCCGCCCGGTTGGGCCGACGCGGTCTGTACAGCGTTGCCTGGTTGGCCCGTATGACGCTTGGTGCCCAGATGGCTCGATTACCACAACACTGTAGATCCACAATCACATTGTGGACTCGTTAAACAATTTCAGGAGTGCGCTTTCCGAAGAATATCGTCGTAAATAACATGAATTGTTCAAATGGTCAAATGACCGCTCGTGGTAGACTAGACATAATTTTTTTTCGGAAAGTAAACAATAAAGGAATATGTGAATATTGAAAAATGGGTTGTATATATATTATAGGAAAAGTCAGTAAGTTACATGGCTATACAGTAACGTTGTACACAAGAAATGCTAAACGACATTTCAAAAACGGTCATTTGACCGCGCGTGGTAGGTTTAGTGTTAAACATTAGCGTAATGAATTATAGTATGACTTACCTGTAATTTTGAAATATTTAATGGAAAAGTAAGATTGACTGTATGAATTCTATGCACTGAAAGATGCTGCATGATAGCCGTAGTTGTGCACAAGAATTCTTAAACAAACATACTTTTTATTAAATACTTTTTTTATGTTAAAAATATTTTTAAGTTATTTGTTTTTAACAACGTGAATTTTTCAGGCAAGCTGGTCGTAACGAGGATGCCGAGCATTATTATCAGATTGCAGTGAAGTTAAGACCTCAGGTAATTTAAAAATATTTTTATTTATAACTTAAGTGAAAAATATATATAGTTACACTGTTAAATATAGGTACTTAAAAAAAGTAAATTTACTCATATTTGAATACATTCGATGCATAGCATGGCTCCGAAAACATGAGTTCAATTTTGAAATAGACATGTACTCATAAAGAAGTACAATGGTTAAAAAGAGCAGATGCTATCCTAAAGTTGACAAACTTCATAAATCACTTTCAACAAATATCGACAATACCAACCAAGACTTACCGGGAATCGAACCCTGATCCTCATGCACCGAAGTCCAATGTTTTAACTGTTAAACTACCAGGGCGATTTGAGGTAGTTATAAACAGAAGAAATGTTAAAAAGTTATGCCAAAAGTATGGGAAGAAAGATAATTGAGTTGTAATAACTCAGTTTCCATTGAAGCAATCGACATCAAATCATATGGAAATACATCATCTGAACAACTATTTTAAGTGTGTCAGGTCGCTTTGGTATAGATGGTATGAACAGAAACTAAGATTGGCAATATTAAGTCACATTGCTCATTTTAGAGAAAGTACTGTTACTTAAATTTATGTTTGTCATCGGTCATTTACGATGTAATTGTACTCAAAAGAAAAACAAGTAGGTTCAGGTACTCATTTTAAAGTAAATTTTTTATAGTGTATATTTGATATTATCAAGCTAAATCGCTTCTTAATGGTTCTTTTAACATAATCATTATTATTAGATAATCCATTTTTATAAATAGTTATATGTAACTAGACAATTTATACGGAATTATATCGTCGGGTAAGTACTACAACAACTAGATAACTCTCTCTCATACGTAAAACTCATTTTTGAGAATTTCGCGATTGTCATGGCTACTTTCGTTATATTTCATAGTCGTTTAGTCATTGAATCACGTGACTTTTGACGAAATAAGAATCCTCAAATTTTGAATGAGTCATTTACTCAGATTCCTTTTTGGCCCTTTTATGGGTCAACGGCTCATGTTTGGTTCTTATACTTATATTATCAGAATTTAATTCAGTCTCCTTAGCGGAGTGGATAGAGCGTAGCACTCTGGGAATCAGATGTCTGCGGCTCCAGTCAGCTCTTCCATTAAATTATTTTATTATTGAAAATTGTCCTTATTTTTAGCGAAATAAAATATATATATAAAAAAAACTTTTTAAAGCACATGCTTTTATCAAATGTACTAAAATGCAAAAAATAACCATTCTATACTTCTTGAAAACTGACTTTTGTAACATTACCTTTTCCTCCACTTGCCCCTTGAATTCTTTTCTCTTCAACTACTTTGAAATATGTTGAATATACTTTTGTTGGAACTGACTAAAAATAAAAGCGTGGGGCGCTTATTATTGATATTATATTTAAGATTTACTAAGAATTATTTAACATTTCAAGATGATAAAAGAAGACATTAAGGTTTTAGATATCATGTGTGGGCGCCCCACGCTTTTATTTTTAGTCAGTTCCAACAAAAGTATATTCAGCATATTTCAAAGTAGTTGAAGAGAAAAGAATTCAAGGGGCAAGTGGAGGAAAAGGTAATGTTACAAAAGTCAGTTTTCAAGAAGTATAGAATGGTTATTTTTTGCATTTTAGTACATTTGATAAAAGCATGTGCTTTAAAAAGTTTTTTTTATATATATATTTTATTTTCTGCTTTTTAGTTATATAAACATGTATATTACCATTGATTTGTATAATTAAACCTCTTTAAATTATTTCAAGGCTGTAGCATATATTTATTCAAACATTAATTCCACTTACTAACATGCTACATAAATTATTTAATAGTTTACCTTTATTTGATCATAACGTTAAATTACAAAAATAGAACGTAGTCATTTTTTTAAACGAGATAATTAATAACAATATTACTATTTTAATACCTTTTTAATTATTTTGATAGATCAGAAAGAGTTACCAAACTTGATAAATGACGTAATATGCCAATCTTGATGGATGTATCAACCTTGACAAAAAAAGAGTTAAGGCTAGTTGGCTTGATTAGAGTGGTAATTTCTCATTCTCTCCATTTCTATTACTGCCTCAGTGTTACAAGGTTTCTTTCCTGTTAACTTTACGTTGTCTATTTCTTCAATTTGCAAGCCGTCTAATGATCTTACACGACTCAAAGCAACATATGCCTGTCCATCAGCAAAGAGTGCAGGTCCTAGATTAACTACCGCATAGTCTACAGTACTACCCTGCATTTTGTGCACTGTTGAGGCCCTGCTCAAAATCAACGGTAACATTCTCCTTTCAGCCGTACCATAGGAGTATTTGGCAGGAAACTGAATGGATATCGGTTCAATTTTATGTATTCCGTCTCTACCGAAATTCACATGGACTGTTGGCAAGTCAGTTTCATACATTTGTGTACGACGAAAGTGCGGCCATGTTATTTCGGTAATGAAACCAATATTACCATTTTGACCAATCCTTTGGATACATTTATATTGGATCGCAGCATTACCTTAGCTCCTACGAATATGTCCAGTTCTTTTGGAAGCCCGCCAGTTTTGTTGACATCATTTGGGATGACATTATCCATACTAACGTCCTCAGTTTTGTGTGGCGCATCTATCAAACGATCTTGATCCTTGATTTTATATATTTTATGATTATGTTTTTGGAAATTCTGCAGTACTAACTGGTTATGATCGCGAACTTGCTGATTAGTTGAATATATTCGAAGTGCCTTTTCAATTGCAAATTCTCCAGTCGCTTTTCCGTCTACTTTCTGCAGGAGCACGGCAAAGTGTTCTGGTTTTAGTTCGCCGACTCTTAATGCATTCAAGATATTAACGAAGGTCATATCACCTTGTTGTCTCATATTTTCATTTAATTCTATTAAGGTAAATAGGCGCCACAAGTGAATTGATGGTATCATATGTTGAGGCTGATAGAATACGATGTCCTCTTACTGGTGGAAGCTGCATCAAATCTCCAAATACTAAAATATTAAGGCCTCCGAACACATGATCACATTTCTTCAATTGTCTAAGTCGCGAGTCGACGAGTATAAATAAGAATTCGATGTATTTCCATTGCTGTCGCATAACTTTTAGAAAAATACCCGTTAACCCACATAGCTAATGTTTGGAGGAATGAGCAGGAACACTTGTCATTCGAGTTACCAAAAACGCCCTCCAATCATGTCCGGGGAAGCCCAAGGCTTGCCGCGCATCTTTTAAGCGCGCGGAACGCGTGAGCACTTAAAAGTGCCATCGAAATATCCCAAACAACTGTTCGAAGGATCGCCTGTAAGCACCATGATCGACTTCCCAGATCAACGTAATGTCCGCCATTTTGCGTCAACTGTCCATGGTTCAAAAATACGAGGCATTCGTTCCCGATATTGATTTCCTTCGAGATAGGTACCGAACCGTCGCCAATAGCCCACTGTTCAGCTCTAGTGAGACGTTAATTAACCAAACCAAACCGCCATTTTGATTTGGCGCCAAGAAAGAAACGTCATTTTTACCTTGGCGCCAATTTTTGGAATTGGCGACAACGGGGCACCGTACACTAGGAATTTACTATAATTTTTTTAAACATATTAAAAACTTATTGTCGTTTTCTCAACGAATAAAATTATTTCATCTCTATATATCATAAAAATTAAACTAATGCAATAAACATCGCTATATGCAAATTAAATGAATAGTTAACTCACTTGTTTGTTGTTACACAAATTAATTTGTTTCCTATAAATCCTTCTACTTTTAACTCCTCCGAAGTTATAACCTATCAGAGTGTAGTAATGTGCTTTACAAAACCAAAATTGTTTAATAGCGGACAGTTCTGTCAATAATAAAATTGAAGAAGAAACTATTACCATAAACATCTATCATTTGGTTTAAAAATATTCAAAATGGCGACGGAAAGCTTTTCTGTTGAAGCAAAACCAGATCATTGCGCATAATTTTTCGCGCATTCATCTGACGTCATTTTTGTAGATTGTGGGTTCGAGTCTGGCTTTCGCCAGATTTGTCGATTTTAAAGAAAATTCATTATTAATTAGAATTAATTAGTAATTAACAATTTTATGGCTAATTATTGTATTGTCACCGGGATTACGTATGTATGCCAATTTTCAAATTTTTATGACAATTAGAAGTGGGTTTAAATTGAGTTACAAGATTTGAGGACACATCACACCAGACAGTGTGAGTTAAATAAAAGCATGTAAAAAAAACGAAAAAATGAATTTAGTCAGTTTTGCGATATATTTATTCGGAGCCTATAGCAGTTGTATGTTTCATCAAAAATGACAAAAGTTTCGCCAAATAAGAGAATGTATTTTTAACAGTGCTCCATAGAAGAATTTTTGTATTACAGTCAATTACATGTAAGGTATATATGTATCTATCTACATGGAACACCTTAATCTCCCTTTGGAGTTATATAGTTGTATCACTAACCTGACTATATATAGTCCTTTGCGATTTGTTAACATGTCAAAGCAAGACACATAGTGAGCTTCATTTTTCATTGTTTTTGAAATTATAAAAAATAAGCTGTAAAATTTGATAGATTACATTATTTTTTAGTCAGGATCATTTTGTAATTTAAGTTTCATTCCGCAGAGAAACTAAAACTCTAAAGGACATTTTAAGTTATGATTTTGATAATGTTATTTGTTGTGTACCATCAAACATTTATTTTGAAAAGTGAATTATAAAAACGATACCATCACAAGTAGGATAACATTTTCTCCAAAAATGCGATTCTACAATTTGACATTATGGTCTTAGAGCGCTATCGCTTGGTCAGAGAGCTGGGAAAATTTTAGCCTTTTATTTGTGTATTATTTTTCTTGGCAACTATTCCAAGTACGTAGTGTTTTATGGGGACAGGGGGGGGGGGGCACAATAATTTATACATTGGCCTCAGTGGCCAAGGGCTTGCAATAGGACAAAATATATATATATATATCGATCTTGCAATCGAGGGTTGCAAGATCGCTACGAACCACCTCACTTCCCCCTGTGTGTACGATAAATCTGATCAGTGTCTTATGTCCTGACATCTGTTGAGGTTACGTTCGGTGACAATTCAGGTATTCAAGATTTTTTTTGGTCATTGATATCGTTGAAGCAAAGGAACGAAGTTTGTGTATGAAAGAAGTTATAGTTTGCAAGTGTAGATAGCGCCACGAGATAAAGTTTTAGTTTGTAATCACCAATAGAAATTATAGATTTCGAAATTGGTAATGGAATGACGTGTTTTTCATCGTAGTTTGGTTTGTTTTATGACGCGATTAGCTCATTATCTGAATTTGGTTGTTAAATACGTGGTATTATATGGATATATGTATGTGTGTGTTGTGTGTCACGAGGATTAAGTATATATGGATCAACGAGATAAAGCAGTCTGAATCAGGTGAGAGGAAATAACTTTAAATTACCAATCATTTCAAAATATTGGATACAAACCCCTTGATGGAATGCTGTTGTCTGGAGTCTGGGTTCGATTTTGAATAAGTCTTGGTTGTTTGTGTACTGTATGTACCTTTGTAAATGGATGATAATTATAAAATGAAGTGGAACATAGGGATAAAGCGGCCTTACTGGCATGCAAATATCTCTTCATCAAATCAAATAAAGAACTACCCCAAAAATGTGGCATTGTTTGTTCTGTATATTCGTAATTCTAATATTTTGCATGATTTGCTTTGGCGACGAATTTGGTTATTTCAAGTATGTGATGCTTTAAGGCAAAAGCATCAAAATGGGTTGAATTGCGCCAAAAATACGGCGTTTGTTGTTTTGTGAGATGTTTCTTTTGTGTGTGAAGCCTTTTCTGTGTTGGTGTTCTTCGCAAGGCACACTTCATTTGTTTCCTATTCTTTTATAGGAGGTGGGCAGCCACATGAACCTCGGTGCTATGCTTCACGTAAACGGGAAACTGCAGGAGGCGGAGCTAGCGTACCTGGAAGCTCTCAGGCTTAAGCCGGATGACCATATGACACAGAACAATCTGCAAAAACTACGGATCCTGCTCGCCAAAAGTACCAAAAGCGAATACACTCGGAGGTAGCGAATTTATATCTTTCTTCCGATTACAACAAACAATTTCGCTAAAGTTGGCTGTGCTTGGCGAATATATTCCATTGTCGGTTTTTTCTAAATTGGCATTTGGATTATTTTTCATTAGTGAAAAATGTTATTTCGTTGATTGGTTGGGAGTGTCTGGTTTCAATGATTATTTTTTTGTTGACGAATTCCATTCTTGGATTTTTTGGTAATTGATATCGTTGAAGCAAAGGATTGAAGTTCGTGTGTGAAAAAAAGTTATCGTCTTTAGGTGTAGATGGCGCCACGAGATAAAGTTTTAGCTTGTGGTCACCAATAGAAAAATATTGTTTTCAAAATTGGTAATGGAATGTCGTTTTTTATCGTAGTTTGGTTTGTGCGTCTGTTATACTAGACAGAACTGCGAAAGGATATCAATGTTTTGACTAGAAAGTTGTTTTCACAATGGGAAAGTTTTTTTTTATGATCTATCTATAGTATCAGATAAACGTTATTTACACGCCTCGAATTATTAAAAAAACTAATTTTCTTGTTTTTTAAAAACATAAGTTGGGAATTTCCATAATTTACGTTGAATTTTTTTTTTAGTGTTATTTAGTTTTCTCTTTTCATAAGCATAATAATTGTTATCTATTTTTCTTGTTTGTACGTATAATGGATTTTGATTATGATTGTCAAAAATCAATGCTTAAAAATATACACTTTTACTTAGGTCACCACCATAAAAGTTTTTTGAGTTATTTTATTGTTATGAACGTACTAAAATTAATTATAGATATTTCTTACTTTAAGATCATTTTGCACAAGGCTTCATAAGAGTTAAGTTTGGAATGCATATTTTGACTCAAACTTACTCGAAAAGCGACTTAGGCAGTTTTGGAACTAAATGTTTCATATAGAAAACAAATAAAGCTTTTGATAGTAAATATAAAATATTTCAGATTCATGAAAATATTAAAGACAAAAGAAAACATAGAGTAACCAGTTTAAAACGCTATTTTTTTTTATTATTGTAACTATATAATTATCCCCAAAAAAACTTTCATGCACTGTATTAATGTAATATATCGTATTAATATAATATAGCAAAACTAATGTTTAAATATTTGTTTACAGGAGGTGACAAGCTATATCAACCTAGGAGCTATGCTTCATGTAAATGGAAAGTTGCAAGAGGCCGAGAACGCCTACTTGTCAGCTCTCAAACTGAGACCAGACGACCCGATTACTCAGAACAATTTGCAGAAGCTTCGGAATTTGCTTGCACCAAAACGGAGGCGCAGGTAGCCAGGAAAGATATACTCGAAAATTGCAACTCCTATGTGTCCGATCAACTTTCTGAAGAAGCGACTTCTGCCGAAAAAATAACCCACACGGACTTTTGGAAGTTCAGTGAAAGTTAAATATACGGTGTATATTCGAAAAGAAAATATGGAGTCGCTAAGAAAAATCTCAAGGTTACAATAACCGGCTAACCCTTCCCATGCAATGTGTCGGGAGAGGTTACCATGGCGTAATGTGTTATGCCATTTGGCGATTGCGCCGTATACTTTACTCTAACTGAAAGTTCTTACCTTGAAGCAGTCTCAGTTCGTGATCAGATGACGTCAGTTGTGGTTCGGTATTACAGAAGTTTCCCCCTTGGACATGGACATATTAGGAGTTGGCGCCAATTCCTCTTATTTGGCGATACTTTCAACTTCGTCGCCAATAGCTCCTCGTGTTTTATTTCTCCTAGCGTAGATCTTGAAATCCCAAATCTATAGAAACTGTTTCTTAAAAAAAAAAACTTTGCACTTGACTTTCCGAAGAAGCTCCATTGGATAAAAAAAACTGCGAAGACAATTCCAAATTATTGTTGTTGTTTTTGGTGAAATGGTCGAAACTTCGCCATAAACCAAGATTTATTGTGAGCACTACTTCGTTCTTTTCATTTGCCGTGCACTCTGTGAAAACTTCGGAGCTTTTTCTTTTAAAGAAAAACAAAAACTGTTCGAGAAAAGCGGAATGGTTGGAAAAAATCACATTATTATTTATATGAATGTAAATAGTTGCGCATATTTATACTGCAACAATCCTTATTTAGTGAGAATCTTTAATTTAAAACTGTTGATACTTCTTGAAATCTGATCTGTTTGTATATATGATACGTTGCACAAAAACTCTTGAGTTCTTGCTGTGTATGGACCGCAATATGATTTATACGTTATCACTGGTGATATTTTAGTAATTATACGTATATTTTTGGTTTCGCTTTCACGTCGTTCGAGGACCAATGCTAACAAGATTTCGAATTGTAGATAGATAAATTTTTGAGGAATTACAAAGTGTTTTTTGTCGACACTTCTTGCTAAGATGGGAAATAGATAAGTCTATTAACTACAAGCGATGTAGACTGGAAAGGTGAGAATTTAAGATCGTGTGCATAAATTCTGAATTAAAAAAAGTGAATCGTAGATGGTAAATTTTTTAAAAAAATACTTAGAACCGATATTTCAACGCGATTAAATTCACCTGGAATTCTTGTTTTATTGTTGGGAAAAATCCAATGATTTTAAAATCTTTGCTGAATTTACTAACAAAATTTGAAATCAAACTCTTATAGTTCTTGTGTTTTGATTCAACTTATAATATATCATTTCAAAAATCAATCAATTAAAAGGAAAAAAATTCTAAATCCCAATTAAAAAAAAAGTAATTAAAAACGCATATGTAGTTCGTTTGTCAATTTTCTTTTTTTAAATAAATGGTTACTTAAGATATCTCAATGATGTCTTTCATTTTATAATTAGAAATTATATCACTATGCCAAATGCGCATCTTACTGAATTTTAAAGTAAATTTTAAGTATCTTAAATTAAGTTGCTAATTACATTAAAAATTCGTAAGTTAATATAGAGTAGGTATGCAATAATTTACGGCTAACGCTATTTGACAAGTTCCCTTCTGCTTTAGCGACCGTATAGAAATTATTCAAATAAACCGACAAAATCCGTTCCTTCAATTTTCGTAAAGATTAATGCTAAGCAAAGTGTTTCAAGGTCATAGAAGAGGAGTAGAAACGAATATAAAAACGTATGCTGTTAAAATTGTGTAACCTTTTTTGAAAAATTTGTTGTCAGTTTTGACAAAAAAAATTTTTTGGCAAGCCGAGGAAATTTATTTTGTTGTTTTTTACGAAATTTATGTCGTCAAAAATGAGGATGATTTAAATTTTTTTTTAAAAAAATAGACGATCAAACGATCCATTGACGAAACAATTGTTAAAATTGACGAAACAATTGTTAAAATTGACGAAACAATTGTCAAAATTGACGAAACAATTGTCAAAATTGACGAAACAATTGTCAAAATTGATAAACAATTGACGAAACAATTGTCACAATTGATGAAACAATTACCAAAATTGACGAAACATTGCAAAAATTGACGAAACAATTGTCAAAATTGACAATACAATTGCTAAAATTGATGGAACAATTGTTAAAATTGACGGAACAAATGTCAAAATTGACGAAACAATTGTCAAAATTGACGAAACTGTTGTCAAAATTGACGAAACAATTTTTACAATTGACGAAACAATTGCCAAAATTGACGAAACAATTGTCAAAATTGACGAACGGATCTTGATTATCGCTGGATGTTTAAAAATAGGTTATTTCTGTATCGCTAACAAAGTATTCCAGGTGTTTTTTCTTATAGGAAAAAAAACGCAAATCGTATGAATTCCATTGCTACTAAACGGTGAATTCCCACTTGTAAATTGATATCTAGTCATAAAACTATTAGTATAACTCCTGTTGGTTTATATATAGGATCGCTTTCTGTAGCAGTGCGTGGGTGTTGAGACACACACACAAAAAAGAGACGCAGGCACATTTTGAATACAATCTTTTAAACGTTCTTCCACTGTTGGTATGTGCCTGATTGATAGCTGTGATTGGGATTAACGAGAAAGACGAGCTGCTGAAATAATAATATAGGAATATAGAAGAATATATATGCGAGGAGTGTGAATGGATGTTGTACTGAAATGAGAAAGTTTGACTTGTTTTTTTCTTCTTTTTAAATGCACGTCCACTGTTTCAAATTCCGTTTTTATTTTTCACCATGATAATTAATAAAATTGGACTTTCCTTTCTATGAATTGTGTGTGTTTTTTGTTATTTTTGTGTGAATTTTCTTGCATTTGAACAGCACTAAACAAATGAAAGAACATGGCCGCTAACATGTTTTAGTGTAGATTTTATTCTAAGCAACAATTACAACTGAAGGAGTAAGTGAAAGTAGGGGATAACTGAAATTTTTTTTAAATCTAATTTTGATGTAGATGAAATATTTAAGGATATAAGCATCTTCCCTCAAAATTGTATGGTTCTGCTTGATTTATTAAAGCAGATACAGAGCAATAAAAGTATATGTTTCACTTACAATTGTTCGATATCATGAAGCTAACCTAAACGCCAAATGTGCGAAAACGTGCCAATTTTGTTAACCAACCGCCACAAATTACGCTCACGATCGACAAATGGGAAAAAGTACCGTGCCAACTATTTCCTTGATTGCAAATATTGGTTTCTGAACAAAAAGCGACTCTTTTTTAACCGACTGAACAGCGCGCCAATCAAAACTCCAAAATAAAATCGCCAGAAATTTTAGATTAAAACCGCCAAGTCGAGAGATTATAGATTTGACTTATGCATTTTTTTTAAGTATTTACGCGCAGGATTTCAGTTCTAATTCAGATTCGTAAAATTAAAAATTATTTTTTACATTTTAGCGCATTTTTCTTAAAGTCATTGAAAAAACCCGTTTATTTTGAAAAGTGATTTTTGTCAGTTAACCCCCTTCTTCCACTTGCCCCTTCAAATGTCTATTTGAAAACGTGGGTGCAAGAACCAGACAGCTCCACTTTTTTTTTTTTTTTCTGATTTACACTTTTTTCACTTTCCTATAAAAAAAAAAAAACTACCGACTGGTGCAAGAACCAGAGAGCAATGGCTATAGAGAAAAGTGAAACTTTTTGTACTATTCTATTATATGGTGAAAGAAATATGTAGTGTTTTTCGTCATTCCTAAACAATTTTGAAAACTGGAGCTATCTGGTTCTTACGCCCACTTTTTCAAATGTAATCACAAGTTCAACCCTAAAAGTAGAGACGTACGGTAAATTCTACGTACATCCTAGAAGTCCCTGAGGCAATAGCCCAGTTGTGGCCGAACTGAGCTGTGTTTACCATATTCTCAAAGAAGAAAACATGTGTTTATCGCCCAGTCAAAAAGTTGCCATGGGCCGCAATTGGAACTTTATGGTCTCTGAGAAGTTTCCATTTACGGGTTAACCCTCTGCAATCGAGGAACAAGCTTGTTATTTCCGTTCCTTTTATGTAACAGTTACGTCCCCTACCTGTTATTTTTAAAGAGATATCTTTATATAAATTTACAAACAGATTCAAAATTGGTTCTGTCGTCTAGGGGATGATTAGTTCAATGATCTGTCTAGATCACATTACAATTAATAAGTACCTTGCCTTAAACTATCTTTCCATCAATGTACAATAATATTTGACACATCCATTGGGGTTACCAACTATTTAAACAAGCGATCTTTCTCACCCTATGCAAAAATCACACCCGTAGACCACTGAATCACATTTGCAACTGTTTGTAAATATATATAAAATTGGTTCTGTGGCCTAGGGGTATGTCGCGTCGGGACAGAGACGTCCCGGGTTCAAATCCCCGTTGCGCCCAATGAAAGGTCAAATATTATTTTACAATAATAAACACAGTTTTAGGCAAGGTACTTGTTATATGTAATACGAGGTACACAAATTTTATATGAATTTACAAATAGTCGCAAAATTGGTTTGTGGTTTAGGGGTATGTATCCAGCGTCGGGACAACGACGTCCCGGGTTCAAATCCTCGTTGCACCCAATGGACAAATAGAGCAATTACAAGGTGATTTAACAAAAATATAAGAATGGACTGTTAAATGGGGTATGTCTTTTAATATCATTAAACGTCAAGTTTTGTACATGGGTATCAAAAATAGAAAGGCTGCCTATGTTTTACAGGAGGAAAAATAAAAAATAGCAATATAGTAAGTGATTTGGGCATAAATGAGTATATTAAAATGATTTATCAATGTACAGAGGCTAGCAAGAAAGCTAATAGAATATTGGGGTACATTAGGAAAATTGTTTCATCAAAATCTAAGGATATAATCTTGCCTTTGTACAGAGGTTTGGTAAGACCGTATCTTGAGTATGCTGTACAGTTTTGGTCACCATATCTTAAAAAAAGACATTGAATTGTTAGAGAAAATTCAGCACAGGGCTACTAAAATAGTTCAAGGGTTTTCAGGCATTAATTATGAAGATAGATTAAGAAATTTGAATATGTATACTCTGGAAAAGAGAAGGGTTAGGGGAGATTTGATTCAACTATTCAAACTTATCAAACAAGGAGATGTGGAGGGTTTAGATTTTAATATGAGTGATAGAACGAGAGGTCATGGGTTTAAATTAAACAAATCCAATTTTAATCGGGACGGGAGAAAACACTATTTCTATAATAGGGTAATAGACAAATGGAACAACTTGCCAGTGAATATTGTTAATTGTACAAGAGTAACGGATTTTAGAAGAAGTTATATATTTATTGGGGGATAGTTAGGATACAATATTAAAATACAAATACAACGCTAAAATATGCAATAAAAATCCATGAGATCTGGATATGCTTGGGGAGATACATCTCCCTTCATCAGCAGAAATGAAAAGTGTGTGCGCAATAAAATGGAAATAAACCCAAAATTGAAAGTGTTGCCAAAGAACAAAAACTATCTCAATCGGTTGGAGTTAACTATTGGATACCAACAAGCGGGAAATACTGGGACCGTAAATGTTTAATTGGCAGTCGAATCAATATACATATGAAACGCCTCCAGAATATAGTAATTTTAAATAATTTATAGCAGTTTAGAAATCACGTACCAAAAATGAGTGTGAAAAAATTTCAAATAAGTGGAGCGTGTTTAAATGTTTAAAACATTTATAAATCCAAAACTAATTCGAATTATAAAACATGTTTACTTGGATTTCCAGTTCAAACCTATTCCTACACTCCCTAAAAAATTGGATCTCTCTTTTTCATAGTGTGTCAGAAATTCGACGGACAAAATTACTTGTAAGCAAAATTTTAGCAACGAAGATTTTAATATTAAATAACTTCTAAACTAATATCCGTATTGAAACAAAAATATATTCGTCTTATTTATCAACTATTTTTTAACAAATTCTGTTAATTTCGTAATTTTAGGATTTTTACTTTTTGAGATACGATCTGAATAACAGCGAAATAATTGAAAATTCTCCCTAGGGTTTACTTTTTTTTTAAATAGAGAGATATTATATAAAATTTAATTTTATAATTTTTATTATTTTACATAAATATATATATAACAATTTTGTATCTCATATTACAATTAACAAGTACCTAGCCTAATACTACATATATATCAATGTATTATAAAATATAGCACATCCATTGTGTTCAGAAGGGATTTGATCACGGTACCTCTAGCATTGCAAGTAAGATCATACCTTTAGACAGTTGAACCACATTTTTATATGTTTGTAAATATATATAACATATATTGTAAATCGTATTACAATTAACAAGTACGTGCCTTAAACTGTATATATATATATTCTTTTAAAAATCAGAAACTTTCCATTTTAACCCATCATACAATATACTATAACCCTTTTCTAAAAAATAAGAATAATTCATGGCATTTTTCAAAACCTAAAAATAAAGTTTCCAGTTGAAAAGACTGAATTTTTTTTAAATCACGCTCGAACAAGCATTCACTGTTTCGAATAAAAATAAACGAGCAATTCTTTCCCTCCAAAAAAACATTTCCCCAGAAATTATTCATAGGAATGAGCATCCGAAAAATCGCCGCATATCTGCCCCTCCACCCGTCAGCTGTACCTAATCGCATGCATTGCCGTATTTTCCCCACCAATGAAAATCCAAATTCCCCCTCTTCCTTGAAGTGCTCTACGGTGAAAAAAAGGACAGAAGTATAAATAATAAAAAAATAAGGATGCTTTTATGGCGCCCGATATTCGTCCTGAGGTTGACAGGTTCTTTTTTGTAGATGGAATTCTTATTCAAATATTTGATCGAATGTGAGAGATGTTGGGGGGGGGGGGAGTGAGTGGGGGGGGGGGCGGTCTGAATTGTTGCCAAAACAGTCTTGACTTTTGTGGATACAGTTGATGTTTTGCTTTAGGGTTAAGATGGCCGAGTGACAATGTCAACAGAGTTTTGAGATTCTGAATTTTGCCTGGACGGTCCTTGCACTGAATTTGGCGAAATGGAGGTTGTTGTCAGTGTCAAGACCAAAAAGAAAAGATATGTGAATAATTTTATTTGAAAAAAATTATTCATGGATTTTATTTGTTATTGTTAAATACTCACACTAAAACCATATATTTATAAATTTATAGGATAACAACCATTGGGTTTTTATTTTAATGTATAATCTTTAAATTTATATAAATTTTATATATTTTAAATTTATATACATTTTATATATTTTAAATTTATATAAATTTTATATACTTTAAATTTATATAAATTTTATATACTTTAAATTTATATAAATTTTATATATATTAAATTTATATAAATTTTATATATTTTAAATTTTATATATTTTAAATTTTATATATTTTAAATTTATATAAATTTTATATATTTTAAATTTTATATATTTTAAATTTATATAAATTTTATATATTTTAAATTTTATATATTTTAAATTTATATAAATTTTATATATTTTAAATTTTATATATTTTAAATTTATATAAATTTTATATATTTTAAATTTATATAAATTTTATATATTTTAAATTTATATAAATTTTATATATTTTAAATTTTATATATTTTAAATTTTATATATTTTAAATTTATATAAATTTTATATATTTTAAATTTATATAAATTTTATATATTTTAAATTTATATACATTTTATATATTTTAAAATTATATAAATTATTATATATTTTAAAATTATATAAATTATTATATATTTTAAATTTATAAAAAAAAATTATATTTTAAATTTATATAAATTTTATATATTTTAAATTTATATACATTTTATATATTTTAAATTTATATACATTTTCTATATTTTAAATTTATATAAATTTGATATATTTTAAATTTATATAATAATTTATATAAATTTGATTATATTTAAATTTATATTCCCGAAAGAATGGGAAGTAAAATAAGAGTGAGTTGTCATAACTCAGTTACCATTTAAGCAATCGACATCAAATAATGTGGAAAAACATCTTCTGAACAACTATTTTAAGTTTGGCAGGTCGCTTTGTTAAGCTGGCCTGAACAGAAGTAAAGCTGTTATGAGCAATTTTAAATTACACTGCTCATTTTTGAGAAAGTATGATTACTTAAATTTGAATCCGTCATCGCACATTTACGATGCAATTGTACTCAAAGAAACGTACGTTCATGTACTCATTTTTAAGTACCTTTTTTACAATGTGCTGTCATTGGAAGTCGGTTTAAAAAATTCAATTTTAACTTTATCAAAAATGGTAATAAGAATTTTATAGCATACTTTTTTTTTTCATTTTGATCATGCATAGATATTACAACCTTATGAGGTTTTGATGACGGGTCACAAAACTAAAAAATTATAAAAATCTTCGAATTCTAAAACTCTTCAAAATTACCCAAATTTTATGGAAAGGTTTAAAAAGGGATTTTTTTTTATTACTTCTTAATTACTTCGTAGATGTGAGGGAATATCAGTCATCCCTGGGACATTAGGGAAGCGTCAGTGATCAATCAAAGCGAGGGATGAAAAGGGATTTTGATGGGGAAAAAGTTTCTGAAACTGACAGACTTTTTTGGTCTCTTCCCTTCAAAGTCAATGTCATATTCACTTTTAATTTTTTTTAATAATAGCCAGATAAGATACCGGGACATTCCATGACATACCCGCTTTAAAATTTTAAAGAGCAACTGGTACAAAAAAAGATAATTAAAGGAAAAGGATGATGATGTTAATTACGCGTTTAAATCTTATGTATTAATTCTGTATTAAAGATCCCTTTTACGGCTCGTACACGTGACGAATCCCAACAAGTGTAGTATCAAGGGAAAGAGAATTTTCTGGATCAGTGACAAATCGTATCTTCGTAACTTAATAAATTGGTATACGAATTATCTGTATGAGCAGTTTTATTTTAATTAGTAAAGAGTAAAAAAAAATGAGTTTTAAGGGGAACAAATTTGTTATTATGAATGGCTATTTATATAAAAATAAAATATATGTAGTATAAAAAATTATAATGCCAATTCTTATGTATTAAAGGATCTTAGAAAAGTTTTTAGGGAAAATATTAAAAAAAATACGTAGAATTAATTTTTTTTTAAATTCTAAAAGTTAAAATTTTTAAACAAATTAAAACAATTATTGAAATAATAATCTGTTATACAAATTTAAATAATATACATTAAAAATTTTATTCAAAAAGTCAAAAAATAAAGTTCAGATGCTATTCTGTCCCCTTATTCAACATTTCGATTTAACAGATTAGTTTTTCGAAAAATACTCTAGTATTGTGATAACCAAACCCAATCTAACGCATTAAAATTAAATATATCATCAAATAAATTTTAATCAAAACCCTTTTATACCCTAAACAAACTTATTGATGCAGAAATATTCGTAATATTAACCTTACCCCCAACCAAAGATAGACCCCTACCCCAAATGTTTACTCAACTAATCTCCAACAAAACGCCAGTTCGCCGGGGGGGCTTTACAGTCGCCAACCACAGGGTTACATAAACTACCCGGGCCCACACATAGGACTGTAAACCGTAAAATAATCTGCCCCCTTTTAATCCCAGAGTCGATGGAAATTCATCGACTTCGGCCTTTTCCTTCGTCCTCATCACTCGTCGTCGTCAACCGCCATTCATCATCATTAAAGGGCCTGAAGTGCGCCAAGCGGGCGTTAATCTTTGGCGACGGTGGCGATGGATTAGGCGATATTGGGGGCGTGGGATCGCCGTTATGAATCATGATTAAGATTGGAGTTATTATTGACTTGAGGGGGGGGGGGGGTCGGGTTTTGGGATGGGAATGGGTTAGTAGGACATTTTTGGTCATTTGGGTTATGGATTATGTGGAAATGGATGTTGTTGACCTAAATATAGAACAGTACAATGTAATTTATTTTTATTTTTACCCTAAATGTAAAAAAAACACGTCAAAGAAAACCTCTTTAAAAATAACAGGAAGGGGGACCATAAAAATAACATAAATATCAAATATGTTCTTGAACTACAAAAAGGTTCCACTGTAAAGTAAAAAAAGGTGCTTAAAAATGAGTACATGAACGTACTCGTTTTTTAGTATAATTGCATCGTCAATGAGCGATGACGTACTAAAATTTAAGTAATCATTATTTTGCAAAAATGAGCATTGTGAGTTAATATTCCAGATTATTGAGGAAGCGTACTCCCCCTGAAACTCCGGTATAAACTCTTGAAGCCGATGTAGAGGCATCCATGATGTGCCCCAATTTCTTTGCTACCGCAATATTTCGTATATTTTTCATGTTAAAATAAGCCGACGTGTATTGCATTTGGCTGAGTTTTTTTCTATTTTCTTTTTAAACCCAATTTAAATGCAATCTGCTATTAAAATAGAAAGTCATTTGCAAGTCAAAGTCGAAGGAGATAAAAAGCAAAAGCAGAAACTATTTGTTTGGCAATATAAAAATTAATTATATGAGAAGAAAATATAATATTTATATACATTTAATATTTCTACAATGCTATGGTAATAAAAAACACCGCTAAATCACTTTAAAAAAAATATTGGGGCACAGCACGGCTGCTTTCAATTGGCTTCAACACGCCCATAGAGGAAACAAGGTTTGAGCCTTCCAGAAGTTACAGTTAGAGTTCAGTGGTTCGACTATTACGATTTTTGTTAATGAAGATGAAAATGATTCTCATAAATACTAGGAATTATTTATTACGTCGATTAACAACAAACATATGACTATAAGCAATGGAACTAGGCCTCCCATTGAGCTACAATGTACTTAACAGTGCCGCGCGGATGCATACAATTCGGAAGAAAGGTTGAGAAAACATTCGTCTTTGAATATGCGGGAACATTACGTGACGTCACAAAAAGGTTTAAAACTGTTTTTTTGCCTTTTGTCTTCTTTTTCTTGCAAGTAAGAAAATAAAAACAATAAATGGGTAACATTTAAAATATTTTTGAAAGCCAGAAATGCGTTTTTAAATCTACGCAAACTTATGCAAAAGGACTATTTTTCCTACCTTCACCCAAAAAGGTGTAAGTATTTCTACCTTGGCGAAAAAAGGAGTAAAGTGGTCGGCGACGCTTAGTCCTCGCTCCAGTTCTTATAGTTATATTATTCCAACTCAGTTTGGTTTGGTTTGGATAATTAACGTCGCACTAGAGCTGCACAGTGGGCTATTGGCGATGGTTCGGGGTCTATCTCGAAGGAAAGACCCGGGAACACATACTCATTCACACACACATTCATGTACTTCGTTATTTTAGAACCATGGTCAGATGACGAGGAAACACCTGAACTGGCACCCAACACCTTCAATAGACGTCGGGACTTTGGACCCCGATCAGATGTATCGTGCACCAGTCCCGTATACAAGCCGTTAATTTTTGCGGATGTTCCGGACGACTTTTATAGTATTTTGTAGTGAAGCTGGCAACCCTCCGATCACAAGATCACTACTTTTTTTACTTTTCTTTGGCAATTCCATCGCCTAGGATGGAACCAGGAATCTTCGTATTCCCAGCTGACGCCTTTAACCGCTCGGCCATGGAGGCCTCTTCCAATTCAGTGATCAACACAAAAACTAAGAGAACCATTTTTGTCCACAATGACCATAAATGGCGTCCCCCGCCCAAAACCTACCAACCTCATCCATTATCTGTTAAGTTTCATTTGTGTATTCTTCAGACCTCCTTACATCAAACTGATTGCAATCTCGCCAATCTAATCTTACGACGATTAGCGCCCGAATTAATGCATCCAGAGTCACAGTTGAAGACTTTCAATAACTCACTCTGCAATTTCATTCTCAGCTGAAACAACCCGGGTAATTATGAAAGAATGGGGTAGAGCGCAGGGCAGAAAAAATGCCCCCTTTTAAACTTAATCGCTTCAGGGGAGTTTAATAATGCTTTCTTGATGAAAAGAAATCAGTTGATGAATCATTATAATGATCCGCGCACAGTTTATTGCTGTTTTACGAATCAGGGTAATTTGTACATCGTTTATATTTAAGCACCATGGGCTATATTTTATGTTTAATTGAGGGATTTATTCGGGTTATTAGGAATTCATTCGTTAATGCTACTTAAAGCAGGGGGGTGTTTTGAAATACAATGCAGTTAATGGTCTTCCATTTAATTTTTTTTAGTTGACTAATGGTAAAATTGCATTTAAATTAGGTTGATTTTTTTTTTGTAATTTACGGAGGGATTAATATTAAAGGGGAGATTTGACTTTTGTTTTTCATTGTTTAGGAAGGTTTCTCGAAGGGTTCTCGGTTCGATCCCGTGCGACGGACTTGACTAAGAAAAGTAAAAAAAAAAAGTAGTGATCTTGTGATCGGAGGGTTGCCAGCTTCGCTACAAAATACTAGGAGTGTCGTCCAGAACAACCACAAAAATTATACGGGACTGGTGCACGATAAATCTGATCGGGGTCCAAAGTCCAGACGTCTATTGAAGGCGTTGAATGGCAGTTGACGGGAACAAAACCTAAGATGGCACACGACGCAAGTTTAATAAGCTTCAGGTCATTCAACCCCGATCAGATTTAACGTGCACCAGTGTCATCTACACGCCGGTGGAAATGGAGGATTATTTCTTACGACTTTTGTAATTTTTGTAGCGAATCTGCCAACCTCTTGATTACGATATCGTCATCAAGCTGATTCGAACTACCAATCCTCTGATTGCTACTCGAATTTTGTACATCTGGGCCACCGGGCAAAATCGCTCGATTTAAGACCCGATATTTCTATATTAGTAAACAACAATTACATGCATGTCGATCATCTAAAGAAGTGTACGTACACTGTAAAAAAAAAGTTGTACTTAAAAATGAGTACCCGAACCTACTTATTTTTCTTTGAGTACAATTGCATCATACAAGAGCGATGACGTGCTCAAATTTAAGTAACCGTACTTTCTCAAAAATGAGCAGTTTAATATTGCTAATTTAAGCTTCTCTTCAAGCCATCCTAACAAAGCGACCTACAAACAAAGTAGGTGTTCAAAAGATGGTTTTCCCCATTTGTTTTATGTCGATCGCTTAAATTTAAACTGAGTTATTAAAATTCAATTATCTTACTTCTCAATCTTTTGGCTCACCTTTTGAACATTTATTTTGTTTATGTCTTCGTCACGTAGTCCTGGAAGTACAACGGAAAAAGCATTGGGCTGCGATCCCTGAAGATATGGGTTCGATTCCCGGTTTATCTTAGTTGTAATTGTCGACATTTATTGAAAGTGATTTATAAAGGCAGCCTATGTAGGCTATCGTATGCTTTTTTCATTCATTGTACTCATTTTTGAGTACGCGTCTTTTTTCAAAATTGATACTTATGCATTCAGAGCCAGAGTTCAAAAATGAGTACATTTTCCTTATTTTCGAATACCTGTTTCTAACATTGTAGTTTTGCATTATTGAGTCTGAAGTTTTATACACAACTGCTTTAGGGTATGGGAGATCTAGAGAGATTATTAAACTTTTTCTATTTAGTTTAACGCTGTCAGTCAGGTTTCTTAATTATACTTTCAATTTATTTTCAGATTAAAACAATCATAGTCCATATATGTAATTTGGTTTTAAAACTCTGATATTTTATAAAAGTAATCAATTATAATAATATATGATTGAAAAGAAAATAATTAATAAATATATATCTATTTAATAACAAATCCGTAACAGATCAATTTGTGAAATTCAAATTTTAAGGAAAATATTGCTTGTGTTTATTAACTGCTTCATTCTTCAGAAAAATACAGTTCTAGCAGAAAATGATTTTTTTTTCTACATGCAAGCCGACAACTTTTTGTAAATTAAAGTTTTCAAATTCGAAGGGATCCAATTAGAAAACACTTTTTTTCACTATAAAAAATATTTTAAAAAAACTTTATAAATAATGAAGTTATTAATTTACCATATAAATTGCAGCCCAATTTTTGTATTTTTTTTAAGTTCCAATTTTAATTTTTTTACACTAATCCCAGTTCGCTGATCGAACGAAAAAGTTTAATAACCAGTCAACGAAAAAAAAAAATTGAAAAAAAGTTTATTTGGGAAACCCCAGCTTTGCTAGTTCTAGTTTCCAATACTTCCATATTTTACCATAAAGTAACAAGACTAGCAAAAAAAAAAAAAAACCTTCGAAAAAATTCCAAAAACACGCCTCACAAAGGAAAAAAAGTATCTTCAAAATTAGAGATTCAATCAGTAAATTTCCGAAACTAATTTAAATGTTAATATTTCCCCTAGCTCTATTTCCCAAGCCGGGATTTTAAATGCAATTAAATCTCTATCACAAAAGCTTAGGGGGGAAAAAATCTAAAAGTTCCGGGGGAAAAAAACTTCCCCTAGGGAAAGAATAAAAGTAACTCACAAACTAAAACTAACTGGTTTTGATTAATTAATTAAAAATGCGTGTCAGCTTTTTTTTTCTAAATATATATTTTTTTATTTTGGTCTTCCTTGGATGAGCTTGCTGCATAATCTCATTTAAAATTGCCTTAGGATATGTCCTCCTCTTAAATTTTATAAATTAGCCTTTGTTAAAAGTAATTAGCTTTTATTTTAAGATGTGACATTGTTTATGTGCATAACAAATGCTTGGAATAAGATTAAGTTTACAGACTATAGGGAGTGCCCGAATATATATATATATATATATATATATATATATATATATATATATATATATATATATATATATATATATATATATATATATATATATATATATATATATATATATATATATATATATATATATATATATATATATTAGTTGGCTGTTTTTTTTACCGTGGCGCCATTTGTCGGTTTTAGTAAGAAATCATTTCTGCTAATAAGACGAGAGATGGGGGTTGGTTTTCAAAATCTCATGTAGACAGTGACATTCCTCTTGTTTTGAAGTTCAAGTGCGCAAAATGATTTTAATTTTATAATTTTGAGAATATATTTTCCATTTTTGTGATATTTGTGACCATATTTTCGTTCATTTGGAGAAATTTGTATTCACTTTAACAACATTTTCAGCATTTTTAATTTATTTGACGATTTTTCTTCATGTGGCGAAATTTTTTATTAGTTTGGCGACAGTTTTATACATTTGGCAACATTTTGGCGATATTTAAACATCAGACAATCAGAATTCATTGTTTATCCATCATCACATATAGGTTTTAAAAAAGCAAATGGGGTTAAGCGAGTTACGGGGGGGGGGGGGGGGGGGGAAAGAGGGTGGTTGTTTGAAATTTCATTTAAATTTTCAATAAACTTTTGAATAAAACTGTGGCTTTGCATAAAGTACAAAAATACAGACATTCTTCTATCTTTATACATACAATTAGTCGATTTAATAGAACTTTATATGTCATATAGTTGTTGTTGGATGCTATATAAAAAACGTAGGATGCTATATAAAAATAAATTATTGTTATACGGAGAAGATAAAAGACCCGGGGACACACCACATCGCAATTTTTAACCTGATACATACCTAATGGAATACAAAAATATGTATCACGAAATATTTAATGTGTGCCAATCCCTCTCTACACGGTTTTGGAAACGAACTAAATCCGCAATTCACTGATTACGCCCGTAAGTTGAGACTCTCCGAATATGAGTTTGGTACTCTTTTGACCAAGCCGTTCCCGGGTCTTTCCTTCGCGATAAGCCCCGTACCGTCGCCAATAGTTCAATGTTCAGCTCTAGTACGATAGTACGGCGTTATTTAACCAAACCAAAAACCAAAACTTCTAACCAGGCTGCCGCGGGCCTGGAAGACAAATGAGCAAAATTTAACGATTGGTGGATTAAAAACGTCGCTCTAGGGCTGCACAGTCGGCTATTAGAGACTGTTCGAGGTATATCTCGAATTTGGTTTGGTTAAAATAACCCTGCTCTAGGGCTGCACGGTCGGCTATTAGAGACTGTTCGAGGTATATATCGAGTTTGGTTAAAATAACGTCGCTCTAGGGCTGCACAGTGGGCTATTAGAGACTGTTCGAGGTATATCTCGAATTTGGTTTGGTTAAAATAACCCTGCTCTAGGGCTGCACGGTCGGCTATTAGAGACTGTTCGAGGTATATATCGAGTTTGGTTAAAATAACGTCGCTCTAGGGCTGCACAGTGGGCTATTAGAGACTGTTCGAGGTATATCTCGAATTTGGTTTGGTTAAAATAACCCTGCTCTAGGGCTGCACGGTCGGCTATTAGAGACTGTTCGAGGTATATATCGAGTTTGGTTAAAATAACGTCGCTCTAGGGCTGCACAGTGGGCTATTAGAGACTGTTCGAGGTATATATCGAGTTTGGTTAAAATAACGTCGCTCTAGGGCTGCACAGTGGGCTATTAGAGACTGTTCGAGGTATATCTCGAATTTGGTTTGGTTAAAATAACCCTGCTCTAGGGCTGCACGGTCGGCTGTTAGAGACTGTTCGAGGTATATATCGAGTTTGGTTAAAATAACGTCGCTCTAGGGCTGCACAGTGGGCTATTAGAGACTGTTCGAGGTATATATCGAGTTTGGTTAAAATAACGTCGCTCTAGGGCTGCACAGTGGGCTATTAGAGACTGTTCGAGGTATATATCGAGTTTGGTTAAAATAACGTCGCTCTAGAACTGCACAGTGGGCTATTGGAGATGGTTCGTTCGAGGTATATCTCTTGAGAAATACATGTTATTTTTTGCCATGGTCTGAAAATGAAGTCAACACCGAGCTGCCACCCGACGTAACCTTAATAGGCGTCAGAATATTAGACCACGATCAGATTTAACATACACCAGTCCCTTTATACGGTGGTTACTACAGTGGAAGATTTTGTACTCGGGGTTCCCCACTGTAACCACATAATCCGGTACTAGTCGCTTCCAAACTCAGTGCAACTTATCAAAGACTCCACCCCTCCCCCCGAAAACGACCAATCATCGATCGAAGTTGCTCATCAGTCCATGCCTTCGGACCGTCCCTTCCGGCTAGGAATCGGCGAGAACAAGCACAGGACTTGTTCTCCACACAGAGAGGAACAGGAAGGAAACGCCACTGCGGAAATCATTGTCCGCCACTGCGAATGCAATCGTCACTGCAGAAGTCCTTTCCCCTCTGTGAATATAATTGCTGGCTCCCCCTCCCCCAACTCTGTCCTTGTCCTGTAAGGATCAGGATAAAAGGATCATCCTTTAGCAGGAAATGTGGCTGCCAGGAGAACATTGTAGGATTTTAATGAGATTGGAGCTGAATGGGAGAAGTGGATTGTGTTGTAAATTAGACGAACGACTCGGTGTTGTTTGGAACCCAGTCAAAATATATGCATCTATGTATATGTGGAAGTTATCCATCTTATTCCTATAGTAACAAGGCCTCCGTGGCCGATTGGATAAAGGCGTCAGCTAGGAATCAGAGATGTCCTGATTCAATCCTATGCGACGGACATGTCTAAGAAAAGTAAAAAAGTAGTGATCTTGTGATCAGAGGATTGGCAGCTTCACTAAAAAATACTAGGAATGTTGTCCAGAACGTCAAAAAAAAAAGTATCGGCGTGTATACGGGACTGGTGCACGATAACTTTTATCGGGGTCCAAAGTCTCGACGTCTATGAAGGCGTTGTGTGCCAACTCAGGTGTTTCCTCGTCATCTGACAATGGTTCAAAAATACGAGGCATCATTCCTGGGTCTTTCGTTCGAGATAGGTCCCTAACCGTCGCCAATAGCCCACTGTTTTTACTTTCTTTTCTTTTCTTTGTAAGCCCGCCGCAAGGGCTCGAACTAGCAATTCTCTGATTTCCAGCTGATCACCTTTATTGACTACGCAAATGGGGGTCCTTCACACTAAAAGGTCATCATATAACATCACTGAACTATAACTGTAACTTCGGGGCCTCCGTGGCCGAGTGGATAAAGGCGTCAGCTGAGAATCATAGGTTCCTAGTTCGATCCTGTGTGACGGACATGACTAAGAAAAGTAAAATTAGTGATCTTGTGATTGGAAGATTGCCAGCTTCGCTACAAAATACTAGAAAAGTCGTCCAGAACATCCATAAAACTTTTGGCGTGTATACCGAACTGATGCACTATAAATCTAATCGGGGTCCAAAGTCCCGACGTCTATTGAAGGCGTTGGGTACCAGTTCAGGTGTTTCCTCGGCATCTGACCATGGTTCAGAATTACGAGGCATCGTTCCTGGGTCTTTCCTTCGAATTAGGTCCCGAACAGTCGCCAATAGCCCACTGTGAAGCTCTAGTGCGACGTTATTTAACAAAACCAAACCGAACAAAACCTTCGAGATATGCCTTAAACCGTCGCCAATAGCCCACTGTGCAGCCGTAGTGCGACGTTAATTAACAAAACCAAACGCAACTGTAACTTCTGGTTAGGTTGCCAAACAAATAGTTTTTGTTCTTGCTTTTTAACCACTTCGACTTTGACTTGCAAATTATTTTCTGTTTTAATCACTGAACTCTAACTGTAACTGCTGGAAGGCTCAAACTTTGTTTCCTCTACGGGCGCGTTGAAACCAATTGAAAGCTGCCATACGGTGCCCCAACATTTTTTAAAAAATGATTTAGTGGTGTTTTTTATTACCAAAGCATTGTAGAAGTATTAAATCTATATAAATATAATATTTTCTTCTTGTAGAATTAATTTTTATATTGCCAAACAGATAGTTTTAGCTCTTGCTTTTTAACTACTTCTACTTTGACTTGCAAATGACTTCCTATTTTAATAGCAGATTACATTTAAAATGGGTTTAAAAATAAAATTAAAAAAACTTACCCAAAAATAATATATGTCGGCGTATTTTAACATGAAAAATATACGAAATATTGCGGTATCAAGAAAAGTGTGCCCCATCATGGCGGCCTCCATATCGACTTCAAGTCAACAAAATGTCTTTCCCTATCCAGAAGTTACAGTTAGAGATCAGTGGTTTTAATAGCAGATCAGATTTAAAATGGGTTTCAAAAGAAAACAGAAAAAAAACCTCGGCGAAAAGCAATACATTGTATCCTTATTTTAACATGAAATATATACGAAATATTGAGGTAGAGATGGTTTGGTTTGGATTGTTTAATTTACGCCGTACTAGAGCTGCATAGTGGGCTATTGGCGACGGTTCGGGGCCTATCTCGAAGGAAAGACCCGGGAAAGATGTATCGTATTTTTGAACCATGGTCAGATGACGAGGACAACACCTGAGCTGCCAACCGACGCAACCTCAATAGACGTCAGGACATTGGACCCCGATCAGATTTATCGTGCATCAGTCCCGTATACACGCCAGTATAATTTGTTGAATGTTCTGGACGACTTTTTAGTATTTTTGTAGCGAAGCTGGCAACCCTCCGATCGCAAGATCACTACTTTTTTACTTTTCTTTGTCAAGTCCGTCGCACGGATTCGAACCCCCAATCCTCTGATTACTAGCTGAACACCATATCCACTGAGCAACTGGGGCTCTTGAGGTAGAGATGAAAGTGAGGTACAGTTGTTACTCTTTCAATTTCCCTCATGTCAACAAAATGTCCTGCCCAATCCAGAAAATACAATTAGAGATCAGTGAATAACATCCTTGAATTTCAAGTTTTTCCAACAATGCCACTTGAACTAAAAGCTATCTCTTTAAAATAGAATAAGATTTAAATAAAATACTGGGAAAAAAACATTACAGGAAACATTATTTGAATTTCAAAGGAGTGAGAACAATTTCACAATTGCAAAACTTGCTTGAACATTGATAGGTTAAGTACAATTTCCTGCGTAATATCTCGCAATAAAAGTTTATTTAATGTAATTTTCCACTCGTAGGCATTTTTAATATATTCGAAGATTTTACAGATATGAATTAGAATAGCTTCATCCTCTTTCAAATAAGCTTGCTCCTTTGACCTTTGAGTCCATTTCCGTTATGAATCCCAATACAAATTCAGCCATTCCATTTTAACGCGCCTGTAATCTATTTCCCCTCATGAATATCAAAAGATGAAAATCTAAATTGTAAATCGTCCAGCACGTCTTTGAAGAACGCGTTATTAAAATGGCAGCGAGAAATGATAATCAGCAAAAGATCAAACAGCTAAAAATGAAATTTCCTTCTGCATTCGAACGAGAGATTTAATTCTATTAAAACAACTTCTGTTCTTGTGGAATTTCCTGGAACACTTTTTGAAATTTTTCTCAGAACTTTCTTAATTGGATTAGCGACTGGGTTGTGAGAATTCATAAAGTTTTTGGAATATTATTATGTCTTTTGATTGGTTAAAATCAGCAAGCGTGAAAATGTTTTTGTAGAGTGCATTTTTTAAAAAAATTATTGCACGAATGAAAATAAAAATGGCGCCGATAATCATTCTAATTCGAAACGTGTTTGCTCATCTGGGCAAATATAATTGGAAAATATTTATAAAAGCAGTAGCGAGCGAGGGAAAAATAAAGTTTGCATAGTTGAAATAATTAAATGAATTTATTCTTGAATTTTTGTGTGTGTTTTTTCATTTTAACAGAATGGAATTGATGACTTCCAACATACGACAGAAATATATACAGTTATTATAAACAATTCTACTAAATAATTCATTTTTTTAAAGAACTTAAGAGGACTTAAAGAATTATTTTCTCTACACACTGTTAAAAATAGGTACTCATTTTTGAGTACATTCGATGCTTGTCGTAGTTCATAATTCATACGTTTAATTTTTGACAAAACACATGTACTCAAAAATGAGAAAAATGAATAAAAATAGCAGTTGCTTGCCTATATAGGCTGGCTTCATAAATGAGTTTCGATACATTTCAACAATTACAAACAATACTTTACGAGAATCGAACCCAATCCGTCTACTTGATGTTGTCCTAAACCGAAGTCCTGGGCCTTATCCGTTGTACTACAGAGCGGTAACCAAAGCGACTTGAAGTTATTGGGTTGGATTGAAAGTTCTGTCGTATTTTAAAGAAAATATTTGAATTCATTTATAAAAATATGTGTTTAATATTAATCAATTATATATGCTCCGTTATTTGTTACAACCTATTGTCATCTTTCAGGTAACCTGTGAATTCCTGTTTTTCCTGTTTTTTCTCATCCTTGGAGTTAAAATAGTCAGCAACTGCCGTATAAACACTTTCAAAAGACGTGAATTTTTTTCCCGTTAGATAATTTTGCAGTAAGATTTTTTTCTCTTAATATTCTTGTAAAGAATCCACTTTTCATCTCCAGTAACCAGTCTGTCCAAAAACGGCTCCACATTGTGTCTAATCAGATGTGATGAACACATTCTTACACGATCAGACAAATTCTTTTCCGTTAATTCATGTGGAACCCAAACACTTTGCTTTAACACAAACCTAACAGATTTAATGTGATCTCCAACAGTTGTATGATGAATGCAAAACTCTTCTGCAATTTCTCGACTTGTTAAATGTGGATTTTTTTTTCCAACATGGATCGCAGAACATTATTATCGATCTTGGATGGTCGTCCAGATCGATCACTTTCTTTGAGGATCAGATCCCCGGAACGAAATTTGCTAAACCATCTTTGACAAGTACGAACATTTACAATATCTTTTCCAAATACCGCACATAAATTTTTACATGCAACCGATGCATTGCTTCCTTTTTGGAATTCATATAAAATGCAGTGTCGTAAATGCACTTTATCTACTGACATGTTTTTCACTTTAAATATCACAAGTAAATGATGAACGGTAAAAAAGGGCACCTTTTATATTATACAGCAGTCTAAAAAAACAAAAAAAAATCCTATTGACTCACTAGTCAGTTGTTCTTTTTATTTACAAGAAAAATCACCTGCCTATTTAAAATACGACAGAACTTTACCTCCAACCCAATATAAACAGAAATGTTAAAAAAAGCGTGTCAAAAGGATAGGTAGTAAGATAATTGAGTCATAATAACTCCGATTTCATAATAACTATGATTTCATAATAACTCCGATTTCATAATAACTCCGATTTCATAATAACTCCGATTTCATAATAACTCCGATTTCATAATAACTCCGATTTCATAATAACTCCGATTTCATAATAACTCCGATTTCATAATAACTCCGATTTCATAATAACTCCGATTTCATAATAACTCCGATTTCATAATAACTCCGATTTCATAATAACTCCGATTTCATAATAACTCCATAGGTTCCATTCACGTAATCGACATAAAATAACGTAGAAAATCATCTTCTGGACAACTATTTTCAGTTTGCCAGTTCGCTTTATCAAGATGGTTTAAACAGAAGCTGATATTGGCAATACTAATCCATACATACGGATCATTTTTGCGAAAGCAAGATCGCTTAAATTTGAGTACGTCTGCGGTCATTTACGATGCAATTATACTAAAAAAAAAACGAGTACATCCATGTATTCATTTTTAAGCACATTCAGATTTACAATTCAGTTTGTATTGTATAAATATACAATGGTTATTATTAGTAACATACATATAGAAATCGTCTTGTGTACAAAATGTAAATTATTTACATTGTTCCCACAAGATGGAGCCGAAATGTAATAGTGCTGTAATGTAATAGTGAAATCGAAATGTAATAGTGCTGAAACATTGTCTTTATGTTAGGTTTGTTTTGTTTTGTTAATTAACGTCGCACTAGAGGTGGACTTCTTTATGTTAGAAGCAAAATGCAAAATATAATTTTGCTATCGGTCAATTTTTTAACCTTGTGCATCTGTCAAAATTTTGAAAATTTAAAGTTTTTAAGATTGAAATGGAATAGCTCGAAAAGTAGAAAAAGAATACAAAAAATAATTTCGCCATCGGACAATATTTGCATTTGCGCATTGCGGTCAAGTTTGGAAAATTTCAGATTTGTAACCTTTTCTTCGAATAGTCGGATTGATTTACAATAAAAAGTAGTTTAGGTGGGAAAAAATTGCAATAAAACTCATTTTTAACAGTTTTGGTGCCAGCTCAGGTGTTGTCCTCGTCATCTGACCATGGTTCAAAAATACGAGGCACCGTTCCCTTGCCTTTCCTTCGAGATAGGCCCCGAACCTTCGTCAATAGCCCACTGTGCAGCTCTAGTGCGACGCTTTTTAACCAAACTTTCCTTGGAGACAGATAGGCACCGAACCGTTGCCAATAGTCCAATGTGCAGCTCTCTAGTGCGACTCTAATTAAAACAAACCAAACTACAAGTTCTTGACAACCGGATGTGGGTTAAATCTGGGGTTTTAAGATGACCGATGAATCTTTTTTTTTTTTATTTTTACGTCAAAAATAATAATTTTAATAATAGATGACAAGGACAACACCGGACGTGGCATTTGACACAACCTCAATAGGCGTCAGGACATTGGACCCCGATCATATTTATCGTGCACCAGTGTCGCATACACGACACTATAATTTGTTGAATAATCTAGACGACTTTCTAGTATTTTTGTAGTGACACTGGCTACCCTCTGATCACAAGATCACTGCATTTTACTTTTCTTTGTCAAGTCCATCAGTCGGTCTCGAATAGGAATCGTCTGATTACTATGTGAACGCCTTTATCCACTGGGCCACTGGCGTCCCAATTTGTATTTCGAAAAGGAGTTAAATGTTTTTTCGGTATAAATTACCATTTGATGTCCTAACGGATATTGAGGTTGCGTTGGGTGCCAGCTGAGGTGTAATTCCTCGTCAAAACAATGTCTCGCACAAAAATACAAGGCATAGTTTGCGGGTCTTTCCTTCGAGATATACCTCGAACCACTCACAACCCTTACTGGAATTTTATTTTGTATTTTGTTCTATATTATGTGTGTATTTTCTATGTTTCATGTTTGTATTGTCCCCCCCTGAGAGTGATTACTCCCAGCATGGTGAAAATTTGTAACCATTTGAACTAAATGTATTGTATGTAATATTTACAAGAGCGTGTTGCTCCACCATATTATGGTGTTTAAAAAACATTGTAAACGATTTGTACTTTGCAGTCTGCATGTCACGGCAAAACCTCTCACTCTTACAAAGTTTGCAAAGGTTTGAAATAATCGTTCGACTGAGGGGGGTTGCCGTTGTTGAAACTGTGTCACATTAAGACACCTGTATATCCTTCGGGAGTGGACAGGTTACTTACTTAATAAAAATACCTCGAACCATCTCTAATAGCCCTCTGAGCTTCTTTAGTGAGATGTTAATTCATCCAACCGAACCGTCGCCAATAGTCCATTATGTGGCTTTAATGCTTCGAGCATGGATCCTTTACAGTAGAATCTTGACGTCACTCTCGCTAACATGAATGTGAAGCCAACATGTTTGGCCCCAGACACGTGGTTAACTACACCATTCCATTCCTAAAATTTCGCAGTTACACATTTTCCAATTCTCAAGCCAATCACGAGTATATTTCCATTCATAATTTTTTAAGAGATGGCACGTGATATGGGCCTTTCGCTCTGAGATGTGGGCTTCACGATTAGGACGCCCTATTCTCTCTACTGCAGTCCATTTATGCTTGAAGCTCTAGTGCGAAATTAATTTCAACCAATCTGAAATAATGTTCATCGCAGTTTGTCGATATGTTGGCTTTAATGAGCTACTTGTGTAAAATGAAAATTTAAACGAGCTAATTTCCATTATTCAATCATTATACTTCAACGGGTATGTTTGGTTTGGTTGGGTTTTGTTAATTAACGTCGCACTAGAGCTGCAAAAAGGGGGGTATTGGCGACGGTTCGGGGTCAATATCGAAGGAAAGACCCGGGAACACACACACATTCATACATGCACCTCGTTATTTTAGAACCATGGTCAGATGACGAGGAAACACCTGAACTGGCACCCAAAGCCTTCAATAGACGTCGGGACTCGATCAGATTGATCGTGCACCAGTCCCGTATACACGCCAGTATAATTTGTTGGATATTCCGGACGACTTTCTAGTATTTTTGTAGCGAAGCTGGCAACCCTCCGATCGCAAGATCGCTACTTTTTTACTTTTCTATGTCAAGTCCATTTCACGGATTCGAACCACCAATCCTCTGATTAGTAGCTGAACGCTTTACCAACTGGGGCTCGATATGTTGGCTGTAATGAGCTACTTGTCTAAAATTAAAATTTAAACGAGCTAATTACCATTATTCAATCATTATACTCCAACGGTTGCGAGCCTAAGAAATTATTAATTAAGAAACACAACCCCAAGCAATCTTGGAAATATGCTTCATCACCATCGAGCCAATTTTTAAAGTAACTCTTCCAATACTTTCCACCTAACAACGTCTTTAAAAAAGACTTTTCCCGCCCCGAGGCCCTCAATTTTTACAGAGCCCATGACATAATACAACAATGGAGTGACCCTAGCGAAAGGGGAGAGCCAAAAACTAACATGATTTATACTGCGACCCGACCGAGGGTTGAGCTGACAAATTTACAATAAATAACACAAAAAAGATGTTTTGTGTCAACATCGTAAGCTGGGTTTGAAGGTTTCTGTGCTTTGGGATCACAGCTGTTGGGGGTCGAAAAAATGGACATGTATTAAATGCTGGGAAATAGAGAGATTTGGGGGGCTTTAAGAGTTGTTGATGGGTTAAGCAGAAAATAGTCGGTGTTTGAAATCTTGTGTAATGCGCAAATCGGTGCCAAAGTCTGTCAAGTGGGATTTTTTTTGTTTTGTTTTTAAATGAAACATTCCCGTTTTATTTATAATAAAATATAAATTTTGTGTTTCCTTTTTTTATTCAAGCTCCCATGTTTTTTCTGCGAGATTAACCCCGAACCGTCGCCAACAGCCCAATGTGCAGCTCGAGTGCGACGTTAATTATCCAAACCGTTTTTATTTAAGGAGACACAACACCTAACTGTTTTAAATTAAACTCTCAATTATTTTTTATTTGCTAAAATTATAGTTTGGAATCTTCTAAATATTCTTCAAAAATCCTAGAACTCTATGTATGTGTTTATTGGTGAATTATTTGAGATTTTATGTTGGTTGTTTAATGGTTAATTAACGTAACACTAGAGCTGCACAGTCGGCTATTGGCGACGGTTCGGGGCCAATCTCGAAGGAAAGACCCGGGAACGACGCCTCGTAGTTTTGAACCATGGTCAGACGACGAGGACAACACCTGAGCTGGCACCCAACGCCTTCAATAGACGTCGGGACTTTGGACACCGATCAGATTTATCGGGGACCAGTCCCGTATACACGCCGATAATTTTTGTGGATGTTCTGGACGACATTTCTAGTATTTTCTAGTGACGCTGGAAACTCTCCGATCAAAAGATAACTACTTTTTTACTTTTCTTAGTCACGTCAGTCGCACTGGATCGAACTAGGAATCCTCTGATTCCCAGCAATGGCCTCAGTGGCCGAGTGGATAAAGGCATCAGCTGGGAATCAAAGGGTTCCTGATTCGATCCCGTGCGACGGACTTGAATTTTTTTATGGGATAAAAATAGTACAAAAGACAGACAGGCCAACCTATAAATTATTTTGAAATCAAACCAATTTATATTAATTTCATGCAATGATAAAGTATCTGTAAAAGTTGCTTTGCTACTAACGTTGACTTTCGGCAGCGAAAGTAAGATATGGGCGTAAAAATAATCACTGTGTTCTCATTTCATTATATTTGTTTACACACACAGGATTACCAAATCGAGTGTGGCCATGTTGCGATATGTACAGAAAAGTTTTACATGGATTCAACGTATTATCGAAATAAGGAATGGTCGTCAACAAAAAACCTCGCCAGCATAAAGAAGATGAACAAGCTGTTCCCTCCGACGACGCGTGGCCGCAATCTTTGTCATTATTTTAAGATTTTAGATGCCTAACTTTAACGAAATCTATCTATCTATCTAATTTAACGAAATCGGATTTATGTCAATCGTGTTATTTGTCAGGGGCTTATAATGTCAGACTGGGTCTTGCTTTCATGCAGCTGAGCCTCACGTAGCAGATTTAAAGTAGTTTCTCGACAAAATAGTTATATCATTTTCGTTTGTTTACAAAGGAGATAATAACAACTGAAAATAGTTTAATAATAAATCGAAAGCCTTGTTGATTCATCATAATTGCTGTCGAAAATATCGGAGTTTCGTTCATTAAAAAAACCATACCATCGACGAAAACAACGACGTTATGAATGGAGGGCGAAACAATGGGTGTTTTCCTTTGAGGTAACTTACAAAATATTACCTGGTAAACAATGATATATTTTGGAAGGGTAAACATTAATTTGGTTATGCAAAAATAAATTGCGTTTCGATAGTTATAAAATTGTTTCTATACCAAACAACGTCAATGAATTTATCACTTAACTATATCTTTTAAATGGAGGTTACTAAATACAGACAGGGTCAATTTTTGCACTGTTTGAATAAAATACGTTATTAAATATACTTTTTTTTATCGCTAATACGTCTTTAAATCTGTACGGGTACATAAGCTGAAACTTCGGAGACATAAAATATTGATATTTTAAAACTCTATAACTTCAGAAAAAATCCCAGCCTATAGTGATAAATAACCACCGTGTAGAAAATGAATCCGCATCAACCAACATGGTCATTAACTCCTTTCTTACTTTGATCTTTGTACCACGTGATATGCGAATTTGTTGACAAAATGCGTCTCTTGAAAGCTAGCTTCACATTAACAACAATTGGAGTTGTAAATTGAGTTATTTAGTTGCATGCAATTGAAACACTGAAATGGTGTCCGCTCACTCAGCAATTATTGGACATGCAACTATCGGACAAAATATCATTTCGCTTGATACCGAGCTAACAACTTCGGCATAGAATCGACGCTGTAATTTCAGTTCTAATCCAGGGATAATGTGGAGTGTGTTTTAACACTTCAGAGCTCGTACTGTGTTTGAGGGGCACAATCCAAGGCGGATAGAATCAGAGATGGGACGATATTGGAACAATATGGACTCTGAAAAACGTATTCTTGTTAGGAACAGTCACTTATTACGCAAGGCATCTCGATTTGATCAGCTGTTGGTATCTTCATAAAATTCTGGCAAATTCGACAAGAGCATAATAAGAAACTATCATTTTGATACATAAATATATTTAAATATTGCACAGCAAAAAATCAACTGTCTAATTTTAATAAATCCATTTCGGGCCCCAGTTTCCCAATGGGTAAAGACGTTCGGTCAGTAATCAGAGGATTGTGAGTTCGAGCCCGACTGAGAAGACTTGACAAAGAAAAGTAAAAATGTAATCGGAAAGATTTCAATAGCAAGCCAAAATCTTACACTATTGTTCAATTGAAGAAAATTAAATTTAAACAGGTCGAAAGATCAGTCCAAGACAAATAAAATGCTACCAAGAAGCCTAAACTTATGACAAATGCGAAGATATTTAGAGACCACCGAAGACGCAAGAAGGAGCAGGCGCGCGTGCAGTGATCACGAACCAAACCTTACGTTACAATGAAGACTATGTCTGCCCAATTTTTCCTATTAAATTAAAACAAAACTAGTAAAAATGTAGTGATCTTGTGATCGGAGGGTTGCCAGCTTCGCTACAAAAATCCTAGAAAAGTCGTCCAGAACATCCGCAAAATTAACGGCGTGTATACGGAACTGGTGCACGATAAATCTGATGGGGTCCAAAGTCCCGACGTCTATTGAAGGCGTTGGGTGCCAGTTCAGGTGCTTCCTCGTTATCTGACCATGGTTCTAAATGAATTTGTTTGAATGTGTGTGTGAATGTGTATGTGTTTCCGGGTCTTTCCTTCGAGATAGACCCCGAACCGTCGCCAATAGCCCACTCTAGTGCGACGTTAATTAAGCAAACCAAACCAAACTAAACTAAAACTACACTAAACAAACCCGAACTAAACTAATATTTGGTTTTGATTTGGTTTTGATTTGGTAAAACAACGTTGCACTAGAGCTGCACATTGGGCTAGTTATAGAACAAATAACAAAAATGTCTCCATAGCAGATCCTTTCGATTTCTATAGTATTAATACATGTCCCTGAAGCGGGACCTTTCGATCGTTTAAATCTAACCTAAAAGTCATCCTGGAAGTTCGTTACTTCCAAAAATTATACGTACAAATATATAAACCTCAAAAATAAATATTAAAAAAAGGAATGTATTTCGAAAAAACTGAGAATTTTCGTTCAAAATATGCAATTTCACAAAAAAATTGAATATAAAAACGTCTATTTTTAGCCGTTTTCGCCAACTTTACCCTTTGCAATTGTATATTAATCTTGTTTTAATCAAAAATTATTGTCTAAAAAATAAAATATCCAATTCAATCAGAGCATTTCCAGCAACACAAATATTAATTTAAAAGTTCTAGTTTTCAACAGCGTTCAAATGCTAAAAGTGTAATTTTATCTGAAATAATAGACGAAATAAACTATTTCCCGCCCTTATAAATATATTTATAATTCAATTCAATTCAATTTTTTCACAATTCTCCTTTTTCTTTTCTACAAGAATCCACAAAAATTAAATTCGAAACAAATCGAGGATTTAAACTTCTACTCCCAAAACAATCTTACTTATCCCAAGAAAAACATCATAACTGCAATAAAAAGAATCAAACAACCAATAAAAAAAAAAGATCGATTATTTTTGTTATCGATTATTCATTCGAGTTCTCCCGAGAAGAACTCGCAAAAGAATCGAGCCGGGTGTAAGCCTTCCCGAAACGAGATTAGGGAACTCGAGAGCATTTTAAAATACAAATTCAAACACGAAGGCATAATAAAGAAAATATTGAATTTCGGATCTTATTCTCAATGGTTCTCTTTTCAATAACAAGATTGCGCCGACAATGGATTAGGGGAACGTATTACGACGTTCCAATCCCCCAACCTCCTCATCCCCTTCCCCCCTAACCTTCTTGGCCTCCGGGAAATAATCGATGTCTAGAAAAGTTGCCAGGGGGGGAGTGAGTCATCAGTTGGGGGAGGGGGGTAGCAGACCTTTTCTAATGGTTTCATGTGGTATAGGGGCCTACGGTATCATTAAAAACGAAACAATCTGGAAACCCCTTGTTTTCAAATTGATTCCCGATTTTTCGTCGTTGCCTCCCCTCCCTTTGGTTTCTTTTTTTTTTTCGTTTCTTTTTGAGGGAGAAACTACAAATTGAAAAGGGTTTGATATAGGTCAGGGCTACAGTCAGGTTTGGTTTTGTTAAATAACGTAGGACTAGAGCTGCACAGTGGGCTATTGGCGACGGTTCGGGACCTATCTCTAAGAAAAGACCCAGGAACGATGCCTCGTATTTTTGAACCATGGTCATATGACGAGGGTCAACACCTGAGCTGGCACCCAACGTCTTCAATAGACGTCGGGACGTTGGACCGCGATCAGATTTATAGTGCACCACTCCCGTATACACGCCGTTAATTTATTGTGGATGTTCAGGATGACATTCTGGTATTTTGGTAGAGGAGTTGGCAACCCTCCGATCGCAATAACACTACTTTTTTTACTATTTTCAGTCAAGTCCGTCGCATAGTTTCGAACCGGGAACCCTCGAATTCCCAGCTGACGCCTTAATCCACTCGGACACAGAGGCCTGGTTTACAGTCAGAGCCGAATTTAGAGTTAGTGGGCTTCTAGGCTGAAAATGTGGTGGGGACCCTCAATCACAGGAGGGGGGGGGGAGTACCCTAAGTAAAACAAGGGGGGAGGGCGGAATTTTGTTGTAAAATATATATCCCCGAACTGCAAATAAAATCATTTTTATATGTGCAAATTGAATTGGGATACACTTCTGTTTTTGTAAATTTCCAATACTATACTACAATTTTTCAACGATTTTAAGGAATCTCAGGGTGCAATGGTATTCTGAAATCTACGAAAATTATAATAAAATATTGCAGTAATCTTTGCATTACCCTCAAATGGATTTAAACAAAATAAAAATGAACATACTCTTTTTTCTTTGAGTACAATTGCATCGTAAATGTGCGATGACGTACTCAAATGTAACAAATCATATTTTTGAAAAATCATATTTTTGAAATGTAACAATTCATATTTTTGAAAAAATCGGCAGTGTGATTTATTATTGCCAATATCAGCTTCCGTTCAAGCCATCTCATCAAAACGACCTGACACCATTAAAATATTGATCGTAATATGGTTTTTTATCATTATTTTATTGCGATCGCTTAAAGGGAAACTGAGTTATTACAAATCAATTATCTTACTTCCCATTTATTTGATACACCTTTGAAACAAGTCTTCTGTTTATAACTTCTTCACATCCACCTGGTAGTTCAACGGATAAGGAACTAGTCTGCGGTGCTTTAGGATCAAAGGTTCGATTCCCAGTAAGTCTTGGATGTAATAGTTGATATTTATTGAAAGCGATTTATGATGTCAGTCTATGTAGGCAATCAAATGCACTTTTTATTCATTGAACTTATGTTGAGTACATGTCTTTTTCAAAATTGAAACATATTTGGAGCTATAATAAACATCGAATATACTCAAAAATGAGTACATTTTACTTATTTTTGAGTACTTACTTTTTAACAGTGTAAGATCTGACATCACGTCATCCGATAGATAATTACCAAAATGCAAAATTTAAAAGTAAAAACAATTTTGTTCACAATTGTTTTAAGGAGTTTCCATTTAGGCAAAAATACCTTGTTCCGTGCGCTGTGGTCTTACACTTCATTGTTAAAATGTACCATGTTTAATAACAAAAATAATGGTGTCATTATACAAAATCTCTTTGTAACTCTCTTTTCACAGTTTCCAAAAACACAATTAAATTTTCTTTTAATAGTTAATTAGATCAATTAATTGCATCTAATCATAATATTTCAATGGATTAAAATGCTAGAACTGAAACACCAAGAAATCAAGTTGTTGCTGTAATGTTTAGACTATTTAAATTTCTCTTTCCTACTTATTATATCTAATTTAATCCTTTCTTGTCTCTTTCTTAAATTCACTTAACTGTTTCCTCTTAATTATTTCCCATATAATTACTTATTCAATTTTCGGGTAAAATCTCAACAATATTTAACTACCCTTTTATATTAATAACTATCTGTTAGGCCCCGCTATTTTGGAGAACCAATGGCTGCAGATTTAAATATCCTACACTGGACTCGAACCCGTGGCCTAATGTTCCGAAATAACGCGCGCTACATAATACTCTAAAAATACACTTTCTAGCTAGATCTTGGAAATATTTTCTAAAGATTTTGCAATAATTATTTTAAACGCAATTTTTAAACGAACCGTTGATATTTTGAGATGAAAGTATGATTCTTTAGTGATCCTGGAAATTCTTTTTCTTTTTATACCTTACTTGTTAAGATTCGCCGTGTGTAAGAGGCGTAAAAAGGATATATATTATAAAAATAATATACATTTTAATCAACACAATACCGAGTGCAATCGCTAAAATCCGACGAAACCTTCCCACAATTGCGCAATTTCAAAACGACCCCCTATCTTAGCACTGCAAAAATTCAAATTCCCCTCCTTCTATTCATTCGAAAAGCGACAGCAAATCTGACGACGACTTTATGACGTACGGTGAAGATTATTATTAATATCTTAGTCACCCCCTCCCCATCCCCGCCCCTGCTTGTTAAAGATGTATGCAGCATGTTTGGCAAATTCATCGTTCAACCTTTTTAAAGGCAAACAGAACACGAATAGATTAGACTGGCAACTCAAAGAACATATTTTATTCTCCCTCCTCTGTACATCCCCTCTAAAATCATTTCCAGTTCGGGGATTGTTTTTTTAGGGGGGGAGGGGGGGGGGGGATGTTAGAAGACATTTTTGAAATGCGTAAACGACTTTATATTGTTGAGTTGGCGTGTACAAATTGTTCACTTGTATTGTTGTAGTTATTTTTAACAAAAGTGGATTTTTACGATAAATGGAAATCCATAAATTTAACGAGGTTTATTATTATTTTTTTGTTTACTTCGTAGTAATCTGTGGATAATAAACAGTGTTTTGAAAGTAAATTATATATGGGTAATACACAGAGTGTACTGAAAATAAGTATTCTATGGGTAATATGCAGTGTGGAATGAAAATAAGTATTCTATAGGTAATATAAAGTGTGTAACGAAAATTAATACTATATGGGTAATATAAAATAAGTATTCTATGGGTAATATACAGTGTGTAATGAAAGTAAGTATTCTATGGGTAATACACTGAGTGTAATGAATATAAATACTCTATGGTTAATATACAGCGTGTAATGAAAGTAAGTATTATATGGATAATACACAGAGTGTAATGAAAATAAGTATTCTATGGGTAATTTACAGTGGATAATGAAAGTAAGTATTCTATGGGTAATATACATTGTGTAATGAAAGTAAGTATTCTATAGGTAATACACAGAGTGAAATGAAAATAAGTATACTATGGGTAATTAACAGTGGGTAATAAAAGTAAGTATTCAATGGGTAATACACGGAGTGTAATGCATATAAATACTTTATGGGTAATATACAGTGTGTAATGAAAGTAAGTATTCTTTGGGTAATACAGAGAGTGTAATGAAAATAAGTATTCTATGGGAAATATACAGTGTGTAATTAAAGTAAGTACTCTATGGGTAATACACAGAGTCTGCTGAAAATAGTCTACGGGTAATACATAAATAGTAGTGAAAAAAAGGTAGTAATCTATGGATAAAGGTAGACTCTATCGATGTCTCTGCAACCGATAAAATATCTATCGCACACTCTAAAAATAATGTGCTTAAAAATGAGTACATGGACGTACTCGTTTTTCTTTCATTACATTTGCATCGTAAATGAGAGACTACGTACTCAAATTTAAGTAATCGTACTTCCCAAAAATTAGCAGTGTTGTCTAACATTGCTAATATCAGCTTCTGTTCAAGCCATCTTCACGAAGCGACCTGGCACACTTAAAATATTTGTTCAGAAGATGGTTTTCCACATTATTTGATGTCGATTATCTAAATGTTAACTGAGTTATTACAACTCAATTATCTTACTTTCCATTGTTTTGCCACGCCTTTTTAGCATTACTTCTGTTTATAATTTCTTCACATTGCTGTGGTGGTCCAACGGATATGGTCCTGGACGTCGGTGCGGACGACATCAGATAGACGGATAGGGTTCGATTGGTTCGATAGTAGCAAGTCCTGGTTGTAATTATTGAAAGTGATTTATGTAGGCAAGCAACTGTTTTTTTTATCATTAATTTTACTCATTTTTGATTACTCTCTTTTTTTAAAATGAAACTTATGTATTCGGAGCAATGATAAGCATCAGAAGTAATCAAAAATGAGAAAATTTTACTTATTTTTAAGACCTATTTTTTACAGTACAATGGTTGCAAATTTTTTTTTTAAAAAAATGGTCGTGCCGAAATTTTAATTGGCGACAAATAATGAATGATTAACGAAAAGCGACCTTTTTCTTCAAGATTGTGGTAAACGAAAAAAACTATTTTTCTCGAAATTTCGATTTTTGTCAGTTAGCCCCTTCTTAAATTTACCCCTTCAATTCAAAGATTAAGATTAAAATTATCGAATAAACCTCCATCGATTGAATGTTTACTAAGAATAAAATCGAATCTAATAATAGTAGCAGACCGAAACTTCAATAATTCTTTTTCTTCGAGTATCTCGGCATTGTTTCGCTTCCATAGCTAAGAGATCAGATTTCCGAGTATACCCTATTGGTTGCTCAACGGTTCGGAAACTAATAAAGGACCAATGAAAGGAGCTCTTACATGTAGTTTTGAGAAAAATCTTCTTTTATTGGTCATCTAATACTCGGGTTGTGTTGTCTAGGTAAAGCCACTTCTTTAAAAAGAAATTTGATTCTATTTTATAATTTTTTATTTTTATTTTTCCGCCTTGTTGGTGGGTTTTAAAAGTAATCCTCTTTTCAATACATTTTTTTTTTCTTTTGTGGAAATTTAATATTTCTTTTCAAAATGAAACGATGTTTTCCGAAAAAGTGAAATAATAATAAAACTAACGTGGCTTTCGTTAATAAATTCGGGAAAAATTTACTTATTTATAAAGGCTTTTTGTACAAAATAGTGTTTTGAATTAAAGTTAGGAATAATGTTATATTGTTAAATATAACCTAAATAAAAAGTTTTAAAATATCTGATAACTTTTAAATCTAAAATAATAAAACAATGTTGGTAACCCAACGTTAATTCTCTTTATAGATAATTATAATTTACTTATAATTGATAATATTCTTTGAGATTTTCCATGGCTCCTTTCTTTTTAAGGGCGATTGTAGCCCAGTGGATAAAGGCTTTCAGCTACTAATCAGAGGCTTGCTAGTACGAGCCGTTAGATGAACTTGAAAAAAAAGTAAAAAAGTAGTGATTTCGTGTTTGGAGGATATTACTACTTTCGCTACAAAAATACAGAAAGTCGTCCAGAACATCCACAACATTATTTGGGACTGGTGCACGATAAATATGGTCTAGGTCCAAAGTCCTGACGCTTACTGAAGGCGTGGGTATCACCTCAGGTGTTGTTTTCGTCATTTGACCATGATTAAAAAATACGAGGCATCGTTCCCGGATCTGTTTTTAGAGATAGGCCCGAACCGTTACCAATAGCCAACTGTGCAGCTCAAGTCCGAAGTTAATTGACCAAACCAAAACGATCTAATCTGTATACACGCCAGTAAAAAAATTTGGATACTTTTCGAAGACTTCCTAGTATTTTAATTCGCTAAAAAATACTAGAAAAGTTGTCCAGAACATCCACTAAAATTATTGTCGTGTATACAGGATTGGTGCACGATACATCTGATCGGTCCCGACGTCTATTAAAGGCGTTAGGTGCCAGTTCAGGTGTTTTCCTCGTCATCTGACCATGGTTCAAAAATGCGCGGCATCGTTCCCGGGTCTTGATAGGCCCTAAACCGTCGCTAATAGCCCACTGTGCAGCTCTTGAATAAGAATATTTAATCAAACCAAACCAAAATCTAGTATTTCAATAGCGGAGCTGGGAACCCTCTGATCGCAAGATCAATACATTTTTGCTTTTCTTTGTCAAGTCCATCAGTCAGCCTCAAAACCCCTGATTACTAGCCGGACGCCTTTATCCACTGGGCAACTATGGGCCCCCTAATGCCTTTAGTAAGAATTCAAATGCATTTGAATCAGCCTTTAGAGCACATATCCTTTTTTTTCACTGATGAATTTCTACCACGCACTTCTTTTGTTTTTATGTAGGCAATAACAAAATCCATCTTTCCCCAAAAAATTCATCTTTCCCCCTAAAAAAAAAGGGAAAACATCTCAATCCTTCACGGTGTATTACCCTTTCTCCCCAACATATTGATCCTTCCTCCCCACACATAAAAACCCATTTTTTCCCTCCAACAGAAAGCACACACTTTCCCTACATCCCCGCGCGCCAAAACCTTTCCGAAACAGTTTGTGCCCGGGTAATAAGGTTATGAATATTTTAAAAACTTTCCTTATCTTTCCCGCCAAGGGACGCGTGCACGTTTTGTTTTTATTCCCCCCCCCCTAAAAAAAAAGGCAGAAAGAACTACCCAATATGAGCTGATAAATTTTAAAAGCGCGGGGGACACCGAAAGTCGAGGCAGCAAAAAGACGAATCTGGGCATTTGAATGGGATTTTCTACCCTTTTTTGGGGGATAGTGACAGTTGAAAAATAATATATCGTGAGGTTTGTTACTGTTTTTATTGGTTGTAGGGTGAGTTATGGAGTATTGGCCATTATTCATAAGTGTTGATGACGGTTTGGAGTTTAAAGGTTTTTTAAATGGACTGAGAACGTGAGAATGATGGAAACTCTGAGAGGGTTTGTTGATTAAATGCCGTTGTGTGGAGCTGAAGTAAATACGCTGATATCTAACTGTAACTTCTGGATTGGGCAAGACATTTTGTTGACTTGAAGCCAATTGAAGGGATAACAACTGTACCCCAGTTTCCTCGCTATTGCAATATTTCGTATATTTTTCATGTTAAAATAAGCCGACGTGTATTGCTTTTGGCTGATGTTTTTTCTATTTTCTTTTGAAACCCATTTTAAATGTAATCTGCTATTAAAATAGAAAGTTATTTGCAAGTCAAAGTCGAAGTGGTTAAAAAGCAAGATCAAAAACTATTTGTTTGGCAATATAAAAATTAATTCTATAAGAAGAAAATATAATATTTATATACATTTAATACTTCTATAATGCTTTGGTAATAAAAAACACCACTAAATCACTTTAAAAAAATGTTGGGGCACAGTATGGCAGCTTTCAATTGGTTTCAACGCGCCCGTAGAGGAAACAAGGTTTGAGCCTTCCAGCAGTTACAGTTAGAGTTTAGTGGTTTCCTCTTATGGGAGCTAACACTGAACTGTAAGCTTCTGGAAAGCCCAAAACTTGTTTCCTCTATGGGCGCATTGAAGTCAATGTGGAAGCAGCCATGCTGTGCCCCAACATTTTTTTAAAGTGATTTAGTGGTGTTTTTTATTACCATAGCATTGTATAAATACTAAATGTATATAAATATTATATTTTTTTATGATACAATTAATTATTATATTGCCAAACAAATAGTTTTTGATCTTGCTTTTTAACCACTTCGACTTTGACTTGCAAATAACTTTCTATTTTAATAGCAGATTGCATTTAAAATGGGTTTCAAAAGAAAATAGAAAAAACATCAGCCAAAAGCAATACACGTCGGCTTATTTTAACATCAAATATATACGAAATATTGCGGTAACGATGACAGTTGGGTACAGCATGATTGCTTCCATATTGGCTTCAAGTCAACAAAATGTCTTGCCCAATCCAGAAGTTACAATTACAGATCAGTGGGGCGCTAACGAAGCCATTTGAAATCAGCAATAGTGTACACCAAATAATTTATTTAAGTGATTTAGTGGGGTGTTTTTAATGCAATAGAGTTGTAACAATATTAAATTATATAGATATTATATTTTGATCTTATATAATTCATTTTTATACAGCCCAAATTATAGTTTTTGCTTTTGCTTTTTATTCACTTCGATGTTAACTTCGAGGCCTCCGTGGCCAAATGGATTAGGGCGTCAGCTGGGAATCCAAGGGTCCCCGGTTGAAACCTTGCGATGGACTAGACTAAAGAATAGTAAAAGTAGTGATATTGCGATCGGAGGGTTGCCAACTTCGCTACCAAAATACTAGAATGTCGTCCAGAACTTCCACAAAAAATTAACGGCTTGTATATGGGACTGGTGCACTATAAATCTGATCGCGGCCCATGTCCAGACGCCTATTGAGTTTGAGTCGGGAGCCAGCTCAGGTGTTGTCCTCTCCATATGACCATGGTTCAAAAATATGAGCCATCGTTCCCAGGCCTTTCCTTCGAGATAGGCCCCGAACCGTCGCCAATAGCCCACTGTGCAGCTCTAGTGCGACGTTGATTAATCAAACCAATTGATGTTAACTTCCGAATGACTTTTTATTTTAATAGCAAATTGCATTTAAAGTTGGTTTCAAACAGGAAAACCTCAGTCAAAAGCAATACATGTCGGCTTATGTTAATATAAAAAATATACGAAATATTGCTTCAGCGATAAAAGTGGGATACAGTTTCAATCCTTCAATTGGCTTCCAGTCAACAAAATATCTTTCTCAATCCAGAAGTTACAGTTAGAGATCAGTGGACCCCATCCTCAAACCATTCAAACCGAAACCAACCTTCCTAAAAGACCGAAAATCCAAAATCAATAATCCCAGAGTTGAATCCCTCAATTCGCATAATAAATTCAAAAGAGTTCCGATTGAGGGTAGAGTGGAGGGCACTTAATATCAAAGGCGCAGAGGAAGGTTTCCGCTCACAAAAGAGCACCTCACAAATTCCAATCAGAACAATTAATGGATCAGGAGAATTTTCCGCCTCAATTGGGGGGCGACTCAAAAAGCGGCTGCTTTGTGCCCGCCGCTGCCTGAGAGATAAAGGCTAACTCATTTAGTTAGCCCTGGGGACTGACTATTGCGTTCCATTGTTCTCCGTTGATTGGGTTTGTGTCATTAGAATTGTCGCCAATTTGGGGCCTTTTTGGAGTGTTTTGTTACGGTTGCATCTATATAAAAGGGGTATTTGATGTGATTTGTGTTGTTCAAAGGTTGTTTGGTTGAATTGATGTCGCATTACAGCTGCACAGAGAGTTATTAATGACACTGTAGGATATATCGCGAAATGTGGCCCGGTGGCTTCAAGGTACAGCTTCCGACTAGCAATCACAGTTCGTGTCACTGAACTCTAACTGTAACTTCTAGAAGGCTCAAAACTTGTTTTCTCTCGTTTTTTTCTTCTTTGGCGTTGCATTTTTTTATTCTAAACTCTGCTACCGAATAAGAAAACTTACATCCTATTCATTCAGCCAATCAGAGTCTCGGAGAAAAAACTCAACCGCCACAAAGTTTAATCGCGAGGACATTTTCCCAAACTTTAGTTCAGATTGGTTCAGATATATAGGAAAGAGACCCAATTCAGAAAGCGAGCAGAATTTTTCCCCGGAATCTTTAAAGGTGCCACTTGAGTATGTTACATCCCTTAATCTGCGGCCGTCTCTACCTTCGAGCATGAATGAACTGTAGTAGAGCGATTATTCCGTCATAATCGTGAAACCAACATCTCAGACCGAATGGCCTCAAACATGTGACTTCTTTTCAAAATTATGAATTAAAAAAATACTCGTAATTGGCTGATGAATTTGGAAATGTTAACAGTGAAAATTTATGAATGGAATGACGTAATTAACCACGTGTCTGAGGCTATACATGTTGGCCTCACTTTGATGTTAGAGATATTATAACATGATGTTTTCTCTACTATAAAGGATCCACGCTCGAAGATCTCTACAGGCACGGCCTATCTAATATTTCCACAAAAGAGTATACTCAAAAGTATTTTCAATAAGCGAAGTATAGAAATAATCAAAATCTACAATGCAGCAGTACTACGACTCAAATTTATGCGTTAATTAGACTTTTAGGTGAGATTATCAACAAAATCGATTGAATAATCATTACTTAAATTTTAAAAATATGACGAAACTTTCATCTTATATATATATATATATATATATATATATATATATATATATATATATATATATGATAAGCAATTTCTTAACCATGTACGTAATATGACGATAGTCATTTTAAAATCATTAATCATAGTAGGCAAAACAACAAAAAGCGATACTTATAACAAAAGATCTTTTTTAAAAATCCACTATGACGCTTTGAAGCCTTTTACACTTTAATCGAGCTGCCTCCCTCATTATCAATTTCTCCCCCCTTTCCCCCCCTTTCCCCCCTTTCCCCCCCCCCCCGCCCCCCATCACTCTATCAAACGCCCGCGAAAAAATCATATTTATACAACCAAACTACACCAGATAAGCCAACCTCTATAAAATTTCCGAACACCAGACGATAAAGTTTCACGTGGAACTCAAACTAATTATCACTCAGGAAAGACAAACAGAAAAAAAAAATTGGCAACACTGCCCTCCCCCCCCTTTCCCCTTCTACCATCGCTCTGGCGACGCACCGATAGGGCTGCCAAAGTGGAACTTTTAAAAACGCCAAGAAAGAAGGATATCGCCAAATTTCCAAGTATTGTTTAACACATTAAAGTTAACATTTAATTTAAAAATATGCATGTATAATAGTTAGTTTTAAGTATAAGAAATTATGCTGTGGATTTCAGTGATGAAGTTCAGGATTGGTATTAGAGTTTTCAAGTTGATTTATTCCGCTTCTATTAGAGAAAGTGGCTAAAATGACGGGAAAGAAGACTACTGAATTCTAAATGTAACTTCTGGAATGCTCAAAACTTGTTTTCTCTGTGGACGCGTTGAAGCCAATGTTGAAGCAGCCATACGGTGCCCCAACATCTTTAAAAAGTGATTTAGTGATGTTTTTTAATACTATAGCATTGTAGAAATATTAATTGTATATAAATATTACATTTTCTTCTTATTGAATTCATTTTTATATTGCCCAACAAATAGTTTTTGCTCTTGCTTTTTAACTATTTCGACTTTGACTATCAAACGATTTTCTATTTTAATAGCGGATTGCATTTAAAATGGGTTTCAAAAGAAAATGGAAAAAAAATCACCAAAAGCAAGACATGTTGGCTTATTTTAACATGAAAAATATTGAATTAGCGTGAAAGTGGAACACAGCATGGCTGCTGCCACATTGGCTTCAAGTAGTCAACAAAATGTCTTGTAATATATATATATATATCCACACCACTTACATGTTTGATGATTGGGTTAGGAACGCATTGAGTTAAGAAGGATTATGCAACAGAAGTTGTCATCGATGAGAAAGTTTAGATTCTCACGGATACCTATGACCATATAAGGATATGAACTGGAAGAATATAATGCGATTTGCGTGAGATCGATTATCAGTTAAAAATGAATAGTAATTTAGCAGTTCATTGGGGGAAAAAAGAAGAAGTGATTTAGGAATGGATCAGGAAATAAGATTTAAAAGAATTGTGGGTACATTATATACATAATTTTATTTTAAATGCTAATCAATAATATTATTTATCAAAATTACGGAAAAATGCATTACTTCGTTTAATACAAACTTCATTCATTTACCGATCGAACACGTTGATGAATTTCTGAAATCGTCAAAAAGTTTAAATTTGTTTTAATGTATTATTTATATTATCAATAATTGAAGACGTGGGTGGAAGAACAAGGCAGCTCCACTTTTTTCTGATTTATAATTTTTCACTTATTCCTATACAGAAAAATCCTCTATCGATTGGTGCAATAATCATAAACCTCACTTTTTTTTTTTAAATTTACTAAAAAAAGAAATTTTCTGAGAATGGAATTCGAATTAACGTAAATAATGTAGTAATTTGACAGCTTCGTCATACCTTTCTCATTCTGTACTTTCTTCCCTTTCAAATTTCTTTTATTTGAGTCACGTGGATATGTTATAGTACTTTTTTTTGCAAATCCGTAATGATTAAAATATCAGAAAATTTGCAAAAGGATAAATGTATCCGTAAACCACAAATCCACGTGCAATTAGTAAACACTAAAAACAAGTTTCTTTATGGTTTTCGTCATGAATAGAATTTTGTTATTGATCCTAAGGACGAACGCGATTTAGAAGATGCAATGTATCAATAACATGCAGGAAACATGAAAGTGATTTGATTGGATAAAATAGTTGAAATTAACAAAAAAACTATCGATTATAAAAACAAATAATTAGTTACTGAATTTATTTTTATATTTTTCAAATGTTTTAAGTTTTATAAACATTTTTTGGGGCCCTCTTAAATTGGGGACATGGACAAGTGCCCCGAATGCCCTGCCGTAAACAGTCTCTGGGGTTAAGTTAAATGAAAAAAACTTTATTAACATATTAACAAAAGAATATTGGTTATAAAAAAATCATTAGTTACTAAATTTATTTTTATATATTTCAGATGTTTTAAGCTAAACAATTTTGCCCCCTCCCCCCTTAACCCTTTGCACTTCAAGAACACTTTGCGATTTGTGTTCTTTCTATGGAACAGTTATTCTTCTTTAAGTTCTTTTCCATAGATTTGTTTTATACTCATAAAGTGAAAATAAATCTTAATCTGTGTTGTATTTGCAAGAGAACAAGTTGAAAAAAAATTGATGTTCCAAATACAAGATCATGCTGTTCTTGTTTATTTTAAAGAACAGGGAAACAAAAGAACTGGTCGTTATGTTGGCGCCTGAGAGGCGACATCGGAGTGCAAAGGGTAAAATTTGTGGCCCTGAACAAGTCCCCAAATACCCAGCCGTAAATCAGTCACTAGGGTTAAGTTGAATAAAAAAAAACTTTAATAAAATTATCAAAATTATTAAGTATTGCTCAGAATAAAACAATTCATTCCTTACAATAATACCCTAATTTTTTTCAATTATTTATAATTTTTTGTTATTTTTTTAAATAAAAAAAAAATTGTCAGATGTCGCCAAATCGGCTGGATCTCGCCAACCCTGACAGCACCCTTCCCCAAATCCCCCCTAGCAGGAAGATAAGTGGAAGTTTTCAACATTAGTTTAGGTCCCGAAGAAAAACAAACGCGCAGGGGTCTTATCTTGGAAAAGGACTTAACTTATCGCGCAAGGGGGGCTTTGGACCATTAGTATCGTTAACGACGCGACGTATGTGCGGACGTCGCAGATTTCTTTAAAAACACCCACCTTAACGAAGGTTGAGATAGGGCGAGTTTTTGGTCGGGGAGATTCTGCTTTGGACTGAGTTATGCTCTCGAGGTAATGAATAATAATTTGATGTTCTTTTTTTCCGGATTTTTATTTAGAAATGGACGTCGTTGTGTTAAGCTGCATCCCATTGGAATAAGGAGCTTGCAAGATTAAACCAACTGCACATATTCAGCTGCAAGTACAAAATATTTTAATTTTAATTGTGACAGAGTACCGATAACGAGTGAAATATTTGGGGTGATCCACTGAGCAGAATGCTTTATCTATGTATTTCCAGAACAGATGCAGTAACCATGAATAAATTTTTCTTTTGCACTGTAAAAAATTGTACTTAAAAATGAGTACCTTAACCTACTTTGCATTGTTCTTTGAGTACAGTTTTATCGTAAATGAGCGATGACGTACTCATATTTAAGCAACCGTACTTTCTCAAAAATGAGCAGTGTGATTTAAAATTGCTCATCTCAGCTTCTGTTCAAGCCATCTTAACAAAGCGACCGAACAAGCAAAATATGTGTTCTGAAAACGGTTTTCCACATTATTTGATGTCGATTGCTTAAATAGAAACTCAGTTATTATCACTCAATTATATGTCGATTCCCCCCATCTAGCTGATTTTAAAAACATTAAAAGTCAAAGCATTTAAAATATTTCTACAGTAACACATATTTTTCGAAAAGATTATAAATCCTTTGCACTCCGATGTAACGACTCATTCTTTTGTTTCCCTGTTCTTTAAAATAAATGAGAACAGCATGATTTTGTGTTTAAAAAACATCGATATTTTTTTGAACTCGTTCTTTTGCAGCTCCAAAACAGATTAGGTTTATTTTTTATATAAGCGTAACAAATGCTAGGGAAAAGAACATAAGGATGAATAATTGTTCCGTAGAAAGAACGGAAAACGCAAATAATTCTTGAAGTGCAATGGGTTAATAATAAATCAACGTAAGAACAAGTGAGCATGACAGATTGAGAAATTGTTTTAAGTGTTTACAATTTTCAGCTCCTTAGGTACTTTAGGTAAATAGAAGCAATGCTGCTATTCACCCTTTAAAAAATAACTAAATACAGTTAATAATTCATAATAAATTAACGAAAAATTATATAAAAATATATACTTGCAGATTCTAAAGGTACGAGTTTTGGGTGAGGACGAGCCAAACATTCAGAAACATACCCGTGTTGTAAATGTGATCCTCTATTTAGGGATGCCGGGAAGACATTTTATCAGCTGTGCATATAAACTACTTCTGACGTCACAGTTTGCACTATTTTTAGGGTAACGGTGAATTCATTTGGATTTTCGTATGTCTGATATTTTATAGTATTTATTCTTAATTTTTGCATTTAAAAGCATTTCTATAATCCACAACAACTATTTCCTTCAAAACTGCTCCTATTCATTAGATTCCACGGTGCATTTTTCCTAGTCGGAGGCTCTCGTAATATACATACATGAAATATCTACAAAGTAATTCATAAAATGTAAACTAGTTCATTAAAATACACGACAAATTATATTGGGTTGGAGGGAAAGTTCTGTCGTATTTTAAAGAATATATTTGAATTCATTTATAAAAATATGTGTTTAATATTAATCAATTATATATGCTCCGTTATTTGTTACAACCTGTTGCCATCTTTCAGGTAACCTGTGAATTCCTGTTTTGTAGAAGTTCTCATCCTTGGAGTTAAAATAGTCAGCAACTGCCTTAGAGAAACACTTTCAAAAGACGTGAATTTTTTTCCCGTTAGATAATTTTCAGTAAGATTTTTTTCTCTTAATATTCTCGTAAAGAATCCACTTTTCATCTCCAGTAACCAGCCTGTCCAAAAACGGCTCCACATTGTGTCTAATCAGATGTCATGAACACATTCTTACACGATCAGACAAATTCTTTTCCGTTAATTCATGTGGAACCCAAACACTTTGCTTTAACACAAACTCAACAGATTTAATGTGATTTCCAACAGTTGTATGATGAATGCCAAACTCTTCTGCAATTTCTCGACTTGTTAAATGTGGATTATTTTCCGACATGGATCGCAAAACATCATTATCGAGCTTGGATGGTCGTCCAGATCGATCACTTTCTTTGAGGCTCAGATCCCCGTAACGAAATTTGCTAAACCATCTTTGACAAGTACGAACATTTACAATATCTTTTCCAAATACCGCACATAAATTTTTACATGCAACCGATGCATTGCTTCCTTTTTGGAATTCATATAAAATGCAGTGTCGTAAATGCATTTTATCTACTGACATGTTTTTGACTTTAAATATCACAAGTAAATGATGAACGGTAAAAAAGGGCACCTTTTATATTATATAGCAGTCTAATAAAACAAAAAAAAATCCGATTGACTCACTAGCCAGATGTACTTTTTGTTTACAAGAAAAATCACCTGCCTATTTAAAATACGACAGAACTTTCCCTCCAACCCAATAGATTGTGTGAACTTCGTATGAGTCATAAAAAAATAACACTGAAAGTAAACACTCTAGACAGCCCGACCTCTTGTTCTCCTCTTTAAGATTCAAACAGAAATGCTCAAATATTCCTCAAAATGTCGCCGCTCTTTTCGGATCAACGGACATTTAATTTCCCATTTAAAATATATTTTTAAAAAAATATTTAAAAAAAAAGTTATTGTGCGGGCTAAAAACAGACGATACCTTTAAAAGTAGGGGTGAATTCCTAAATTTACAGAACCCCTTGGCGTCACATGCTCCTAACGTCGACTTATGGCCCGGGCAATTGTGGTATCCGGCCCATGACTAAGGATAAATGCTATACCTTCTTCTAGCAGTCGATTATAGTGCTTACCGGCAAACCTTCAAGCAGTCGAATATTTAGAAACGCGTTATGGTTGCCATAAATCATGTCAGTATCCTGCGCGTCTTCAATTAGAGTCACCAAAATATAAACTTTATTCGTTTATGAACTGTCGTCAAATATCGGGGTACCGTAAACTATTCATTAGACAAAGTAGACTATTTTCAACAGAAAATAAAGTAGGCAGCCATACATACATATATTGAGCAAATTATTTCCTTTTACATATTACAATACTTTACTTGATAGAATTTAAATAAAAACCAGAAAGAGATGCATAATTTCAAATTTGTACAAATTGTACAATTATTTCAACAATAATAAATTAAGCTTAGGACTTTAAAATAGTCTTTCTTAAACTTTAACTTTTAACGCTTAAATAATTAGACACAATAATTTATATTTTAAAAAAACATACCTGATATACTTAACAAAAAATATTTATTTTCTGTACAGAAATACAAATATAAGTTTTCGATTCATATAACAAACAATTTCGCGCACAGTTCCTTATACCCGGCAGTATTGTCTATGATTGCGCATCCAGAGTTGACAGTGACAATACGAAAACATTGTGACACCCACTAGCGAGTCATTGATGACACTACCCTTCCAAACTTGGAATCGCTGTGATGTAAATACCTTCGCAGCTTGATGACGAGGATTTCCAAAGTGGAGGTTGCGTCAACCACAACAATCCTAAAAGGAAAAGCAAATACTTGAGTAAAGTTGTACGTTTGATTTTGATTTAGTTAATTAACGTCGCACTAGAGCTGAACATCGGGCTGTTGGCGACGGTTCGGGTAAAGTTGTACGAATGTAAAATCATGCTTAACTTTTTCTTTTGCCCTTTCTACATCGTCCGAACATATCATCTAATTTCTACGGCGTGTATACGGGACTGGTGCATGTTAAACATGATCTGGGTCCAATGTCATAACGCCTATTGAGGTTTCGATTCAGGTGTGTTATTTTCGTTATATGACCATGGTTCAAAAATACGAGGCATTGTCCCCGGGCTTAAGTATCCCAATGTGCAGATCTAGTGCAACGTTCGTTAAACAAACCAAGCCGAACCTTCGCCAATACCCCAATGTGCAGCTCAAGAGTGACGTTAATTAACCAAACCAAACCAAACCAAACCTTAGGCCTTTTCTACATGAACGCGATAAACGCCCATGGAATATTGCAGAAGCCTCTGTGATTGGTACACTCAAACCACATGGCGTGTATGGAGTACTCGCATATGCTTCTAAAAAATGCCACGAGCTTTAAATAAAGCTCAGTTTGTTTGGTTTGGTTAAATAACGTCGCATTATAGCATGTACATTTAGCTATTGGCTTCGTTTCGAGGTCTTCTGGTTTGGTTTAGTTAATTAACGTCGCATTAGAGCTGCACAGTGGGCTATTGACGACGGTTCGGGGTCAATCTCGAAGGAAAGACCCGGGAACTCATACACATTCATACATGCATCTCGTTATTTTAGAACCATGGTCTGATGACGAGGAAACACCTGAACTGGCACCCAACGCCTTCAATAGACGTCGGGACTTTGGACCCCGATTGTAGAAGTATTAAATGTATATAAATATTATATTTTCTTCTCATAGAATTAATTTTTATATTGCCAAACAGATATTTTTTGCTCTTGCTTTTTAACTACTTCTACTTTGACTTGCAAATGACTTCCTATTTTAAGAGCAGATTACATTTAAAATGGGTTTAAAAAAAAAATAAAAAAAACTTACCCAAAAATAATATATGTCGGCGTATTTTAACATGAAAAATATACGAAATATTGCGGTATCAAGAAAAGTGTGCCCCATCATGGCGGCCTCCATATCGGCTTCAAGTCAACAAAATGTCTTGCCCTATCCAGAAGTTACAGTTAGAGATCAGTGGTCGGAGCCCCAGTTGCTAAGCCGTTCAGAGGATTGGTGGTTCGAATCCGTGAAATGGACTTGACATAGAAAAGTAAAAAAGTAGTGATCTTGCGATCGGAGGGTTGCCAGCTTCGCTACAAAAATACTAGAAAGTCGTTCAGAATATCCAACAAATTATACGGGACTGGTGCACGATACATCTGATCGGGGTCCAAAGTCCCGACGTCTATTGAAGGCGTTGGGTGCCAGTTCAGGTGTTTCCTCGTCATCTGACCATGGTTCTAAAATAAAGAGATGCATGTATAAATGTGTGTGTGAATGTGTATGTGTTCCCGGGTCTTTCCTTCGAGATTGACCCCGAACCGTCGCCAATAGCTCACTGTGCAGCTCTAGTGCGACGTTAATTAACAAAAACAAAAAAAAATCTACACTGGTCGGGCGTTCAAGAATCCCAGTCTGGTCGGTTTAGTTTTGTTAAATAACGTCGCACTAGAGCTGCACAGTAGGCTATTGGTGACGGTTCGGGGCCTATCTCGAAGGAAAGACCTGGGAACGATGCGTCGAATGTATGAACCGTGGTCAGATGATGAGGACAACATCTGAACTGGCACCCAATTCTTTCAATAGACGTCGGGACTTTGGACCCGGATCAGATGTACCGTGCACCATACCGTGCACCTTCTATCACAAGATAACTTACTTTTTTACTTTTCTTAGTCAAGTCCGTCGCAAAGGATCGAACCAGGAAATATCTGATTCCCAGCTGACGCATTTATCCACTCGGCCACGGAGGCCTCCGGAATCTATCCTGAAGGAAAACGTGGACGGGGGATTAGAACACTGAACTCTAACTGTAACTTTTGGAAGGCTTCAAACTTGTTTTCTTTATGGGCGAGTTGAAGCCAATGGGGAAGCAGCCATACTGTGACCCAACATTTTTTAAAAGTGAATTAGAGGTGCTTTTTAATTCCATAGCAATGTCGAAATATTAATGTATACCAATATTATATTTTCTTCTTATAGAATTATTTTAATATTGACAAACAAATAGTTTTTGCTCTTAGAAATGCAGATTCCAGCCTTTTAATTTTTTCTCGCTATATCTCAGCACGTGACAGACATTTACTTATATCCCTTTGCTACTAATATTTCCTACGTATTTACTATTCATTACCGCAATTAACTCTGTTTATTAAAAAAAATTGTACTTTTATAGTTATATGTACTCATAGTTACTTGGCGTCTCACTCACTCATATATAGTAACAGAAATTTGTGATATATTTAAAAAAAGATAAAATAAAGATTTGAATAATATACGACCTACTTAACATAAGATCATTTCGAAAAGATTACATTTCATTTTGTTTTTACGGCATCGAAAGGAGCATTCCTTCATTTGCATAAATCCATTTCAAGAAATAAAAAACTCACAACTGTCTTCTTCATGGTGTCTTAAGTCGAACATAATTTTTATTAATGCAACTCTGAATATTTGATTCGCATAATTATGCGGAAACATACGATGATGACAAAAAAAAAATACTCGAATATAAATCTTTACTTTCCGCAGCAATTACCAACGCCAAAAAAAAAAAAGAAGCACAACAGCTAAAACAAACGCCAAGCGCAACATCTAGCATTAAAAGTGATACATTGGCGAATGATCTTAGATCAAATGACGAGATTTCTCGCCATTTTTTTCGCCACTCATCTTTAGCGTTGAGAGAGGAATGAAAATAAGATTGCTTTTCTATGCAAAAAAAGAGGGGTTTTTTTGTATCTGTTTCGCCATTTTTGGCAGAAAAGTGTCTTGTTAATGTATGAAAAGTTGTCGCGATGCCAGAAAATCCATTTTTATTCGAAGCGTTTTGACTCTGATATAGAAAAAAAATTGTTGTTTGTTCTCCGAAACAATGACTTTGTGTAAATTGGGTGTTTTAGTGTGCTTAAGCGAGCACAATTGAGAAGATTTTAGTCTTTATTAGAGTTGCTGTTGGCGGTACTTGTCACATTAATGCGCCAGGAAAAAAATAAATATTTGTTTGAAAAAAGATTGCAATGCGGAAAAGTGTGGAAGGTTTTTTTGAACTCTAAAGAAATAATTTAGTTTTACTGCAATGTATATATGATATACACATATATACATATAAAGATAAGTATGTAGATCGAAAAATATACGGGGAGTTTGAGAATTATCTTTTACAACTTTGACATGCAATAAAGCCTAAAATAAATAAATAAGATAGCTAAGGTATGTTATTTGTACATGTAATAGCAATACATTAAGTTTTATTTGTACGCAGTTAAAAAAGTAAAAACAAATAAAATGATCTTTCTAAAAAAATAAAATAATCTTTCTAAAAAAATAAAATAATCTTTCTAAAAAAATAAAATAATCTTTCTAAAAAAAAGGAAAACTTTAAGAAAAATGCGCTAAAAAGTAAAAAATAATTTTTAATTTTACGAACGCATTGAAAAATATTGAATTATTTAATGTCAATTTATACTTATTACAACTTTTTGAAATCGGTGCCAAAATTTGCGTATGATTTTTGTAAATTGGCACCAACTTACAAAACCAACGTACAGCTCGAGTGCGATGTTAATTCAAAGATCCCCCCCCCCCCCCCCCCAAACCGACTGCTCAAAGAGAATAGATGAGAAACACGACCGTATTATCGAATAGCATCGAAGTGCATTTCTATTATATTTTTGAAGGACATCCAAATCACACATTTTATATAAATATTTAATACCGCTAATATAGTTTGCCATTAAATTTATCTGAAAAAAATTGTATTACAAACTTTAGTAATTTTTTTTTTCTCACTTGTGTTAAATTTGTTTAAATATCAGCAGAAAAAAATCAAAACATACAACATATTCGGAATAATCATTGCTTATTAATTTATTTCGTTATATTATTTATCATGTGTCTCATTTTAATGCCATTAAGGGCAAGGCTTTAATGCACGTTAAAATTTTGATTTGATGTGCCAGGGACTATTTGAGAGCAATGGTGCCATTAAAGGCGAGCTTCCATTGCTTCAATGTCTGAATAGAGAACTGGTTGAGAACCTTGAAGGAAGTTGTCCTTCGAGGACCATCATGGCGTAATCTACCTAGCAACAAAGAGCGTGACTCAACTCATCTACCAACGTGAGCAATAGGAAATTGTGTCACAATTCTCCCTCGGTCAACAGAAAAGACGGATCACTGTTAAAAATAGGTACTCAAAAATAAGTTAAATGTACTCATTTTTGAGTACATTCTATGCTTATCATAGCACTGAATACACAAGCTTCATCTTTGAAAAATTCATGTACTAAAAAATTAGTACAATGAAATAAAAAGAGCAGTTGCTTGCCTACGTATGTTGCCTTCATAAATCACTTTCAATAAATATCAACAATTACAACCAACACTTATCGGGAATCGAGTGAGTATCCTAAGGCCCACAATCTAGTGTCTGATCCCTTGTACTAAAAGCGCGACGTGAAAAAAAAAACCAAAAAAACGTTAAAAAGGTGTGTCAAAAGAATGGGAAGTTAGATAATTGAGCTGTAATAACTCAGCTTCTATTTAAGCAATCGACATCAAATAATGAGGAAAAACCATCTTATGAACAACTATTTTAAGTTTGCCAGTTCGCTTTGTTAAGACGGCTTGAACAGAAGCTGAAATGAGCAATGTTTAACCACACTGCTCATATTTGAGAAAGTACGGTTACTTAAATTTGTGTACGTCCCCGCTCATTTACGATGCAACTGAACTGAAAGAAAAACGAGCATGTTCATGTACTCAATTTTAACTACCTTATTTTTTACAGTGTCGATTATGACGACAGCAGCAGTAATTTATATTTACATGAGAGAGAGGAATTCTTTCGAGAACTCTTTGCCAACAAACGGTGACAGAGCCCCCCCCCCCCCTTCTTACAAGGAATTGCGGTCCCTTTTCGTAACAATGAAATCTACAACAAAGTCAATGCTTTTATATACCGCCAGGCGCTACAATCTGAGTCCTCATCCGAACACGAGGCTCCACAGGGGCACGACTTTGTACGTATAAGTGGTGGTGTACCCAACTTTTCGGGTGCACGTCGGTGCGAAGCCGGACCACAGCCCCCCGGACAGGCAGGTCCGGACTCGGGATCCGGACCTCAGGTAGCCCTGCTCGCAGGCGACGATGCAGCGACCACCAGCACGATTGTCGCATTCTTCGAAGACTCCGTTGGGTGGTGGGGTGAGGATGGGACATGACCCGCCTTCTGATTCTATCCCTGTAATAAATAAGATAGAAGAATTAAAACAAAGAGTTTAATTGAGTGTTAAAGGTAAGGTTTAATTGAGTGTTGAGTTACAAGTATGATACTACAATTAGTTAAATTACTGATTGTGGCGTTATCTTTTCGGTGTATTTTTTGAGACATTCGTGTCTATAGTTTTAGTAAAAGCTGCGTAAAATGAAAATAAATTAGAAAATAGATTTTATAATATTTCTTATCTTCTCTATTTTAATGTTCAAACAAAAATAAAACATACATTGTTAAAAATAGGAACTTAAAAATAAGTAAAATGTATTCATTTTTAATTACATTCGATACTTATTATAGCTCAGAATGCATAAGTTTTATTTTTGAAAAAGAACTGCACTCAAAAATGTGTTAAAAAAACAGTAGCTTGCTTACATAGGCTGTTTTCATAAATAACATTCAATAAATATCAACAATTACAACCAAGACTTATAGGGAATGGAACCCATATCCTAAGGCGCCGCAGTCCAGTGTCCTATCTGTTGTACTATGAGGGCGTTGCGAAGAAGTTATAAACAGAATATAAATGTTACAAAGGAGTTCCAAAAGAATAAATACTGTGCTTTTAATAACTTGGTTTCAAGCAATCGACATCAAATAATGCGGAAAACCATATTCTGAACAAGTATTTTAAGTGTGTCAGGTTGCTTTGTTCAGATGGCTTGAACAGAAGCTGAAATTATCAATATTAAATTCCACAGCTCATTTTTCAGACAGCACACTTGCTTAAATCTGAGTATGCCATCGCTCATTTATGATGCAATTGTACTCAAAGAAAATGAGTATGTTCAGGCACTCATTTTTTAAGTACCTTTTTTTACTGTGCATACATACCCAGATAGCGGAGGGTGTGGGGGTACTTTCATGAGCATATTTATAGAAAGGAATCCTCGGTCCGGAAATCCTCTTGCAAACAGTTTTTTTTATTTCCAATAATTACTTCGCAATTAAAAATATGGCATTTGTTATCCACAAATTACAAAACAAAACTAAAAATCTAATTTTATTATACTTCTGAACTGCGTGCTGCCATCTATTGTGAGATTTATACTCTACAATTATTGTTTATTTCATTTAGCGCTAGATGGAGACACTATACGTTTCACGTGATAGCTTTTTTATATAAATATTTTAATAAGGAAGCGCTCATTTATTACTTCACATTTTTTGTTATTATTCTGTTATTGCAAAACCCCCCAACGCTTTCACATCAGCCCCACCCCTAGGGTCATGTTACGATGTCTTTTTGCAGTAAAACACAGTCTTTAAACTTCTATTCTGTTAGAAACTGTGTTCACTTTACATTGTTTTATATCAGTACATTCCCACAAGTCGCAAATAAAAATATATTAAACTAGGAGGCTCCGCCCCCTGCTCCGCTAACGCTCCGCCAACCCCCGGAGGATTGCTACGCAATCCTCATAGGTTTGCTCCGCAAACCACTTCTCGCTTCGCTCGCTAAAAGGTAGGACACAATGACAATGTGTCCTAGTAACAATACTTTTTTTAATTATATTACCAAAAACTTTAAACGTTGAAACTGTGAAATTAAATTATAATTCATCTTGGCATCAATACATTTTTTCGCCATGTAAATATATATAAAATCATTCAATTTAATTTCTTTTAAACTACAAATGAAAACAATGGAACCACTGGCAAGCCATTATTTATAATTTTATTTCTACCATTATTTATTATTTTCCACGTTATTTTCACACCTTTCCCTGCGTTTTAGTTTAATTTATAACATTATTGGTAGTTTGTTTTGGCATAATTGACGTTAAGCTTACAATACTTTTGCCTACCAGAAATGTGTACGTTACTAAGTTAATACGTCATAAAAATGAAGTTTATAGAAATCTAGTTTTCAAAATCCCCAACAGATGGCGCCACGTCAATGTTCCGCTAATGTAAAGTTTAAAAAAAGCGTTTTTCAAAACTTCTATTTTTAATGTAATAGGGTTTATATTCTTCCTAATTTAAGCTAACATCAACAAAATAATTATTTACTAATGAATTGAAGTGGCTAATCGTCAAAATGGTTTACATAATGGCAAAATAAAAATGCGGGCGCACAGAATTTCGTAAACAAACAAACTGTTGCCACTCAGCGTACAGAAAAACAGCATTTTTCAATCACCGCGTAAGAGAAATATATATAAAGATGGAGTGTTTGCTGTTCAGTAGGCTCCTGTGGAAGCTTACTTACTTGGTTTTGTAACTAACTGCTATTGTTTCACACCGCAAAATGAATATTATCTATCTGCTTTGAATGTTATGTAAAATAAAAATTAATGTCTGATCTGAAAGTCGAAAAAAATTATTTACCTCGTTTTGATATAGAGAGCATAAATATCAAAAACAATTTATATAAAAAATCCTTTTAATACAATTATTGCATAAATAATTAAACTTAAAAAAAAACCTTTCCAAGATCTACCCAGAACATGTCTTTATAGTTTGGTCGGTAGCGCGCGGGACTTTAGAGCAACAGATCGCGGGTAACAGTCCCGCCGGTTAAATGGTTCGTTAACGGATTCCCTAACAATGCAGGATCAAACAACTAGTAGTAAATAACAAAGTAAACCCACTTTCACATATCGGGGTGTAGTCCGACCAGCGACCGCCGGTTTGACAAGTCAGGGTCCTCTGACCCCTCAGGACGAAGCGGCTGTCGCAGGAGAAGTCGCAGGTCTCCCCCACTCTCCCGGGTGAACAGGTGCCCCGGATGTAGCCGTTGCTGGGCGCCACCAGGCTGGAGCAACCTGACGGAATGGTCCCTGTAAAAGATTCCATATTCTAGTATTTTAATATAGAAAAAAAATATTGTTACTGGATTTTATATTATCTTTCACTGTAATCCCGTGAATAAGACATTTCAATAATGTTTGACCCATTGACGCTCACAAGGTTTTGGCAATTGTACAGTTGTTTTGATTCCTTGGATATTTAAAGAATTTTTCCTGGACTTTTTTTTTTATTATTATTTAATTATTTTTAATTAATTGTAAAAATATAGATTCTAAGTTGTACTTCAAACCTTTAAATTAAATATTGTAAATTGAATTATTTTTATGAATTTAAAAATTAGGAATATTGCAAGAAACGTTCCCGGGACAAATATATACGGCCTTGAGCGTCAGAGGGTTTCAAGAATACATTTAGTTGGTTGTTGTTTACATCGCACTGGATCTACGAAATGGGCTGTTGAAGATTATTTACGGAATGTATCCAGAAGGAAATTCATAGAAACGCTGAATCGGGATTTTGAACCATGTTCGGATGACAGAATAATTCTTGAGCTATGGTACACCACTCTGGAAATTTTTATACCATAATCAACTTCACCCCCAAAAAAAGTCAGCATAAAACATTCATCAAAAATGTAAAATTGAAGGTGTTTTGAAGGTTTCATAGAATTTTTAAACAAGAAAGAAAGTAACAACAAGAAAGTTCTTCATTTTCCCCTTAAAACCTTTACTAAATATGCATTTTTCCTTCAATATCTACAATGCTTCAAAATTGAAGCTTTTTGAAAGGTTTTTTTAAGGTCTTTTAAAGGTTTTTTATGGTCTTTTAAAGGTTTTTTAAGGTCTTTTAAAGGTTTTTTAAGGTCTTTTAAAGGTTTATGAAGGGTATTGAAAGAATATTTTAATAAATCTATTTAAAAAATGCAGTTTTCCTGCACAAAACCACCGATTTCATAATTTTCATGAAGGTTTTTGATTACTTTTATTTTGGTTGACAACCCTTTAAAAAAAAAAAAATTGTGAATTATCCCACATTTGTTTTACGATTTAAGCTTACTTTTTTTTAGCTTATCCTGTTAACTATAGTATTATTATAATAACTTGTACAGTTGGTTCCAGATACTACTTTTTTTCAAACTTATACTAATTCGCTGTCTTTTATAATAATGATCGTTATTCCTATATTATTTCACTATTAATGACAATAACTATATCGAATCAATATAAAAAAATAATCGATTCGATACCGAACAAATGCATCAAATCGATATCGAAAAATATATCGAATCGATACTGAAAAAATTTATCGAATCGATATGAAAAAAATAATTTATTCGATATCGAAAAATATATCGAACTAATAGTGAAAAAATATATCGAATCGATATCGAAAAAAATACATCGAATCGATAACGGAAAAATATATCAAATCGATACCGAAAAAATTTATCGAATCGATTTGAAAAAAATTATCGATTCCATATTGAAAAATATATCGAATCAATAGTGAAAAAATGTATCGAATCAATAGTGAAAAAAGGTATCGAATCGATATCGAAAAAATGTATCGAACCGATATCGAAAGCATTGAAATTAATGAAGAAGCACAAACTCACGCGTGCATGTGAGGGCATTGCCTGACCACTGTCCACTCGTCTCACATTGACGGATCGAATGTCCGGCAACGGTGTATCCAGCCTGACACGAAAATGAACAGCTCCGTCCGGGAAAAGCCGGCAAACATGCATAGTTTTCATGATGAACTATTGTATGAATGAAAACTAGCGATTTTAAGGGTAGAAGGATTCCCTTTCCTTGACATATATGTTAGGGTCACTTCATATATTCGATACTTTCATTGGTCTCTAATTTATTAAACCCGATCGGATAGAGTATCGGTGTAGCATACATAACATTCCGGGTGAGAACCGAATCACTGGACTGCTTTGGTGACTGTGTCTGAAGACATCTTTTTCCAACACATTACTCAGCAACTTTCTTATCACTCAGGAACTTCACCCACGTGATATGCTTCACGGGTGCTCTTTATTCGCTCATCTGTCCGATTCATTGAGAATGGTGTACTGTGGTGGTTACTTCATATACACAATACTCCGCTTTGGGCTCGAGTAATTACTTTAGCAGTTTCGGCGTAGCATGCACGTTGTCCCGGGTTCGAATCCAGGTAACAGCTAAACGCACTGCATGAACTTATATGATTTTTTTTTAATATTTCAAATTGTAACGTATCTAATTTTATTGGGGGGGGGGAATATTTAATCATATTGCGGCAGATAAAATTTTAAATTTCTACAGACACATTTTAAAATTTAAATTGACTTGATATAAAAAAAATTAGCAATTTTTTTTTAAAATACTTTAGGAACATTATCTCAAGCATATCAAAAGCCCTGGAAAATCTGCTTACAGCTTTTACGTAAAATATAATAGATTTAAAAAAAATTCAAATGTAAATTTTTAATAAATAAAGTCAGTCATATATCATGTCAAAATTTGTGTCATGATTAAAAAATAACACGTCAATAATTTATTTGTCAAACTTCAGTAAAATGCATGCAGAATATAACACAGATAATCCTTTAGACCAGAATACCGAACATATTCCAATTTCGCTATCGATTACACTTTATTCTATAAAACATTTAAATTCCACATTCACATTTTACTTCAACTTCTGTTACATACTAATTTAAAACTTTTGTTCGTGTCGCCATCTGGCGACGATACACAGAAAGAAAAGTGCTTCCTCGTCATCCTACATTAATTGCTGGAATTACGATCCAAAGTGTGGAAATTAAAATTTGCGATTCGTTTGGTTAATAATTGTCGCACTAGAGCTGAACAGTGGGCTATTAGCAACGGTTCAAGGCCTATCTCGAAGGAAATACCGGAGAACGATGCATCGTATTTTTGAACCATGGTCAGTGACGAGGATAGCATCTGAGCTGGCACTCAACGCCTTTAATAGACGTCGGGACCTTTGATCCCTATCAGATTGATCGTGCAAAAGTCCCGCATACACTCAGTTAATTTTTTGTGGACGTTCTGGACGACGTTTTAGTATTTTGGTAGAGAAGTTGGCAACCCTCCGATTGCAATATCACTACTTTTTTACTATTCCGTCGTACAGGTTCGAACCGAAAACCCTCTGACGCTACCAAAATACTAGAATGTCGTCCAGAACATCCACAACAAATTAACGGCGTGTATACGGGACTGGTGCACGATCTATCTGATCGGGGTCCAAACTCCCGACGTCTATTGAAGGCGTTGGATGCCAGCTCAAGTGTTGTCCTTATTATCTGACCATGGTTCAAAAGTACGAAGCATCGTTCCCGGGTCTTTCCTTCGAGATTGGCCCCGAACCGTCGTCAATAGCCCATTTTGTAGCTCTAGTACGACGTTAATTAACCAAAACCAAAAAAAATCGTGTGTTTCCTTCGAGATAGGCCCCAAACCGTCGCCAATAGCCCACTGTTCAGCTCTACTGCGAAGATAATTAACCAAACCGAACCATTGAATATCCCTCCCTTTCTTTCAAATATTAAAAAAAAATACTAGGTTGAGTAAAGTTACCCTGCAAGAAGTAAAGTAACCCCCGTGGACGGTAATCAATGGCACCGAACGCTTTCTGTTGTGCAGCTGTTATTTCAACGCAATTTAAAAAAAAAAAAATCATAATTCAATGAAAGATTCTATTTGACACATTTCCGACCATGAAAATCAAACTGTCACTAAATTCTTTGGTTGCGGAGATATTACCTTTTTGAGTTGTGATATTCTTATGTAATCACCATGTTATTTCTATAGGAGGAAAACATTTACCCGTGCATATAGGAGGGTTTCCTGACCACCGTCCGTCGTTTCCACAGACGATGGTCGACTGCCCCACCAGGCTGTAGCCGCCATTGCAGTAGAAGGAGCATGACTGCCCCACAGACCCGGAATTGCAAAAGCCGGACGTCCCGCCATTGGCCGGAGCCGGAATCCCCGGACAGGACTGAACTGCTGAAGACATTGAAATATCGTTGAGCGTTTAACGCCAGCATTATACTATATCAAAGTTCTTTGACAAAAATATTTTATAAAATACATTTGATAGTGTAATGTTCAAATTGAATAAAAGACGCGCTTCGTCAAAGAGTCACTGTTAAAAATAAGTACTCAAAAATAAGTAAAATATACTCATTTTTGATTACATTCGATGCTTATCATAGTTCGGAATACATCAGTTTCAATTTTGAAAAAGACATGTACTCAAAATTGAGTACAATGTGTAAAAATTAATAAAAAGAGCCGTTTCTTGCCTACTTAGTCTGCCTTCATAAATGTCTTTATATAAACAATTACAGCCGACATATCGAAAATCGAACTCATATTTAAATTTTAATTTTTTTTTAAATTTTTTATTAAATTTTTGTGAATAAGGTACTAATCATATTTATTGCCATGAAATGTAATACAAATTTAATAATAATGATGTATATCATTATTAAACATAATGATGTATATCATTATTAAACCTAATGATGTATATCATTATTAAACATAATGTTGTAAATCACTATTAATATATAATGTTATACATAATTATTAATATATGTTATATAACATTATTAATTTAATGTTAAACATCATTATTAATACAGTGTTGTGCATCATTATTAATATAACGTTGTACAGCATTATTAATATAATTTTGTACGCTATTGTTAACATAATATGTGATTCATCATTATTAATATAACGCTGTACATCATTATTAACATTATGTTGTTCATTATTATTAATATAATATGTTATACACCATTACTAATATAATGCTGTACATCATTATTAATAAATGTTATACATCATTATTAATATAATGTTAAACATCATTATTAATATGTTATACATCATTATTAATATAATGTTATTCATCATACAGTGTTATATATCAGTATTAATGCAATGTTAAACATCATTATTAATATGGTGATGTACGTCCTTATTAATATATTGTTGTGCATCATTATTAATATTGGTTGTATATCAATATTAATGTAATGTTATTCATTATTATTAATATAATAATTTACATCATTATTAACATAATGTTGTACATCCTTTTTAATATAATGTTATACGTAATTGTTAATATAATGTTGTACATTATTATTAATGTTGGATATTGTTTCGGACTTATGCAAATGAACTGTATAAACTATAACCGTGAGCATCCGGTTCTATATATATGACTTGTCACTGTGTGACGCAGTTAGAGGGCCAGAGAGCGAATCTTTTTGTTGACGTTGTGTTTTTAGGTTGATCGTTTATGTTTAACAAAGTATGTTAAGCTTCCGCATGCGTGATAGTCTGTTATTTGACTAATAATTAATATTATGCAACTTATGCAATATACAATAAGATCATTATGTACTAAACAAGTGTTATACAAAACATACATCCTCATCATATACTACAAATGCAACAGCATTATGCACTAAATGAAATGTTGTGAACTAAGCACACAACATGTAATTAAACAAATATTTCTGCCGTACTGAGTACAGTTTACCTGAGAAAGAATAATAAAATAAAAAACTAAATCGCTGAGGAAGAGAGTTACTTACCCGTACAACTGGGTATGGCAGACGACCATTGTCCGTCCGTCTGGCAAAATATCGTGGGATTCCCTGCAAGTGCGTATCCAGCTTGGCAAGTGACTGTGCAGGACTGTCCGGGATTTCCCGGATCGCAAAAGCCGGATGTTGTTCCATGTGGAACCTGAACACTGGGACAACCGCTGGCTAAAAGAAGAGGAAGCAGCTTTCGATTCTAATATGATAAGATTTCTTAGGATAACAGTCATATTGCCCAGTTTAGAACCCTTAAATGCGTTTGTATGTAAAATTTAAGTATATTATTGTTTCGTAATACAGATCCCCTTTACGCCTCTTACTCGACAAGTGGGGTCTCAAAAGAAAGATAATTTCCTGGGGCACCGACGAATCGCAAGTTAATCTCAGAAATAACAACGTTTTGTTTTAAAGATTAAATGCATAAAGAAACGTTTTTAAAAATATAATTTCAAAATCTTGCTAGAATTTATTTTTAGCAGCGTAGTCAGTAGCGTGTGGGTTCGAGTCCCGACGGAGGCCATTTAAATTTCTCTCAGAAACGCGGGGCCACACAGATAATCTTTATTTTAAAAACAAAAAAATAATAAGTCGGCGTGGGGATGTTAAATAAAAATAATTGTGGAGTTAATTCTGTTTTTCGGGTAAAAGAAATCAACGTAAATGACTTTTATTCGAAAATGTAAAAATGCTGTGTCTATGATTACAAAAAAAATTAGTAAATAAAACAGGAGAAAAACACAATAATTCCATGGGCAGGAAAAATTAAGAATATCATTTATAACTCAGCCTTCCTTTACACTGTTAGAAATTATTACAATCTTGCACCTAAATTTAGTACCCATTTAGCTGCAACCAACATTAGGTGCTTAGTTTCACCATTTTACGTTGCTATGGTGATACACGGAAACCAGGAATATGAAATCTCCCTCACATAACCAACCCACTTACTAATGCATCTCGGAAGTGTGCTGGACCACTGCCCGTTCGCCTGACAAACCAGCACCCGTGTGTCCGACGGCCTGAATCCGCTGATGCATATCAGCTGGCAAATGTCGCCGGTGTTGGCAGCCGCACAGCTGCCCAACAGTCTACCACCCTGCGAAGCCACCAGTGTCTGGCAGATGTTGGTCACCTCCGGAGAGCTTCCTGCGAAACACAAGTCAAGACACATTTAGCAAGTTAGTTAAATAACGTCGCACCAGAGTTACACAGTGGATTATTGGCAACGATTCTCAAAAGAAACACCCGGAAAGACTGCCTTGTATTTTTGAACCATGGTCAGATGACGAGGACAATACCTAAGCTGGTAACTTACTAGGCGTTAGAATCAGTGGACCTCGATCAGTTAACCAGTCGGCAAGGTGATTTTTTTTGTAATTTAGTAGCGAATTTGGCAACTGTCCGATAACGAAATCGCTACTTCTTCTGTTAAGCCCTCACGCCGATTCGAATTCGCAATCCTCTAGCTGAATTTCGTACCTCCCTGCCACCAAACCGACGGCAACTTTATCAAAGAAGCTTCAGTAAGAAGCCTACCGATACGCCTAAAACCTCAATAAGCATCAGGATCATTGGACACCGATCATATTTAACGTACACCAGTCGGGTAGGCGATTTTTTGTAATTTAGTAGCGACTTTATCAACCATCCAATCACTAAATCGCTACTTCTTTTGTCAAGCCCTCATGCCGATTCGAATTCGCAATCCTCTAATTGCTAGCTGCATTCCGTGCCCCCTTGACATCGAACCAGCTACAACTTTAGCAAAGAAGCTTCAGTAAGAAGTCTACCAATACGCCTAAAACCTCAATAAGCGTCAGGATCATTGAACCCCGATCATATTTAACGTACCCGTCAGCCAAGCGATATTTTGGAATGCAGTAACGAATTTGGCAACCCTCCAATCACGAAATCCCTACTTCTTTTGGCAAGCCCTCACGTCGACTCGAACTCACAATCCTCTGATTGCTAGCCGAATTCCGTACCTCCCGGCTATCTCCCGGCGATAACTTTAGCTAAGAAGCTTTAGACAGAAGCCTATCAAAACGTCTAAAACCAAGGTTTCACTCCTGTCCAACCTAGTTCAATAGTCATTTGATTCCACTCGTTGTCTCCCTCTGCTGCATTGAAACACCAGCGACATAGGCTGGCTACACACAGGCCCAGTGTTCCTTGACTACTTAGACTTGGGTATGGAAGGTCTTGGTTGTTCTTTTCGACAAGCCTTCCCATATCTTCCAGCCTCCAATATTTGACGATCATTGTCATAGATGGAGCGGCCACAATACTCTTTCATCCATGACCAACCTTGGACGTATTGGGCCAGGCTGGACAAAAGTGTGTCCCTCACTTAACAAAGAAGCCTACCAAATTGTCTAAAAAAATTGATTCTTGCAAATTGAAGCGTTAAAATTTGCTTGTCTCACGAAAGCTCTTCCACTCATCCCTGTAAACACCTCCAGAAAGGAAATTAAAACAAATATCTCCGAAGTAGTTTTTCACGAATAGTTCAATTTAGGTTTTTTTAAGTTAATATAATTTAAAATCAAAAGTTTAGTCAAGTCACATTGATATTTTTTAGGTACCAGAAAATATTAAAAAAAATTGCATGTTTTGGGAATTAAGGAAGATAACTTTTGACTGAAAATATTTGATTCAAAACTATCACCAGACACCTGATGTCTTGGTATTTTGTAACCATGGATTTAAAATTTGCATTAGTAAATAAATATATTCATCCCTGAAAATATGAAACTAAATTAAAAGTTGTATATATACGTTAGACAATAGCAAACTACAGAGAAACGTCTTACATAATAATATATCAAGGACAAAAATATTAAAAATCATAACTTTATTTTGCAAAGAATACATGATTTTTTTAATTGTAATTTTTCAAATACTTATTTACTGTAACTTGGAGAAAAAAGTGCCAATGACCATAGGAAGATTAAGGTATTACATATAAGTTCCCAGTTGAAAAACTCCTCCCACGATAGGGACTACAACTAGGAACATAAATGTAATATCTTAATATTCCTATAGTTATTGGCCCTTCTTTCATAAAGGTACAATATATGTATTCATTTTATAAACTTGTGTAGCGTAGCTACAATCACACTGCCGCATAATTACAAGCTAAGACGCCCGCCGCCAATAACCCACTGTGCAGCTATAGAGCAACGAGACGCCTGTCGCCAATAGCCCACAGTGCAGCTCTAGTGCGATGTCATTTTATCAAACCAAATCAAGCAAGGATGCCGCATGCCACACGAGGTTCAACAAACTGCGGTATGCAAATAGAACACACCGCAACTATATAAAAGAAGAATCCGGCGCTCTACCATATAGAGGAGTTCGGACGCGGAGAGCACTTAACCAAAGGCTCCTTCGACTTCCAAACGTTTCCGGTCAATCTAATGTAAATATGAGAATAATCAAACATGTAAATAATTCTTGTATATAAATTAAACTTTATATTTTCGTAAAAATATTTGCATTGTCTCTAAGTTAATCATCGTTTCTAAGTCTGAATTTTTAATGTTCGATTTTAATGAATTTTAAGAACGTTTTATCTAGTGCCCTGAAAGGTCGCAAGACCACAGCACTAGAAATTGGTGACCGGACAACATGGCAGACGACGAGAACAAAAATGACCCATCTGGCACAACAGACGAAGCTGCAAGTAAGCCTGTTACTTCGGCTACAACTATAGAAGTGACACCTTCTGTATCTCGTGTAGCGTTCGAAGCACCACCATTCTGGAAGCAAAATCCAAAATTATATTTTGCATGGAGAGGGGGTTACTGTGGGGTTCACTTCATCTACCCGATACTCCCGCTTAGGCGAGAGTGAGCACTTTGGCCTGACTGACAGAGTATCGGCGTAGCAAGCCGAAAGTCCTCGGTTCGACACCGAGCGTAGCCAAGTAGTGCATAATGAAGCAGTATTATCATCGTGCTACACTTGTACATCATCGCGTTAGCTCTACAATTAGTTAATTACTAATCATCTATTTATACGAATCTCCATACAATTTTGTAGTTATCCAGTTGTAGTACAGACCCCACAATGTATATACATTTAAAGCTAAACATATACTAATATGAATGCAAGTTATATGAATGGAAAAATGGAGGTGTATATTCTATAAAAACGCTGCATGCATTGCGTATCTTAAGAAAAATAAGCATTTGTTTGGTTGGTAGATGGATTTAAATAACGTCACATTAAAACTTCGTAATAAAACAGCGAGTTCTTCTTTTGGGATATACCCGGAAATACAGACCACCAAAACTCGTAATTTTATACACACCTGAAAACAAGGACAACACTAGAGGACAAATTCTTTATAAGAATTTATTTGTTATGTACCGTAAACAGGGGTTATTTGGACCCAAAGCAAAAGAACTGTTTTAAAGCATTTGTGCCTGCTGCTAACTGTTGGTTAAATCACTACCTGTTGGAGAGATGGTGAGTCACGTCTATATTTTATGACATCTGCCACAGAAATAAATTAAAACATGTTTTTGCGTGGGCCTAAGTAACCCCCCAGGGGTTGAAGTAACTCCAATTTAAAGTACCCTCAGCATTCTGCTATTAGGACAAAATTCCTTAAGTGCGGCATAGAAATATAGCAAAATTATATTTAGAATAATAAAGTTTTTGATTGCTCTATCCTGAAAAACCCTAATGGTATTTCAAAATTTTCATGCAAGTTTTTCCACTAAATGTGCGATATATACGACAGACTTTGGGACATACTTGCCCATACCAATTCAATCACAGACAAGTAAATAGTTTTAGAGATAAAGTGTAACATAAAAAGACAACCATTTTTTTTTTTATCCTTTTGCAATCCGCTGTTTTCTCTTTAGGCAGCAACATAACGAAAACTTCTTTTGGTTCTCTGTTTTTTGAAATAAAAAAGAATAGAGTGTTCTTGTGTTTATAAAAATATTGATACTTTTTGAAAACATGTTCTTTTGCAGGTCCAAACCACATTATAATATTTTAATACATTAGTATTAAAAATTCTGGGGAAAAGAACTAAAATAAGAATAACTGTTCCGTAGAAATAGCGCTAATGTCAAAGATGTTCATGGAGTGCAGAGGGTTAGGTATATCGATATTCATGAAAAAAAACCATTATGTTTCAGTGTTCTTTATATTAAGCACCAGCAATCCATAAGTAAACAGAGATCCAAAGACAGACAAAACGAGACCCGGTTTCAGATCAACCACGTCACAAGCAGACATGGCATGGAACTCAACATACTTCATACTCTTCACCAACTTCTCCATTTCCCAGTCGATTTTCACGGCAGATACCACATCATCGTGGAACTGCTGCAGGCGAATCTTGATGTCACGCACTCTTGAGACGATCCCCGAAGCACAGCAAACGAGAAAAACTACTGTAACCGTCGGAAGCAGCATCTGCAGCACGCATTCGGATACCATCGACACACAAATGAGTCGTGGATTCATGATAACGAAAGTTGCCAGAGCTATGAACATGTTCAGCATCTGGGAACACAGCAGGACGAAGACTGTCGTCGAGAGTCCGTTCCCAACGCATCGTGCCAGCCGGTAAAGAACCCTCTGCTGCTGGAGCACTTGGATCATAGCCCAGCGACTGGACGACTTTCGCTGCAATTTCCCAATGTCTTCGCAGAAATCGGCCAACAAGTCGCCGCACTGCTGGTACGTCCAGATGCACAAAGCAGCTACCACAGATGGGTAGAAGAACAGGATGAGGAATGTCAAGAAGCAGGATATGGTTCTCATGGCTATAACCAGAAAGCTTTTTTCGTCGTAGTCGAGGTATAAATTGAAGTAACCCTTGTAATCATCTGTCGCATTGGACATGAATATGAGAGACACTGCACATGCTGCACTTGTTGCAACAGTGGTAAAAGTCATATACAGGTTGATGACAAGATTACGTTTTATTTCCCTCTTAGGATTGTCTTCCAGTCTCTGAAACTTGTGAAGTATATTTCGCAGAATCTTTCTTTTGTTGCGCACACTGTGCCAAATGACCGCAGAAAGCAAGCTTGAGATAACAAATGGACCATTGATTTCGATTTCAACTGGAGATTTTGCGCAACCAAATACGATGTAAACTTGCATCAAATGTATTAATATGGGAAAGATATACGGGAAGAGATTTCTAACGCCGAATTTGTCCTTTGGGATATCATCAAACATTTGCGTTCTTGTCAGTCTCAGAAATAACAACAACATTTTCGGTCCTCTTATATTATCTACTGATATGTTAAATTTATGACATAGTTTTTGAATGTGCGATTCCTTTTGTAATGTTGTAGATATCTTCATTTTTAAAGTCACACAATCAGTTACTTTAGGAGAGCAAATCTAACGTTTTATATGTTTCACAATAGGAGTCCCTATCTCCTTGTATGATTTAATATTTGTCAATTTTTATACAAGCAAGTCGCATTGCGGGGTTTGGTATGATGCAACTCAAACTGAGACTAAAAGCTTTTAACTGGATCAATATGTTTATATAGATAACTAATAAATATATTATCCAAATCATTAATAACCACTATTATCCAAACAATTTTTTATGTCTTAGAAAAGCGTTCGAAATCGGTAATATATTGATTGTATGTGTACAAAGAAAACTTCTTTAGAAAACTTCTTCAATTGAACGTCAAAACACAAAATGAGCAAGAATTTATAAAGTTAACAATCCAAATTATGTGTTATTTATATTAGGATATTGATTTAGTATTATAAACTATTCATAAGTAAATATTGTATCGAATAAGATACAAAAAAAAACACTGGAAGGGTTGGAAGTTAACTGGCGCAAGTCCAAAACAAGAGTTGCGATATAAGAGTGTTTAAACTGAAAATGCTTTGAATAGGAAGTGGGACGGATTTAAATATGACGTCACTGCAGTTTAGGGTCAGTCACTTATTACGCCACGATGCGACGCAACTTAGATCTAACTCTAATGGACTGAGCTGTTTTCCTCACGCTTCTTTTCTGCACTTCTTATGTAGTTGCAACATTGAAATATGGTTGGGAACATTGAAATAATTGCGAATTATATATAGACATTTCTGCGGATGATTAAGTATGAGAAAAATAATAAATTTTAACTACATATACTTTATAATTTAACTTTAATTGTAAAACTATATACCAACAATTATTGAATTGTGAAATGAATTGATATACCAAAAGACATTGAATTGTTAGAGAAAATTCAGCACAGGACTACTAAAATGGTTCAAGGGTTTTCAGGCATGAATTTTGAAGATAGATTAAGAAATTTGAATATGTATATTCTGGAAGAGAGAAGGGTTAGGGGAGATTTGATTCAACTATTCAAATTTATCAAACAAGGAGATGTGGAGGGTTTAGATTTTAATATGAGTGATAGAACGAGAGGTCATGGGTTTAAGTAAAACAAATCCCATTTTCATCGGGAAGGGAGAAAACACTATTTCTATAATAGGGTAATAGACAAATGGAACAACTTGCCAGTGAATATTGTTAATTGTAAAGGAGTAACGGATTTTAAGAAGTTAGATATGCATTGGGGGATAGTTAGGAGGTACTAGATGGACCAACCTTGTTGGGCCTTGAGCCTGTTGTTGGTCGTCAATATTTGTATTTTAAGAAAGTCATCAGTTTGAAAATGATCAGAACATATATATGATGTACCTGGGTTAAAATTATTTTTTCTGCCATATCTTTCCATTCAAATTTCACACAGAATTAAGATTTTTGGAAAACTGAAATAAGATCTTATCGTTCTATTTGTTTTTGTTTTGAAATAAGAATTATTCCATGCAGAAATTCACACTTCGTTCCAGGCATTTTGGATAAACTTTATTTTTTAAAAAATGTTATGGCAGCTTTCTAAAAAAATAAGTAATAAATTTTACCAAATACTCTTACACACTGAAAAAATGTCATAGGACAAAGCACATACACGATTTAACTAACTGCCTACTTCAAATACTAAGCTAAAAGAACTTCAAAGTAAAAAGCGATTAAACAAAGATTGATTCAAAGTTTATTACCACTTTTACAACTAGCTGAAAATGTGGAATATAATTAGATCCAAAACACTTATTGAATTAATCAAACTATCTCAATCTTCAAATCGGAAATTGACAACAAAAACCAGAACCGTTCGAATCGATGTGCGTAGCGTAACAAGTGACTGCCCCTTGACTGCAGTGACGTCAGCATTTCAAACCGTCTCACCTCTTACTCTACTCACTGGATTTCAACTTAGAAACTTGCCTTAGCTATATTGTTAAATTGAATGACAACCTATTTTGTGAACAAACTATTCAACTAGGACCTAGGCCACCGTGGCCGTGTCGTTAAAGGCGTCAGCTGGGAATCCGAAGATTCCTGGTTCGATCCTAGGCAATGGACTTGACAAAGAATTAGTAAAAAGTAGTGATCTGGTTATCGGAGAGTTGCCAGCTTCGCTACAAAATACTAGTAAAAGTCATCCAGAACATCCGCAAAAATTAACGGCGTGTATACGGGACTGGTGCACGATACATCTGATCGGCGTCCAAAGTCCCGAAGTCTATTGAAGGCGATGGGTGCCAGTTCAGATGTTTCCTCGTCATCTGACCATGGTTCTAAAATAACGAGGTGCAAGTATGAATGTGTGTGTGAATGTGTATGTGTTCCCGGGTCTTTCCTTCCAGATAGACCCCGAACCGTCGCCAATAGCCCACAGTGCAGCTCTAGTGCGACGTTATTTAACCAAACCAATCAACTAGGACCTAAATCACTTGCGCAAATGATAGATCCAGCTATCACGGAAAATGGTGGAAGCCAATTTTCGGGGTTTTTTTTGGATAACACCACTTTTCATATAATCCACCCAAATATAGATTACTATAACGCGTTTTTTAATGGAAAATGTGGTTTTATTTCAAGAAAGATTTATTAGACCATTACTTTGATAATGTATTATATTTTTATTGGGAATTTTTTTAACGAACACAATAAGAGAGTATTATTAAAGTAAATTGAAATTTATTTACTTGTCATTTTAACGCAAATGGATTGTTATCAAACAAAACTCCTCTCTCAACAAGAAGATAAATGAGATGTTTGCCATTTTTTTTTTAAATAAAAAGTCAAACTAAGTCCGTTTCAATAACATGTTCGTGTTATATGTAAATCAATACACATTTTTCTATTGATAAAAGTTACCATTGTATAAACGTAAACGATCTTTAGTTATGTATGATTTTTTTTTCTCATTTATTCGATTTAAAAAATATACTAATTTCTCATCATTGCTTTTAAATTGAAAACAGAAAACAAGTACAGAGCATACCCAGAAATGGTTCTAAAATGCTAATGATATTTTTGTAGAAAATAACTATGTACTAAAATTCTACGGATATTTTTTGGGAATATATCTTCTTGTGAAGTTGTGAAATTTTAACAGTTATTTGATCACTACAATTTCCTTTCACTGTTTTTGTTAATAAGATATTCAGACTAAGTATAGATTAAGTAAGATTATAGACTAAGTGTATGAGACTGCTCAGCATTCATCCCGGGCAGAAAAAGATACAATTATAAAACACGGTACCCGACATGCTACAAATTTATGACTACACACCGTTAAAAATAGGTACTCAAAAATAAGTAAAATGTACCCATTTTTTAATACATTCGATGCTTAATAATGCGATGGCCCCTAATACATCATTAATTTTTATAAAAACACATGTACTTATAAATAAGTATAATGAATAAAAAAAGCAGTTGTTTGCGTACGTAAAAACTTTCCATAATCTTCATAAATCACTTTCAATAAATATAAACAATTAAAGCCAAAACTTACTGGGATTCGAACTCAGATCGTCAAGAACCACAGTCCGGGGCCTTATCCGTTAAACTACCAGGGCGACGTGAAGAAGTTATAAACAGAATAAATGTTAAAAAGGTGTACCAAAAGAATGGGAGGTAAGATAATAGAGTTGTAATAACTCAATTTCCGTTTAAGCAATCGACATCAAATGATGTGGAAAACCATCGTCTGAACTATTATTTTAAGCTTGTTAGGTTTCATTAAGATCGCCTGAACAGAAGCTGAGATTAGCAATATTGTATCACACTGTTCATTTTTGAGAGAGTACGATTACTTAAATTTGAGTACGTAATGTCTCATTTACAATGCAATTGTACTAAAAGAAAAACGAGTATGTTCAAATATTCATTGTTAAGTATCTTTAATTACAGTGCAGTTTTTTAAAGACGCCGATAAATCGTTTTAGATTATGTGTATCGAACTCACAATATTCAACAAGATGGGATCAGTGCCGTTACTACACAAAAAATATTTTGGGAGGTGGAAACAAGAAATTTCCCAACTTAACAATTCGAACTTCCCAACTCAAAACAGTGCTGAAAATTCCCAGTTCCAACTTATCAACATTTTTGATCTTTTTTTATATTTATGTTACATAATATCAAACAGTTTTCTCACAAGCATTGATTTGTTGCACCCATATTCCAATGAAGTGTCCGTTCTGACGTATTATTTAAATGTAATCTTACAAGTTGGGCAACTTCTAATCTTCCCTAGCTTTAATTTGTTGATAATATTAATTTCCTTCAAGCATAAATTTTCCCAACTCGGGGTTTTTAGAAGATGAAATTCCCAACTTTCAGGGTTTGCAGATTATTGGGGGGCTTCACCCCCCCCCCCCCCGATGTGACGGGCCTGGCTGGATTGTAATACACAATGAAAAATTAACTACTTGCTAGAATTTTTTATTTTAAAAAAAAAATTAATTGGTCATTTTTATATTAAAAATTTATCATTTATCTAAATAGCAGCGGAAAAATGTCAGTGGTATAACTAATAATATTGAAGATATATGAACTTATTTTAAATAATAAGTTATTACAAAGTAAATTGGTTAAATTTTAATTGTAAAACACTAAATGGGACTCCAAAGTGTCTTTTAGTCCCGTGGTAAGGTATCCGGCTATCAGAAGATACGTCCCAAATTCTAGGACCAATCTTTAGGTATTTTAGCCATGGATAAACGCAACCTTCAACACTTGTGACGCTATTCCTCACCACATACTCACTTGCGACATGCACAGTGGCGGATATAGCTATAGGACATTAGCAGCAATTGCCCCGAGATTTTCTAACTTACACTACCCAAAATGGATATTTTTCTTTGCAGAAGATATTATAAAAAGTCAAATAATTCAACTTCCAATTTCTATTACAGCAACTTTTTTGAAGAATTTTGGGAAATATATCCTCCTAATTTAAAGCCCACGGACAGATTATATGGACATCGGCCAATACTTAAACTATTACCTTGTTTTATGAACTTCCTCACCAACGCCAATGCTATTACAAATTTCTACGAAATAATATAGGAGAATCAAATTTTATATTATTTATATACCTGAATACATTAAATTGCCATACTATTTAAAGAAATATTTGTAAAAACAATTTCCACAATTAAATGTGAGCTATTTTTAGAATTTTAGAGAAAGTTGCACAAATTTAAGGGAAGAGTGGGGGGGGGGGGGGTTATGAAAATTGAGGAACATTGATATTTTTTATCTACCCCAAGAAGTTAAATTTCCGTGCTATTTCAAGAAATGCTGGTGGAACCAATTTTCATACAAAATTAATTTCATATATGGCTTTATTTAGATATTTTGACTTTTATAAGATCAAAGCGTGAGGGATAGAAATTTTTTAAATTTCATGAAATTGTTTGTGTGGTTTTTTTATCTAATTAGGCAACTTTCCCGCACTCTTGTGCAATTGATTTCGTAGATAAGTTTTTTTGCTCCACCCTTTGGAGTGCGTGCACACTAAGATCGCGAGTAAAGGTAACCATTTTCGTTAAATTATCCCCCAAATTTTTGCCGATAATTTTTTTTATATACTGCTTCTATACCTGAATTTGTAAAACCAACTCCATTTAGTTTTAAAAACAATTATAGTATTATAGTAAAAATCGCTTATAACGATGATCAAGGAACCGTTATAATTTGATCGTTACATCAGAAAATCGTTATACCCGAATCACGAAAATATCGCAAAATAAGAAAGTATAATACTCACACATACAGAGCAGTTCAAAATACACATATTTTATGTACTTTATAATTACTTTATCTACTACATATACTAGTTAGATAAAATTAGTTTTATAAACTGCTATTTTGATGAAGAATGGTCAGTAATTTTTGTTTGCTTGGATTTGACATTGTAATAGAAAATTTCCAGAAAATGTCTTATTCTTGCTAACATTGTAGAAGAACCGGGGATCTCTTCGCAAATTTCGGGCATTCTTGTTCACGTGCTATTCGCCTGACGCTTGTTTATTGCGCTAACGGTCATCTCTCCCCACCTTCTTCATCGTTATAAGCGGTTTTTATCAACATAAGACGGTGGCCTCCGTGGCCGAGCGGTTAAAGGCGTCAGCTGGGAATACGAAGATTCCTTGGTCGATACTAGGCGTGGACTTGACAAAGAAAAGTAAAAAAAGTAGTGATCTGGTTATCGGAGAGTTGCCAGCTTCGATACAAAATACTAGTAAAAATCATACTAAAAAATTAACGGCGTGTGTACGGGACTGGTGCACGATACATCTGATAGGGGTCCAAAGTCCCGACGTCTATTGAAAGCGTTGGGTGCCAGTTCAGGTGTTTCCTCGTCATCTGACCATGGTTCTAAAATAACGAGATGCATGTATGAATGTGTGTGTGAATGTGTATGTGTCCCCGTGTCTTTCCTTCGCGATAGACTCCGACCGTCGCTAATATCCCAATTTTCAGCTCTAGTGCTACGTTAATTAACCAAAACCAAACCAACCAATAAACATAAGACGGTGGGAAACTCAATCGTTACAAGCGGATTATCGTTATATTGTAATATCCGGAAAAATTAACATGAACTGCTATAGAAATCCAAACTTCCTTTGCCTTTCACATCATTATATCCGGCGTATCGTTATACTCGGTACCGTTATAAACAAATTTTAGTATTATTATACAAAGAAACTTCTTTAAAAAATATTTCCAAGGCCTAGCACTTGATTTTGTGGCTTAGTCGATGAAGCTCAGGGCTTTGGGACAATAGGTCGATGGTTCGAATCCCGAAGGGAGTCAATCCCGACGGAGTATATGACTCCCCAGAATAGCGGGGCCAAACAGCTAGTTCATAATAGTTATGGAATGAAGCTGTTATGCTTGAACTTACTTATATTTTTGGCTCTCTCATTTTTCTTAATCACGAGCCGCTGTTGTTGATAGGGTGCTTCAATTAACGTCGCACTAGAACTTCAAAAATAGCTAACTGGTTTTTTTTTTCAGGACATATCCCGAAATAAAGACCCCCAAAACACTGTCTCGTTATTTGGTTTGGTTTGGTTAAATAACGTCGCACTAGAGCTGCACAGTGGGCTATTGGCGACGGTTCGGGGTCCATCTCGAAGGAAAGACCCGGGAACACATAAACATTCACAAACACATTCATACATGCACCTCGTTATTTTAGAACCAAGGTCAGATGACGAGGAAACACCTGAACTGGCACCCAACGACTTCAATAGACGTCGGGAATTTAGACCCCGATCAGGTGTATCGTGCACCAGTCCCGTATATACGCCGTTTTTTTTTTGCGGATGTTCTGGACGACTTGTCTAGTATTTTGTAGCGAAGCTGGCAATCCTCCGATCACAATATCACTACTTTTTACTTTTGTTTGTCAAGTCCATCGCCTAGGATCGAACCAGGCATCTTTGGATTCCCACGTGACGCCATTAACCGCTCGGCCATGGAGGCCTCCTGTGCGACGGACTTTACTAAGAAAAGAAAAAAGTAGTGATCTTGTGATCGGAGGGTTGCCAGCTTCACTACAAAATACTAGGAATGTCTTCCAGAACATCCACAAAAATTATTGGCGTGTATACGGGACTGGTACACGATAAATCGGATCGGGGTGCAAAGTCCCGACTTCTATTGAAGGCGTTGGGTGCCAGATCAGGTGTTTCCTTGTCATCTGACCATGGTTCAAAAATAAGAGACATCGTTCCCGGGTTTTTCCTTCGAGATAGGCCCCGAACCGTCGCCAATTGCCCATTGTTCAGCTATAGTGCGACGTTAATTAACCAAACAAAACCATTATTTGGTACTTATTTGTTGTATACCCTAATAATTATGATATTAGGAAAATTTTCCTAAAGTGCGTAATAGAAATAATGCACGTTTAAATATTTAGATTAATAAAATTTGGAATTGCTCTATCCCAAAATCATATTAATGCATTTTAAAAAACTGCCGGAATTTTTTCCATCAAAGGTACAACAAATAGCAGAAGTCAAGAAATACTTTTTATAACACCTGTCAATACGAATTTAATCACATTCGATTATAAAACAGTTTTAGCTTTAAAGTGAGACAAAAAACAGACACTGATACTTTAGACTTATCCACTGAACTCTAACTGTAACTTTTGGAAGGTACATTACTTGTTTCCTCTATGGACGCGTTGAAGCCAATGTCGAAGCAGACATACTGTGTCCCAACATTTTTTTATAGTGGTTTAGTGGTGTTTAATAATACCATAGCATTGCAGAAATATTAAATGTATATATAAATATGATATTTTCTTCTTATAGAATTCATTTTTATATTACAAAATAAATAGTTTTTGCTATCGCTTTTAACTACTTCGTCTTTGATTTGCAAATGACTTTCTATTTTAATAGCAGATTGCATTTAAAATGGGTTTCAAAAGAAAATCGAAAAAAAACTCATTCAAAAGCAATACATGTCGGCTTATTTTAACATGATAAATATCCCAAATATTGCAATAACGATGAAAGTGTGGCACATAATGGCTGCTTCCACATTGGCTTCAAGTCAACAAAACGTCTTGCCCAATCCAGAAGTTACAGTTCGAGATCAATGGACATATCTATACATATTTAATAAATGTATCGTTATGCGTGAGTGCCCTTAATGTTAATCACCAGCAATCCGTACGTGAACAGAGATCCAAAGACAGACAAAACGAGACCCGGTTTCAGTTCGACCACGTCGCAAGCAGACATGGCGTGGAACTCGGCATCCATCATACTCTTCACCAACTTCTCCATTTCCCAATTAATCTCCCTGGTCGACACCACAACATCGTGGATCTGCTGCAGGCGAATCTTGATGTCACGCACTCTTGAGACGATCCCCGAAGCACAGAAAACGAGAACGACGACTGTTATTGTCGGAAGCAGCATCTGTAGTCCGCATTCGGACACTAGTGACACAGAAGCCATCTTTGGACTCAGGATTACGAAAGTTGCCAGTGCTATGAACATGTTCACCATCTGGGAACATAACAGGACGAAAACAATTGTCGAGAGTCCGTTCCCAACGCATCGTACCAGCCGATACAGAACCCTCTGCTGCTGGAGAACTTTTATCATGTCCCAGCGATTGGATGACTTTCGCTGCAATTTCCCAATGTCTTCGCAGAAATTAGACAACAAGTCGCCGCACTGCTGGTACGCCCAGATGCACAAAGCAGCTACCACAGATGGGTAGAAGAACAGTATAAGGTATGTTAACAAGAGGGATACGGTTCTCATAGATAAAACCAGAAAGCTTTTTTCGTCGTAGTCAAGGTATAAATTGAAGTAACCCTTGTAGTAATATTCTGCGTCGGGCATGTATATGAGGCACACTACGTACGATACACTTGCGGTGAAGGTAATGAAAGTCAAGTACAGGTTGATGACAAAGTTCCGATTTGTTGGCTGCTTTAGATTGTCTCCCAGTCTACGAAACTTGATAAGTATATTTCGCAGAATCTTTCTTTTGCTGCGTACACTGTGCCAAATAATCACCGAAAGCCAGCTTGTGATAATGATTGGGGCATTGATTTCGATTACTACTGGGGATTTTGCGCAACCAAATATGATGTAGATTTGCATCAAGTGCATTGATATGGGAAAGATATAGGGCAAGACGTTTCCTATACTAAATTTTCCTTTTGTGATGTCATCAAACATTGGTGTTCCTGTCAGTCTCAGATATAACAACAACATTGTCGATCCACTTTTATTAATTGCAGATATTTTTTGAATATGACATACTTTTTTAACATGCGATTCACTTTTTAGTTTTGAAATGAACTTCATTTTTAAAAAGTGATTGGAATTTTTCTCATCAGAGGAAAATCTAACTGCTTATATATTTCGGAACCCGAGTACCTAAATCTTTGTACTAAGTAATATTCGTTAATTTTTATACCAAAGTGTCACGTTGAAGGTTTTGGTATGATAAAACTAAATCTGAGATTAAAAGCACTAAAACTTGATCAATATTATTACATAAGTAGTAAAGACAACCAATATTATCCAATCAATCAAGTGTCTTAGAAAAGAGTTCAGAATAGCTGATATATTGATTGTATGTGTACAGAGAAGATTCTTTTTTAAGCGAATGAAAGCAAAACACTGAATAGCAATAACTTATACTTTTAAAAAGCGGACAACTTTTTAAAAAATTAATATTGACATATCGATTTAGCATTGTTAACGGTTCCATATTATAATGAGCACGATGAAAAGCAAATGAGTGGGGTGGTTGCTATGTACTGTTTTGGATTACACTAATTCATACACAACACGCCCAAATATGAGTTATTATAATGTCTTCTTTTATCTTTTTAATGGAAAATTTCGTTTTATTTAATTAATCATATTATGTAGTATAATCATTTATCATATTATGTAGTATATTTTGTAGTAAATACATATGTAAATATAAATAATAAATATATATATAATTAATAAAAAGGCAAAATGAGTCCGCTTCAATGTCGTGTCGTGTTATATGTATATCAATACACATTTTGCTATAACTCAAAGTAACATCCATAGGTACGAAGTATATCAATTTAAAAGTCTATCAATTTAAATGTGTATCACAATAAAAATGTATCACAAAAAGAGTGTATAATCATAAAAGTATATAAATTTAAAAGTATATTAATTTAAAAGTGTATTAATTTATAAGTATATCAAATTTAAAAGTGTATCATTTAAAATTGTATCAATTAAAAAGTATACAAATTTAAAACTGTATCAAATTAAAAGTATATAAAATTAAATGTATATCAATTTAAAAGTATATAAATTTAAAAGTATATAAATTTAAAAGTATATAAATTTAAAAGTATATAAATTTAAAAGTATATAATATTAAAAGTTTATCAATTTAAAGTATATAATATTAAAAGTATATCAATTTAAAGTATATCAATTTAAAAGTAAATAAATTTAAAAGTGTATCAATTCAAAGGTATACCAATTTTAAAATGTATCATTTTAAAAGTATATAAAATTAAAAGTATATCAATTGCGCTATATTTGCTTTTTAATTGAATACAAAAACCAAGCAAAAAATCTTTCGGCATACCTAGAAATGTTCTTGTTCTTTTTAAAGGTATTCTTTAACGTGATCTTCATACATTTATGGTAGATAATTATATAATTATAAAAAAAAGTTACGTGAGAAGTTGGATAATAAGCTAAGTACTCTGAACATATATTTAGTGATTAATGACATTTGTCAATAAAAAAACAACAGGGCTTGCGAGGATTTTCAATATGAAGAAAGTTTTAAATCACCAATATACTTCGCGCTTCTAAACGACAAAAATCGTTTCTATTAAAGTTTGCGAGATATTATTTTTACGGACTCAAGAATACGTTATATATTTTTATTTTGTGAAACAGAGCGAAAACACAAATAACACGCCGTTATTTTGATGACTTAACCCTTTGCACTCCGTTGGTGCCGCTCAGGCGACAACGAAACGACTCGTTCTTTTGGTTCCCTGTTCTTTAAAATAACCGAGAACAGCATGATCTTGTGTTTAAAAAACATCGATATTTTTTTCAAATCGTTCTTTTGCAGATCCAAAACAGATTATGTTTCTTTTCTCTCTAAGCATAACAAATTCAACGGTAAAGAACATAAGGATGAATAACTGTTCCGTAGAAAGAACGGAAAACGCAAAGTGTTCTTGGAGTGCAAAGGGTTAAAGACGACACACGAGAGCAAAGAGTTAACAAACTATGATGATACCAAGTGACGTCATATTCTGATGTAATTAGATAAATAACACGCTAACGGAAGTAAAGCGTTTTTTATTACACGAACATGCAATTTTATCTCAATTTCAAGAACAGGATTCAAAAGAACAGGTCGTTCTTTTGGTGACTTCCCACTGGAGTACACATGGAATAAATGCGTTACTCACTTCGGCACACGGGGAACTGCTCGTTCCAGCTCCCCGAAGACGAGCAGGTGATGACGGACGAGCCGACCAGCATGAATCCAGGGTTGCAGGTCGCTCGACACACGGTCACGCCGACTTCGAGATCGCAGGTCGCTTCACCGTTCGGGATAACGAAGCTCTCGCAGATTGCACCTACGAAGAAAAACAACATTGTACACTGTAAATGAAAGGTACTTAAAAATGAAAAAATGAACTTACTCGTTTTTCTTTGAGTACAATTGCATCGTAAGTGAGCGATGGCGTACTCAAATTTAAGTAACCGTACTTTCTCAAAAATGAGCAGTGTGATTAAATATTGCGCAAATCAGCTTACGTTCAAGCCATCTTAACAAAGCGACCTGACACACTTAAAATAGTTGTTCAGAAGAGGATTTTCCACGTTATTTGATGTCGATTGCTTAAATGGGAACTGAGTTATTACAACTCAGTTTGAAGTTATAAACAAAAGAATGTCATAAAAGTTGTAGAACAAAATTTGGAAGTAAATAATTGGTTTGGTTTGTTTGGTTTGTTTAATTAACGTCGCACTAGAGCTGCACAGTGGGTGTTAGTAAATAATTGAGTAATTGAGTTGCAATAACTCAGTTTCTATTTAAACAATCAACATCAAATCATATGGAAAACCATCTCCTGAACAACTATTTTAAGTGTGTCAGGTCGCTTTGTTAAGATGGCTTGAACGTAAGCTGATTTGCGCAATATTTAATCACACTGCTCATTTTTGAGAAAGTACGGTTACTTAAATTTGAGTACGTCGTCGCTCATTTACGATGCAATTGTACTCAGAGAAAAACGATTACGTCCATATACTTATTTTTAAGCACATTTTTTTTTACAGTGAATAGATCATTAATATTTTTTTATGTAAATATATAGAGAAGCTGTGTACAATTAGCATTAATCCACGGACTCCTAGCTAAAACTAAAATAGGACAGCAGACCCCTTTATCATATATGCTCATAAACATCCCCTCGCTTTTTGAGCACTTATACACTGTAAAACAAAAAATTGCTTAAAAATGAGTATACGGACATACATGTTTTTCTCTTTGAATACAATTGCATCGTAAATGAGCGATGACGTACTTGAATTTAAGTAATCGTACTTTATCAAAAATGAGCAGTGTGATATAGTATTGGTAATCTCAGCTTCTGTTCAAGCCTTCTTAACAAAGCGACCTGACACACTTAAAATAGTTGTTCAGAAGATGGTTTTCCACATCATGTGATGTCGATTGATTAAATGAAAAGTGAATTTTTATAACTCAATCACCTTGCTTCCCAATCTTTTTTCATACCTTTTGAAATTGAAACTGTTAAAAAAATATACTAAAAAATAAGTAAAATGTACTCATTTTTAATTACATTCGATGCTTACCATAACTCCGAATACATCAGTTTCATTTTTGAAAAAAGACATCAACTCAAAATTGTGTACAATTAGTAAAAATGAATTAAAAGAGCAGATTCTTATGTGCATAGACTACCTTCATGAATCACTTTCAATAAATATCAACAATTATAACCAAGACTTACCGGGAATCAAACACATATCCCCACGCACCACACTCAAGAGTCTTACCATTTAAACCACCGGGACGAAATTTTGAAGTTATAAGCAGAAGAATGTCAAAAAAGGTGTAGAAGAAGATTGGAAAAAGAACATTGAGTAATTGAATTGCAATAACTCAGTTTCTATTTAAACAATCAACATCAAATCATATGGAAAACCATTATCTGAACAACAATTTTAAGTTTGTCAGGTCGTTTTGTTAAGATGGCTTAAACAGATGCTGAGATGAGCAATAATAAATCATACTGCTCATTTTTGAGAAAGTACGATTACTTAATTTTGAGAACGTCATCGCTCATTTATGATGCAACTGTGCTCAAAGAAAAACGAGTACGTCCATGTACTCATTTTAAGCACATTTTTGTATACCTGCTCAAAAAGAGAGGGGATGTTTAGGAGCATATATGATAAAAGGGTCCCATGTCACCTATTTTAGTTTTATCTAGGAGTCCGTGGCTTAATGCTAATTGGGCACAGCTGCTTTATATAGTACATAAAAAATAAATTATTGTTCTATATATTGAACAAAAAAATAAGTTAGTAATCATAACTTTAATGATTATAACTGCACTGTAATAATAATAAATACATGGACGTACTCGTTTTTCTTTGAGTACATTTGCATCGTCAATGAGTGACGACGTACTCAAATTTAAGTAACTTGTACTTTCTCAAAAATGAGCAGGGTGGTTAAATATTGCTTATCCCAGCTTCTGTACGAGCGATCTTAATGAAACCTAACAAGCTTACACTAATTGTTCTGAAGATGGTTTTCCACATCATTTGATGTCAATTGCTTAAATGGAAACTGATTTATTACAACTCAATTATCTTACTTCCTATTCTTTTGACACGTCTTTTTACCATTACTTATGTAGTTGTAATAATTTCTTCATGTAGCTCAACGGGTATGGGCACTGGACATCGGTGCGGATTGGTTTCGATTCCCTGTAAGTCCTGGTTGTATATGTCGATATTTATTGAAATTGACTTATGAAGGCAGTTATGTAGGCAAGCTGCTCATTTTTATTCATATTTGAGTACGTGTTTTCAAAAATGAAACTTATGTATTCAGAGCTATGATAACCATCGAATGTAGTCAAAACTGAGTAAATTTTACTTATTTTTAGGTACCTATTTTTAACAGTGTGTGGACAGTAAACATGAAATATAGGAAGTTTGGGAATTTATTACAAGGGCAACTGCCACTTCCCGGAAACAGAATGAAACTTATTTATTTTGAAAGTTCAGCATAAAAGACGAGTGACCATTTTCCCCCACTTGATATCGTATACGCATCACAGGCTGTTCAAATATTGGTACTATTCTCTTAGAATTTAGATACTTTATAGGATGTTCTGATATAATATGTGGTATTAGATTCAAACAAAAGCTATTGCTGATAAGCTTACTTAGATGTATATCTATTTTCCTTTAATAGCATTTACAGATATGCAATTGTCAGTACATTTAATAACCAAAAAATATCTACGAAAATTTACGTATTTTTGTTTCATAATATTCCATTTAAAATGTATTTCACATAAAATTGACATTTATTTTGTAAATATGTATATGTGCAATATAGTTTGAATACGGCTAAGAGGGACTTAGAGAAAAAAGTTTAAATGTTGATCTTACGATCGAAGGGTTGCGGATTCGTTTCGAAATAACAAAAAAACGTCTACTGTAACCCTACTTCCATCGACCCATATACAGGACTGGAGCATGTTAAATATGATCGGGGTTCATCTCCTGACGCTTATTGAAGTTGCGTTGGGTGCCAGCACATATGTTGGCCTTATAATCTGACCATGGTTTTAAATAAATACGAGGCTTTTCTTCGAGATAATATACCTCAAATTATCGCAATAACCCACTGTTCAGCTCTAGTGCGATGTTAATTCAACCAGCCAAGTTATTGTTTTGGTTTAATATATATGGTGCAGCTCCGAATAATTAACGACTGGTCCCATCTCAGGGACCTAACATGTTCAGTGCGGAGATCAGTGCTGAATAGATATATCGAGTTCGCACTAGCACGTTCAGTGCAGAAATAGCGCTCAATAAGTCTATCGAGTAAGTACTTAAATAGTTCAGTACAGAGATCAATGCTCAACAGATCTATCGAGTCCGCAGTAAACAACGTTCCGTGTAGAGATCAATGCTCAATATATCTATAGAGTCCGTACTAAACACGTTCAGTGCGGAGATCAGTGCTCCATAGATTTATCAAGTTCGCACTTAACACATTGAGGGCGGGGATCAATGCTCAACAGATCTATCGAGTCCGCACTAAACATGTTCCGTGTATAAATCAGTGCTCAATAGATATATCGAGCTTGCACTAACACTTTCATTGTGGAGATCAGGGCCCAATATATCTATCGAGTCCGTACTAAACACTTTCATAACGGAGATCAGTGCTCGATATATAGATCTATCGAGTTCGTACTAAACACGTTCAGTGCGAAGATCAGTGCTCAATAGATCTATCAAGTTTGCACTTAACACATTGAGTGCGGGGAATCAGTGCTGAATAGATCTATCGAATCCGCACTTAACACGTTCAGACGGACAGTCAAATTCGTATTTATCTACAAATACGACACGAGGTTCCCTGTACCGCACTGAACGTGTTAATCGGAAACAGGTATATTCTGACCAACTCCACTATTGCAAGTTGACTAACAGATAGGACATCCTTAATATGTCCGCCTCCAATGGAACCAACTCCGATGACATTGCAAAAGCGCTTCGAGCTCACACATTGTTAAATCTCATTTCAAGGCACTTGGCGATTGAATATCAAAACTGATTTCAGCAAAGCAACTAACGAAATCGGACGGTGTGAACAAATTCGCTGTAATTAACTCACGCCCTGTTTGGTCAAGAGGCTCCGTGAGTGAAATACAACTCCTATCACTAGACTATGATATTCGTTCTGTGAATTGTATACACTTCATGCATACCATGCAATTCTAAAGTAGGCATATTCTGCATGTCCTCCCAAACTAAAAACTGAATTTGTCCTGGATGATTTTTCCTTGAAAGGTAAATTTTAATATGTCTCGGAACGCTCCGTGGCTTACATAGAAATCACGCAAAAAAGTCATTTTTTTCCCTTCAAAATTTCCATAAGTGTTGATAAATTTCAGTTATTTTAAAAGTAAATCAAGTAAGTATTAAAAAATATAGCTACATAGGTATTGCTTTTCTTTAATGTGGCAACGACTGTGTGAACCAATCGGCTTATCTATAATTTATAAACAAAAGGACCTTCATATCGGTTATGGCATTAGAACTATATTGCACTATATTTATGTGGGTAGAAACAAGAACAACCAATGTTGCATTGGTTTTGCACTGGACATTGGACGTTCTTGTTTCAACACTCTTAGAAATAATACTCTCATTTATGAGAATTATACGATCGTCAAGGCAACTTTCGTTATATTTGACAATCTTTCCGTTATTGAATCTCGTGACTTTTGACGATACAAGAATTCTCAAATTTTGAATGAAAGTCATATACTCAGATTCCTTTTTGGTCCTTTTATGGGTCATCAGTTCATATTGTTTGGATCTTATACTTACATTGTTAGAATTCAATCGATTTTTCCTGGTCGAGTGGATAGAGCGCTAGATTGTTGAATGAGAGGTCCGCGATTCGAGCTAGCCCGTCGATAGAAAATTATTATATTATTCGAAATCGTCTTCATTTTTTACGAAATAAATTTCATAAAAAAACCGATGGAATGAATTTTCTCAATTTGAAAAAAATATTTAATCTAAGCATATAGCAGGCGCCTGTTTCGTCAAAAATTGCAACAGTTTCGTCAATTACTGTATGTATTTTTAACAGTGTATGTATCAGTCCATTTGTTGTGGGTGGTGGTTACAGAGCTGTACGGAGATATTTAAACTCATGTGAAAAAATTGCAGCATAGAATTTTTCCATAACACTGCATTTTCGGCAACAAGTTTCTTTATTAAAAAAATCAACATTATGACTTTAAAACAATAAAAAAAAACTTTTTTTTTCTGTTTTCAATTTGCTTGCATAATTGGAGCGTACAGCAGGCGTCTGTTTAATAAAAATGACACAGATTTCGTCAAAAATATGTGAATGCACTTTCAGTAGTGACACCCCAGATTTATCCCAAAATAAATGAATAAATAAACAATATTCCGACCTACCGCTGGATCTCCCGCAATGGGGACTCTGCGAGCTCCACAGTCCGTTTTCCAGGCAGGTAATGCTGGCCGGACCATGCAGGACATATCCGGCGTTGCAATGGAAAGTGCACGACTGTCCGACCACCCCCGGGACGCACTGTCCGTCCGCGTGGCCGCCGTCCGGACTGTAGAGTGCCGGACACGTCGAGTCGCCGTAGTTGCAGTTGTTGCTGCACCCTTGGCAGTTGTTGCAACCTCCGCAACTGCTGCAACCGACATCCAGTTCTGGGGAAAAGAATATTTTTTTAACATTGAGAGTCAGCTAAAGGTTTGTTGTGAGGTGATTCAATCTCTTCCCTTCTCTTAATGTGCACACCACTCTTAGAAATAACACTAATTTTTGAGAATTATGCGATTGCCAAGGCTACTTTCGTCAATTTTTTTGACAATTTGACAATTTTTTGGAAATTTGACAATTTTTTGACAATTTGATAATTTTTTGACAATTTGACAATTTTTGGACAATTTGACAATTTTTTGACAATTTGATAATTTTTTGACAATTTGACAATTTTTTGACAATTTGACAATTTTTTGACAGTTTGACAATTTTTTGACAATTTGATAATTTTTTGACAATTTGAAAATTTTTTGACTATTTGACAATGTTTTGACAATTTTTTGACAATGAATCGTTATTGACTTTTGACGGCATTTTTCACTTGATTACGATTTTTTCCCTGCGGCTTTGGTTTTTATACTAGTTATTGGCTCATGATAGATTTTTAAAAGATTATAGTAGTTACAGTAGTTACTTGAAAATAAAACGTAAACAATTTTGAAAATACGTGAATCTTTCTAGTTTTGAAAATGTACGGCTCACTTGAACTATCTCTCTTTACACATTTCTAAAATTCTTACTCATTTAATAGAAAATGGCAAAACTGTGTGTGAAACAAATTACATAAAGATCAAACAAAAAAGTTTTTCAATAAGTGAGAAAGGCGTGCTGCAAATGAAGTGTTCGCACGTACCACAAGCACTGGTCCGTCCACTCCACGTCCCGTCCGTCCGACAAAGACGAACCTGACTCCCAACCAGTCTGTAAGGTTCCCGGCAGGCGAACTGGCATTCCGACCCTATTTGTCGGTTGCATCCGCCCACGAACTGACCGTTCCACGGCTTCTGGAGCTTCGGACATTCTGGAACACATTAAAACATGCATTTGATTTAATCAGGAAAAGCTTTTACGAGACTCAAAATAATTTAAAAATAGTGTTTAAATAGTGTATTATTTAAATATTGTACTCCTTAAAAAGTGTATTTTTTAAATAATAATTTGCTTGAATAGTACATTCCTTGAATAGTATATTCCTGGAATAGCGTATTCCTTGCTTTTCCTGGAAAGAAGATCCATACTAATATTGATTCGAAGGTGTTGGGGATATTATTCTTGCGAATAGATTTTATATCCCACTGAAAATGTGGTTCACGTGTTCGACTATATAAGCAAAAACACTTTTATATCATTCAAAGTCTTAACAGGTCATTTTGGAAATAATTTTAATTTGGTGAAATTGATTAATAATAAATAGAAAGTAAAGTATGTTTTGGAGATTTATAGTAATTTCAGATTAATAAACGAGAAAAAGAAAGTTCATTAACAATCAACTGCACTTGAATATTTTTTTGTCGTAAAGTAGTCCATATTTACATAACATGACCGATCTTTTAGCTATGCGTGCATTTAATAATACGATATTTTAATCATTATTACAGAAAATAAAACAATAAAAAAGATTTTTGTTGATTTATTTAAATATGTTCATATTTCCTACAAAGCCCGTGAAGCACCGGCTTACACATTAGATTCTATTATAGGGGCTTACACACGCCCCCCCCCCCCCCCCCCCACTTCAAATCACTCAACCAGGAAAGTACTTTATATCCCTAACTAGTAATTTTTTTTACTACTAAATATTTATGAAGAAAACTTTTCATAAACATAACTTAGTGAGAAAAAAAAAATCATAAATTTATGTGTTGTTTAATTTTTTCGTAAATGAAACAGAAAATTAAATGTATACAAAAGATTAGTAGGAATATTCAACAGTTTTTAATTTGTTGTAATAAATTTTTAGTGCATGCTAAATGTCGATTTGATCTTCTATGTTCTATTTAAAGGAGAGCAATATAAAAAAAAGCTTCGGTTTGAAAGCGGGCATATTCCTTGCTTTAAAGTCTTATAGTTTGTTGAATGTTTTTGGAATTTAATTTGACGCCGAATAAAACATATATATTTATATTTTTAGTTGTATTAATATAAAATTAAAAATAAGTAATTTTGCTTAATAAAAATCAAAACTATACGACAACTGTATACGCACATTTTTCGCAAGCTTAAAAAAAATAACTAAAATTTCTTTAAAATAAATAAATATAACTTATAAATGGTAACAAAACACATAAAACTTTATTTATAAATTACATATTTAGTCAGTATAGATTACAAGTAATCCTCAAATAGATTACTATTGCATTGATCGATCGCAAACACGCTAAACACTGACTACGAACGCCGTCGTTTCCTTGCCTTTAGATTTTTTTCGGGTAGCTGAGATTCCAGTTTGTTTACCAACGTTCGCTTTCTCTATACAAAATAGTGTATTCTTTAAAGAGAGAGTGTACTCCCTTAAACAATGTACTTCTTAAATAGTGTACACCTTAAATAAAATATTCTTTAAATAGTATATTCCTTGAATAGTATATTTTTCTTTTAAATAGTGTATTACTTAAATAGTGTATTCCTTTTTTTTCCTTAAAGAACCTCCACACTTATATCGATTTTAAGATCTTGATGATATAATTCTTTGGAATAGGTTTCATATTCCTCTAAAAACTTGGTTCAAGTGTTTGACTTTATAAGCAAAAATATTTCCTTATCTCTAATACACCACATGTGTGATCTACCATAGAGTAATTCAAATACAAAATAGTGCATTCTGTAAATAGTGTACTCCTTAAATAAGGTACTCTTTAAATAAGGTACTCCTTAAATAAGGTACTCCTTAAATAGTGTACTCCTTAAATAAGGTAATTTTTAAATAGTGTACTCCTTAAATAAGGTACTCCTTAAATAAGGTACTCCTTAAATAGTGTACTCATTAAATAATAATTCCTTAAATAGTATATTCTCTGAATAGTATATTCATTGAATATTGTATTCATTGAACAGTATATTCCTTGAACAGTATTTTTCTTAAGTAGTGTATTCTTTAAAAGGTATGTTTTTTTTCTTTGTTTTCCTTAAGAGGTCCAGACGTATCTTGATTTTAAGGTCTGCTGATACAATTCTAGAAATCACAGGTTTTAAATCCCTCTAAAAATTTGGTTCAAGTTTTCGACTTCATAAGCAAACATATTTCGTTACAAATGCTCATTTTATCATATTACAGCAAACATCACATTAACTTAGAGTATATAAAACAGTACCGTAGATTCCAAAGATAAAAACACTGCTTTAAAAAGTACTAACTGTTTTCCGAGGATATATAATTTCGTAGAAAGTTGCATATCAAAACACGTTTGCAGTTCAGCTATATACGACACAGAAACAAATCCAGAATGCTTTTGTATACCACTTTTCCAATTTATGAATGTCATGGACACGAGGTGTTTTTTTTTTAAATTGAATTATGGATATTATCAATTCGCAAAATCACGCTGGACAAAAGAGGGTTGTGGAATAGATTGCGGTGACCTAAAAAAGCATCGAAGTCAGGCAAGGAAGCATTTCCGCTCTTTTCACCACAAATGACGATTAATTTCATCTCATTTTCAGCTTCGGTTTCGCGTGTTCTTCACACCACCGAGCCAACAATGCCTTTTAACAACAATACCTTTTAGTCGGTCAGACTTCAGGAGGAACGCCAAATGTCCGTGACTGTGCACGGACAGATTTTAAGAGGAACGTCAAATGTCCGTGACAGTGCACATTTACATGACGTGAATTATGGACAACATTCTATACTTCTTTTTATTACTTTGAACATCTTGTGTAATCTACAGTTACAATCAAAACACAGTAGAACTCCAATTGTCCGGATCAATTAGGACAAGTTCCCATCCGCATAATCGATCATCCAGAAAACTGGATATTTCACGAAAAACTGTTTTTTTTTAGTAAAAATTTAATTTTAGTTTAGTATGTAATGTAGTTTAGTACTAATGGCTATTAAAAACAATATACTTCACCGATAAAAGTATAATATCATTTTCAGCTTCAGTTTTGCGTGTTTTTCAGACCGATCCAACAATGCTTTTTAGTCGGTCAGATTTCAGGAAGAAGGTCGAATGTCCGTGACGAACGACATTCTATACTTCCTTTTATTATTTTAACATCTGGTGTAATCGACAGTTACAATAAAAATACAGTTGAACTCCAAATATCCGATTCAATTAGGACAAGATCCCATACGGATTATCGAAAGTTTAGTATGGAATGTAATTTAATCACTATTAAAAACAATATCATTCACCGATAAAATCATAATCTCATTTTCTGTTTCGCGCGTTTTTCACACCGATCCAACAATGCTTTTTAGTCGGTCAGATTTCAGGAAGAACGTCGAATGTCCGTGACTGCGCACATTTACATGACGTGAATTATGAACGACATTCTATACTTCCTTTTATTATTTTAACATCTTGTGTAATCTACAGTAACAATAAAAACACAGTAGAACTCCAATTATCCGGATCAATTAGGAATAGATCCCATACGGATAATGGAACATCCGTATAACTGGATATTTCATAAAAAACGGGTTTTTTTATAGTAAAAAGTGAATTTTAGTTTAGTATGGAATGTAATGTAATCACTATTAAAAGCAATATCATTCACCGATAAGAGCATACAATTAATGTCATCTGATTATCTGCTTCGGTTTCCCGTGTTCTTCACACACTGAGCCAACAATGCTTTTTAGTCGATCAGATTTGAAGAGGAACGTCGAATGTCCGTGACTGCGCACATTTACATGACGTGAATTATGAACGACAATCTCTACTTCTTTTTATTACTTTGAACATCTTGTGTAATCCACAGTTGCAATCAAAATACGTTAGAACTCCAATTGTCTGGATCAATTGGGACAAGATCCCATCCGCATAATCGATCATCCAGAAAACCTGGGTATGTCACGAAAAACTAATGGGGTGGCGAGGGGGGTGGGTAAGTAAAAATTGAATTTTAGTTTAGTATGTAATGTAGTTTAGTACTAATGACTATTAAAAACAATATAATTCACCGATAAAAGTATCACATTTTCAGATTCAGTTTCCCGTGTTCTTCACACACTGAGCCAACAATGCTTTTTAGTCGATCAGATTTGAAGAGGAACGTCGAATGTCCGTGACTGCGCACATTTACATGACGTGAATTTTGAACGACATTCTATACTTCTTTTTATTACTTTTAACATTTTGTATAATCTTCAGTTTCAATCAAAATACAGTAGAACTCCAATTATCCGTATCAATTGGGACACGATCCCATCCGCATAATCGAAAATCCGGATAACTACATATTTCACGAAAAACATAGTTTTTTTTAGTAAAAATTGAATATTAGTTTAGTATGTAATGTAGTATTATTGTAGTTTAGAACTAATGACTATTAAAAACAATATAATTCATCGATAAAATTATAATTTCATTTTCAGTTTCGCGCGTTTTTCACACCGATCCAACAATGCTTTTTAGTCGGTCAGATTTCAGGAAGAACGTCGAATGTCCGTGACTGTGCACATTTACATGACGTGAATTATGAACAACATACTATACTTCTTTTTATTACTCTGAACATCTTGTGTAATCTACAGTTACAATCAAAATACAGTAGAACTCTTATTATGCGGATCAATTGGGACAATATCCCATCCGAATAATCGAACATTCGGATAATCGCATATTTCAAGAAAACGGTTTATTTCTTAGTAAAAATTGAATTTTAGTTAGTATGGGATGTAATTTAAAGATTATTAAAAACAATATCATTCACCGATAAGCGTATATAATTAATTTCATCTCATTTTCGGCTACGGTTTCGCGTGTTCTTCACACAGAGCCAACAATGCCATTTAGTCAGTCATACTTCGTGAGGAACGTCAAATGTCCATGACTGCACACATTTACATGACGTGAATTATGAACCAAAATCTCTACTTTCCTTGACCATTCTTGTGCAATCTTCGGTTACACACATATTGTTTATGGAAGGAAAATAATACACCTTTCCACGCCTCTACTCTGTAAAAAAAAGGTACTCAAAAATGAGTATCTGAATGTACTTGTTTTTCTTTGAGTGCAATTGCATCGTAAAAGAGCGATGACGTACTCAAATTTAAGTAACCGTACATTCTCAAAAATGGGCAGTGTAATTTAATATTGCTTATTTCAGCTTCTGTTCAAGCCATCTTAACAAAGCGATATGACAAACTTAAAATATTTGTTGAAAATATGGTTTTCCACATCATTTTATGTCTATTGCTTAAATGGAACCTGAGTTATTACAGCTCAATTATCTTACTTCCCATACTTTTGCCAAACCTTTTTAATATTTCCTCTTTTTATAACTTCTTCACGTCGTCCTGGTAATACAGCGGATAAGGCACTAGACACTGCGGTACCTGAGGATATGGGTTCGATTCCCGGTAAGTCTTGGTTGTAATTGTTGATATTTATTGAAAGTTATTTATGAATTCAGCCTATGTAGGCTAGAGTCTGCTATTTTTATTTATTGTATTCCTTTTTGAGTATATGTCGCTTTCAAAATTGAAACTTATGTATTCGGAGGCGTGATAAGCATCGAATTTACTCAAAAAAGGGTGCATTTTCTTTATTTTTGAGTACCTATTTTTAACAATGCAGTCAAACACTAATTATCCGAGCTCCAGTTATTTTGCAGCCAAAAGTACGTCTGCGCATTTTTTTTAATTATTACAAATGCATAATAAAATTTTAAAAGTCAACAAAAATTGTTCGAGTAAGTCTTGAAAGCGTAAGGGAAAAATATATTTTCAATAGTTCTAATAGCGCGATTAAAAGTAATTCACGAAAACATTTTATTTGCTAATGGAAAAATATAAAAATGAATATTTGCACATTTGGCACTAAAACTTTATGTATAATACATCATGATAATTAAAGATACAAAAATAAACAATACTTACGCCTCTGCGCAGAAATGTTCCATATTCCTAAAATCAACAAACAAAAACAAATTAGAAAGAAAAATCTTTATAAAATACTAAAATAGTTAGTTATACGGGCACATAAGATATAATTTCATTTTTAGGTCATTGTGTAAAAAGCGGCCTCGGTAGGCCGAGTGGATAAAGGCAACAGCTGGGAATCCGAGGGTTCCCGGTTCAAACCTGTGCGACGGACTAGACTAAAAATAGTAAAAAAAAGTAGTGATATTACGATCGGAGGGTTGCCAACTTCGCTACCAAAATACTAGAATGTCGTCCATAACATCCACAAAAAATTAACGGTGTGTATACGGGACGGGTGTACGATAAATCTGATCGAGGTCCAAAGTCCCGACGTCTATTGAAAGCGTTGGGTGCCTGCTCAGGGGTTGTCCTCGTCACCTGACCATGGTTCAAAAATACGAGGCATCGTTCCCGGGTCTTTCCTTCGAGATAGGCCCCAAACCGTCTCCAATAGCTCACTGTGCAGCTCTAGTGCGACGATAATTAACTAAAACCAAACCAAACCTATATCGAACCTATACCAACCTATTCACTTATACAAACCCATACTAACAATTGTGTAAAATTTCCATTAAAAGTGTAGGCGCGTAGTACTTTTCACAATCGGTATATTTGTTCATGTTTTTATATATTGAAGTAGCTGAAACACCGTTGCTCGGGTATTACGCAGAGTGTCAGCCGATTTCTTCACCTTGGCGCCATCTGACGGTTTCAGTAAGAAATAATTTCTAATTTAAAGGGTAAAAAAGCAGGATGGGGAAGATTTTTCGTTTTTCGAAATCACATGAACACAGTGACCTTTCTTTTGTTTTAAAGGTCAAATGTGCAAAATTTCATCAAGCTCGTAATAAAACTGCAGATTTGCATAAAATAAAAAATTACAGATACTCTTCTTTACATATGAGGCGTTCAGATATAAAATGTATCAAGTCATAAGTTATAGTTTTGTGGTAACCAGGTTAAAAGTTTATTAACACTAGTTGAATCCTAAAGTGATTTATAGGATAATAATACCATCTGTTAGAAAATAGCAATAGCAGGGACTTGGTTCACTATGGCTCTGACAATATACACCATTATAATAAGCATTAATCCGCAACAAACAATTTGTTTGTTGTTGTACCTTGGACTTGATCCACTTTAGCTCTGAATGCATCATAGATTTAATGGGGAAATGATCGAATTTTAGCAAATAAATTTTTAAGCTAGTTAAATGAACTTTTTTCTAATATTTATCCCTGATTTTATGCCCTTTTTTATTGTCAATTAAATTTTTTTATTAAATTTTCTTTCTTTAGTCTAAAATTTCTTATTTTTTTCATCAAATATTTATTTAAACTTGGATTAATTATCCGTTTATTTGTAACGTAAAAATGTGTTTGTAAAAATTTCAATTCAATGATGTACCATATATTGGTGCAAAACAGAGGTCTGCAGAAAATTACACCATATTATGGTGTAATTTTCATTATGAACTTTTTCTAATATTTATCCCTAATTTTATGCCTTTTTTTATTGTCAATTAAATATTTTAATTAGTTCTTTTTTTTGTCCCTTTTTTTTATCATCAAATATTTATTTAAATGTGGATTAATTATCGGTTTATTTGTTTCCCTATTAACAAAAATGCTTGTAATTGTAATCATATTTTATACACATTAACTAATTGAATTATACTGTTATGCTTGATCTCTTGTAAATCGAGCCCCCTTACGTTCATTGTTATTAAAGCCACACCAACTGGCTGGCAAGTATCGTGTTCTATCTCGTAAAAAAACTCTTGTTGAATTAAAAAAAAACATCAAAAGTGTTTTTATTTTTTATTTAATTAATTAATTAAAACTTTATTGTCAAGATACACCTGTTAAAAATTTCAGTTCAATGATGTACCATATATTGGTACAAAACAGAGGTATGCAGAAAATTACACCATATTATGGTGGAATCTAAGTTGAACCAAAAATCCTTTATCGGAAGAAAGTGGAGGTTTCACCGATAGTGGGTTAAACCTCTTTAACTACAACCAATATTTGCACTGTCGCTACATCAACAAGCCGAGGAATCCCCTCCAAGAAAGACAACGACGAAAAAGGGCCTTCGTGGCCCAGTGGACACACACGTTCAGCTATGAATCAGAGGATTCCTTGTTCGATCCCGATCGATGGACTTGAAAAGCAAAAAAAGTTGTGATCTTGCGATCGGAGGTTTGCCAGCCTCACTACAGAAATACTTATAATAAAATACTGAAAACTCGAATTTTGGTTCAGCGGTTCAACATAAAATAGTGAAAATATGAGGTTTGGTGCAACATTTCACCACTAAATGGTATTCGTTATAGCACCGTAAAATGGTGAAACTCAGCACCAAATGTTGGTTGCAGCTAAATGGTACAAGGTCGTAATAATTTTTAATAGTTTAATATAAGATATAAAATAATAAAATTTAATATTTTTCATATACGGTAAAAAAAAATACAGATTGTTATTATTTAAGCGTTTAAACTACAGCTGAAAAAATACAAATGCCATCGAATCAGTTTACAAATCGTACAATTTGCAAAATAAACTATTCTGATATTATTTTCAACAGAGTATAATTTATTTTAGAAATAAATAAGAATATATGAGCAGCTTGGTTTCAAAAACCAAATAGACATGTTTTCATAAATTTTATATTACACGCGAAAATGCATTGATAGCCACGTACTTTTGGATCTAAAACCATGACTTTAAATGCATTTTTAGACTGGATTTTTACACAGGACAGTTTCAGACACTTTTGGTCAATCGTTGCAAAGTGAGATAGTGCATTGTTAACTTGTAAAAAATGGATTTTGATAAAAATAGGAATCTATAGTCTACTCATATTGCAGGTCGCACGGTTAATGATAGTTTTAATTATTAAAAACTTATATTCCAAATATTAATACTATCATTTTTACTGATAACATCTGAAACTCTAGATTGAATTTTTGGACAAATAATAAATAACATATATATTACGATTTATTACTAATAATTAACCCAACGTATTATGTATTCTATTTCAAGTAGATTAAAAATGCTGAAAAAACGATTTCGTTTAATATATGTATATTGCAAAATTGTAAAAGATGAAAGCATAGCTTACTTTACAATAAAAAGTAAAAGTAATATTTCCCAATATTTGAAACTTAAAAGTATCGAATGAATTTTTTTTTAATCGTTAAGAATTTGGCATATAATGAAAGCAAACTCTTCAAATGTTACTGAAAATTTTAAATAACAAATGTTGGTTTTATTTAATTGCAAAATAGAAAATACACAATTATTCTCACTTTTTTTCTATAAAATCAATAAAACTAAAAAATAATTAACTCATTAAAAAAAAATTCAGTAGATTTCAAAATTAAATTGTTAGATATTAATATTTACGCAAAATATTTCACCATTGTCTCGCTTAGTCAAACAAAGCGTCTAATTATCCCATTTAAAATGTCATTAATCATCAAACAACAAGCACTCCCCTCATTTATAAAACAATAATCAATTACAATAAATCAAGATTTATTACATTACAAAAGAAAAACTCACCGAACACAAGACAGGCAAGCAAAAAATCGGATACAACGACCGATCTACCCATTTGCACTGATGGGGAAAGCAAAAGTGAAAGTGGGGAATTGCATTCACGGTTCTTTAATATGTCAACAGTAACAAATAAGCAAAAAAAAATGGGAAAATGAGACATTTTTGTCGGGCCTCCCCCACTTTTCTTTGTTTTGTTGTCTTTTCACTTTCTGTTTGGTCGAGCACGCATTGTTCGACCGTAGGTTAGTGGAAGAGGGATTTTTTCCCCAGTGGGTTTTCCCTAAATCGGAAAAAAATGTTGATTTTTCCCTTCTAGGAATAAAATAATGACCCCCAAATGAACACGCACGAAATAAGTACTCAATGATACTGATCTAAACATCCGTAGTGATGTCATTACTAAATTACTTTAGTATTACCATTAAATTTGAAATAAACTTTTCCCCTGTCGTTTCCTGGGAATTAGCCGTACTCGTTTTTCTTTGGGTACAATTGCATCGTCAATGCGCGATGACTTACTCCAATTTAAGTAATCGTACTTTCGGAAAAGTGAGCAGAATGGTATAATATTGCTAATATCAGCTTCTGTTCAAGCCATATTCACAAAGCGACCTGACACACAAGTTGGTCAGAAGAGGGTTTTCCACATTATTGGTTTGGTTTGGTTAATTAACGTCGTACTAGAGCTGCACAGTGGGCTTTTGGCGACGGTTCGGGGTCTATCTCGAAGGGAAGACCCGGGAACACATACACATTCACACACACACATTCATACATGCACCTCGTTATTTTAGAACCATGGTCAGATGACGAGAAAACACCTGAACTGGCACCCAACGCCTGCAATAGACGTCGAGACTTTGGACCCCGATCAGATTTATCGTGCACCAGTCCCGTATACACGCCGTTAATTTTTTCGGATGTTCTGGACGACTTTTCTAGTATTTTTGTAGCGAAGCTGGCAACCCTCCGATCATAAGATCACTTCTTTTTTACTTTTCTTTGTCAAGTACATCGCGCGGATTCGAACCACCAATCCTCGGATTAGTAGCTGAACGCCTTAACCGCTCGGCCACGCAGGCCTCTAAAAAAGTAGTGATATTGCTATCGGAGGGTTGCAAACTTCGCTACCAAAATATTAGAATGTCGTCTAGGACATCCACACAAAACTAACGGCGTATATACGGGACTGGTGCACGATATATCTGATCGGGGTCCAAAGTACCAATGTACCTGTATTTTCCCTTCAGTAATTTCTAACGTATCAGACTTAATGGTTTCTTGCTGTTTTTCTTTATAAGTGTTTTTTATAAGATTTATGAAGTAATTTGAAACAAAACTTTAAACTTAAAAAATCTTCCTAAACAAACCTGCAGTTTTTATATATAATGACTCAATATTTACACCGTGCGATGTTAAAAGAACACTTCTACAAAATTTAAATTATTGTAAAAATGAATAATTGTAATATTTTTGGCACCCAGTAATAGGTTCATGTTTTATGTTAGAAGTACCTTGGATCCAAATTTGGATGATGATCATAGCCCATTTCTTTGGGGGGGGGGGGGGTTGTATCTGTACATTGTTAACAACAGTTCATTTAAATAATTCGATGCTTATCATAGCTACGAACACATAAGTTTCATTTTTGAAAAAGACATGTACTCAAATTTGAGTAAAATGAGTAAAAAGAGCAGTTGCTTGCCTACATAGGCTGTCTTTATAAATCACTTTCGATAAATTTCAACAATTACAACCAGGACTTATCGGGAATCGAACCCAATCCGTCTACCTGATGTCGTTCCCATCGACGTCCAGCGCCATATTCGTTGTATTACTAGAGCTACGCGAAGAAGTTATAAACAAAAGTAATGTTAAACAGACCTGGCAAAAGAATAGTCAGTAAGATAACGTAATATCTCAGTCTCTTTTTCAGTAGTCGACATCAAATAATATCGAAAACCAGCTTCTGAACATCTATTTTAAGTTTCCCAGGTCGCTTTGTTAAGATGGCTTGAACAGAAGCTGATATTAGCAATATTAAACAATATTGCTCATTTTTGCGAAAGTGCAATTACTTTAAGTACGGCATCGCTCATGTACGATGCAATTGCACTCAAAGAAAAACGAGTACGTTCATGTACTCATTTGTTTACTGTGTACAGTTATAAAAATGTCACTTCCTTTTTAACGTCAAGTGGTTCCCACTGATCTCTAACTGTAACTTCTGGATCGGGCAAGATATTTTGTTGACATGAAGTCGATATGGAGGCCGCCATGATGTGCCCCACTTTTCTTGATACCGCAATATTTCGTATATTTTTCATGTTGAAATACGCCGATACATATTGCTTTTGGCTAAGTTTTATTTATTTTATTTTTAAACCCATTTTAAATGCAATCTGCAATTAAAATAGGAAGTCATTTGCAAGTCAAAGTAGAAGTAGTTAAAAAGCAAGAGCAAAAACTATTTGTTTGGCAATATAAAAATTAATTCTATAAGAAGAAAATATAATATTTATGTACATTTAATATTCCTACAATGCTATAGTAATAAAAAAACACCACTAAATCACTTTTTAAAAATGTTGGGGCACAGCATGGCAGCTTTCAATTGGTTTCAACGGGTCCATAGAGGAACAAAGGTTTGAGCCTTCCAACAGTTACAGTTAGAGTTCAGTGCTATAAAAGCAGGAACCATTTCAGTAGCCTCCATACTCCGCAGTAAATCACATGATCAACTGCAGTTAAGAAAAATTTATCTTTCTATTGATGTGACCTACAGATATCGAGGCTCAAGCGAATATCAACCTCGATAATTTCTCGAAAAAAATATCGATGTCGTGTTTATGGGTTGATATCGATATCAACGCACTCACGACCTTGTATTTCTCGTAAAAATAAAACCTAGGAAGAAGGCCGTGTGACATTTTGATTGACAATCAGAAAGCAAAATGTTTTGAAATGATCAGTTGTAATTTATTTTTATTACATTAGAAATTATCGTACATATTATTTCTGTAGTAAAGATCCCTTTAACGCAACGAATCTTAACGCATGAGGTATCAAAACAAAGAGAATTTCATGGACCAGTAAAGAATCGTATTTTCATCTCATAAATATCAACGGCAATTTTTTAAAACAAGCCCGTTGATAACGTAGAGTAATGATACAAATAGAGGAATAAAAATGCTGATTTCCGTGTGTGCATCATTGAAACCACGTGATATGTGGAAATGCCAATTCATTCATGCGCCAATATTACTCTTGGCAGGCCTTGGCGACTTTAAGAACTAAACGAGATCGAAGTATTGTAATATGGTTTTGTGCTTAATTTTGTATTTAAATATTGTTTTTTTTTTTGAACGAGTGGCACAATTTAAGGGAGTTTAACAGATATATTAAGGAGATTTTTCTTACTTTGTAGTTTTTAAATAATTGCATTACGTTTTTATGTAAAAAATTTACCATAAGCGAAGTTCTTTCAATTGTTATTTTGTATACTTCAATAAGAAAATATGAACATTAAAACCTGAGAAATATAAAGAGTTTCGCTTCTTCGAGTATTGAACACAAATAAAATATTTTCGTTTCGTTAATGAAGAGGAAATATTTAGCGCATATTGTTTGAAAATAAGTAAATACCTACATATATGTTAAAAAGTTGAATACGGACAGAACTGCTTATCACCAAAAGAGAAGAAAGTGCTCCAAATTTGAAACTCCTGCAGATCTCTGAACGCCACATGTGGCAGCGCTATAACCACGTGATGTGGGGTTTCCTTTTCAATGTTGACACCGCGGCCTTATGAGAGTCTGGAATTGAAGGCGCTCTCTATTTAATATTACAACTCTCTGGCTCCCATTGAAAGTCAAGAAAATAAATATTAGAAATCGAATTACTGTAAAAATCATAAATATTTAAGTTTCTTGTATAATATTTCTTGTTTGAGTAACATGAGGGGAACCCTAGTATTTTCCGGAGTCTTACCTCGAAAAGTAGTTTTCAAAAGGCGTCAAAAACATGTTTTCAGGTAATTTTTATCTCAAACTAAGCCTATAGGCTTAGTTTTCATCGTGTTTCATTATTTAGTATTTGGATGTCTGCTACAAAGTGAAAATATACATAAACTGGGAAGCGTAAACAAGATGCTCCAAACGTATATTATTCCGAACAAGGGTTCTCAAAATTTAAATTTGTCTCTTAATTTACTTCCTATTTAGGAGTGATATTTTCTAATTTTAAAAATAGGTAATGGCTGATATTGGTAACGATTACATGAAAACTAAATGATGTTGCTGTTTCAATACTTTATATGCCAATGTATTCATGTGTACTTAAATAAAAATTAATAAGTTTTTTTAAAAAAATGAGGGGGAGTTTTAAATTTTTATGGGGGGTTGAACCTCTCCCATCAAAAATCTATACCGAAGTGCCTGCGCATGAGGTGTCAAAACAAAGAGAATTTCATGGACCAGTGACGAATGGTATTTTTATCTCATAAATATCAACGGGAATTTTTTAAAACAAGCCCGTTGATCTATGAATAGACCGTTTAACTTTTTTGATATTTTGTGTTATAAAATATTCGCTAATATAGTTCGCCCGAATGGGTGTCCTGTGGTGTGTGTAAGGGGGGGGGGGTTGTTCATGTGACAACGCACGGTCATGCTAGAATTATTTATTTTGACAAAAGCGAAAATTTCGATTATCATCATATATGTTGTAGCACGAAACACTATACTTAAAAGTCACAGTAACATGCTTCCTCAGATGGTGAGAGTCCCAGTTGCTCAGTTGGTAAGGCGTTCAGCTACTAATCAGAGGATTGGTGGTTCGAATACGTTTGATGGACTTGACATAGAAAAGTAAAAAAGTAGTGATCTTGCGATCGGAGGGTTGCCAGCTTCGCTACAAAAGTACTAGAAAAATCGTCCAGAATATACAACAAATTATACTGGCGTGTATACGGGACTGGTGCACAACACATCTGATCGGGGTCCAAAGTCCCGACGTCTATTGAAGGCGTTGGGTGCCAGGTCAGGTGTTTCCTCGTCATCTGACCATGGTTCTAAAATAACGAGGTGCATGTATGAATGTGTGTGTGAATGTGTATGTGTTCCCGGGTCTTTCCTTCGAGATTGACCCCGAACCGTCGCCAATAGCCCACTGTGCAGCTCTAGTGCGACGTTAATTAACAAAACCAAACCAAAACCTCAGCTGGTAAATAAATCAAACAAATTTATGACACTTATAAGGCACATATAGTATTAAATTTTACTATTTTTAGTACTATTAATCCTTACTACTTTTGATACTGTGCAACTTTTGATCCTGTACTTTTCATCCTTTACTACTTTAAGATTCTAGCAATGTATTGAAGTTTAATCAGTGGCGGCTCGCCCACTACAGCAAGTACAGCCGGGCTGCACCTAAATTCATTAGTGTATTTTAAAACTAAAATCGGATATTTTACTACTTTTCTTAAATAAATATTAGAATTGAAAATGAAATTTCTACGGTAGTAAACAAAATCTTCGATAATTAGCAAGCATGTTACCGTAATGCACAATTCAGTAGGGGGGAAAACTCCATTCAATCAAAAATGCAGCCAAAAAGCGAAATTCGAAATCGGCTGCATCGTTGCCATGGCAACCTCTACGTATAGTATGGAGATTCCCCCCATGCTAATGCACTGCCTTTGTGAGAAGGTACAGCCGAAATGAATTTTCTTGTTTTAGCTGCACTTGAGGTTCGATATGCTGATTGGCTTATGGATGAAACGAGAACTTACGAAAATATCTCCAAACGGAAATGGTTTTCGTGATACATTTACTGTGTGCTGTTGTTCAGGACATGGTCCTGCTGTTGTTTCGTTATTTAAGTTAATATTCAAATTGACCAATTCGCATGTTTAAAAGAAAGCAGGATTGCTTTAATTTTCAAAAAATAAGTAAGTGTTTTCTATTTTTTTCGCATGTTATCATTTTGTAAAAATTGAAAGGAAACATTGATTTGAGTAGTGAATAACAAAGAATTTCCGTTCATGTATGGTTTTTGGAAAATATGGGGGGGGGGGGGGGATTCACATGATTTCGGCTGCACTAACATTTTCGACCACGGGCCGCCACTGAGTTTAATGTATAAAGTTAAATTATCCGCCCATCGTCAAATATTATATTCTGACATTTTAATTCAAAGTATAAATAATTAATTATATTATTATTCTCAATACCTGATTGTTTAAAAATCCCGAAAAGTCTCTAGAGGTCAGAAACTTTAGGGGAAAATCCCTCATCACAAAGGATCCCGTGCAACAAGAGACAGAATGCATCCCATTCAAACTTCCGCCACCAAGCCACGCCCACTCAGCAGGTGACAACTTTAATTGTCGCCGATCGCCTTTGTGCGCTCCATTATGCGCACATCACACATCCAGGATGCAGACAAACTCCTGTCTCCAAACACAAAAACCGAAAGATCTCTGTGCACAAGAAAAGACCCCCATGACAGTTGAATTGAAAAAGTCGCCAAATTCAGTTACTGGTGCCAAGGTTGTTTAAATATTTGAGTCCGTCCAATTGAATTGAAACATGTTATTTGGTATAGTGCTTCCTCTATACGTCGGATTGACCGCACGTAAAGGTGACATTGGCAATGTTGTATTATATAGGGTAAAGATGTAGCCGAGATTATATTGGGTATCAACCTTGCCGTGTATATGACGAAGCATGATGCAAGGATAGTTATTAATATTCAAAGGTTAAATATGCGTTGAAAAGTGGTCGTTGCTTTTGAAAAATGTCGACTTTTAAAATACAAAGTAGTTAATAACCTTGTTATGGCCATGCTCATAACCGTGTTGTGATGTAACTGTTATTATTAATAATTAATGTTATGCAAGTAAATAAAGAGTTGAGTTGTAAAGAAAAGGAAGGACAACGATTTCGGAAGTTCTTTATATATCGATGCTTCCTCTTCCTGTCTTAAAATGATACTCGAAATGTAAACCCATAGTTCGGTTTTGTCATTTTACTTTCGCATAAATGTTTTTTTTTTCAGTATTATTTTATGTAATTATTATCTGCAAAGTTCTGAATTTAGTGCCAGTGACATTGTTAGCGATCTTGGCGTTTCAGTAAATATTGATTTTAAATGGGGACATCAATGTGGGATTGCCAGTAAGAAAGCGAATAGAATATTAGGATTAATTAAAAGAAATTTATCATCTAAATCTAAGGACGTAATTTTACCACTATATAGGAGTTTGGTTAGGCCTCATCTTGAATATGCAGTTCAATTCTGGGCACCTCATTTTAAAAAGGATATTGATTTATTAGAACGGGTTCAACATAGAGCTACAAAAATGATTCAGGGTACTTCGGGAATAAATTATGGAGAGAGGCTTAGAACTCTAAATATGTATGCACTCGAGGAGAGAAGGATTAGAGGGTATCTTATTCAGTTATTCAAATTTATCAAATTGGGTGATGTGGAGGGATTGGAATTTAATATTGCCAATGTGACTAGAGGTCATGGATTCAAATTATACAAATCACAGCTTAATCGGGATATTAGAAAGTATTATTTTTTAGTAGGGTTATAGACAAATGGAATAGTTTGCCTGAGTATATTGTTAATTCTTCAGGAGTGGGTAGTTTTAAAAAGCAATTGGATCGGCATTGGGTAATCGTGAGGATGATGAATTGACAGGACCAACCTTGCCGGGGCCTAGAGCCTGTAGTTGGTCGACATTATTTGTATTTGTATTTTGTATTTGTATTTAACACATTAAAGTATATTATTTTTTTAATGTTAAGAACTTTATAACGAAATTCAAAATTACGAGACAGTATTACCACGTCTTTTCTTTGGAATAGATCCTGAACTGTCGTCAATACTCCCTTGTGAAGATTTGGTGAAAATCCGATTCAAACAACAATGTAAAATAAAGGTAACTTGAAAATGGGTGCCTAAATATACTTGTGTTTCTTTGAGTACAATTGCATCGTAAATGAGCGATGACGTACTGAAATTTAAGCAATCGCATTTTGGAAAAATGAGCAGTATGATTTAATATTGCTAATCTCTTGTTCTGTTCAAGCCATCTTAACAAAGCAACCTGACAAACTTAAAATAGTTGTTCATAAGATGGTTTTTCCACATTATTTGATGTCGATTACGTAAATGGAAACTGAGTTATTATAAATCAATTATCTTAATTCCCATTCTTTTGGAACACCTTTTTTTAAATTTTGTTTATAACTTCCTCACGTCGTCCTGGTAGCTTAACGGATAAGACTGTGGACAGCGGTACATGCAGGACTGGGTTCGATTCCGGTAAGTCTTGGTTGTAATTGTTGATATTTATTGAAAGTAGTTTATGAAGGCAGCCTACGTTGGCCAGCATCTGCTCTTTTTATTCATCTTTACACATTGTACTCATTTTTAAGTACATGTTTTTTTTTCAAAATTGAAACTTATGTATTCGGAGCCATGATAAGCATCGAATGTATTAAAAAAATGAGTACATTTTACTTATTTTTGAGCACCTATTTTTAATAGTGTGAACTGTGTCGTCAATAGTTGTGTAGATTTAGTGTGAAATCGATCCCAACAACCAGAATCTTCGCATGATCCGAGTGTAAATTCCCATCGAAAGTTCATCTCAAGTCAGGATTTTTTTTTTAATAGATGTCAGTATATTAAATGCTTGTTAGGTATACTATACTTCGGTGTAAAAGGACTGTAAATTTTGTTGTAGAAAATCTTTTTGTAATTTTCGTACAAGATATTAGTTATGATGGCAACATTGATAAATTGAAAAAAATAAACGGAAATTGAAGGAGGGAAAAGAAAGTCGACTTCTTATTTCGAATATATAATAATTATTACGAGATATTTATTAACTTATTCGGTCTGATGTGTCAACACCGACTCAAAGACAAGGCCGTGCCTTTGATTTGTGACGTCATCACTAGTAGGCTGGATTTTTCCTTCCCCGCTCAATTTCTTCGCCTTGCTTTTTGGTTCCCAATTACCGACCACTAGAGGTTCGCGAGAGGGTTTGAAGTGGTTCGTATATAATTTTTTTCACACAAAATGTAGTTAATTTAAAAAAAATTAGAAATTTCTTGAAAATGTATTATTTTATGCCAAAAATTATAATGGGAAATTCAAACTTTGCTATAATGGAAAACTACATTATGAATCGGAACCCTATATTTTACACCGGTTCGTGTGAATTTGCCAATATATTTTACTATTTAATCTTGTGTTTTCGAAAAGGAAATTTTACAATAATCCGATTTCAGTTTAGATACATTGAAACAGCTCTGGTGTCTTCTTAGCTTCTCGTAGTTTGATTTCTTTTTCAAAATTTTCAATTTTTTTTTCTGTTTGTTTTTACTTTAATTTGTTTTTAAATTTGTTTGCCAGGAATAGTTTTTTTCAAAAAGGAATTTGTAACTGAAGTTAATATCAGTTTAAAACATTCTTATAACTGTAGCCTGCTTCATATTGTTAATTAACAAAAAAAAAAATATCAATACTGTTTATTAACTTATTATAGTGTTTTCAACTACCAAGAAGTTATAGACAGAAGAAGTGTTATGACTTATGAGTTAAGGATGGGGGCTCCAAATTGGAGCAAGCACTGCGACCAGAGGTCTATTGTACTTTCCCCTGGAATAAATCTTTGATCGCTTAAGAAAAGAGATCCGTGGCTGAAGCAAAATTCAGCAATGATCTAACAGGAATATCCTGGAGCTCCCAAGGCTCAAGTAAGTGACGTCCCAAGTGCTCAAACCTCTGGGCGGAGAAGAAGTCACATTCACAGAGAATATGTACAACGGTTTCATCATTATTCCTACATCCCCTACACAAAGGGTCGTCCTTAACCCTCATAATAGTTAGATGCCTTCTGAGAGTACAATGCGCAGTTAGTAATCCAATTGCCCTACGAATACCAGAGCGATGGAGCTTTAACAGCTCCTTATGACGAGAGCTAGGACATCCACTATTTAGTTCTCTAGCTTGTCTCTGGTCTGATGCGCTGCGCCAGTCCTCGTACTGTAAATTCCTAAAAATAGAGAAGACAGTACCTCTGATAACTTCATTAGAGATACCTAATGCTGGCTCAGGACCAATGAAGGGGGAACAAGAGCCTAGTCTGGCCTGCCATCTGCCATTTCATTACCCGGAATGCCCGAGTGTCCAGGAACCCAAAATAAGGAGACTGTATTATTCACAACCAGTTTACATAGGTTAGAATAACAGTCCCAAACCAATAGTGAGGTGAAATTAGGTTTCTGAAGAGCCAGGAGGGCAGCCTGGCTATCTGAACATATATAAATATGTTTGCCATGATAGTTTCTGTCTATGCATATTCTACAACACATAAGGATAGCGTAGACCTCAACTTGGAAAACTGTCGTGAATTGACCAAGAGGATAAGATAGTTTGGTATTGTCAGCATGGCAGAAGACACCTGCCCCAGTGGAGTTATCAAGTTTAGAACCGTCTGTGTACCAAACAATACGGTTATGATCACTTGTTGGAGCTTCAGTCCAATCCGACCGTAAGGGGAAATGGACTTTAAAAGGCTTGTTAAAGCCAAATCTTGCAAGCGTTATGTCGCAGAGCATGTTGAACAACGGGTGTTCAGTTACCTTAGAATTAAGATCTTTCCATGACAGATATTTTGAATAATCATGCCAATGGCCTAAATATTTCAGTCTTCTTAAACAAATAAGAGCCTCAGCCTCAATTCGCATATGAAGAGGGTGTAGCCCAAGAAGAAGCTCCAAGGTGGCTGAAGGGGTGGTTTTAAGACACTCAGAGATTGCAACACAGACCATCCTTTGAATTTTTCCTAGATAAAGTCTGCAGTTAAGTATCTTGGTCCTAGACCACCATACAACAGAGCCATAGGTTAGTATAGGACAAATGATCATTGTATATACCCAATGAAGGACTTTAGGATTTAACCCCCAAGTTTTCCCAATGGCATTTTTGCAGCTCCAAAAGATCCTCTTGGCTTTACCAATGCAGAACTCAGAGTGCCTAATCCAATTAAGTTTTTTGTCAAAGAAAACTTCCAATAATTTGACTTCATTAGTACAAATAAGGGACTGACTAAAGAACTTGATGTTTACATAAAGAGTGGATGTCTTTCTAGTGAAAGCAATCAAGTTGGTTTTCTGAGGATTTACTGAAAGACCCTCGTTGTGGCACCACTTTTCGACATCGCGAAGTGCCTTATTCATGACATCACAAATGGTGTCAATGAATTTACCCCTAGTGATAATTACAACATCATCAGCATAGCCAATGCAGGTCACACCTGAGAGAGATAAAGTCTCTAGAAGTGAATCAACAACCAGGCACCACAGGATGGGTGAAAGAACCCCTCCCTGGGGGCACCCAGCGACTGCACGCACCATCAAGTCGTCACCAAGAAGTGAGGCACAGACATATATCTTGATGAGAGCAGATTATTAATGAAGTTAACAACAACATTGTTGACTCCTCTTTGAGTAAGAGCACGAATGATAGAATGATAGATTCAACAGGAACCTTATCGAAGGCCCCCTCAATGTCGAAAAAGACAGCCAGAGCAATCTCCTTAGCCCTGATATTTTTTTCCAAAATAAAGGAAAGATTGTATAGGGCACTATCAGTGGATTTACCAGGCTGATAGGCGTGTTGAGAGACAGAGAATGGCTTGGAAACCAATACAGTCTCCCTGATATGCCTATGAATAAGTTTTTCGAACGTTTTGAGCAAGAAAGATGTAAGGCTGATAGGTCGAAAGGACTTGGCCTCATAGTAATTATCTTTTCCAATATTTGGAATGAATATTACATTAGTTTGCATCCAGGAAGTTGGAACATATTCATAAGCAATGCAGGCTCTATAGATTCTGCAGAGAATAGGTGCCAGAACAAAAAGCCCTTCTTTAAGAAGGGCCGGGACCACTTCATCCATACCAGGAGATTTGAAGGGTTTGAGGGTATTAATTGCCCAGACAACTTTGTCATGGGACACAACCATCTTTGCAGCATCCCAATTGTTCTTACCACACGAGATCGTGGTTAGAGTAGGGGTGGCTGCTGTGCACACTTCAAGGGAGCCCGGGAAATGAACCCGAAACATCTCTTTCAGGATTGCATTCCCAGAGGAAGCATACTTACCATTCGGAAGCTTTATAGTGTTTAAGCTACAGCTCTTGTCTTTCGACATGATTTTGACAAGCTTAGATGTAGCAGAGAGATCTTCAATACTGCTACAATATGCCTGCCAGGATTTCCTTTTGGCATCTCTGACAGCCTTATTATAGACAGTGAGAGCAGTGCGATAGGCTAGCCAGTCACAGCTCTTCTTAGCTCTATTAAACAGTTTTCTGCATTTATTACGTAATGAGCTAAGTTCTGTGTTCCACCACGGAACGATCCTACGTGAGGCAGTGCGTGTAATATCACAGTTATGGTAATAAGATTGGAAAATGGCATGATGAAGCTGATCAACAGCCATCTCCACGTTATTAACAGAGGAAAGCTTACCAAATTGGTTGTCGGTCTCTAACAACCTAGCCAATTCATCCTTGTAGGAACTCCAGTTTGTTTTCTTTGGGTTCCTACCCTCAGTAAAGATCCTTGACGGACCTAAAACTGAAAACATAATTAGTCTGTGATCAGATAAAGTGGTTTCATCTGATACTTTCCAATTATGAACTAGCGCATGGCAAGGGTTGTTACACAAAGTGATATCAATGACTTCCCTTCGGTTAACATTCACAAAAGTGGGTTCATTGCCAGTATTAAGAATAGACAAGTTATATCTCAACATATGTTCAAGGAGTACTTCACCACGTTTGTTGCAGTCACTGCTGCCCCAAAGAATGTGGTGCGAGTTAGCATCTAGGCCTAGAATTATTTTACAGTGTTTAGCAACACTATAATCCAAAATAGTAAAGATGGTGTTGGAGAAAGGATCGGACTCCTCATAGGGGAGATAGGCCGATACAAGGATGATCTCATCCTTAAAACCTTGGGAGGAACTGTACGTTGCCTTAACAGCAACACAGTCTCCAGTGAAGTAATTGACCAAGTTAAGAACGTTGATCTTAGAGTTAACTAAAATGCAGGATCTAGGTTTGTCACTGACGTATTATCAAAGAAAATATTGTAACTATTGACCCCCAGTCCCATGATTTTACCATTACGGATCCAGGGTTCCTGAATGAGGTCAATGTCAATTTCACCTCTAGTCATCTTTCTGCTAAGAATAGCAGAAGCTGAACGACTATGGTGAAGGTTAATTTGACCTACATTGATACCTTTACCCATGTTTTGAGAATTGGGTATCAGTTGATGGAGCTGTAGATTCAGCTCCCTCAGAGTCGTCCAAAAGTAGACTATCCGTATCGCCAACTGAAGTGGGTGACGAGGGTTGCAAAGTACCCTCTGAGCAGGTATCGATATCCAACCTACCAAGCCTGAGAAGGTCACTTTCAGAAAAGTTAACCTCCCCAGCAAGATTAGTTGATACACTTACATGAGTAGAGGATGCTTGAGTATCCGACAAACTCTCCGCCTCCATATCATAGGGAGTGGATGTTTGTCTGGCCTCGGTCGTCTCTTTATGTTGTGGATTAGGGTCAGAGAGGATCTTGAAAGACCCACGATCCAAACCAGTGTAAGCTGCAAAGTCGGCTGCTTTGATAGCTTCAGCGGACTCCAGCTCAACCTCAAAGATCCATCGAATGGAATGTGGTTCTACAAATCTATGCAGAACACGCCAATCCATCGAATTCAAATTAGGGTTGTAGCGATTCATCCGCTTCAGCAGGTCGCGAGCCTCCTTAGTAAAGACGTCTTTAGTCTTGAATGCCACCTTTACCGGTTTAGGTAGTTCGCTGGCACTGATGACTTTTAGAGTCACTCCTGGAATCGTGAGCTGACACTCGTGGAAGGATTGGTTAACCCAAACCACGGTATCAGCATCGTCGCACTGGATAACAAGGGCGCCAGAGTTGAAAACAGAGCCCTGTATCCTAGGAAGATGATCACCATCACAGATTCGATCAATTTTTTTCAGTATCGCTACTTGAATCAAATCAACCTCCTCCTTGGTGATTTTCTCTTTGGGAAAAGCGTCCTTAACTATGGCGAGCTTCACCCCCTTTACAGCACTGGCAAAAGATTGTGGTCCAATATCAGTACGTGGTCTCTTTTGAGTGGCCATGAGTCTCGGAGATGGTGTGTTACCAGCAGACAAAAGTCTTTTGGTTCCGCCACCACTCTTCTTCTCAGTGTCCTCCTCAGTCTTTTGGCGCCTTCTCATTTTGCGCCTTTGTGTTTTGGTAAGTACTTCCCTTTCCCCACCGACAGTTTCCGTGTGTCGCTCGCTAATGCTAACAACACCACTTCCACTGGCAGCTTGAGTCAGGTTTTCCTCCTGTTGTGGACCCATAACCGTGAGGGAAGGGTCCGTTGAATTGGCAACATCCGAGGATGAACCAGATTCCGGAATGGGGTTTTTCCTTGATGCGTTTTTGGTTTTATACTTACCTTTTGTATCCATTGGTTTGAAGTAGAAGAATGGAGGAGGAAGATTCACCCCGATTTTCAGAGAGCAGTACAGCAGGGCTAACCCCAGAGTTGGTAGTCAGAGGGACCTCGAAAGAGCCCCCCGCTCTGCCATGCAGGACCCCACCCAGGCACCACCTGGAGCTACAAGACAGGCGAGATTATACACCAGCTGGTGGAGCAGCCAGGACATGCTGGTTAAGCTGCCCCGGGCTCCTGTACTATCTGGCGGCCTGAGACGCAAAACTCAGCTTTTCTCCTGTATCTTCAACTAACAGCCTTCTCCAGGACCCTACCATACAAGCCCAAAGATCCTTAGGGTTACAAATCCTCCCCCATGCCAGTTTTTCCCAAGGTAAAGCAGTCAGTTAGGTCGCCAGACCAAAAACCTCCTTCCGCTCTACCAAGGTATGTCACAGGGCTTTATGACACACTCCTCCTCTCGCAACCGGGCTTGGGACCGGCTTCAGGCGGAGTTCAAAAGAAGTGCTAAAGAGGTGTACCAAAAGAATGGGAAGTAATATGATTGAATTGTAATAACTCAGCTTCCATTTAATCAATCAACATCAAATTATGTGGAAAACCATCTTTTGAAAAACTATTTTAGTTTGTGAGGTCGATTTGTTAAGATTAAACCTTACTGTCCATTTTTCAGAAAAAACATTAAAAAAAAAAACCGAGTAGGTTTAGGAACAAAATTTTAAGTACCTTTTTTTTACAGTGTATCTGTGTTTCGTAATATATGATATATTTTTAAAGCCTAATTGCCTATTTTTGCAATATTTTTTTTCAAATAGTAAAATAAGAAATCTTTAAAAAAAAAACGAAGACATGGAATATTTTAAGATAACTTTAGATTTTGGAAATACATGGATAGTGCTAACTTGGTGTGCGATTACTCCTTACTGAAATACAATCTTTGCAATGATTTTGCATACTTTAAATAGGACTGGTCTAGGAGTTTCTAAGATAACAAAACGTATACATCATAAATGGAGCATTGAGGCTATACTGGAGAGCGCTAAATGAAGGCTACAGTGATACAAGTCGAAATTATAGATTGTCCCACTCATTTTACATCCGATTTATATATACGGAGAATATGCAGGCCAATCCACCCATCGAGTCCTTCTCTCTCAAAATAGTCAGACACCATAGTTGAAAGATGGTGCGAGCATTATCATTCATTAGAATAAAGCTGTATCCTATTGCGCCACTAATAAACTTGACATAAAGACCAACAACTTCGAATCAGCATTACAGTTATAGTGTCGGAATCGATCCATCTAATCCGCAAAATGGTGTTTTTATCCTGATATCTCATGTGTATACTTAATTTAAAGACGTGTAAAGTCAAAAGTAAAAACACAAATATTTTTTTTCTTCTGTTTTTGCGCATTTTTCACTGATAAGTGCATGCCCCTGTGCGTATTTAGATGACTAGACAACACAATTTAAAATACAAAATGTATTTTACTATAACAAGAAAGTTGAAATGTTAAAGGATAAATATGAGGTAGCTTTTTGTTGTTTGCAAAATACGAAAATTAATCATGTTTAGCAAATATTCCGGAAAGTACTTTCGATTAATGTAAATTTAAATTTTTAAAACAGGCACAAATTTTTTAATGATTATTTTTTAATGAATACCTAGATAACAGACTTTCTTTATACACCCCTCAAGATATTATTTTTTTTATAAATCTAAAATGGACTTTTGAGATTTTAAATAAAATATAATACTTTAAGGTTTCCGAAACCCAGCAGACTCATTTGCGATTGAATTTTTGTAAGACAATAATTCAAAATGAAACACAAGATTATGTTAGTCAATTAATTTAAATTCATTTACGAAGCAGAAATGTACTCAGTATCTTTAATTAACGTATTACCGGGTAACTCTTATAAAATGTAGTAACTAAGGAGTGTCGCCATCTACAGGGGATTTGTGAAAGTAGAAATAAAAAGAGAATTTTTCATTCCCTTTTCAACATTTGAAATATATTTAAATGTCATCATAAATATTGACCCTTTTAAACACCAAAATACCTTTCGTTATCGGACATATAAAACAGTTTTTTAAAGTAATATTTAATATTTTGTCGTTCCTGTCCGGGTTTTTTTCTAAAGATATGTATCTATACCCGGAAGTATCGGATACTGTGTCCATTTTTACTGCTTCGTAGGAGAGCTTAACAAAATTTTATATGCCTGTAGGTTTCTAGTGACATAGAAGTCTTTTTAAAAAAAATAATATATCCGTTAGTAATCTATTCACGGTTAAAAAAAAAGTTCTTAAAAATGAGTACCTGAACATACTCGTTTTCCATTGAGTACTATTGCAACGTAAATGAGCGATAAAGTACTCAAATTTAAGTAATCGTACTTTCTCTAAAATGATCCGTGTGATTTGATATTGTTAATCTCAGATTCTGTTCAAGCCAGCTTAACAAAGCGACCTGACACACTTAAAATAGTTGTTCAGAAGATGGGTTTCCACAACATTTGATGTCGATTGCTTAAATGAAAAATGAGTTATTGCAACTAAATTATCTTACTTTTTAACATTTCTTCTGTTTATAACTTTTTCACGTCGACCTGGCAGTCTAACGGATAAGACACTGGACTGCGGTGCCGGAGGATATGGGTTCGATTCCCGGTAAGTCTTGGTTGTAATTGCTGATATTTATTGAAAGTGATTTATGAAGGCTGCCTATGTAGGCATCAATTTTTTTTTCTCGTTCTATACATTTCTGAGTACATGTTTTTTTTTTCAAAAATGAAACGGATTGGGTTAATAATCGGCTTGTTTAAGCATCTCACCTTTCTCTACACGATGGTATGTCACTTATCCCCATAGACTCCGTGCACCTATTTACCAGTACCGAATGGAAAGAAGTATTCCCGTTAAAAAATATATTATATAGAAAAAAAGGCTACTTTTTGACATTATTTACGATTATTTGATATTCTAACTATTCTTCATATAATACACATGAAAATGGATGTCCAATTTTCAGGTTTGGTTTGGTTTGGTTTTGTTAATTAACTTTGCACTAGAGCTGCACAGTGGCCTGTTGGCGACGGTTCGGGGTCAATCTCGGAGGAAAGACCCGGGAACCCATACACATTCACACACACATTCATACATGCACCTCGTTATTTTAGAACCATAGTCAGATGACGAGGAAACACCTAAACTGGCACCCAACGCCTTCCATAGACGTCGGGACTTTGGACCCCGATCAGGTTTATCGTGCACCAGTCCCGTATACACGCCAGTATAATTTGTTGGATATCCTGGACGACTTTCTAGTATTTTTGTAGCGAAGCTGGCAACCCTCCGATCGCAAGATCACTACTTTTTTACTTTTCTATGTCAAGTCCATTGCACGGATTCGAATCACCAATCCTCTGATTAGTAGCTGAACGCTTTACCAACTGAGCAACTGGGGCTCCCCAATTTTCAGGAATACGACAATTAAATACTGCGAACTTCGAGAATGAATCCATGTCTTTATTCCGCATGAGGGCGTTTATGCACCGAAAGAGTTAATTGGCGCAAATGACAGGTTATGCATCTACATCCCGGATGTCACAGCCAATCATCATCAGGGAAGCATAGGAAAAGGATGCGGTCATTAGACAGCTCCTTTTGCTGCTAACCAATCATTTGAATAGTCTGTAGAGGAGAATGATCAGAATCCATTGTTAGTCGAAATTGAGTTACTCTTAATATCTGTTGTTTCTGTTTGGCTGCATTAATAAAAATTGACTTCAAAAATTATGTCGATAAACAAAATAAGGTGTTCTAAAATATATCAAATTATAAAATGTTTAAAATCAAATTACATTGAAAATTCTATTTTTATAAAAAAAATATCTAAAAAAGGAAAACCGACTTTTAAGAAAATGCGCTAAAAAGTAAAAAATAATTTTAAATTTTAAGACCAAGTAGAAAAAATTGAATTATTTAATATCAATTTTATGTTACAACTTTTTTGAAATCAGCGCCAATATTTATGTATGCTTTTTGAAAATTGGCACCAACTTCAAAAGGTTGTAATAAGTATAAAATTAATACTAATTAATTAAATTTTTTCAACTTGGTCTAAGTTATTTTCACTTTTTAGCGCATATTCTTAAAAGTCAGTTTTCTTTTTTTTTTAAATATTATTTTATTTTTCCCGTTTTAATTTAGCAGGGGACATCGCCCCCTGTTATTATTCACCAAGAAATTCATTGGCAACTTGTGCTCAACAATGTATATTATAAAACAATCCCTATCCATGCTGGTTAAACGTAATGTCATTGTTGTACAACTTCTGTTAAGCAATGAAAATATTTTGAAATTGGATAAATTGTTTAAAAAATCTCCGGTTAATCCATATTTCCGGATATATAACAGCCGAATAACCGATGTTTTTTTTTTTTTAAAGATTTTGCCTAAGGGGATTTTTTTCTATCCAACAAAAAAATAATCGAATAATATTTTTTTAAAAATGTCCGGTTAATTGAGAATTTCGAATAGTTAAATGCCGGATAACTAGATATTTTTTTCAAATAGCTCCCAAGTAAAACATCCCCTATCCAAAAAAAAAAAAAAAATGTCCAAATATGTTAATTAAAACCGAAATTTTGCGCGAACATACATAAAAAAAATACATAGCAGTCTAATCGGTAACCTCTTTCCTTGGCGCACAATTTGGCGGTTTTAATTTAAAGTTTCTGGCGGTTTTATTATGGAGTTTTGTTTGGCTTGCTGTTCAGTCGGTTAAAAAATACTTTTTTTTAATGTACTAAAAAGAAAACACAAAAAAGAAACAAACTAATATAAGCCTAACAATGGTGACATCGGTTAATATCGTCATTCAGCTAAATATAATATTCTTGATTTGATTATGTCCGGTGAAGCAATGTTTAATTTTAATCTTATAATATCTTTCGCCTTTCTAAGAGTCCTAAACTTCACTATCTCGTACTCTGTTAAGCTACGCGTTGTGTTATTTCTACATAAATAATTTTTATTCCAAACACCTATATTTACTTCAAACAAATTAAAATTAAAAGAAAATATGTTATTCTTTTATGGAATATATTATATAGCCAGGTGTTGCCCGGCCTTTACGCAGTGATTTTTTAGAAGAATCTTTTGATTCTTCCCAGCAAAAAAAGTCAGCATAAAATCTTCATAAAAATTTTGAAATTGAAGGTTTTATGCAGGAAAACTGCAGTTTTTTTGAAGATCTATAAAATTAAAGGTTTTTGTTTCAATATACTTCATAAAAACTGTAAAAAAACCTTCATAAAAACCTGCAAAAAAAACTTTCAATTTTTAATCATGAAGGGAAAATGCAGATATTTTAAAGGTTTTATGCAGGAAAATTTAAAATTTCAAAAAAACTGCAGTTTTTTTGTTTCAATATCCTTTATAAAACCTTCAAAAAACCTTCAATTTGACAATTTTGATGAAGGTTTCATGCTGACTTTTTTTGCTGGGTTCTATGAGCATCTTTTGATTAAGGAGTGTGAAAGGGGAATGTGTGTGTGTGTGTGACGGTGCTTCTTCTAAATCTCATGTAGACATTGACCTTCCTTAATGCCAGTTTACTGTTTTGAGGTCGGAATATAACTGTAGATTTGTATAAAATACAAACTCAGTCAGATACATACACAGACAATCTGCTGATTGTCCAGCTGTTATGCATTTATTCAATAAGAAATAAAACAATTATTTCTTACTTTATTACTAATTATTATGACTAAATATTTTAATGTCATCGTGATTATGTAAGCATGCTTAGTTTCAAAGGCAATAAATATAAATTTTGAAAAGGGGTATAAATTATTTGCAAGACATTTTGATATTATTCAGTATTTGAATGTTTTCTTTTTATTGGACAGAAAACATCCCACTCAGAAATTTTTTGCAATAATATCCGGGTAACCGGCATTTAAATATCCAGAAATCTTAAATAACCTTTAAACCGGATCTCTTAAAAAAATAATCGCAAATTCCGAAAAAAAAATTATGGTAAATAGAGATAATTCCACTCAGTCAAGAAAAGCAAAAACATTTTGGGTGATCCAGCTTTTATTTTTCAGGAAATATTGGTACACCGGTCTTTGACGATAAAATGATAAAATAACAAAACGATTGATTAAAACGGGAGAAAGAAAATCTTTTGTTTAAGCCTTTATATCAAATTCAAGCATTGCAATTAAAAAATTAAAAATCTGATTTTTAAGATTTGTAATTAAATATTCGGTTGGATTAAATATTTTTTTATTGATTATCAAAATTGTATAATTGAAAGTTTTACGCTATAAAAATATCTATTAAATTAAAAAGAGTTTCATTTCAATATCCTACATTAAAACTGTAAAAAAAAAACTACAAAAACCTTTAATTTTGCAGCATTAAAATTATAGAAGGGAAATACAGATTTAAAAAAAATGTTTTATGCAGGAAAATTCTGAATTAATAAAAAACTAGTTTTTGTTATAGATTCCTTTATAAAACATTTAATTTCACAATTTTGATGAACATTTTATGTTGACTTTTTTTTTACCTTGCTTTTCCTTCTAGAAATATGTCAATGTTCTATAAAAAATACAATATTTCGAACAACAAGGCACATGAATATATATTTTAAAATTCGCAGTTCTCTGTTTTGGATCCATCATGAATAACAAGAACAATAATTCCCTTTTGGAACACACGAAAAATTTCCAATCTTCCGGCTCTCGCAAACTTATAACGAATTCAAAGTTTCTAAAGAAAAGAAAATTTATGTTTTATCACGTCGCCATTTTTTTCCCCCTCAAAAAGGCAAAATAAAGAATAAAATAATAAAAGAACGAAACACACTTTCTCCCAATTGGCGCTGTACATTCGAATTCTTCACAAAAAAGAAATGTCGACTTTGATGCATGGCAAGTCACTTCTTAATGTCAGAGCGCACTGATCACATCGAAGTTATGAGATGAGTTGTTCTTTTTTTTTTTTTTCCAAAATGGCGCCGAATCCTAAACGACAATTCGATTGATTTACTTAAAAGGTTCTTCCATTCGAGTATTTGATGGCTGAAAATGGATCAAACGAGCGCGCCGATGTAAAACTCAAGCCATATTTCCTTTTGAATTGCTTTTAGAGGGAATTTCGAGAATAAGTGCTTTGCTTAAAAGCAACAAAAACAAACAGAACATCGACGCTTTTAGCAGACGATAAATACTCTTGTTCTGAACTGAATTAAGTTCCCGTTCGATAAATAAATATTCGCAATGACTGGAATTAGGGTCTTAATTCGAAATTGAGAAACCTTTTATAAAGATTTGAGTTTTAAGAAACTGACTTCAATTAATTGTTACGAAAGAATTTATTTGATGGTTGAAAAGATCGTTAAGTGGAAAAATTTACTGTTTCCAAATGGCGGCAGCGTCGGTAAATGAAAGAATTTATTAGGTTGTCATTATAAATCTCTCTTTAAAGTAAACATAATTATCCAAATATGAGGTTCTAAAATGTGATAATAGAAACATTATACTTAATATACTAATGTATTACAGTAAAATAAAAAAATTATATCATATATATGGAGTGATGTTTATACAACACATGAATTATATTGTATACATTATTCTTCATGCATAAAATATTTCATTATTCAGATATGCGAATAAAATTTTATATTTATTGCACAATATCTTTTGTACTGTTATTATACTGTATAAACATTTTGCAAATCTACATATTTTGAGATTCACATCCAGTGTATTTTGAAAGTATATACAGTGGATCCAAAAAGCGTTTGTACACTTACGAATTTCAAAGAAATGCTGCTCTATTCTTTAAAAAAAATAATATTTCGGAAATGGAATTTTCTAATAAAATATATGAATTGTTCTTAACACTAATCAAATATATTAAAAACATAGTAAAACTTTTTTTTGGAAAATCAATAATTAAAAGTTAATAAAAAAAATATCTCACAAAGTACTCGTTGCAATATTTCGAAAAATTAGTGTTTAGTAGGATGTCCTGTAACATCCGAAATAGCTATTAAACGTCTGGACATAAATTTTATTATTTTTTTGTAACGATATATCCAAATTTTTAACTTATAATTTTAAATTGTGTGTTAAAATATTTAAATAAACATACTGATCCAGTATGTTATCACTAAATACAAAATTACCTAGTCCTGGTGCTAATTTGTATCCTTGCAGATACCCCCACAGTATGATTTACTGTTCCGACTAAGTTCTTGGTATTTGCGAAGGAAAACCCAAGTTTTCTATTTTTCGCACTAACAAAAAAATTTCTTCGGCAGAACGCCCATGTAATCCAGCTGATCTGAGTATTTTTAGAACAGTTTCGATTGAAATTGAAGTAGAACATGTTTCAGTAAATTCTGTAGATATGTTTACAACACTTAAATGTGGAATTTTCACAAATTTTCTAACTGTAAATCTATGATTTCGTTGAGTTAACATTGCCGGATGATATTTTCTTACGTTATTTTTGATCTGATTTTCTTCTTTAAAGCGTTTTATCACATACTGCACGTAGAATGGGTAAAATTTCTTATTTTAGCGATACTCCGAAAGGATTTACCACCATTTTGCTGAGAAATTATCAATATTCGAATGCTATTCTTTGTTTCCTTACGACTACGATCCATTTTTAAATAATTAAATAGAATATTACGAAGTAAGCAAGCAAAAATTAATACCAAAAGAATATTAAATGTCGCCACAATGCAAAAATAAAAAAAAGCGACAGACGATAATTTTATTTATGAATTAATTCGAAAAAGTTTTGGTGTACGATCACTTTTCTGGCGTTTTTTTTCTCTCTGTTTCCTTGCATTTTCATTTTTATAAAAAAAAAATCAATATTTAAAACTAAATATTAGGTTTAGGAAGTGGAAAGACATTCATCTCATTATTCAGAAGCTTTTTCAACTAGGATACATATCACTTGGTTAAATGGTAGATTTAGCTTGTTGTGGAAAATTGGGTTAATTTATTTTCGGTTTTTTGTGATTATTACCATTTTTCGGCCAAGTCGCCCATATTTGAAACTTATTTCTTATCACTTATTTTTGTATTTATTTATAGTAGTTTCGAAAATAAGAATTCAATTGACACAATAATAACAGACATCGTATTTAACAAATTATTCTGAAGAAACTTAATGAATTTCACATATCATTAATTCTTAGTTTTCAAAACGTATAATCAAAGGGAAAAGAAATGACAGTCTGAATTTGGGGACAGCGTCAGCTACCTTTTTTTTTTAAATAAAAAATAATAAATAGCAACACACTAGATATACACAAAAGGCTATACCTAAAAGAAAGACTGAGTTGGTTTGGTTTGGTTAATTAAAGTCGCACTAGAGCTGCACAGTGGGCTATTGGCGACGGTTCGGGGTCTATCTCGAAGGAAAGACCCGGGAACACATACACATTCACACACACATTCATTCATACCTGTACCTCGTTATTTTAGAACCACGGTCAAATGACGAGGAAACACCTGAGCTGGCACCCAACGCCTTCAATAGACGTCGGGACTTTGGACCCCGATCAGATGTATCGTGCACCAGTCCCGTATACACGCCGTTCATTTTTGCGGATGTTCTGGACGACTTTTCTAGTATTTTTGTAGCGAAGCTGGCAACCCTCCGATCAGAAGATCAATACTTTTTTACTTTTCTAAGAAAGACTGAGAAAACTGAAACTATATTTTTTTTACTTCGAAATTACGAAGCAGTATTGCCTGATATTTTCTACTTATCCTTAATCGCCGGAAAACGCCAAATATACAGCTCTAGTACGATCTTGATTCAACAAACCAGAGTTTATTTCCCTGTCAACCAGGCTATCAATTACATCAAATGTGCATTCAAACTCCTTTGAATTAATTGGTACTAAAAAGCTGCACAGTGGGCTATTGGCCGCGGTTTGGGATCTACCTCGGAGGAAATACTCAAAAACGTTGCCGTGTAATTTTGAACCATGGTCAGATGACGAAGACAACACCTGAGCTGGCACCTGACGCAACGTCAATAGGCGTCAGGACATTAAACCATGATAAGATTTCAGTTGCACCAGTCCCGTATACACACTTGGGAAATTTGTGAATAATGTTAGAAGACTTTGTAATTTAGGAGCAACCTTCCGAACACGGGATCGCCACAGCTTGACTTACCAAGTCCACACATAAATTCGAACTTGCAACCCTCTGATTCCTAGTCGTATTCTTTTCCACTGTTCGAACAGACCCCATCAACTGTTTTATATTGCTATAGATGTATTTAGAACCAAAATTTCACTCAATTTAAACTTTCATTTCGGTCTGAGTCATATTATCCCATTGTTCAAGATAAAAAAAAAATGCTTGTCATATTAAATATTCCAACTACATCTAAAGCAAAGTTAAATTGTTCAATTTCATATTCAGAGATATTCGCGAATCCTCAAAAACCCTTCCCCCACTCCCCCTAGACATCAATCAAACAATGTAAGGGTCCTTCTTTCCCTTCCTTCCTTCCCCTATCAGATGACGTCAATAATCAGTGCTCCCCCACGACCCCCTATAATTTCAGATACTCCCCCGACGACCCTTTTTACAAAATATCGATGTCGTCTTATGTGCGGAAATGCATACGAGAAGGGTGATCTAACGATTTCTACCGAAAATGACTCATGCATCCTTAGGAAGGATCTCTGGTGATGTATCGGCATCGGCAAAAGGGGTGGAAAACGACGGAATTTCCTAACCCCATAGAAAATCGGTAATGCAAAGGAATTGGCATTTGTCGTAAAAAATCCACTATGAATTGTGATATTTTACAGTAGAACTCCGATTATCCGAATTCCAGTTATCCGGATCGCTTTGACAGAGGGGAAAAAAGAAATCAGAAAATTCCAAATTTTTTAAGTTTCTTATAGGAGAGTGATATTGTTTTTAACACGTTCGCTGCCAACAACGGTTTGGTTAATTAACGTCGCACTAGAGTTGCACAGTAGGCTATTGGCGACGGTTCGGGGTCTATATCGAAGGAAAGACCCGGGAACACATACACATTCATACATGCACCTCGTTATTTTAGTTTGTTTTTGTTAATTAACGTCGCACTAGAGCTGCACAGTGGGCAATTGGCGACGGTTCGGGGTCAATCTCGAAGGAAAGACCCGGGAACACATACACATTCACACACACATTCATACATGCACCTCGTTATTTTAGAACCATGGTCAGATGACGAGGAAACACCTGAACTGGCACCCAACGCCTTCAATAGACGTCGGGACTTTGGACTCCGATCAGATGTATCGTGCACCAGTCCCGTATACACGCCGTTCATTTTTGCGGATGTTCTCGACGACTTTTTTAGTATTTTGTATCGAAGCTGACAACTCTCCGATCACAAGATCACTACTTTTTACTTTTCTTTGTCAAGTCCATCGCCTAGTCCCAAACCAGGAATCTTCGAATTTCCAGCTGACGCCTTTCACCGCTCGGCCATGGAGGCCTGCTGCCAACTACGAGATATCTCGTAGTATTAGCATGGAGTTCCAATACACCGGGACATTCAACGTGAAAAAATAAATTTTCAACGTTTAAAAAAGAAAGTATTTTCCTCGCCACTCTCTGGTTGCTAGCCAACGATTGTAAATCGGGAATACGGACCCTACGGTTTCTTAAATAAACGATTCATTTGTACAAGACGGTTGTCATAAACTGTTGGACAATGTTCATTCACTCATTCTTGTTTTCTATACGTTAACTACATTGCTGCTACTAAAACTAAGCGACTTGTTTCAAATATAAGCAAAGTAGTTGAGCAAAAATAGTAATTTATTATGATAATACATATAAATGAGATACATCCAAACAATGATCACCATCCAACAACTTGATTCAACCTTGTACTTTGCTCAATGGCAAAACAGATATCAATACAAATGTCATTCCCCCCCTTAAGTGAATTTGTGGCTGCAATGGCATTGATTTCAATCATCTTAAAAGCCCGCCAAGAAAAGATTCGAAATGGACAAAATTAACAAACTGACATTCTGTCATTCCAACAAAAGAAAGTCGGATGGAAAGTCGATGTCGTCATTCTAGACGCCATTTTCTTATTAAAAATAAATCTAAAAAGTATCAAACTTGGGTGCAACTACACATAGATGTAATTTAATTATATAAATAAGTTTAATGTTTCAATTTTTTAAAATGGATATGGATTCCATTATTTACTTCATGAAATTGGCGTTTATGTTATATCTGGTATCGGAAAAAATATATTACATTTTTGATCGGCTGTAAAAGTTTTAGCTTTCTGAAAAATAATATTTCATTTCGATCATTTTGTGAATGTAACAGCTTTTAAACTTAATAAAATTGTTTGGAGTTAACTCATTTACAGATCAATTAGGAGTTTTTACAGTATCAATACTTATATATAAGAATGGAGTGTCTGTCAGTGAAATCGAACAAAACCCCTCATTTTGAGTTTTCTCCACGAATTAAAATACACTGATTCCGAAAATCACTTTTAAAATTTTTTTGTCTGTCTGTCTGTCTGTTTGTCCGGATTTAACTCAAAAACTACTGCACGGATTTTTATGAAACTTGCACCATGTGAACAAACTTTTCTTAGTTTAAAATATGCACTTTGTTTCATGTGGATATCTGCAACCATTCAAAAGTTATAGAACTTTTTCCATTTTCTCTAACATTACGCCTATGGGAAATTTAGATCTCGATCTTCCCCTCATAACATTATTGTTAAAAATCACCTTGGCGACCAAAAATATTTTTCGACAATACTGGGATAAATGATTTATTTTAATTGGCTGATGTGTAAATGTCGCCAAATGAATTAAAAACGTCGCCAAACGAATTAAAAATGTCGCCAAATAGTGCCAAATGAATTAAAAATGTCACCAAATGTTTCCAAATAAATTTAAAAATGTCGCCAAATATTGCCAAATAAATTAAAAATGACGCCAAATGTTGCAAAATAATTTTTTAATGTCGCCAAAGGAATAATAAATGCCGCAAAATTAATTTACAATGTCGCCAAACGGATTAAAAATGTCGCCAAATATTGACAAATGAATTAAAAATGTCGCCAAATGAATTAAAAATTTCTCCAAATCAATAAAAATGTTGCCAAATGAGCTAAAATAGAGGTCTTATATTTAAAAATATCATCACAATGGCGAAATTAGTGTCCAAATAACAAAATTAACGTCGTTAACAAAAACCTCGCCAACCGAAGGAGGAAGATAAACCAGCTCTTTTGACTGACGTAATGTGTATTCATGTTCTGAACAACTTAACTTTTATGACAATAGTGCTTTTTGTTACGGAGTGGAATATTTCTATGGTGTTGAAATGGGCCACCCAAAAAGTTTAATTTAAGGTTTTCTATATTTATACCTCCATGTAGCTTATTTTAAAAATTTTACCTCAAAAACATATTATTGGAATTCAAAAATGAATATTTGATAATTAATTTTTATAAGAAATATTGACCGTAAATATTGACCCTTATGAAATTACATTATTTCGATTTGGAACAATGCAATATTTTTTCTTTGATATATTATTGCGTCGCCAAAATTAAAACTAATGAGTGCGAAATTTTTCTACAAAGGTTTATTGTTACTAAATGGTTAATTTTTGTACAAAAAATATGCAGTTAAAATTTTTTTTAGGAATTTTTATTTAAAAAAATAAACATTTTACAAAAACATCAGTTTAAACAGTAGTCGCAACAGCATGTAAAGTCGTGAACATAAAAATAGATTTAGGTATCTTAAATACTCAAAGTATTTCTGGGTAATATTCAAAGTAATTCTGGGTAATATTCAAAGTAAATCTGGATTTGGATAAAGTTTATTTTTCACAGTGCACAGAGAGTGATATGCGATGGCTACGCTGACAAGACCAAATCGCGCAACTCTTACTGTGCAAAGTGACCACGAGCAACGCCGGGCCATATTGCTAGTAATGAATAAAAATCAGTAAATTATTCATAGGAATTGTTGTTTCATAAGTTTAACAGAGCCCCAGTTGCTTAGTGGATAAAGGCGTTCAGCTACTAATTAGAGCATTGGTGGTTCGAATCCGTGCGATGGACTTGACAAAGAAAAGTAAAAAAGTAGTGATCTTGCAATCGGAGGGTTGCCAGCTTCGCTATAAAAATACTAGAAAGTCCTCCAAAACATCCAACAAATTATATTGGCGTGTATACGGGACTGGTGCACGATAGATCTGATCGGGGTCTAATGTCCTGAAGCCTATTGAGGTTGCGTCGGGTTCCAGCTCAGGTGTTGTCCTCGTCATCTGACCATGGTTCAAAATACGAGGCATCGTTCCTGGGTCTTTCCTTCAAGATAGGCCCCGAACCGTCACCAATAGCCCACTATGCAGCTCTAGTGCGGCGTTAATTAAACAAACCAAATCATAAGTTTAACAGGATGCCTCCAGTGGGTAAATGTGTTCAGCTAGTAATCGGAGGATTGCTGGTTTGAATCCGTGCGATGGACTTGACAAAGAACAGATTGAGAAAGTTTTGTTCTTTGGCAACACTTTCTAATCTGGGTTTATTATCATTTCTGTGTGCGGACACTTTTCATTTCTGCTGATGAAGGGGTTTATGTATCTCCCGAAAAATGTATAGATTTTATGTATTTTCATTGCGTAATTTTAACGTTGCGTTTGTATTTTAATCGCCATGTCCTATAAGACGATTTTTTTTCTTATTCAGTTATTTTACTATTAAGAAAATATAAAAAAATCTTTCTAGAACAAAAAAAACGACTTAAGGAAAATACGCTAAAAAGTAAAAACTAATTTTTAATTTTACGAACGCATGGAAAATATGGAATTATTTAATGTCAATTTTATACTTATTACAACTTTTTGAAATCGGCGTCAAAGTTTAGGTATGATTTTTCTAAATTGGAACCAACTTCATAAGTTGTAATAAGTATAAAATTGACATTAAATAATTCCTTATTTTCAATGTGTTCGTAATATTTAAAATTATTTTGTCCTTTTAGCGCATTTTTCTTCAAATCGGTTTTCCTTTTTTTAAAGAAAGATTATTTTATATTTCCATTTTTAGTTTTTAATTTAGCGGGGGGGCTTCGCCCCCTATTATTATTCACCAAGAAATTCAAGTAACAACTTGTGCTCAACAATGTATATTGTAAAACAATTCTTATCAATGCTGGTTAAACGAAATGTCATTGCTGTAAACTTCTGTTAAACAATGAAAATATTATGAAATCGTATAAATCTCTCTATTTAAAAAAAAAGTAAGCCCTAGGGGGAATTTTCAGTTCTTTCAATGTTATTCAGATCTTATCTTAAAATGTAAAAGTTCTAAAATTACAAAATTAAGTGAATTTGTTAAGAAACGTTTGATAAATAAGATGAATATATTTTTGTCTCAATACTGTTATTAGTTAATAAGTTATTTAATATTAAAGTCGTCGTTGATAAAATTTCGCTTACAAGTAATTTTGTCCGTCGAGTTTCTGAAACACTATTAAGAGGAGAGATCCAATTTTTTTAGAGAGTGTACAAATAGGTTTGAACTGGAAATCCAAGTAAGCATTTTTTTAATTCGAATTAGTTTTAGATTTATAAATTTTTTAAACATTTAAACACGCTCCACTTTTTGAAGTTTTTTCACCCTCATTTTTGAAACGTGATTTCTAAATTGCTATAAGTCATTTAAAATTACATATTTTCTTAATAAAAAAAAATATATTAATGTTCGTTAAAACTTCCTCTTTCCGATGCTATAAAGATTATATGTATATCTTTATAACAAAATTAGATATGGTCAATTAAGATAGGTATAAAAATAGCGAAGAAGGATAAAAATGTCGGATATTTCGAGTAAATTTTAATTTGTGACTTTTTGTCTCATTGTTCCGCTTGCATCTCAAAAAGTAAATGTCCTAAAATTATGAAAATATGCCAGTTTATTAAGAAATGTTTGGGTAATAAGATGAATATATTTGTTTTTCAATACAATCAGTATGTTAAAGTCATGATTTTAAAAAAGTTTGAAAACAATTCATACATTTTTGGATACTTGTCTTCCAATTTTAACAAAAAAATAAATAAAAAGTTAGGGATATAGATTAAACTATTAGCTACAAATTATCCAGAGCGTTTGTGAAATTTCGATATAGCGATATGTAGCTATAGCGATTTCGATATGTAGCTATAAATTTTTAAATAATTGACGAAATGTCTGAAATAATCGTCAATTTTAAGCATATTATAACGACGGATAAATTAAAACTGCTCTAAGTAGTTCAAAAGTATACTTTTTTTCCCGTTAAAAAAATATAGTTATGTTCGTAAAATCTTTCTTTCTTGAATGGTATCAATACTGAAATTCTATCTTAAAAAATAAATTAGATGTAACTATTTATGTGAAGTACTATAAATATTATTAAAAGATACTTCGGAGCGAAATGCCAACATTGGCAAAATGCCAACATGTATGTAAATAGTTTCACCGTAACTTAATATATATCTTAACGGCGAATTATTATAATCGCCAATTCTCAATTATCTTACTTTATATATAAAAGTTGGCGATTATTTCTTATTCATGCTTGGCGGCGTTTATGCTGTTATTTGTTTACACATGTTTTGCTTTTCAATGACCACAATTGCTTTGAAGCAGTTCTACAGTTGAGTTTTCCAGTTATCAGGTCCACCCTACCTATAAAAAAGCTGAAAATGTCTATAAGTTGGAACTGGGAATTTTTTTAGCACTGTTGCGTTGTCAATTTCGATTCGTTAAATGTGGTCTGGTTAATCAACGTCGCACTAGAGCTGCACATTGAACTACTGGCGTTGGTTCGAGCAAAGCGCCCTTGATTGGTTATTGGTACGTATTTACTTACTACATCAAGGACGGTTTGGTTCGAAGGCTTTCTCGAAGAAAAGACCCGGGAACGGTGCCTCCTATTTTTAACAGTGGTCAGATAACGAGGACAACACTTCAGCTGTACCCAATGTCCTTAAGTTGGGAATTTTGAATCGTTCAAGTTCGGAGCCCCCTAGTTGTTTAAAAAAAACTCCGGTTAATCGACATTTCCGGATATATAATAGCCGGATAACCGATTATATTTTTTACAGATTTTACCTAAGTGAATTTTTCTCTACCTAACAAAAAAATAATTTTTGAAATCGGACAAGATATTTTTTCAAACGGTCCAGTTATGTAATTGAGAATTCCGGATAGTTAAATGCCGGAACACCAGATATTTTTTTCAAATTGCTCCCCTTTGAAACATACCTTATCCAAAAAAAAAATTGTGCAAATATCTGAATTAAAACCGAAGTTCTGCGCGAACATACATAAAAAAATACATAAAGGTCGAATCTATAATATCTCGATTTGGCGGTTTTAATTTAAAATTTCTGGCGGTTTTATTTCGGAGTTTTGGAGGGCGCCCTGTTCAGTCGGTTAAAAAGAGAAGAAACCAATTAGATTTAAAAAAAATTGAACTCGCGTGAAACTACGAGTAACATCAAATGAACAATAAAACTTTGAAATCCAGAAATAAACAAACCGAATCAAGATAAGCGACCGAGGAAAAAGTCTGTTGGGAAATAGGAAGTTACAGATTACTAATTTATTTTGAAATATATTTGTATTTAATATATATTCTATTTAGGATTTGCATACTTCATGAACAGTTAGAAAATCATAATATAAACATTTTTGTTAAAAATGTATTTATTGTTCTATGAAAAAATACATTCTTGAAAAAAATTCCAAGAGTTTTCCGTCAAATGTTAAGATCTAAAATTATAAGAAACGCAAAGTTTCAATTTCGGAAATGGCTTTGTACCGGTTAAAAACGAAGCATACTTTCGCCAAGGAACTTTCACCTTTCGATACCTACTTTTTACCATATTTATTTTGATCTTACAGCCTCACACGTTATTTTAAGTCGCTCGTATAAAATTAGAACACATTTCTTTAGTAAATACCTAATATAATATATTAAATTCAAGTATTTGAAAATCTAAAAGCTTTATATTAAATACTTATTTTGTGCCAGTGTTTTAAAATTAGGATCCATGTTCATTAAAATTAGAATGCGTATTCTTTAACAGCGCACAAATAGTCAACATTGCAAAATCTTGAGAAATTCTTGATTTTTCACAATGCAATTTTTTTATCAAGATTTATCTTTCTTCCTGTATTTATCCGGAATGCTTTTTACGTTCTTCCGCATGACGTTCGTTAATTTCTGAGCCATGTCTGTTCTAAGTTTTTGTCTCGCGTCAGAAAAAGTATATTCTTTAAAAGGACTTGAATCGGATTCACTGTCTGTGTCTTGATAAGAAATGTCCAAACAAAGGTTGGTTGATGAAGTTGCACTAGTGCACGTTGATGCTACAGTGGGAATAATACCCGCTGAGGTCACAGTGGGTGTGATACCCGCTGAGGTCACAGTGGGTGTGATACCCGCTGAGGTCACAGTGGGTGTGATACCCGCTGAGGTCACAGTGGGTGTGATACCATCTGAGGTCGCAATGGGTGTGATACCCGCTGATGCCACAGTGGGTGTGATACCCGTTGATGCCACAGTGGGTGTGATACACGTTGATGCCACAGTGGATCTGATACATGTTGATGCCACAGTGGGAGTGATGCACGTTGATGCCACTGTGGAAGTGATGAACCTTGATGCCACAGTGGGAGTGATGAACCTTGATGCTACAGTGGGTGTGATGGACCTTGATGCCACAGTGGGAGTGGTTAACCTTGCTGCCACAGTGGGAGTGATTAACCTTGATGCCACAGGGGGATTGATGTACGTTGATGCCACAGTGGGAGTGATGTACGTTGATGCAACTGTGGGAGTGTTACATGCTGATACTAGATTGGGAATGATACCCGCTGATGCCACACTGGGCGTGATACCCGCTGATGCTACATTGAGAGTGATACCCGCTGATGCCACATTGAGAGTGATGCACGTTGATGCCGTATTGATAGTGATGTGCGTTGATTCCGCAGTGGGAGTGATGCACGACGCTGATGTCACAGTGGGAGTGATACCCGTTGGTGCCACAGTAGAAGTGATGTAAGTTGATGGCAATGTGTGAGTAATACATGCTGATTCGGCTGTAGGATTGAGCCAAGTTGAAGGCACAGTGGGAAGCGTTGATACCGCAGTGGGAGGCGTTGATACCGCAGTGGGAGGCGTTGATACCGCAGTGGGAGGCGTTGATACTGCAGTGGGAGGCGTTGATACTGCAGTGGGAGACGTTGACATCACAGTGGAAGACGTTGATACCGCAGTGGGAGGCGTTGATACCGCAGTGGGAGGCGTTGATAACGCAGTGGGAGGCGTTGATAACGCAGTGGGAGGCGTTGATAACGCAGTGGGAGGCGTTGATAACGCAGTGGGAGGCGTTGATAACGCAGTGGGAGGCGTTGATAACGCAGTGGGAGGCGTTGATAACGCAGTAGCAGGCGTTGATACTACAGTGGGAGGCGTTGATACTGCAGTGGGAGACGTTGCCATCACAGTGGAAGACATTGATACCGCAGTGGGACACGTTGATACCAGAGTACCATAGTATGTTGATTCCATAGTTGGAATAAGACAAGTTGATGCCGCAATTGGACTGACAAACTTTGCTGTTGCAGAGGGAATAGCAAGCATATCAACGACAGTGGGACTATAGCACGTTGATTCCACAGTGGAACTCGGACACGTTGATGCAACATTAGAACGGAGTGACGTTGTACGGATGGAACAGGGAAATGTTGACGAGATTTTAGGATATAAAGATTCCGCAGCAGGACAAGGGTGCATCTTTCTTATTGGCTGCGTTAATTTCAAACTTCCTAAAGTAACAAATTGCTTGTTCGCAGGTATGTTGACTGGATAATAGTCAGGCGCTTGTTCCTTAACAACGTCTGAATACAACTTAAAAGTCATCGTCGTTTCATCTTTTTTAAGATCTCTCGAAGTTCCCGGCTGCGATGTCTTTGAAGGTGCTTGAGGAATTAGTTTATTTTCACTTGTGATCGGTCTGTTTAGTGAAATTTCAACTGGTTGTCGTACTTCCGCATGCGTTTGTTTCGCTTGTTTACTTAAGCGTTCAGCTGCTTGACAAGACGTTGAAAGTAACTGACTAGACATCGACGCTATTGATTGTTTGGATTTTAAATTTGCAAGCGATTGATTTCTTGTAGCAATACTGATATACGAAGTTTTATTGGATGGATTCTCATCGATTTTGGAACACAGTTCATTTTTTAGCCTCTTTTCGTGTTCCATATAAACGTTAATACCGTCTTTTGGTCGAGCAGACTGAGCGGAATCATTGAGGTTTTGATTATTCACTATACTGTTCGACTCGGATTGGAATTCTTTGACAAGAATTGGTGTATTTTCTTGAGAAATTTTATTTTTTGAATTGGAGAACATTCTTTCAGAAACGGATGTTTTTAGATGCATCGGTGTTATTGGGCGTTTAGATATCAGAGTTGAATTTTGTTCTATTTTTGGATCATCTTTTTGCTTTTTACTTGTATTCGAATCTGAATATATTTTAACATCCGTTTCATTTTGAATACATTTATTTCCTTCGATAAATGTTGCATCATTTTGCTTATTGCCATCCTTCTTTATCCCTATATCTATAGTACCAACTGGTTTTTGCGTATTATCGTTACTTTCTTTATTAATAACCACCTGCTTTTGTGTATTATATATTTTCTTGATAGTAATAGTCTTTTTAGTTTCATCATCCATTTCTTCCCCAATAGAACTATGCTTTTGCAAATTGTCTTTCAATGGAACATCAATACTCAACTCATTCGGCATCTTGATATTAGTTTCATCGATAATTGCCCGTTTCTCAGTATTTTCAATCCTTACTTCATCTACAGTCACTTGCGTTTGTTTAACTCTATTACTTTCTTTGTTCGGTTTCTTTCGAGAATCCTTATTGCTTTTGGTTTTGTTACCAACGAGAGCACGTTTGTCTTTAATATTAATCGTTTCTTCACCCTTTTGTTCGTGCGTTTCATCGATAATTGCTCGTTTCTGTGTATTTTCATTCGTTACTTCATCTACAGTCACTTGCGTTTGTTTAACTCTATTACTTTCTTTTTTAGGTTTCTTTCGAGAATCCTTATTGTTCTCGGTTTCGTTACTAACAAGAGCACGTTTGTCTTTGATATCAATTGTTTCTTCACCTATTGGTTCATGCGTTTCATCGATAATTGCTCGTTTCTGTGTATTTTCATTCCCTACTTCATCTACAGTTTCCTGCGTTTGTTTAACTGTATTACTTTCTTTGTTCGGTTTCTTCCGATTATCCTTGTCGTCACTAACGAGAAGACGTTCCTCTTTGATATCAATTGTTTCTTCACCTATTGGTTCGTGCCTTTCATCGACAATTGCTCGCTTCTGTGTATTTTCATTATCTACTTCATCTACAGTCACCTGCGTTTCTATAACTCTATTATTTTCTTTTTTAGGTTTCTTCCAATTACCCTTATCGTTACTAACGAGAGAACGTTCCTCTTTAATATCAATTGTTTCTTCACCTATTGGTTCGTGCCTTTTGTCAGCTACTTCGTCAGTTGTCTTTTTATGCTTATTTCGACTGCTCTTTTTCCTGGATGATTTCCGTTTTTTCTTGGCACAACCCTCGCTTTGGTCATTGTTTGTAGGGTTCAATTGCAATTGGCCACAATTTGTATTCCCAGCGATGTCTGTTTGTTTTTGTTGTACACAGTCGTCATCACTCGATGAGTTTTCGGCATTCCCAGAATTCTGACCTTTCTCCTTACGCAGTTTTATTTTTTGTAAAATGGAAATCAAAGTGTTAATATCCAGTTTTTTTTTATCTACGCGTTTTTCTCTTCGAAAGGGTGAAATACTTAAAGATTCCTTTGCTTTGTTTGCCAAAGAGACGTCTAGAATTGGCGTAATTATAACATCTTCACCCGACAGGGCTTCCTTAAACTCTATTTGGCTTAATGGGTGTATACATGATGCACATATTCCGTCTTGTTTCGGTTTTGCTGGCTTCAATTCCCGCTTAATGAAATGTGAAAACGCGTCCTTCATAGATTTCTTAGAATTAGCTGCGGTGTTCGAAAAATAATGATGCCACCAATTTAAAAAAACGAATTGCTTGCCATTGTCATCCAATATTTCCTGAGGTGTCAGCACTGGAAACTGGGCGACCACACGCGTGTGCCGAGACCAGTCCGGATACCGGACTTTCAGCATATTTTGCAATTGCTCCGGCAGCGTTCCGAACCCAACAGGAAATGCACAAAAGGTTGTAGCAATTTGAGGTGCTTCCCGACTCGCATCGCTAATCGAACTAAAACACTCAAACTCGGAAAAGTCGATTGTGTCGTCAACTGGCAATTCCCAGTCGTAGTAAGGGACGAAGAAGCTGGAAGCTTTGTGCAACTCGAAAGGATTTTTAATGCTGCTTTGGTTGATATATCCCGCTGGAAGTTCGTCGATTTTGTCCAACCCAACTCCACAACTGTGTGCAGCACCTCGAGATAAATAAACGTTCGCTTCATATATCCCTTTCACGTTCTTGAAATGCAGCTCGCAGAAGTCTATCACGAAATCCTTAATGCCTCGAACCATCCAGTCATCTTTATTCTCTCTCTTGCTTTTCGTGCAGTATTTAGAGCTGAAAAATATCCATTTCGTTGGTTTCGCTGAAACCACAATCTCCCCTTTCATTGCGAAATACAGAAGGAGTTTCAGATCTGCTATCCCCTCGTAAGGTATATCCGGGTGTTTCAGAAGCGCTATTGCATTTTTATTCTCTATATCGATAACGACTTTATGAACACATACTGGTTTTAAGGCTCTCGAGGTTGAAGACTGATTTTCTAAACTTGCCACATAGTAAATTTTAAAAGTACGATTTCTAGCAAATTCCTCATAAGTGATTCCATGCATAGATAAAACTCTCTTAAGTTCAGTGCATTTCACAATTTGTTTTTCCATACCTTTTGCATCGTCCGTTATTTTCGAGTTGCGTACTGTAACGTAATTTTTTGTACAAGACTTTTTGTCTGCACAGCCTTGTTCTATTCCACCCACGCTTTCATGTCCAGGTATAGTTGCAGGATCCTTAACAGAATCTTTGTCGTTACTCAATTGAATAGAAACTTGATCTTCAGGTTTAGAGTCTGCACTGCCTTGTTCTATTCCACCCACGCTTTCATGTCCAGGTTTAGTTGCAGGATCCTTAACAGAATCTTTGTCGTTACTCAATTCAATAGAAACTTGATCTTCAGGTTTAGAGTCTGCACTGCCTTGTTCTATTCCACCCACGCTTTCATGTCCAGGTATAGTTGCAGGATCCTTAACAGAATCTTTGTCGTTACTCAATTCAATAGAAACTTGATCTTCAGGTTTAGAGTCTTCACTGCCTTGTTCTATTCCACCCACGCTTTCATGTCCAGGTTTAGTTGCAGGATCCTTAACAGAATCTTTGTCGTTACTCAATTCAATAGAAACTTGATCTTCAGGTTTAGAGTCTTCACTGCCTTGTTCTATTCCACCCACGCTTTCATGTCCAGGTTTAGTTGCAGGATCCTTAACAGAATCTTTGTCGTTACTCAATTCAATAGAAACTTGATCTTCAGGTTTAGAGTCTGCACTGCTTTGTTCGATGGAATTTTCGTTGTCGAATATGTCGTTGGGTACTTTTTCTGGGATCTTCTCGACTTTGAAATCGTACAAAAGTGAGACAGTTTCCTTGATGAAGTAGTCTCCATCTGGTCTTTCAAGTTGAGTTTTATTTTTGGAATATTTGCTGTCATTTCCATCAAATATTGTTTCTGGTGCCTCCGATACCTTTGTGATGTTTAAATCCTCAAAGGAAGTTTTTGGTATGCCTTTACTTAAAGTTACTTCACAAGTTATGTTCTGTTCCGACTCATCGTATTCGTCACAGTCAAATAAACTTTCTGGAAGTGTTTCTGGTATCTTTCCGACATAAAAAAAATAACAAGGCAAAGTACTTGGCGATTCTTTGGCGCAATTTCCTTCAAAAACATTTTGTGGAGAATAATTCTTATCTATTAGATCATTGACTTCAAACGTTTTTGATAAATTATCTCCAGAAATCTGAATATCGTCGACGTTATTTTGTAATGAATCACTAGCTCGATTTCCGATGCAATGTATAGATTCTGCATTACAAGTTGTTGTTTGGCGCATGTTTCCAGCATCTAAACATAGTTCCGATTTGGTTAAATGCAACCTATTCACTGTAAAAACCCTAATGATAGTTTCCTTTATAATTTCGATGTCGCCAAATGTTAAAGGAATGGAACAATGCATATGGTGAATACAAATGTGCAATAGAACGAATGACTCAAATGAATGAAGTGATGAATTAAGCCAAGAAAGACAATGCCTCCTTACATTCTTCAGGTACTCTCGATTACTTGCAGATAATTCGTGGATAGCATGATCAGGAAATTTCTCGATTTCTTGGCTTAAAAATACAACGAAGTACACCAATCTTATGTTAAACTGTCTTCTGACCACCAATGAATTGCATGGTATGTTGAGATGACTGCAGTAGAACCTTTCAATGAAGAAATCCTTGTATAAAATTTGGATGCAGTTGTCTCGAAGCGCAAGAGAAGAGCCCGTTTGTGAATACTCAACTGAAGACTGTATAATTCTCCACAGGTGACTGCAGATGTATAACAAACACGCGTAGATTCCACGAACAGCTGCAGTAATCGTCTTCAGCACTAGTAAGCACCCATAAAGTATCATCGGCCAAATTTGGATACTAACTCCAACACCTGAAAAGAATTGAATTTTTAAACTAAAAACTGTCTAAAAATATTTCAGAAATAGTATAATGAAAAAAAAAATGAAGTGAATACAGTACCTAAAAAATTTTTGTCAAATTGACGATTTTTTATTTGCTAAAATTATAGTTTGGAATAGTCTAAATATGCCCGTAAAATTCTAGTACTGTATCAAGGATAGTGAAGACTATATATGGAAGGTGCGCTCGTTTTTCGCTTTTTGAAAGTGGGCAAGGAAAGGCAACTAAATGACGTCATTTAGCTCCGCCTTACTTTTGACATCATTTTAGCTCCACCTTACTATCGGTTTTTGATCATTCTCATTGGCTGTGTGTTTCAATCATTGCTACTTAGGTTCGATCCCGGTTGGGTAACAACTGGTGATTTAATTTTTAATTAGCAAAATAATGTTAATATTGTAAATATCTGTAAATAATTGAGTTCAGGTAACTTCACTACTAATCCGTCCTTGTTTTGTTATGTCCCCGTATTTTACTTGATTGAAATTGTAAACTCATTTAATATGTCCAATACAAATGCATTGACTGGATAGTTCCGACCACTATTTTACTCTTTCAAAATTCATGGGCATGCTCTCGTGGCAGCTAATATTATTTTAATATGCTTAATTTATTAAGCAACTCTTTTTCAATTTTTCCATACTAAATGCAATCCTTAAAATATAATTTAAACTCATAAAATGCTGTAAAAGTAACTAAATAAAGTTAGCTTATCACTTTTTAATAGTTCTTTAAAAAATGAATAGATGGCAGCACCACCAACCAACGCGCGCGCTTCTAGTTCAGCCTTGCCATTGGTTCAAACAAGAGAATTAGACACGCCCACATAGGCAAAGGAAGGCGTCACTATGACGTCAAATAGTTGCTCTCTCCGCCTTCCGTCAGGCAGCCCGAGTACGAGCACAACTTTATATATATATATATATATATATATATATATATATATATATATATATGGTCTTCACTATCCTTGGTACTTTATATGTTTTTAATGAGTTATTTGAGATCTTATGCTAGACGACAGGTATGTTTTTCAAGGAACGTAAACTTCAAATTGTTTTTATATCGGTGATTGATTTTCCTTCATATTAAGCTTTCTTAAACACAAAGGATATTTTTATTATTAAGGGAGAAATGTATAATTTCTTAAGCCTATTGTAGAATATGTGTATATTATAAATTAGCATGTGAATTAGTTGTATGAGTAGTAGTTTATTTTAATTACTAACACACAAAACACACAAAAAAATTTTTTTATGAAAAATTGTGTTATGAATAACTATTTATATAAAAATAAAATACATGTAATCAACAAAAATTTAATACCAATTCTTATATATTATAGTTCAAATAATCCTAGAAAAAATTGTGAAAAAAATATAATTTATAAAAGCCGTAGTGTTTTAAAAATAACATTAAAAAAATTCAAAAATTTTAAAAATAAAATACAAATAATTATGGAATATTATGTATTATATTCTTTTATTAAATTTAAATAATATACATCAAAATTTTAATTCAAAAGGTCAAAAATAACAACAACAAAAAATAGGTTAAAAGGTACCGTGTTCAGTTAACCTACGTCAAAGCAATTTGTGATCGCCAACCTTGTGACAAAAGGAATAATATAACAATTTCTAAACATGCATAAAATGCAAAAAAAGAGTAATAACGTTTTAGACCTGGTTAATCATAGATTATAAATAACTATTGTTTGAGTATAAAGCTGTTATTGCTTCAATTTATACCTATTTATGCATAGAAATATTTATGTTTATCCGTGAAAGAAATGGAGATTAAAAAAAGCAAATATACGCAACCCAAGCAATAGATTGGCTATCAAATGAAAATAAAACCGAGCGATTATTTACATGTCTTGGCGGAGTTGCCCCATATACTTAAGTTTCACTCATGTATATAAAGCATTCATAAAAGAAATAGTTTAAAAATGTGAGTTCGCCTGTCTTATTGGGTCCCCCTTGGCGACTTTTCTGAAAATCGTATATTCGCAATGTTAACGCGTTGGCGACAAAGATTTTGTTGCCAATCTAAGAACTTTTCGCATTTTCCCACTAGTTTCATCTTGGCCGGTAGGGTTGCAAAACTCAACGTTTGGTCCCGGGTAGCCAGATTTGGCGAAAAATCAAAATAACCCAGTAAGACAGATTAACCTAAACCAAGCTTACCGTACTTACGTAAACAATTAACAACTTCCATACGGTATTTCATACATTTGGTGAATTATGGTTTTTGGTACTACTTGGGTTGATATGAAACTAACAAATTATGTAGTTTCTAACTATTGTTACATACACAATTTTCAGTAATAACGTAATGCAATGTTGTAGTTTTAAATTTAGGTTAAATTTCGTGACTAAGTATATTTATATTACAAGTAGGAATGTTTACTTTTAAAGTGTTGCCACTGCATAGAGAAAACCAGTGTTTTCCAACACGGTGATGACACTCTGAAAATAAACATTTAACCATTACAAACCATCGAGCATGAATGAATTTACACTTTGTTAACAGTGCTCTTAATATCTGTTCTACACCCGATTCACTCCAGGCTGAACTCGATTATTTGAAAGCTGTCGCCGTGGATCGAGGTTTTTCACCCAACGTCGTTGACAAGGCCCTACATAAACTTAAAAATCCACTTAAAAATTCTAGTCAATCTGAGCGCTCTAATACTTTAGTTGTGCTACCATATTATCATCCGTCAAATGTATCATCCGTCAAATTTCGTCGTATCATCCGTCAAATTTCTAAAATTCTCAGTAGGTTCGACATACGTTCCATTTTTTTAACTTATCAATAAGATCACCTTCACACAACTTAAAGACCCTATTGACGATCTGAATAACTGGGGCATATACAGGATTTCATGTCAATGTGGCATGTCATATATCGGTCAAACTAAGAGAGCATTAAGATTTCGTATCAAGGAGCACCAAGCACATACTGTTAAACAAGAAATAAAGAAGTCCTCCATTGCCAAGCACTCTTGGGAACATGGTCATATATTTAATTTTTCTAACTCACATTTAATTTGCAAACCCAAATCTCCAGTTGAACTTGACTTCCTGGAGGCGTTTCATATTTTTTGCAATATTGATTCGATTGTCAACGAAACATTTACAGTCCCAGCATTTCCCGCTTGTTGGCACACAATAGTTAACTCCAACCGATTGAAATAGTCTTTTTTTCTTCTGGCAACACTTTCAATTTCTGGGTTTATTTATTTATATTTCATTACACAGACTTCTTCATTCTCTGCTGATGAAGGGAGACTTATCTCCCGAAACATGTCCAGAATTGATGGATTTTTATTGCGTATTTTAACGTTGTATTTGTATTTTAAAATGAATGAACTGTTGTTGAGCGAATATGACGTCACTATCGTGATGCAAACATCTTAGACCTGATGGCACCAGACACGTGATTCCCTTTCAAAATATATGAATGAAAAAACGTTCGCGATTGACTTGTGATTTGGAAATACTAAATGTTTTACTTCCTGGAGTACAGGGTAAATGATTTTATGAATGAACTAGAAAAATATTATGAATGGATGACGTAGTAAATCACGCGTCTGAGGCCATACATGTTTTGCCTCACTTTGATGTTAGCGAGATTATAACCTTGTGATTTCTCTACTATGAGGGATCCATGCTCGAAGTTACAAACCGTACAGCGGCGTAGCCAGCATTGGGTTACTTTGGGTTCATTGACTTCGCTTTGGGTTACTTTAAATCTGTGTTCATAACCTTTTTCTGGATTTTTTTCTGCGGCGCTGCATCTCGTGCTGATGATTAGGAAGCATTTTTCCATTGTCTAGCTTCACAGATTCTACAAATCAATGTTTTTTTTTAAATAATACATTTTTTATTAAGTTATTTGATTTTTTTACGAGCAACGCCAATTTACGTTATGATTTTGCCGCAATAGACCGTTTTGCTGCGTCAGGCAACCTATGAAACTCCTCCCCCATGTCACGCCACAGTCATGCATGATAAAATTAACCGGAGAATAATGATTATTATTCTATTATTTTTAATTATATAATAAAGAATTATTTACAAATTTAAAATTACTTAAAAATTATTATTATTAATTAAAATTACTAATTTAAAATTGCTTCAATCCGGACCCCCCTCCCCCCCCCCCCCCCTCGATATTTAGCTACACACTTAAATCCCAGTAAATGTCAGCCAGGTTTGTTAGTAATTTAAATTATGAAATGACTAAAGATTAACCTGCGAAAATTAAGCTTTTAATTTACATCTTATTTATAATTTATATATAATACTAGCAAAAGTACCCGTTCTTCGCACGGAAATAAATAAAATAACGACAAATAACTGAAAATATATACATTTCCTCTCCTACCTGGGATAATCGGATATACCATTTTAGAATTCCTCTTTAAAAAGTGATAAAGCTTTTTTTTTATAATTTAAAATATTTTTATGTTTAATAAATTAGAAGTTAAAAAAAAGTAAAAATATCTCTATACTACTTGGTTGCTAAAACACCGATAAAAATCAAATAATTTCTAGTTTATCTCTCATAAGGAATGGAATTTTAAAAATTAAACATTCCTGCACAAAAATATTTTTAGAAATTAATATGAATTTCTTTTCGGTATGGGTATACATAGTTACATTAAATACCATAATAAAAAACGACGTTTTTAAAATCCTTAACTCCAAGTGGAATAAGTTGATGGGTATAAATAATATACTATTGTGTAGACGAAAGTCAGACGTTTCGTACATGCCGATTTTTAAGCCATTCCCCTTTTTGCGTTTGTACCAGGTGAAAATAAATGTACCGCTATCATTAATTCAACGTGGAATTAGCCTATATGGATAAATGACATACCATCGTGTAAAGGAAGGAAGGCCGTTTCAATCATTGTAGGCCATTTATTCTCTCCCCCTCTCAACCTTGTATCGAGTAGGGGCCCAATACAGCGCGGTCTGTACATAACCGATTTTTTTAACACGGATGCCGCAATTTATTTATGAAATGCCTATAATTATATTTTAGTTTACAGTGCTTACTTTAATCGATGAAATTTTAATTACTGTTGTCATCATTATTGAAAGATAATGTGCATTATAACAGGTATTTTATATGAATAATTATTTACATAAAGCTATGATTTTTTTTATCTAAGGAAAAAAATATTAAATTAAATAATAAACTAAGGGCTATGATCTTCATTTTTATATTATTTTTAAAAATAATTTCATCAAGGAGGGTTTCATTAAATTGCAGTTTTAAAGGAATAACTTCCAGCGTGAATTTTAATTAAACTTCTGAATCAATTTCGATAATGAAATGTTCTGAAGCTGCATGGAAGTGAAAAAAGCAGCAGAAACAGATAACATAATTTTTTAAAGCTGACCAAATTAATAAATTTGACAAAGAACTTAAATGATTTAACTTTCAAACATTCCGAATTTCCCTGTTCCCAGTATTGCAATTTTGATTTGATTATTTCCAAATGCCCGTTCCAATGTATCGTTTAGGCTATATCTTTGCAATATCTTCGACCAACAACTTGTGTATCTAATTAATAGTTTGCATTTTTGTCCTCAATAATGCAGAACATAAGAATGTAAATTGCAGCCAGAATAAACCTAAACGTTTTTTGCAAATAAATTGCCTCAAATTCTTTATCAAAGTAAGAATAAAATTAACAGCCCAGCATAAATACTCAACCAAAAATAGTATGTTTTGAAATACTACACAACTTTCTTTTACTACGCCCTGCCCATGTTTTAAAGAATTCCTTTGAATAATATTATTACAGAAGAATAACCACCTATTTTAATTTTAAGTTCATTTTTTTTATTTACGGATCAATTTATTAAAAATTCGGTATTTACTCATTTTGTTAAACAATTTTTCCTAAAATTTTGATTTTGTGATACTGTTATTATAGAATTCGCATCGAAAAATACCTGTCATACAAATATTTAGTAAGTTTCCACAGCAAATTACAGCCAAGGCGCACTTCATCCAAAGAATACACTGTTATAACTTGGCGATAGTTTAGCAAACGATGCAGCATATTATAATCTCACCATGTACTTTCAATAATTTTACATTTAATATTTAATGATCGCCATTCAATGTTTTAAAAGGAAATATTCATTGGCACATTAAATAAAATATTTTCTAAATTATCAGTTGGTATCTGTGAAATTTTATTCTTTAATAACATTAAAAAGTCTAATAGAGTTGAAAATTCACAATGAAACCAAGCTTCGTACATTTAAAAAAAAAATACTTGCATAAATATTTTTCAAATAAATAAAATGGACGTTCATACACAAATTACTCGCATTTTGGATGAATTGTTCTAAAAGTCCGATCTAAGATAATTAAATATACTTACAATAAACCTGTATAAAACAAAAGAGATAAAACAATTATAACATTTTAATACAATTCTAAACCATTTCTTTAAGATAAAATTCTGGTTGTTTTAATTTTTGAATGGTTCCGTATTGTAGCAAAAAGCCCAATGTATATACATTTTTCAATAATTATTAAATCAAACAAAACCTATGACGTCGTTTTTATATTGCCAATAACGAACAATTTTATTTTAAATTGCAAACGATATTTTCATCCATGTTAAGTCAATGGAATCCATTAAAATAGTTATAACATACGATTGAAACCTCGTACAAACTTAAAAATTATTACAAAAAATTTATAATTTTTCAAGTAAAGTATTCTATAAATTTTATAAAGCTACGTTTTGTAGTTATGGAGTATTCCGTGAAAAGATCGGCATTCTAATTGGTTTATAATTTTTTATATTATATTTTCGCTTTTCTCCGTTGATTTTAACTGATTTTACTGTTGCCACTTCGTGAAACTTTGATGACGTATGCTAAAAAATGTCATAACATTCGAATGGAACATCGTAGAGACTTGAAAATAGTCGCGTTAAAATTCTTATTTTTTGAACTAACTATTCTGTGAATTTCAAAGCTATGCGTTCTGTAGTTACGGAACCTATAAAGTACTGACAAACAAACAAACAAACAAACCAACAAACCAACATCCGGACAGATTTTGGAAATTTCAGCTTTATATATTAGATTTAATCAATTAAAATTATTAATTATAATTTTAATTTAAAACTACTGCTTAAATTAAAATAATCATAAATTAAATTTACTAATTTAAAATTACTACTTAAAAATTATTATGATTAATTAAAATTATCAATTAAAATTGCTAATTTAAAATTATTAATTAAAATTGTTAATTTAAAATCATTAATTAAAATTAATAATTTAAACTTATTAATTAACTTTTATTCAAATTATTAACTAAATTTTATTCAAATTATTAATTAAATTTAATTAAAATTATTAGTTAAAAAAGATGCAAATCAATTATTAATAAAAAAATTATTTGGTTTTGGTCGGACCAAAAATAATTCGGACCAAAAAATAAATAGGACCCCTTTACTGTTATAGATCCTCTTTACTGTGTGGCGATGCGAGCGTACTCAAATTTTTGTAATCGTACTTTCTCAAATGACCAGTGGAATTTAATATTGCTGATCTCAGCTTCTGTTCAAGCAATCAATCTTACCAAAGCGACCTGGCAAACTTAAAATAGTTGTTCAGAAGATAGTTTTCCACATTATTTTATGTCGATTGCTTCAATGGAAACCGAGTTATTACAACTTAAATATCTTGCTTCTCATTCTTTTGACCGACCTTTTTAATATTTCTTCCGTTTAAAACTTCAAGTCGCCCTGCTGGTTTAACGGATAAAGCTCGGGACTGCGGTGCCTGAGGATCTGAGTTCGATTCTCGGTATGTCTTGGTTGGAATTGTCGATATTTATTGAAATTGTTTTATGAAGGCAGCCTATGTAGGCTAACATCTACTCTTTATTCATTGTACTCATTTTTTGAGTACATGTCTTTTTTCAAAATTGAAACTTGTGTATTCGGAGCCATGGTAAGCATAGAATGTACTCAAAAATGAGTACATTTGATTTATTTTTGGGTTGTAACAGTGCGGGTTCCAGCGACAAGGTACATTTTGGCAACAGTTCGCTATTTCAATTCACTTATGGAAAATCTATGGGCATTATTGTTTGTAGTCCCTTATTGATGCGTTACTATAACAGACCTACAAACTTTTACACATCGCCAATAAGTTAGTGACATTTACAAAAAGGGAAGGAATCAATATATGAATCCATAAAAGATCCAATGAAGTCGGAAAGTGTCAAGATTCTAAAAGAATGTAAACAATTTTATAAAGAAATTAGGAAATAATCTGTTGGTGATTTTGTTACAGAAGAAGACAACGAACGTAACATTAAAGTCAGAGAATTATTTGAAAATCGGAAAAAAGGAACTTTAGTTTCTTGGTATAAATTGTTTTAATATTTTTGTAAGAAATGTTTAAATAATGAATGTTAATTAAAAATATATATATATATATATATATATATATATATAATATATATATATATTGTTTTTTGAAACAAAAAATATGGCATATCGACTTCTTAACCCGCGAATGTAAACAAAAACGTTCCAAGTGTGACAATTTTATATATAATAAACACACGATAAAACTAAGGTATGTTATAAATGTATGAAAATGAATTTATAAACATCAAAATAATGCGCCAATTTCCTGTGAATTTTATAAACAGCCGTATAGTTGTAAAACACTTTTGTTTATTGAGAAAATTATGGATTTCTTGAATTGGAACGTTTTTGTATAAATCGATTTATTTGTTGTATTTATTCGCGTTTTGTCTGGACCCTTTCCAGACCAAAAATTAACAAAAAAGGATAAAGAAAACTTGTATTCTCAACTATATACTCTATAGTAACACGTCTGCACTTATAATTTAATATTTTAACACTATTTCCGCTAATTTAGAGCCAAAAATGAGGAAGTTAAATATTACTTGTATGTATTTTTTTAAGTATGTTTATACATATGATTTCTGTTCTAATTCAGATGTTCCATTTTTTTTATTCGGATGTTTGTCTTGGAAGACTTTTGGGGAAAACCCTATTATCCGGCAATCATCCACAATAGAACGTGTGGATGGAAGAACCAGTCAGCTCCAAAACTTGCTCAGAATGGACAAACAACACTTATGTTTTTCTTAATTGTATTAATACAAAAGTTTAGCGCATTTTTCTTTATATATCTATAGCCATTTCTTCGACTTGTCTGGTTCTTGCACCAATCATTAGAGAATTTGTCTCTTGATAAGTGAAAAAATGTAAATCGGATTAAAGTGGAGATGCCTGGTTCTTTTACTTACTTCTTCAACTCTGAACTGGATTTTTTTTATAAAATACTTTCTCACTTGAATAAAAAATTTTCTTGGAATAAACTGGATACCCGGTATTTAAATATCCTGAAATATCGAATGATACTTTGAAAAAAAATAATTAATTGGGAATAACATTTTGGCATTTCAACTTTTAAAAGGTCCGGAATATTCTAAAAATTGAAAATATCATCTAACTGGACTTGTTTTTCAGTATTTTTATGGTTTCAAAATTATATTGTTTGATAGGCAATGTATCCATTTAAGATAAAATCCGGTATTCATTTACCATACACTTATCAGAACTTAATAATCATTTTCTTAGATTGCGGTCAAAATGAAGAGTTTGTAAAACCACAATATAAATAATTTATTTCATCTTATAATTATTAAACCGGATAATCTCAAAGTATACTATCCGTGGCGTGTAGAAATGTAGCAAAAAGAGGAATAACTATATTTGTTTCCTGATTAATAATCTTTATTTTTAATTTAGGGGTACTAAATTAAAAATAGAGTAAAATATTGTTTTTTTTTTATAAAAAAACACGAATGCAATAAAAATCCTTAGTAAAATATTTTTTTTTTAAATTTCGGAACAAAATGAAATACAGTAATTTTTAATTTATTACTGCTTTTCTGGTAAATTAGTGATAATATACACATTTAAAATTTTGGCACCGATTTTAAAATATAGTTATAAGTATAAAGTTATTTTTAAATGTCTACATTTTAATACATTTGTTCCAAAAATTAAATTAGTATATATTTTACAACGGTTTTCCAACTTTAAATAAAACATTTCCATACACGCTTTAAAAATAAGGTTTTCATTTTTATTAATGAATAGCTAATTATAGACTGGATAAAAATAAGCTTTATGAATTCACTAGTTTGGCAGATCAAGGGAAAGTTGATATTACAGAGCATGTATATAGTCTGGCTTTCAGTGAGTTAGAGTTGAAATACAACACATTTCAAAGTTTTTATCCATAATTTGTATATCTTCCAAGTTTTATTCCCACCACACTAAGAATTTGAACGTTAAAATTCTGCTTAGTACGACAATATTTGTAGCTTTGAGATTTCATTTCACTCTTCAAACTTAAAATTTGAAGAGCTCATTTTCAAAAGAACATTTTCCTGGTTGGAATTCAGCAACCATAGCTGCTTGACAACGAAATTCGAGCGATGCATTACCATAGCCACAACTCCAAATTTAGAAGTTATTCACTTGAATTTCGTCGCTAAGCAGCGTTCACTAAGGCTGCTGAAAACCAACCAGGAAAATGTTCCGTTTTAAAAATAAGTTACGCATATGCTGTGGTATTTGTTTAGCATCAGCGCCATCTATGGAATTTTAGTCTAAACAGAAGTCTCATTTGTGTTGTACAGCGATAAATAAATCCATATGGAAGAATATTCTTGGAAAAGGCGTTTAGCATGCAATTAAAGTCAAGAGCGATTAACTAAACCTATGCATGGAAACCATTTTGTAGATATTGTATAATTGAAAAGTTTTTTTATTACTCAAATATGGTTTATAATAGGCCCTTGATATTTTGTTCATAATAATAGTTGGCAATCATATACGTAGGTATGGGAAGCATAAACTCGTGAAAATAGTGAAAATTCACTCGTGAAAATGGTGCAAATTCACTTCTGAAAATAGTGCAAGTTCACTTCTGAAAACAGTGCAAATTCACGTGATAACGGTGCAAATTCACTCGTGAAAACGGCGCAAATTCACTTCTGAAAACAGTGCAAATTCACTTCTGAAAACAGTGCAAATTCACGTGATAACGGTGCAAATTCACTCGTGAAAACGGTGCAAATTCACTTCTGAAAACAGTGCAAATTCACTCGTGAAAACCGTGCAAACACCGATTAATTTTCATCTTCCGAGACTAGTTTTCTTTTAACAGGTCTGCATTTCTTTGGAACTACTTCTAAATGAAACATGTTATTGGGTGACGAGTTTTCCTTGTCGACCGCTGAATATTTGACGTCGAAGTAGTCGCTCCAACTCTCCATGTTTTCATCGTCCAAGTCGTACACGGTCTCATCCGTGTAGCTGCTACCCAGCGACTCATCGCTCAAGTCCTCGTCATCTTCTTCTTCGACTTCTTCCACCGCTTCGATCACACTTTCCAGTGGCGTGGAATCCACCTTACCCATGGCTTTCATCTGGACAACCAATCTCGACCTAAGCGCAAGGGCGTTCCGGGCTTCCGCGTCTGAATCGCTGCCGTTCTCGCTGGCGTCCCCTTGGCCGATGTCGCAGTCGCCCTCGTAACCAGAAACATCGTTGGCCGAGTCGTTCACTGACTCCCGATCGATGTCATCGTCCGAGAACACGTCGAATCCGTTGGGTTCCGCGATGTCCTCGCATACATCGTCGATGGTGTAGCACGCGCCAAGGTCTGGTATGACTTCTCTGGTTCCAGTCTCTGCTTCTGGAGATTGCATCGAGGTTGGCACAGAATTAGAAGTATTGGTGATTGGCCTATATTCCATTGCGTTTTCTTTCATGTATTTCAGTCAGGAAGAGTATTCTGTAAAGGTCCATCAGCAATTTGCAAAATTAGTTGTTCCTCATCTGGGATTATTCAAGAGAGTTCAGCTTCGGCTGAAACAGGAAACCAGGCGTAAACATTTGTTGCACACTGTTAAAAATGCATGCTCAATTTTGGAGAAACCGACGCCTGGTAAATGCTACGTTTAAATAATTCGTCAAAATAGGAAATTCATTGGGCTTTAAAGATATTTATTTCGGTAAAAATGAGGACGATTTGAAATATGTGTTCCGAAGTGACAAGCGATATACAAAACATGAAATGTGGTGAACGTTTATATAAGAACCAAAATTAGAACAGAATGAGTTAATACCATCAGAAAGGAATAGGAGTAAATTACAAGTTAAAATTTGAATATTAATATTTTAAAAGTCTAAGTGATCAAAAGTCTACTGATTAAAACGATACCCATCAAAACGATTGGTAAAAATTTACTGTACAGTCACACTTGGCGACTTTTTCAAAATCTCGCCAAAAGTCGACTTTTGCACGAGCGAGATCTAAAACAACTGTTGTCCAATAAGGTTGCTGCAATTCCTTGTCGGGTCGGAGGGGGGTTGGCATTTAAAAAAATTATCGCCAAATGTGGAAAAAATCGCGCCAAAGGTGACCGTACAGTAAATCTGACCCAAACGATTATCAAAATTGACGAAATTAGCCTTGACAATGCTACAAAATCAGTTATTTCCAAGATTACAGGACTGTGGCATAAAGTTCCAGACAACTTTAACAATTTTACATAAAATCTCAGCTCAATATAAATCAGTTTATATAATGCAAGTCCTTTGCTGTTATACGATTTTCTATTGTGATTTTTTTCACGTATTTTTGTTTTAAATTACAGTAAAGTCCCATTTGTGTAAAATATAATATGCTGCACATAATTCAACTTCGATGAGATGAGAGTCAAGTGCCGTTGGCATATTGATGATCATTCACATTTCCCCAATCTGCTATGATTTCTTAACATTACATTTACAAGTTATATTTGTTAAAATAAAGTACAAATCTGTTGGCAATCCTAAAAATGTTCTCGTCACAAAATGGGGACTACATTAGGGGAAGAAAAGTCAACATATGGTACATTTAAATTCTATAAGTGCATTCATTCTATACGCATGAGAAAAACGCGCGCGAGCGATCTCAGATGGGATTGGAACCTTCGAGCATGGATCCTTCATAGTAGAGAAAGCATATTGTTATAAACTCGCTAACATCAAAGTGAGGCCAACGTGTATGGCCTCAGACACGTGTTAATTACATCATTCAATTCATAAATTTTCACTGTTACACATTTCCCAATTAATCAGCCAATCGCGAGTATTTTTTAATTCATAATTTTAAAAAGAAGTCACGTGATGTTGGTTTCAGGATTATGACGTCATATTCGCTCTACTACAGTCCATTCATGCTCGAAGATTGGAACATACAAACCACGTGATTTATGTCCACCAATCGCCAGAGCCATTGGCAAAAGTTCGCGCGCGTTCATCTTGGCAGTGTAGGATGAGCCTATTAAAACAAAATCGGGACGACATATCAAAAGTGCTACCGAGTAACAAGTACAACTTCCTTTGGAGAGTACACAACTGGTACAATTATCTGATAGTATGATTTATTAATAAAACCCAACACTGCGAAATATTCCACAAAACAATTAAATTAAAATAATTTTCCTTTTAGACATTCTACATGGACGTTTCAAGACATTTTTATGACACAAGAAAACATGATTTTGGAGCCCCAATTTGCAAAACTTATTTTTAAGGCGATTTTCAACTTGGGTAATAGTGTTGGAATTGTTTACCTTATAAAAATTATATTAAGGTGCAAAATTTCAAAATTTGTTAATGCAATCTCTGGTTTTCTAGATTAAGAGTGCGTTTTTAAATAAAATAAATCCGATCAATACAGGGTGCGTTCCATAAGTAATGCAACTAAATTCATAAAAAAATCATTCATTCCACATATTCGTACTATTAGTTAAAAATCCTCAAAATAGCATACTCCTGCGTCGATACGTTTATAGAGGCGGAGTTTCCAGACCTGGAAGGCATCCAGGAAAGCTTTCTCCGTGAGGTCCTTTAGAGCCGATGTAACATGAGCCTGGATGTTTTCAATCGTGTCCCAATGTTTCCCTTTCAGGGCTCCTTTTAAGCGAGGAAACAAAAAAAAGTCTGAGGGGCTGTAGGGGCCAGGTCAGGACTGTAGGAGGCTGACGAACCAGTGGGGTATGCGTCCTGGCCAGGAAATCGTTGTCAACGAAGGAGCTAAGGCTTGGCGCGTTATTGTGATGAAGTTTCCATGCGTCCTTGATGTCACTTTGGCAGCGCGCGACCCTCCTTTCTAGCCAGGACCCACACCCCACTGGTTTCCCAGCGTCCCTACAGTCCTGACCTGCCCCCCCCCCCAGACTTTTGTTTCCCCGCTTAAAAGGAGCCCTGAAAGGGAAACATTGGGACACGATTGAAAACATCCAGGCTCATGTTACATCGGCTCTAAAGGACGTCCAGGAGAAGGCTTTCCAGGATGCCTTCCAGGCCTGGAAACACAGCCTCCATAAGTGTATCGACGCAGGAGGATGCTATTTTGAAGATTTTTAACTAATTGTACGAATATGTCCAATATATGATTTTTTATGAATTTGGTCGCATTACTTATGGAACGCACCCTGTATAACCTCTATAAAGTGAGACAGGTATAAAAAACATCGAATCTCTAAGTACTAAATAAATTTATTCAATTATATATTATATAATTTCAATAAATATAAATGTAGCAAAATGCCTAAAGTTGACAATACATTTTCAACTGAATATTTTATATGTTCAATAATATTTACAAATTTAGTGTCCTCCTCTGTCCGACTCCCCTAGCCTTAACCCACACCTTACATGAAAGTTTTTAACGGACGTTAACTCTTAGCGAAGCCTCTGCGAATGGTGCATTCAAACCATGTGGTTTGCATGTACCAATCACAGAGGCGTCCATGTAAAATGGCCCTTGGTTTGAAGGAAAAGGGTATCCATGTCAACTATAGTCTAGCTTGTTTCACACGTGAAATCTCTACAGAGCTTCATTTAACATCAAATCAACTTGTTGCGTTCAGACGGGTGGGTCGTAGGATAGCTTTGTATCATTCTATGGAAGATGGTTGTCCGATCGCATCAGGCTAACCACGCATAGCAACAATTTCACTGCAACTTTTAATAGCTGAACAACTGAAAAATCACACTGCAACCGTTGTTGATTATTTAATTGCAAACTCATAATCGCAAAGTCTGATTTCTCAATCGTAAAAGTGAAGATAACAAATCTAAAAACTCTGATTACCACAATCCATACAAAATTGCAAAATTGTATTTGCCGAAACTGTTACCACTTAAGCGAGCGGAAGGATACTTGGTAAATTCCTAGTGTACGGTGCCCCGTTGTCGCCAAGACCCAAAATGACTTTTTTTGTCGCCAAATCAAAATGGCGGACATTGCGTTGGTCGCATTGAGGTCTACAATGGGCTAATGGCGACGGTTTACAACTGTATTTCGAAGCTTTGCTTTGGTTAATTAACATCGCACTAGAGTTTTATATTGGGCTATTGGCGGCATTTCGGCGACTATCTCGAAGGTAACAATGTCCCTCCGGATAGTCGATCATGGTGCTTACATGCAATCCCTCGGGCAGTCGTTTGGGGAATTTCGACAGCACTTTTAACGCTGTAGCGTCAACACGCGCGCATCTAGTTCAGCCTTGGTGAAACACGCGAGGAAAAAATTTAGGGTTGCCATACAACATGATATTTTCGCACGTCATCAAGAAGGCCCACTCATTTGTCTTCAAATCCCATTTGGCGAGGGCACCGGACACTAGAAATTAACCGGATACTTTGAAGTTGCTATGTCAGCAGATACAATTTGAATTTCCCAGTTGCATGCAACTAAATGGTTATTACCAAGCGGCTACCCTTACAATCTCCTGAAGTCCGCCTTCCACTAGATTTGTAGCCATACGGAAAGATACGAATGCTTATGCAAGAAAGAAGACTAGAAGGGATATAAACCATATACGAGAGTATTAATCTTTAATACGAGTAAATAATTTTCAAAAGTTTATTTCTGACCATTCGATTGCACAGAGGTGGAAGGAGGTAGTTCAAATTATCAGACGTTTTTAAATATGTATAAAATCTGCAAACAAGTTTTGCCGAAATTCATTATATGTGTTTAGCATATTTCGCTGATCAAATTAAACATTTAAATTATCTACATTCAACATCTGTCAGTAGTCCACTCTGGCAAAATACCGGGAGCCCCAGTTGCTCAGTTGGTAAGGCGTTCAGCTACTAATCAGAGGATTGGTGGTTCGAATCCGGGAAATGGACTTGACATAGAAAAGTAAAAAAGTAGTGATCTTGCGATCGGAGGGTTGCCAGCTTCGCTACAAAAATACTAGAAAGTCGTCCAGAATATCCAACAAATTATACTGGCGTGTATACGGGACTGGTGCACGATAAATCTGATCGGGGTTCAAAGTCCCGACGTCTATTGAAGGCGTTGGGTGCCAGTTCAGGTGTTTCCTCGGTTCTAAAATGACCATGGTTCTAAAATAACGAGGTGCAGGTATGAATGAATGTGTGTGTGAATGTGTATGTGTTCCCGGGTCTTTCCTTTGAGATAGACCCCGAACCGTCGCCAATAGCCCACTGTGCAGCTCTAGTGCGACGTTAATTAACCAAATTAAACCAGTCAAAATACCATTTTTCGTTGCCTAAAAATATAACTTATGGTAACTTACAAGACATTTATGTGCGTTTATAGTTTAAAAAAAATACCTTTTTAAAAGATGTTTAAAAAGTAATTACACATCGATTGCACTTTAACATATACACACTTTAAGGCGCATTCTACACGTACACTATAAACTCGCACGAGCTTTTAAAAATGGCTCTGCGATTGGATCTTTCATAACACGTGGTGTGTATCCATTAATCGTATAGCAATCTAGAAAAGCTTGCGCCCGTTTATCTCGTCCGTGTAGAAAAGTACCTTAGTCCAAGCAATTCTATCATAAATGCAAGCAATCAACAACACTAAAAAAAAATAGTTTACCATAACACATTTTTTAATATTAAAATTCAGAAACACTCACCCCGAGTAAATATCATGCTTGCTAAGGCTTTAATAATAAAATTACTAGGCCATAAAATGAAACTTTGTAAAGTTAAAATATAATGAATAAATAGTTAAAGCTTAGCGCGGGTCTTCGAAACGTGATCTAGCGCTTTGTGTTTTATGAAACGTTTAATCGCTGAAACTCCTTACTGATGCCAAAACTATAAAAGTTACTAATGGTTTGATTAATCAACGTCGTACTAGAGCTGCACAGTGGGCTATTGGTGGCGGTTCGGGGCCTATCTCGAAGGAAAGACCCGGGAACGATGCCACGTATTTATGAACCATGGTCAGATAACGGGGAAAACATCTGAGGTGGCACCCAACGCCTTCAACAGACGTCGGGACTTTGGACCCCGATCAGATTTATCGTACACCAGTCCCGTATACAAGTTCATAATTTTTGTGGATGTTCTGGACGACTTTTGTAGTATTTTTTATCGAAGCTGGCAATCCTCTGATCACAAGATCACTACTTTTTTACTTTTCCTTGTCAAGTCCGTCGCACAAGATCGAAACAGGAATCCTCCGATTCCCAGCTGACGCCTTTATCCACTGGGCCACGGAGGCCCAAAAGTTACTTATAAGTTTGCTGGTTTAACTAAATTAAATTTCACGGGTCTTTCCTTCGAGATAGGCCCCGAAAAAAAGTAGTGAACTAGGGTTGACAGCATCGCTAGAAAAATATTAGAAAGTCGTGCAGAACATCCAACAAATTATACTGGTGTGTAGCCTGGTGCACGATAAATCTTATCGGGGTCCAACATCCTGACGTCTATTGAGGTTGCGTCGGATGCCAGCTAAGGTGTTGTCCTCGTCATCTGACCATGGTTAAAAAATACTTGGCAGTGTTACCGGGTCTTTCCTTCGAGATACCCGAACAGCCGCCAATAGCTCACTATGCAGGCTCTATTGCGACGTTAATTAACAAAACCAAATCAAACCAATTCCTTCGAGATAGGCCACGAATCGTAGCCAATAGCCCACTGTTCAGCTTTATTGCGACATTAATTAATCAAACCCATCTAATCGAGATAGACCCCAAACCGTCGCCAATGGCCCACTGTGCAGCTGTAGTACGACGTTAATTAACCAAATCAATCAACTAAAGTAACACTAGGGGCTCGCGATGGCCTAGACATATTGCGTTGTACTAGAATTGCACATTGAGCTATTGACTACGGTTCGGGGCCTATATCGAAGGAGAGACCCAGTGACGAAGCCTTGTATTTTTTAACCATGGTCAGATGACGAAGGAACACCTGAGCTGGAACCCATCTTATATATCACTTACAGTTAATGCTACATAACAATTCTTTTGTTGAATAAAGCTTCTTAATTTATGTAAAGAAAGATAATCAAACGTTCACGGAGAGGATAAATGGCCAAACTGGTTGACGTGGCCCAAATCTTTCTCTACAGGATGCTAAGTCATTGAGGCATTGATCCCCATAGAATGATTCTACGTTGAGTTTTTAGGCGGAATAATGACACGTTGAATTATGTGGACGAAAGGGACACTGCAGCCAAGGACGAAGGGCGGAATGGGTTAACATTCAGCCAGGCCGGCGCAATTTAATTTCCTCTAGGCGATGGTATGCCATTTATCCCATAGAATGATTCCATTTAGCATATGGGCGAAAGAGATACTGCATCCAAGGGCAAATTTCACTCCCCCCCCCCTTCAAGTGTTACGTAAGTCATAATAGGCTAATAAAATCCTTGAACGACGCGGTATACCTTTCTCTACACGATGTTTTGTCAATTATCCCATAGCTTGATTCCACATAGAGTTATGTGGGTGAAAGCAATATTGCAGCAAATGTCACCATCTACCTCCCCCCCCCCCTCCCCATGAATGTTAGAAAGGTCAGAGGGTGGAATGGGTGAATAAAAATCTTAGTTGATGTGGCCTACCTTTCTGTACACGATGGTATGTCATTTATCCCCTTAGAATGGTTCCACGTAGAGTTATGGGGCGGATTCTTATACTGCAGTTAGTTGAACCTCCCTTCCCAAAGTTTAGAGGGCGGAATGTTAATAATTTGTTTCGAAACGTCTTACAGTCCTCCTTCTCGATGGTATGCCATTTTGCCTCATATAGCTGATTCCTTGTGGAATCATAAGAGTTTACAAATTGTTTTTTCTTACAATGCGACTCTGAGGAACTATTTTTCCATACCGAAAGGAAATACATATTCAAAAATAATGTGCATTCAGAAATTATTCTCGATATAAATACACACATTAAAGAGTTATAGTTTTTAATATGTTGTATAACACATACCTTTATACTTTCCCAATAAATCTCCATCAACTTGTGGTTGCTCTTTACCCAATATGCTTTCCTGAATGGCCAGCATGGCTGAGATAAAAGGGCTGCTGAAATCCGATGACATGGTGAATGCCTTGTCTGGAACTAGCTTCTCAATGACATCTTGCATATGAAATGACTGAACGTGATCATCTGATAACCTACACTGTTTTCAGAAAACATTTATTAAGTAATTTTATATTCAAATTAATAAATTGAGTCACTTAATTCACCTTATACACAACAAATAAAACTGTACTAGGAGATGGACAAAATGACATACATAATGACAAAATCCAAATGCGAAATTTTTTTGTAAAAAAACTGTTGTTGCCATTCTTTGTAGAGCAAAACAGCTCTTTTCAATCACCGGGTAAGATAATTATATATATATATATATATATATATATATATATATGAAGTTGGATAATGAAGAAATAGTATGTTATATTTTTTGACATGCCTACACTTAAGCACAACACTCTCATATTTTAGCATTCTGAGATCGTCACTTTCGTCAATATTAATAATCGTTTCGTCATCGAATCATTTGACCTTTGAAAAGAGAAAAATCTTAAAATTTTTAACAAAAGTAATTAACTCCGACATTTTTCCGGAGGTATCAGTTCAATTTCGGTTCTTATGTGTATATATCCACATTCCAAACGAGCTTTTCTGACACGGTCGATAGCGCACGTGGCTTCAGAGAAAGATATCTCTTATTTGAGTTAATATTTATTTCAAATCGTTCTAATTTTTGACGAAATAAATTTTGTAAAAAAACGACACAACAAATTTTCCCTTGTCTGACGAAATATTTAATCGTATCATTTAGCAAGCGACTGTTTCATCAAAATGAAGAAAGCTTTTAAAGAAATGAACATGTATTTTTCTAAAACAAAGCACTAATACTTTAATGAAAAATTATTTTATGACAACAAGACTAAATATTCTAAAGAAAATGTATTGATTCTATTGGTTATGTATATTTATTAAAATTATAATTTTACTTAATTGTTATATGGAAACTGAGAACTTATACTTTAAAAAGAAGGTACATAAGAACATAAGAAGTGTAAACAAAAAATGCAATGTAATTTTTGGATTTTAATATCTTCAAACTGTCACATTTATCACAAACAATATATCATATTGCGAACATGTAAGTATTGTGCTGGTTAGTAAAATCAAAAATCATTTACTTGTATCTAGATATTAAATAATAAAAAATGAATAAGATTAAATAACATATAATAATTAGGAACAAGTTACGTAAATTTCATTTGATATAAAAAAAATATTAAATGCATATTAACTTTATAACTACTGAAAATATTAACTGATGTATATTATAATATGAACTTCTAGCTGTAACACCCGCTAAATTTTTTTAACACATTGGTTCGTTCTCCTCATTTATTCCTTTTCTTGAAGGCAAAATTACTTGTCTAATGCTCATATATCTCCGAATGTTAACTTTTCCGTTAGTTTTCCTGTTGAAGCATAAGTGTCAGAAAGAGTTATTTCGCCAAAGCAATTTTTGATAGCCAATATTCAATTGTTTAAAACAATAATTATAAATGAATTTATTTTAAGGGGGACCCCAGCCCCAAAATCTGGAAAAATTGCTAATTTCTTTTCTTTTTTTATAAAACGATGCTAAACGTCCTTACGAAGGTGTGTACAAAATTTCAAAACAGTAGAAGAAACAGAACAAATGTTTTTTTTAGATGTTTACATACCATTTATCATCTGTCTACATACTTTTCGTCTGTAACAATCGCCATTTACTCAATATATATATTTTTTAATTTTGGTCACGTTTAAAATGCTAAGGCTTTGTAAATAATTAACTTAAAACTAAACTGTGAATAGTTTTTGAAGCTCTAATATTTGTTTAATAAACGTATGTATAGCTTTTTTTAAATTAAGTTATACAATATTTTTTTTACAAATTATTAAACTTAAAAATTTGAATATTTTTTGGGTTGTGGACTTAAAATAAGTTTTTGAAGACAATTAAAGCACAAATCTGCAAAAGTCGATTCATACGTTTGTAGTAAACACATTGACGTTATTAAATCAATTAAAAAAAATAAAAAACATTACAAATTGAAAGAGGAGTAGTGTTTTTAAAAAATATATTTTTAAACTTAAAAAACGCAAAAAAAAATTTAAATATAATTTTGTTTTTGATTATTGTTCAGAAAAATATGTTCTTATAATATAAAAAAATTGTAATTATGAAATCATTAATAAGCAAATTAGGATTTGGGGCTCGGCCCCCTTAATGTATTTGATTGTTTTCAAGATCTTATGATTTTATAACAATGTAAATATTCTTCTTCTTAACGCATATTTAAAGAAAATAGTTACGAACGTTGTTCATGAACGGAAAACCTAAAGGAATTCTAAAATTTGAATCCTAAAGTGCTTACAGGTTGAATAGAAAAAATATTTAAATATTTAGATATGTTTGAACATTGGAAGACAGTGTTTTGCGTGCCACAAACAAACACTCTTGTTTTTATTATTAAACATGTTAAAAAAAATTGATATGTTACCTTTTTCTCATACAAATTATTTTAAGTTTCCCTTGTTAATAACAAATTATTATTTCCTTCGAATTATAATTGAAATATCAAAGCATATAACATATTTCTAAAAATGGATTTATTAATAATTTAAAAACTAAAGAATTTAATTTATTTTATACCTCATACTTAAGTCAATGAATATATAATTTATTTCACACACAAGTTATTAAAAACATGCAAGAAAAAAAAAGTTAGCTGTCAATTTAGTTTTATTGTATACATTCAATTCTTGTGAATAATTAAAAAAAATATTGTTAATATAATCCATTAAAAAATACACATAATTTTTATTTTTATCCCAACTCTTACATATATAATAAAATGAACTGAATTTACAAGTTTTTAATAATAAAATGTAAACTGAATAATAACATGCATTTTCCATGTAAATGATCATATTTATTTTTCATATAAATAATAATATTTATTTTTCATAATAATAATAATATTTATTTTTTATATAAATAATAATATTTATTTTTTATTTAAATAATATTATTTATTTTTCATATAAGTAATAATATTTATTTTCATACACATAATAATATTAATTTTTCATTTAAATAATAATATTTATTTTTTATAATAATAATAATATTTATTTTTCTAATAAATAATAATATTTATTTTTCATATAAATAATAATACTTATTGTTCATATAAGTAACTAGCTGAAATACCCGTTCTACGCACGGGAAGGAAATAAATTACAAAATTGATACAAATACAATATTTATAGCGAAATAAACAATATTTTTAATTTGTCACCCATGAGGGGAAACCACAGTATTAAAAGTACCAATTTGAAACGAAATTTTATTGGCAAGGTCCTGCAAGAACTGGAAAGATTGCTAATATGAAGTTGTCTACAGAATAACATGGATATATATGCATTACTCCCGTTGATCACCATTCATATTTTAACTTTAGTAACATCCCAAAGATTTAAACGAGAAGAACTCTTATAAATGTTAATAAAAATTACCTGAAAAAGTTTTATTAGACACCTATGTCAACATTTGTCGTTAAGTTTCACAAATTGTTGAAAATATAAGAAGAAAAGAAAAACGAAAAAGAATTTTAAAAGGTTCATTTGCCAAATTCCAGATTTTCATATTTTTTCTGTTGTACGGTAAACCTTATCAATATGCGAGGAGGGATGGTTCCCCAGCACTTTTTTTAGATTTTGTCCCCGCACTTTTTAAATATTTAACTTTTTTAAATAAAAAATAAATCATATTTTTTAATTCATTGAACTTCAAATCAATTTAAAAAAAAAAAATTATCAATCCCTTACCCACTACTACAGAAGATTTACGCAAACCCAATCCCCCTCTGACACTTGTACCACGTGGGGGCAGAGTCTATAACAACAGTTTTCGATTCCACCACATAACTACTCGTATAGGCATACCTTCATATAAAGAAAGGTAGGCCGCATCGATCAAGCCGATTATTAACCCATTCCGCCGCTGACCGTGAAGGGAATGTCGCCCTTAACTGCAGGCTATTTCGTTCACATTACTCAAAGGGGAATCGTGTTATGGACTATAAATGACCTACCATGGTATAGAAAAGTGAGTCGCGTCGATCTGGTCGTTTGTTAACCCATTTTACCCTTTGATCTTTATACCGCATGAAGGAAAATGTCACCCTTCGTGACAGGCAGTATACACTTCCACTCCAATAATTCTATGGAAAATCAGCCTTCGTGGATAAATGACATAACATGGACCCCCTACCACGTGGGGTCCAAAGTATTCATGAACCAATTATTACGGTACAGAATGGCTTCTACCTACCAGATAGATTATTTTTCGATGTAAGATATAAGTAACAACTCTGTCAAAATTCAACTTCCTGGGTATACAGAAAGTTAGAAAATTAGTGATGAGTCAGTGGATAAGTGGCAAGGATTATTGCTTTTGGCAGTTAGAGTTTGAATTTTTGAAAATGAACATCCTTTCTTAGTGAGCAATTTTGGCTTAAAATGCCATGCTCCATGCCAAATTTAATTTTCATAGTTGTTGTAGTACGGAATATCCCGTTATCCAATCATATTTTCACCATTTTGACATATATTTTATAATTTTTTGACACTAATTTCGCCATTTTTGTGTTATTTTTACAAATATGATGATATTTTAGTTCATTTGGCAATATTTGATTCATTTGGCGAAAATTTTTATTCATTCGGTGAAATTTTAATTTATTTGGCGATGTGTTCATTAACTTGGCGTACGTTTTATTTATTTGGCGATATTTAGTCATCAGCCAATCCGAATGCTCCTGATTACATAATGTTAAAATTTGCCATTGTTTCAATTTTATATTTTACATTGTTACATGTTCTCCATGTTAATCCTATGGGAAGGTTTCTAAAAAATTGTTATTTTGGCATTTCGAGTTCGAATTTTTAAAAATCCTTTCGTAGTGCATCTCTACGGCCCACATAGAGGTATTTGACCCAAAAAGTTGGCCAAAATTATTTTATTGCATTTTCTATTTTAAAATTACATATTAAAATAAAAAAAATTGAAATAAGTTGAAAATTCAAACGAGTTACCTCTACAGCTGCAAAACAAGACATATCCAAACAAACCAAGAATGCTTAATTTTTAGTAGTACTTATATTGCGTTACTTTCAAACTTTCTAAATTTAAATAGTTTGTTTTATATATTTTTATCCACCCTTTAGATACTCAATAATAATTATTAGTTTTAGATGAAAATAATTATAATAAAAAATATTTATTTTTTTTAAAGTGGAGTTGTCTATTTTTGCAACTATATGTCAGACATATTTACAAAAAAATAATAAACAACCTATATATTTCTAATTATGTATACAAAGTTATATTTTTTGCAAGAAATTTAAAAAACATTGGGTTTCTTATAAATTTTTAATTTGATTTTTTATGTATTGTATTTCTTCATTTGTGATATCTGCTCTTTCATGTATAAATCTTATCGTGATGGGCCTGAATATCACAGTGACGATAGTGTAGGATTTTTCCATAGCAATGCATTTTTGTTTTTTAAACCTGTTAATTAAAGAGGCTCTAAAGCAGCAGTTGTTCAGCAGTGTGGCTAACAAATGCTTTTCTGTATTTGGCTGCTCTTAAGGGAGACTTTGTAATATCCTTTACTACTTTTGAACCCTCGATATTTCCAGTTTCACGTAGTTTCATTTGAGTGGCATAGATTAATTCTTCGGATTTGGCTTTTTCTCTTAGCTCCTTGGTTTTGCGTATTTTACTGCGATCACTTAACCCATCAAATGATTTCGAAGGTCGACAAGCGATTTTTTTTTTGTATGAATTTCGATTGAATGTTCCAACCATTTTTGGTGTTTCTTTAGAATTTTTTCTTCTGACATATTAACTGCAAGCCATTTACTTTTAAATATGGATTTCAAGACCGAGATTTTATGTTTAAATTGCTCTTTTTCTTCATCAGAAAAGGAGGGCTTTGATATTATATAACTTTCCATGTAGTTGAACTTTTTTTATGATACCTTTTTCAGGGCAGTTTTTCATAATATCAAAAAGACATTTTCTAGTTAAAAATGTAATTCTCGATGGTCCTAAAATTAAAAAAAAAGTTATGGTAGACCTATCAGTATGTCTTCGTGCTACTTTTCTTACTTTAATCAAAGTTGTTCTTTTATTAAAAATATTTTTCGAATAAAAGCAATATTTTGTACAATGTCATACTTTTTTGCCAGTAAGCCATTAAAAAACGATATTATGTGCATTCCCATTATTAAAGGTATTTTTTCTTACAGCCAAAAAATTAAAGACAGTATTTTTTTTATTTTGCATAACGATGTATTAATATTATTCAATTATGTTACATCCTTATTATTTTTAAACTTGCTTTAATTAATATTTTCACATACAATCAAATAAAAGGAATATTTTCTACAAGATATCAAAATTCGAACCTGCAGATGTTGGATCCATAAACAAAAAGCTATTTGATCTTAGTTTTCCTTGAAGATACAGAGAAGAATGTACTATTTTTCTCGGAGATACAGAGCAGAATGTACTATTTTTCTCGGAGATACATAGCAGAATGTACTATTTTTCTCGGAGATACAGAGCAGAATGTACTATTTTTCTCGGAGATACAGAGCAGAATAAAGTCAATCCTAGTACTGCGAATTTACTCGTTCCTCTTGGGCGGATGAAACTTGGGCAGCAAATATAAACACTTGGAGTGTCGGGTTTAAGGTCACATTCTTCTTTTGGTGTTCGATTGAATAGAATTTCCAAGTATCAACACATGAAGGAAGGGGTCGGAAAAAGTTCCCCAACTAGAGCTTTTAATTTATTACCGCCGCAGCCGCACAAACGATAATTTAAAGAAGAGAGATTCTGGGGTTGGGGTTTTCAGATTATGACACTTGCGCAATTGTATACTTACAGTTTCCCTACACTGTACTGTTATAAAACACGTCTTGTGAAGTATTTAGATAAGCATTCAATGTATGTTCGCTTTGTCACACAGTGAATATCCAGGTGCACTCGAAAAAGACGTTCTAATAATTTTGGTGAACGCTGCAGAAAAAGCCTCATAAAATCTAAAGGGGGAAAAAGGTGGTGGAAATTTTTGTACTCCCGTGTAGAAGAATAGTTACTTTATCACTCTGTACTATTCTATATAGTGAAGAGAAGTGAAGAAAGTTAACAAATGTTTTCGTGTTTATAAAATATTCAAAAATTTACATTCAAAATGCTCTATAAAATTTTTTTATTGTAAAAGTACACAAAAAAGTTATCAAACATAATATTATATACATTTTTTATCGCAGTCAACTAAAAATATTAGCAGAATTTAAATAAAATAGTTCTGAAAAAAGTTAGTTTTTATTGGTACAAATATGCACCGTTTACAAGTTTTCTAAGTTTAACGACAGTGTTGCCACAGAAAATACAGTTAAAATAAAAAAACAGTGCTGCAGAATTGTACTTTAGATAGTTTTTTATCATATGGTTTAATCCAAAATTCAAAATTCTTAATTTAAAAAAATGGACTTTTGGCCAGCTTTTGAGGTCAAATACCCCACTGTGCGGCCCAAGATGAATCTGTGCTCCAAATTTCAGCACTCTAGGTCTTTTAGATCTGTAGATACCCAAACTAACGTCGCTACAAAAATCGAAAAAGGGGTTTTACAACCCCTTAAATACGTTCGATTGGAACAAAAATAGCTTACTTTTCCTATTTAAGGTATAAGTAACAAATTTGCCAAATTTCATCTTCATAGGTATACGGTAAGTTGGAGAATTAGTGATGAGTGAATGAGTGGGGATTTCGCATTTATATATATAGATAATATTTATTTTCATATCAATAATAATATTTATTTTTCATATATATTATAATATTTATTTTTCATATAAATAATAATATTTATTTTCCATATACATAATAATATTTATTTTTTATATAAATAATATTTTAACTTTTCATATAAATAATAATATTTATTTTTCATATAAATAATAATATTTATTTTTCATATAAAGAATAATATTTATTTTTCATATAAATAATACTATTTATTTTTCATACAAATAATACTATTTATTTTTCATATAAATATTACTATTTATTTTTCATATAAATATTAATATTTATTTTTTATATAAATAATCATATCTATTTTTCATATAAACAATAATATTTAATTTTCAAATAAATAATAATATTATTTACTTTTCATATAAATAATAATATTTATTTTTCATATATATTATAATATTTTTTTTTATATAAATAATAATAATTATTTTTCATATAAATAATAATATTTATTTTTCATATAAATATTATTTATTTTTCATATAAAATATTATTTATTTTTCATATAAAATATTATTTATTTTTCATATAAAATATAATATTTATTTTTCATATAAATAATAATATTTATTTTTCATTAAAATAATAATATTTATTTTTCATATAAATAATAATAATTATTTTTCATATAAATAATAATATTTATTTTTCATACAAATATTAATATTAATTTTTGATATAAATAATAATATTTATTTTTCATAATAATAATAATATTTATTTTTCTTATAAATAATAATATTTATTTTTCATATAAATAATAATATTTATTTTTCATATAAATAATAATATTTATTTTTCATATAAATAATAATATTTATTTTTCTTATAAATAATAATATTTATTTTTCATATATATTATAATATTTTTTTTATATAAATAATAATAATTATTTTTCATATAAATAATAATATTTATTTTTCATATAAATATTATTTATTTTTCATATAAAATATTATTTATTTTTCATATAAAATATAATATTTATTTTTCATATAAATAATAATATTTATTTTTCATATAAATAATAATATTTATTTTTCATATAAATAATAATAATTATTTTTCATATAAATAATAATATTTATTTTTCATACAAATAATAATATTAATTTTTGATATAAATAATAATATTTATTTTTCATAATAATAATAATATTTATTTTTCTTATAAATAATAATATTTATTTTTCATATAAATAATAATATTTATTTTTCATATAAATAATAATATTTATTTTTCATATAAATAATAATATTTATTTTTCATATAAATAATAATATTTATTTTTCAAATAAATAATAATATTTACTTTTCATATAAATAATAATATTTATTTTTCATATAAATAATAACATTTATTTTTCATATAAATAATAATATTTATATTTCTAATAAATTATAAAATTTATGTTTCATATAAATAATAATATTTATTTTTCATATAAGTAATAATATTTATTTTTCATATAAATAATAATATTTATTTTTCATACAACTAATAATATTAATTTTTGATACAAATAATAATATTTATTTTTCATAAAAATAATAATATTTTTTTTTCTTATAAATAATAATATTTATTTTTCATATAAATAATAATATTTAGTTTTCATATAAATATTAATATTTAGTTTTCATATAAATAATAATATTTACTTTTCATATAAATAATAATATTTATTTTTCATATAAATAATAACATTTATTTTTCATATAAGTAATAATATTTATTTTTCGTATACAAAATAATATTAATTTTTCATATAAATAATAATATTTATTTTCGTATAAATAATAATATTTAGTTTTCATATAAATAATAATATTTATTTTTCATATAAATCATTATATTTACTTTTCTTATAAATAATAATATTTATTTTTCATATAAATGATAACATTTATTTTTCATATAAGTAATAATATTTATTTTTCATATAAATAATAACATTTATTTTCATATAAATAATAATATTTATTTTTATATAAATAATAATATTTATTTTTCATATATATTATAATATTCATTTTTCATATACATTATAATATTCATTTTTCATATAAATAATAATATTTATTTTATAATATTAATATATATATCGTAAATATTGTCAGTACTTTCTAATATATATTTAAATTGTACTTCAGGAAAAAAATCCTGTAGAATAATAATTTTTATAGCAAAAAAAAAAGTCGACCTTTTTTTTCATATCACAAAATATAAAACGTATTATATATATATTAAAAAATAACCACGTGGCCATAGCTTAGTGCTACCTCAAAACACTCAATTCTGCCTTTCCTGTAATAAAATACAATTCACAAATCGCAACAAAGTGCACACAATAAACACAACTACTAGTTTTGTAAAATAGGTGAATACTACATACCTGTCACCAGGAATTAAAGCCTAAAAAAACAATAAACTGAGCAGAGAAATTCGTAAACATCTCCAGTTCACATCGAAACCAGCATGGTAAATAGAAGAATCATATGTCCTCGACCCACCTGACCTTGAAGAGGGACCAGTTTCACCCCCCTCCCCTCTCCCTCAAGAAACGACTGGGGGAGAAGGGGGGGGGGGTCGAGAGTTTATGCCCCCCCCCCCTTTTCCTTACACGAACGTTTAAGAATCGCCTAAAAAAACTGCGATATTAAATTTCAATTCGCGATTTTTACGCCAGTTATTTAATTTATTTAAATTACGGAATAGAGGGTTTAGTAGAGAAAGTTCGGCACAGAGCTATTAATATGGTCCAAGGTATTACAGGCATGGATTGGTGGAGGTAGATTAAGAAATTTGACTATTCATACTTTGAAAAGAGGGGGGTTAGGGGGTTATTTAAGGGGGTTTGATTAAATTTTTCAATTTTATTAAACAGGGGGGTGTCGAAGGGGTTTGGGTATTAATATGAAAAGGAGAGGTCACATCACATTTTAATCAGGAAAGGAGAAATCACTATTTTTATAATAGGGTAATCAACAAAAGGAACAACTTACCCCTAAATATCGTTAATTATTCATAGGTAATTGATTTTATAAAGAAGTTAGATATTCATATTGGGGGAAAGTTAGGTTTGGTTTGGTTAATTAGCGTCGCACTAGAGCAGCACAGTGGGCTATTGGCGACGGTTCGGGGTCTATTTCGAAGGAAAGACACGGGAACACATACAAATTCACACACACATTCATTCATGCACCTCGTTATTTTAGAACCATGGTCAGATGACGAGGTAACACCTGAACTGGCACCCAACGCCTTCAATAGACGTCGGGACTTTGCAAAGAATATTAAAGGAATAAGCAATTAAAAAATATTAATTGATATTACTTGATTAATTAAGTGGAAAAAACAGCGTAGCTCCCCGATAATCACAAAAGGTCCGTTTGGATGTTTTCTAATCATTAAGTATTTTGTCTACGTGATCGCTTTAAGAATTATGTATTCCTATTATAAATACATATCAGAAATAAGAATTCGTTTGTCATTAAAATAGCAAGGTTTTCATGAGTCCAGGTAAGTCTTGGTTGTAATTGTCGATATTTATCGAAAGTGTTTTATGAAGGCAGCCTATGTAGGCTAACATTTGCTCTTTTTATTCATTTTTAGCCATTGCACTCATTTTTAAGTACATATCTTTTTCAAAATTGAAATTTATGTGTTCGGATCGATGATAAGCATCGAATGTATTCAAAAATGAGTGCATTTTATTTATTTTTGAATACCTATTTTTAACAGTATGCTTACCAGACTTTTAAGTTTTATTTTTAGCCATTTTACCTGTAGGCTGCGACAAAGCAATATAAGCCTGTTTGAGATTTTCTAACGAAACTTACACCATGATACCCGCGTTGTATCCTTAGGCAACATGATGAGAGATTTATGTGAGATGTGAGAGTATCAGAGAGCTTTCACTTCAAATATTATCCGAACGTTTCATATAAGCGCCATTCAGTTTACAAGAGCACGCGCAAGGAGAGTGGAAGGATTGACCTAGGATATTTTGGAGACATAAATAGGCTGTTTGTGGCGTCCATCAGTCATTACTTGGCGACGGAAGAAATCGTAGAAAGCAATTTTCTTTAAACTTGCACATATTTTGATATAATACGCCTTTTAAAACAGCTTTACATGGGGTATCAGGATAGAAACACTACGTAAGCTAGGGTGATCCATTCCGACACTATAACTCCGTGACTAGACAAATAGCTGGATTGATAGGAATTTGGTATCGTTCCATAGCAAATTAGACGTCGACGCATGGGTAAACCTTAACAAGTACAACGTCCTTCTTGAAGGACGTTATAAACTGCATGACTCACATGTAAGATCGCGTAGAGGTTTTTTCTTCCTTCTGATAGAAAGGAATTTTCTGAACTAGAAAGTTCTAACATTTTTCAGTTGGCGCAAAAAAAGTTTACAAATTCCAGCTGTATATTGTTTTAGGTACAAAAGTGCTTCCGGAAGTACTACTGTAGGACTTCCGCCTGTACGTTCTAGTGCCCAAGCAAAGAACATGTTGTGCGTAGAAGGGGACCCACAACGTCAAACATAATAGTTTGTTAATCTCCTTCTGTTGGCGACCAATTACTATTTCTGTAATATGTTAAAATTACGTTTCACCATCGTACTCCGACACAACTACACCCAATATTTGATTTCAAATAGTTTATGCTGGCAATCTTGTCCACATACGATTTCAGTTTTAAAAAAAAATGTGAAGAATTTTTGAAGAATTCGAAAAAAAAAATTGTTTTGACACTCTTCTTCAATGTGGCAAGTTCCCATTTTTTTTTAATAAAGTGTAATTTAGACATACAGTACTATTCGGCGAAAAGAATTGAAGCACTCATTTATACCAATGGAGCAAACTCTTGTAATATTTTACTATTCATAATCACGCAGAATGTACCTATCATAAAAAAAAGGTTTAAACAAGACTAATATAATTTCTATTACCGAAATACTTATCATGACGTTCCATATTGATTATTTTATCCTAATTTTCTATTAGACTTGTTATTTATTAGCTATCCTGAAAAATATACAATTTTTTTTTTTATATAGAAGCTAGCTGCTGTATACGTTTTTCTTTTATGGTCTTCAGTAAACTAATTGCCTTCTGCAAGCTAGCCTCAAGATTTGACGAAATAAAAACAAGTCATCCTTATTACAATGAATGCCTACGGGAGATTAGAAGTGTTTGCAGTAGACGCTCTCAGAATTGTGTCTGATTGAAAACAAGGGCTTGAGTCTGGACACAAGCTACCCTTGGGATTTCCAGGCGCCTGCCTTATCTTCCGTGATCCAGTTGTTCATTAAATTAACGTTTTGCTTTGAGCTGGACTCTTAACAATGTTTCTCGATTTATACCGATGGAAAAGATACGAGACTCTATCTCGTGATATTGGATCATTGGTCAGATGACGAGGGCAACAATTAATCTGGCACCATACGCTTCTAAATGTCACACCACGACCTACGTGATCGCATTTATGGCATGTTTAAAAAAAAAACTATGACAAGCGAATACCTGAGTTGGGGATCGAACTCGCATGCTTCAACTCTTGTATGCCGTGAATGGTACTTATTCAACCAGTCCATTGCAGGCCTCTTAATGAAGTTGATATTTATTTATTTTCACCCTATGAGGATAAATTTTGAAATTATCTTGTTTAATAAATTTCGTTCATTGTTGGTCAATCTCTATTTAATATTTAAATATATTCAAATATTTGAAATCGGAGAAAATGTTTAAATAAAAAAGTCCGGTTAATCGATATTTCCGGATAAATAAAAGCTGTATTACCCATTTTTTTCCGAATTTTCTTGCCAAAATGTTCTATTTGAAAAAAAAAAAAAATTTTGAAATCGGACAATTTTTTTAACGTTCCGGTTATTTAGAATTCCGGATATTTAAATGCCGGATAACCGTATAATTTTTTTTTAATGTTACCTAGTAAAAAATTACCTAGTAAAATGTTACCTAGTAAGCAAAACTAGTAAAATAATTTGTCCAAATATCTAAATTAAAACAGAAAACATGCGTAAAAAAATTCATAACAGTCTAATTGATAAACTCTCCCTTGGCGCGTTTTGGCGACATAATACAGCGGTGGCGGCGGAAATATATATATTAGCAGCGGTATATTCTTGATACCTGATAGAAAGTATTTTGAAGTTGATGATAAATTTATCTTTATATATTGCTCACTTTTACGTCAAAGTTAAAACGTATTTTTTAAAAAAAAAGAACTAGTCTTAAATGTTTGATCAGTTTCCAATAAATCGAAAGGGGAACTGATTAAAAAACAACAACCTCAAACCCTTTGAAACTTAAGAATATTTGAAATACATCCCCAGGATATAGACATAATAATCCTCAGAACACCAAAATAATACTTTGGGGATCTCATCATTAAAATAATACGAGGACATATAGTACATTCCATTATATCCTGTATCATGCTTCGTACTGAAAAGCGACCACAAGAAAGCGAGCGTAAAAGAAGAGGACTAATAATGGTCATTCCTATTATAACTCCTCTTCCCTGCTTCTTTTATGTAGACATTGATACATTTAATAATGGCGGACTTGTGCACTAATGACATTACCCGATACGTGGGAGCCAATGACAGTCTGCCATTAAGTAAGACGTCAGAACGGGAATGTCTCGTTCTTTCTCGTTTCGAGAAGAGAAAACGCGAGACGACTCCTTTTGTCTGTGACATTTATGGGAGTTGAATGGTGGGACTTTTATTGTATTATGTGACTCGATATTTTATTCGATCATAATTTTGTTGGTGAAAGTATTAGTTTAAGTGTGTTAAAAGGGACGTCAATATACACAGTTTCGGAGGTTCCTGTTTGATTGAAACAATCAGAAAAAGTCAAGAAGAAAAACATTTATATTAATTAATTTTTAAATAATAAAGGGCGAATGAGAAGTGTTTTTGTAATTTTGATACCCAATAAACCCTACGAGAAATAAGATAGATACACTGTTAAAAATAGGTATTAAAAAAAGTAAAATTGACTCATTTTTAATTATATTCGATGGATCCAAATCCTTGTTATCATGGCTCCGAACTTTTAGTTTCAATTTTTAAACAGATATGAACAAAATCTAAGTACAATGGGTGAAATTGAATAAAAAGAGTAGATTCTAGCCTACATAGGCTGCCTTCATAAATCACTTTCAATAAATATTGACAATTACAACCAAGACTTACCGGGAATGAAACATAGATCTGGAGGCACACTGCTGTCCAAAGCCTTATCCGTTAAGCTACCAGGGCGTCTAGAAGAAGTTATAAACAGAATAAATGTTAAAAAAGGTTCGCCAAAAGAAAGAGAAGTAAGATAATTGAATTGCAATAACTCAGTTTTCCATTGAAGCGATCGATGTCAAATAATGTGGAAAACCATCTTCTGAACAACTATTTTCAGTTTGTCAGGTCGCTCTATTAAGATGGCTTGAACAGAAGCTGAGATTAGCAATATTGAATCACACTGCTCGTTTTTGAGAAAGTACGATTACTTAATTTTGAGTACGTCATCGCTCAAAACCAATTGTACTCCAAGAAAAACGAGCAGGTTCAAGTACTCATTTCTAAGTATCTATTTTTTTATTGTGTATACAGAAATAATTTCCTTTACTAATATTTCCTTGATTGGCTTCGCATGTCATTCGTTCAACATTGTCTGACGTTTTGGCATCGTAAGAACATACAGATCAGACAATAAACAGGATAAAACAGATATATCTATGCATAAGACAATTAGAACGATTTTTGGCACGAAAATTCCAACAAGAAGATTTTAATCAAGAAAGATAAGGTATCCGATATATAAATATTCAAGCACTCTCTTTCACAAATGGTTTTTGACCCTAGACTTTAAAACCTGCGTTTGTAAGTGCTTCGAAAAAAAAATGTCTGTTGTAAAAAAAACTTCGAAAACTTTCTTCAAACTATAGTGCGACTGTAATATAGAATATCTCAGAGCTAGTTTCAGTGGCCAAATAACAAGAACCACACTATATCAGACAGCGAAAAATTCTCAAGAGGTTATCCCTACTTGAACGGTTAAGAATCGGAACAATTTTTCCTAAACCACGAAAGAAAACCCCAAAAAACACTTTCAAGCAGCGAACATAAGTACTTAAGAAGAAATAAACTTCCACATTCAAAACCATTACTTCTTCCACCACTTTAAATCCATTCCGAAATAATGCACCACAACAACAACAACAACTTTCCCGTTCTATAAAACCCTCGATCGCAGTCTTCCCAAGCGGAATGACTCTAGAAACGTCAGACGCAAAACAAGATAGCAATAAATAAGGATACTTCCCTTGTTCTCTTATATTTCCTAGTGTAAAGAAGTGCAAAAGTGTGAGGCATGCTTTTGGCCCAAGGATTTTCGACCAGTGAAAATGACGCTGATGTATCACATTGGGATGGAAATCCATACAGGGTTGCCATCGTGAAGACGATTCCTCATCTTGAGTTGTGAAGATGATTCCTCATTCGATGCTCTCGAAGTTTGGAATCAGAAGAAAGGGAAGTCGTAATTCACGTATCCGAAGAGCTGTGATCTAAAATACAATGGGAATTCGTATTCAGTTTTCCGCGTTGTTGTGATATTTATATGTATAGGATGGTTTGAAATATAATTTGCCCTTTCACTGTTTAAAACAGACACTAAAACAATTATAATGTACTCATTTTTTATTACATTCGATGTTTATCATAGCCCCGAATACATAAGTTTCATTTTCAAAAAGACATGTAATCAAAAGTAAGCATAATTTATAAAAAGAGCAGTAGCTTGCCTACATAGGCTGCCTTCATAAATCACTTTCAATTAATATCAATCATTACAACCAAGACTTACCACGAATCGAACCCAGTTCCTAAGGCACCTCACTCCAGTTCATTATCAGTTGTACCACCAGGGCGACGTGAACAAGTTATAAACAGAAGAAGTGTTAAAAACGTGTGCTAAAAGAATGGAAAGTAAGATAATTGAGTTGTAATAACTCAGTTTCCATTTAAGCAATCGACATCCAATAATGTGGAAAACCATCTTCTGAACACCTATTTTCAACGTGTCAGGTCGCTTTGTTAAAATGGCTTCAACAGAAGCTGAGATTAGCAATATTAAATCACACTGCTTTTTTTTACGGTTGCTAAAATTTGACTACTTCGTCGCTTATTTAAGATGCAATTAAACTCAAAGAAAAACGATTTGGTTCAGGTACTCATTTTTAAATACCTTTTTTTTAACAGTGTATCGACTGTTCGATTCGAACCACGGAGCTCTTAGTCTGAAGTCAGGTGAGCTAATGGCCAAGCTCATCTGGTAATATACATGTAGAACCGAAATTGAGGTGATGCCACCGTAAAACGAATCGAAGTAATTTTCTTCCACTAAAAGTTTTAAGATTCTTGTTTGGTTAAAAGTCAAGTGATTGATTCAATGTCAAAATGGACGAAAGTTGCTTTGACGATTGCTAAATTATCATAATTTAGAGTATTATTTATAATTGTAAGAAACTTCAAGAATGGTTTTGTATGTTAAATAATTTCAGCAGATTATAAAAATAGGGATTGGTTGCCAATTAAATCTCGTCAACAAAGAAGATAAACAAGCTGTTTCGTTAGACACATCGGACCACCATCCAATTCCCCATACGTACTTTATTTCAATTTCCACACATAATATAATTTCAGAATGAATCCGTCCATAGTATATTGTTTCGATTCTCATACTCCATGTAATCCCCAGTTGCTCAGTGGATATGGCGTTCAGTTACTAATCAGAGGATTTTTGGTTCGAATCCATGCGATGGACTTGACAAAGAAAAGTAAAAAAGTAGTGATCTTGCAATCGGAGGGTTGCCAGCTTAGCTACAAAAATACTAGAAGGTCGTTCAGAACATCCAACAAATTATACTGGCGTGTATACGGGACTGGTGCACGATACATCTGATCGGGGTCCAATGTCCTGACGCCTGTTCAGGTTGCGTCGGGTGCCAGCTCAGGTGTTGTCCTCGTCATCTGACCATGGTTCAAAAATACGAGGCATCGTTCCCGGGTCTTTCCTTCGAGATATGCCCCGAACCGTCGCCAATAGCCCACTGTGCAGCTCTAGTGCGACGTTAATTAAACAAACCAAACCCTACTCCCTGTAGCTGCTATTAAAGACGTTTTACGACAAAAAACAAGAAATCTCGCCAAATGTGGTAGCCCAAACCCAGGGGCTGAGTGCAACGCCGCGTAAGCAAAAGTAAGGGATATTTTGGTGGGCGCTTTTCACCCCCGCAAGTGACTGAAGAGAATTTTCCACCCACTGAAATGAACACCCCCTAAATGGATTTCAATCTTTCGGCCCCCCGCGCCATTTCAGAAAGGATCTTTTTTATCTATTTTTTTTATATAAAACTTTTACTCCATTCCAGTTGGAGTCTTTTTCTTTCATCCAGTAAGATCGAAGTGGGATCTAGGATTGTGTCTGGGCAGATTCCGAGTCGTGTAGAGGATGAGGAACAGATATTTTTAAAAACTCACAACCTATGGAAATAATGCAAAGATAAATTAAAAATGTAGTTCATTTCGACAGCTTTCGCCTTTCAATATCAAATAAAAACGTAATTACATCAGGTTATTGAAAGAATTGAAGTGGTATATATATATATATATATATATATATATATATATATATATATATATATATATATATATATATATATATATATATATATATATATATATATATATATATATATATATATATATATATATATATATATATATATATATATATATATATATATATATATATATATATATATATATATATATATATATATATATATATATATATATATATATATATATATATATATATACCCCTAGTTGTTTGTGGAAGCAAGAGGCAACTGTGTATTTTTTTCTTTTCTCTGGTTATATTTACTGATTTTTTCGTGATTAATAAATGAATAAAATTTTTTAGTTACTTTTATTTTAATCAATAAGGTTTAATTGACAAACTTTTACTATTTGAGGCAGTGATGGTGACTGTAATAGGCTACATTTTGGTATAATTTTGAATACCACGGTTGCTTCTTGATTAGTGCTGGTAGCTAATGGCCTTTGCTGGAACTACGAAGCTTTTCCCTTCAGTAGTTTTGGCGCAGCTTAGCTATTTCTGGCTCTTGCGCCATAAACACCAACAAACCAACCAAACCGACACCCCTTTAATAGTTGTGTGTGGAAGCCAGACGCACCAGTGTTATTTTTTTCGTTTCTCTGAGTACATTTTTGGATTTTCGTGCACTGTTAATTAATAAACATGTTTCATTACTTTAAGTATAATGAACAAGGTTTAATTGACAATGTTTTGCTGTTTGAGGTAGTGATGGTGATAGATTAAGCTATATTTTGGTGTAGTTTGTTTCTTGGTTTGCGATACAATTCCGAAGGTGGAGGTTGCCATATTTGAGAATTATTTTGTTCCCAATATTGCCTACTTGAATGTCCTCCTAATCGCCATATATAAACATGTCTAAGATGTTCCAAATGTAACAAATAGTTTTAATATAAATTCGATAAGAGGAAAGAAAAGAATAGAAAAATTTACGTTTGTGAGAATAATGCTCCTAAGTTTTTTTTTTTTAATTTTGATGTTATTTATTTAGTTAAAGGATATGTTAACTATATTCCTAAAAGTTCCAAAACGCTGTATTGTTTTAATTTCAATTTTGTTGTGTCTTAATTTTCACGTTTAATAAAGAAAGTATGACCATAACATAAATCAAACTGTATATCAAATCATTTATCCGTAGGTGATATTAAGAACATTTTTTTTAATAGGGAAAAATTCCGCAGTCGAAATAAAAACAACAATTGTTTTGGATAGTTAAAGATTATTTGTTAAGAGCTATCATTTAGTTTATTTTTTAATAACAGACTATACTCGGGGACAGCCTAAGTTGAGCCTAAAGCAATTGAATATTTATACAGAACATAGCTTCCGCTTTAGGTTCAACTTAGGTTGTCCCCGAGTATAGTTAACTATTTTTAGAAAAACATCGCATATATTAGTCTGCCGATTAAAAAAATAGCTAAGTGAGAGAGATTTAGGACCCCTACCTTAATTAAATTATGAATTGTGTTTTTGCTTTCATCGTAATAATTAAACAAAATTCACACATGCATTCCCTGGTTAATCCCTTATACAATTACATCAATCTCTTATACACGGACATCAATCTCTTATACACATTTTACTTGTAGAAATTTAATTTTTTTTATAAATTCTTTCCCAGTTATACACTGTTAAAAGTAGGTACTTAAAAAAAAGTAAAATGTACTCTTTTTATATTACATTCGAAGCTCATCATGACTCAGAATACATAAGTTTCATTTTTGAAAAAGACATGTACTCAAAAATGAGTAAACAGAGCAGTTGCTTGCCTTCATAGGCTTCCTTCATAAATCACTTTCAATAAATTTCAACAATTACAACCAGGACTTTCCGGGAATCGAAACCAATTCGTCTACTTGATGTCTTCCGCACCGAAGTCCAGGGCCTAAGTCCGTTTGATTACCAGAGCCGGTTTTTTTTTAATTAACGTCGCACTAGAGCTGCATAGTGGTCTATTGGTGACGGTTCGGGGCCTATCTCGAAGGAAAGACCCGGGAACGATGCCTCGTATTTTTGAACCATGGTCAGATGACGAGGACAACACCTGAGCTGGCACCCGACACAACCTCAACGGGCGTCAGGACATTGGACCCCGATCAGATGTATCGTGCACCAGTCCTCGTATACACGCCATTATAATTTGTTGGATGTTCTGGACGACTTTCTAGTATTTTTGTTGCGAATCTGGTAACGCTCCGATCTCAAGATCACTACTTTTTTACCCTTCTTCGTCAAGTCCATCGCATGGATTCGACCAATAATCCTCTGATTAATAGCTGAACGCCTTATCAACTGAGCAACTGGGGCTCGCTCAGAATACAGAAGTTTCAGTTTTGTAAAAAAAAAAAGACATTGAGAACATGTCTTTTAAGACATTGAGAACTTTTCTTATTAATATAAGTAAAATGAATAAAAAGAGCAGTTGCTTGCCTACATAGGCTTCTTCATAAATCACTTTCAGTTGCTCAGTTGATAAGGCGTTCAGCTACTAATCAAAGGATTGGTGGTTCAAATCCGTGCGATGGACTTGATATAGAAAAGTAAAAAAGTAGTGATCTTGCAATCGGAGGGTTGCCAGCTTCGCTACCAAAATTCTAGAAAGTTGTCCAGAATATTCAACAAATTATACTGGCGTGTATACGGGACTGGTGCACGATACATCTGATCGGGGTCCAAAGTCCCGACGTCTATTGAATGCGTTGGGTGCCAGTTCAGGTGTTTCCTCTGCATCTGACCATGGTTCTAAAATAACGAGGCGCAGGTATGAATGTGTGTATGAATGTGTATGTGAATGTGTATGTGTTCCCGGGTCTTTCCTTTGAGATTGACCCCGAACCATCGCTAATAGCGCACTGTGCAGCTCTAGTGCGACGTTAATTAACAATACCAAACCAAACCAAACCAAACCAAACCAACCAGGTATGAATGTGTGTGTGAATGTGTATGTGTTCCCGGGTCTTTCCTTCGAGATTCGGGTCCTTCCTTCGAGATTGACCCCGAACCGTCGCCAATAGCCCACTATGCAGCTCTAGTGCGACGTTATTTAACAAAACCAAACCAAAAAATCATAAATCCCTTTCAATAAAATTCAACAATTACAACCAGGACTTTCCTGGAATCGAACCCAATTCGTCTACTTGATGTCTTCCGTACCAAAGTCAAGGGCCCAAGTCCATTTGATTACCAGAGTTGTGACCAGAGCGACATGAAGAAGTTATAAACAGAAGAAATATTGAAAAGATGAGGCAAAAGAATGGGAAAAAAGATAATTGAGTTGTAATAACTCAGTTTCCATTCAAGCAATCGACATCAAATAGTATGGAAAACCATCGTCTGAATACCTTTTTTAAGTTCGCCAGGTGGTCGCTTTGTTACGATGGCTCGAACCAGAAGCTGATATCAGCAATATTGAACCATACTGCTCATTTTTGAGGAAGTAGGATTACTTAAATTTGAATACGCCCTCGCTCATTTACGATGCAATTGTACTCAAAGAAAAACGAGTAAGTCCGTGTACTCATTTTTAAGCGTATTTTTTTACAGTGTATGTTTTGAAATTAGGTCGCATGTCGAATCATTTGTTTCTTAGTTTATTTTATTTGTTGGAGAAACGTCTGCTCTTAAAGTATTAGATTCTGATTTTGCTATTGAAATCAAGTGAAAAAAATCCTGTCATATGGTATGTAATGGATAGAAAGTAGTACAATGATATGATGTAATACAACAGATCTTTTTTTCCGAAAAGAAGTACAAACACTTCTGAAACAATTGAATATCGTTCGCTAATGGTTATATGTTATTTTTCACTCACTTTTCATAGCAGTGTTGATCAAAGTGAATGTTTGAAATTACTATAAAACAGCAACTCTTTTCGACATACATTTTCTAACGTTCAAATCCTTTTTAAAAATGAAAGTGAAATTTTCTGGGGGGGAAAAATGTGCTGCATTATTTCATAAAAAAAGAAAATCCAATAATCAAAAGAAATTTTTCTCAAAAGGGCAGCCTAGGAGCATTAATCATTTGGCTCCTGAAAGATACACCGTCTGATGAGATTTCTTTCTTGATGGCGTAAAGATAGGTATTGTCGCTCAGACTCCTGCGCCAAAGGGCTGCCAACTTCGGAATATCGCCAAAAATATGCCAAATACTCCGCCATAACATTTTAATGTGAAATGTGTTTGAAAAAAGCTCTTTAAGCTATCAGAACATAGTATAACTCTTCGAGCATGAATGGACAGTAGTAGAGTGGATATGACGTCATAATCATGAAACCAACATCTCAGACCAAATGACCTTAGACACGTGACTTCTTTTAAAAATTATGGATTAAAAAATACTAGCGATTGGGTGATGAATTGGGAAATGTGTAACAGTGAAAATTTATGAATGGAATGACATCATTAACCACGTGTCTGAGGCCATACATGTTGGCCTCACTTTGATGTTAGCGAGATAATAAAGATATGTTTTATCTACTATGAAGTATAATTTTCGAAGGTATAACTCCTGTTATTTTACGGAGGGGAAACGCTAATCAAAACTAGTTTCGACGAATCAGCAAACGAGTTGGTTCAAAATGGCCTATTTGATTAGGACGTAAAACGTGGGAAGTCATATAAGACATTTAACCAGATCAGTACTTTAAAACATCTTGTTAAACTATTAGGAGAATCCATTCCGATACTATAATTTCGTGAAAAACAACTGGAACAACATCAATCGTGTCTGACTTTGAATAGGAAATCAGGCGCCGATGCATGTAGAATCTTAAAATTAAAAAGAACGTAGGGGTGTGGATGTGAACTTTCGGAGTCAATCGTAACAGTTTGCGTACCCTATTATTTTTTTAACAATCCCTATTTGTCAATAAATTACTTAGTGAAATGACTTTTTACATCAAACCCTTTTGGTCGTGCTACGACACATCTACACCCAAATTCTGTATTTTATCACACTTTTTGTATTTTAAGAAAACACATGTTAAGATTAAATTTATACGCAATTAGGTTCAAAATATTAAAATTTTCATTTAAGATCTCTCAATAGATAATAAAATTTCTGAGAAATCGCCAAGACAAGCGATTTCCATCGAATTACAGCAGCGCTTCTTTACCTTTGCTTTTTAACTGGATGAAACTTTCGAAGGGGAAGAGTTGAGTTGAGTTGTTTTCGGAAAGTGGCGGGAAATAACGGCAAGCCTCCCGGCGATAGCAGAAGCGAAACAGGGCTTCGGAATTTATACTTCTTGGGGAGATAAGGAAAAGGGAATCTTATTTCTCTGTCAAAATCGGAGTTCTTGAAGTATCACTTGGAGAAAAGTATAATTCTTTTTTATTAAATTTGTGAAAAAGTTTTTATCTTTTTGAAAATAATTAGACAAGAACTTCGTAGAGTAGGTTGTACTGAAAAATAATGCGAATTTTTATAAAGGTTTATGTCAGGCACGCAGGTTACGGGGTGGTTCAGGGGGTTCAAACCCCTCCCATTAAAAGTCAAGAAGACAGAAATTAAAAATCGAATTACTGTAAAAATATTTTTAACAAACTAGAAAAATTTTACTTTCTCGTAAAGTTGGTAATTTCCGGGGGTCCTGCCCAGAAAATTCAAAAAGCTTCAAAAACATGTTTAGAGGCAATTTTTATCTCAAATTAAGCTTCAAAAGACATCATTCGGTTCTATCACTATCATTTGGATTTCGGCGACAAAGGGAAAAGATCGTCAAACGGGGCCGTATACACAAGATATTCCAAAACCATATTCTAAACAATGATTCTCAAAACTTAAATTTGTTTTCCAATTTTATTTCTTAATTAAGGAGTGGTATTTACTAATTTTAAAAATAAGTAATGACTGATATTGGTAACGATTTCATGAAAAATAAATGATAATTGTTATGATATTTATCTGCCAACGTATTCCTGTTTACTTAACAAATATAATTAAGTTCTTTTTTAAAGAAACTTGGGGAATATTTTTTTTTGAGGGGGGGGGGGGTTGATGGGGAATAAATCCGTTGCTCAGTCACTGAACCCCTCCCATGAAAAATATATACCTACGTGGCTGGTTTATGTGGAAAATATATCTGAGTTTAGTTCCATTTGTCTAAAACATCTTATAACTTTCTCACATAACTTTATTCCTTAGACGTCGCCTCTAGAGCAACAGTAAGATATGAGCAAAAATAACAGTTGCCTATAAAATTGATTTTAAAATTTGCTTTTTTTTTCAATGATGAATATCTAAGGCTGTAATTCAGGGATTTCACAGAAGACATAAAAATGTCCGAGTGTTCCATTGAATAAAGGCACATTTGGTAATATTAACAAGACCGAAAACTCATTTTCGTTTTTTTAGATGTCTTATTGTTGCTCTGAGACGACGATATGTGGGTTCTAAACAACATCATATAAATTTATGTTGCTTTTTATTGATATTTACTTATCAAAGAGTGTTTAATTTATTTTTATGAAACAGCAACAAAGCTCCATATCAATTGGGAGAATTTCTGTGAACTGTAACATCAATTTGACACATATATTGGGTACGTATTTTCTTATGATTTTTAACCTTTTGGGATAGAGGGGTGACTATCAGCCACCACTTCGTTTGATGCGTCAAGTGGAAAGGTGTACATTGTTTTAAATAAGTACTCAAAAATAAGAAAAATTTACTCATTTTTTAGTACATTCGATGCTTATCATCCATCCGAATACATAAGTTTCAATTTTGAAAAAGACATGTACTCAAAAACAGGGGCGGACTGGCACTCAAAAATGGCCCGGGAAAATTTTGAATTTCGGCCACCAAAAAATTTTTGAAACTGATGTTTGTTATTAAAATAACGAGCCCATAATTTGAAAACAAAATAATAATTAATATCAATATTTAACTCTTTATATAAAGTTTATTAATATCATTTAAAATTTATTAATATCATTTAAAATTTATTAATAGATTTTAAAATTAATTAAAAGTTTTTTAAATTGATTGATATTTTTTTAATTAATTAATATTTGAATTAATAATTAATATTTTTTAATTATCATATTTGATTTTTTAATACGTTTGGAAGACTTTTAAGAGGAAGCTACCAACGGTCCTGATCAACCAAAATTCTTCCTTTCACCCGAGAAGCACTGGCCAAAAGAAGAAAGTGGGAGCCTGGTCATGCGGCCTCTCCTTTACATTCTCACGTTTCGACGCCTTTGAAACTGGCTTCACGTCGGCTGCAGTCCCATAGGCCACAGCTGCAACGGATTTTCAAATAATTTCGGCTTCTTAGAGATACCATAGCTCCCTGTTTTCAAATCGGAACATTATTGAAAAAACTGTTGACTTTCAATAAATTATCTTTTAAATACTTTTTTACTTTTCAAGAAATCACCGGCCACATTTTAAAAATATTAACCAGCCGCGCGGGAAAATTCCAGATAAACTCTATGGCCAGTCCGCCACTGCTCAAAAAGGAGTGTAATAAATAAAAAGAGCAGATGCTAGTCTGCATAGGCTGCCTTCATAAATCGCTTTCAATATATATAGACAATTACAACAAAGGATTATCGGGAATCGAACCCAGATCCTCCGACACCGCAGTCCAGGGATTTATCCGTTAAACTACCAGGGCGACTTATAGAAGTCATAAACAGAAAAAAATATTAAAAAGGTGTGGAAAAATAATGGGAAGTACGATAATTGAATTGTAGTAACTCAGTTTCCATTTAAGCAATCGACGTCAAATAATCCGGAAAACTATCTTTTAAACAACTATAAGTCATATGCCGTTAAGATAACTTGAACAGAAGCTGAGATTAGCAACATTTAATTATACTGCATATTTTTAATAAAGTAACTTAAATTTGTATAAGTCATCGCACATTTACGTTGCAAATGTACTCAAAGGAAAACGAGTAGGTTCAAGTATGCTTTTTTAAATACCTTTTTTTTATAGTGCAGCGGTGCGAGACTATGACTCCAAGTGAGGGCCTGCAACTAGTCAGCAGACGAATCACGGATATATCCTCGTCTGAGAGATCATGACTTACTCACTTCCTGATGGCACATGACTATTTTTTTAAAGCCTAAATTAGCCATTATTTCATAATATAGGGTGGGAGGTGCAGAGGTGGGGGGGGGGGGGCAGCTGCTGAGCACATGGCTCAATACAAATTTACTGCCTATGATTACGAGTATACTTCCAACTAATCTTCAAATCAATAATCACTAAATCGATATCGCGATCTTCGGAATTTCGATATATGTCGTAACATCAACTAAAACTAGTCCCAACTACCATTTGGACTTGACATAGAAAAGTAAAAAGTAGTGATCTTGCGATCCGAGGTTTACCAGCTTCGCTACAAAAATACTAGAAAGTCGTCCAGAATATCCAACAAATTATACTGGCGTGTATACGGGACTGGTGCACGATACATCTGATCGGGGTCCAAAGTCCCGACGTCTATTGAAGGCGTTGGGTGCCAGTTCAGGTGTTTTCTCGTCATCTGACCATGGTTCTAAAATAACGTGGTACATGAATGAATGTGTGTGTGAATGTGTATGTGTTCCCGGGTCTTTCCTTCGAGATTGACCCCCGAACCGTCGCCAATAGCCCACTGTGCAGCTCTAGTGCGACGTTAATTAACAAAACCAAACCAACCCAACTACCATTAAATATAAATTTAAATGGAAGTCATAACGTAGGAATATGAGAACTATAGCGTGCACTATCGACTGAGAATGTGCACATAACATCCAACGGCCAAGGAATCCACGTCATCACATTCATAAGACATTCCTTTTTTAGGCTTAAGCAACAAAAAAAAACGTCGGAAGAAATATAAGAACGAATTCCGGCCCCCGTCAGCGAATCAACTCGGACATCGGTCATATCATTTTCCGATGTCCGTTCCTGCTGCGATTTTTTTATCCCGTTTTTCCCGTTTTTTTTTCCTCGAGAAAGTGCGAGTATCCACTTGCTAGTTTCATGGGCCAAAAAAGTCACATTCCTTTTCCTTGATATTGGATGGGACATGATGGACAATGATATCTCTACTCCGAGCTTAACCCCAATCTTTCTGATAGCTACTGGAACTCATTTTTTTTTTCCTTTTGGTTGTGTCGTCTTTTTTGGCTTCTTCGCCATCTGTGGTGATCTAATGTGTCGGCTTGTATATTTTTATGGGTATATTTTTTTTACATTTATTAGAATGTTTATTTTTATGAGTATATTTTTTCAAACATATATTAAAGTGTTTCTTTTTTATGGGTATATTTTTTTAAACATGTATTAGAGTGTTTATTTTTATGGGTATATTTTTTTAACGTTTATTAGAGTGTTTATTTTTATGAGTATATTTTTTTAACATTTATTAGAGTGTTTATTTTTTATAGATATATTGTTTTAACATGTATCAGAGTGTTTATTTTTATGAGTATATTTTTTCAAACATTTATTAAAGTGCTTATTTTTATGGGTATATTTATTTAACATTTATTAGAGTGTTTATTTTTTATGGGTATATTTTATAACAATTTGATGGGTTGAAGTCAAAAGCGGAGTTCCACAGGGTTCTGTATTGGGGCCATTGTTGTTCATTATTTTTATTGATGATATTAGTAAGAACGTTACAAGTAGAGTTAGCATCTTTGCAGATGACTTAAAAATCATGGGCACCGTAAATAGCATAGAACAGGTAGAGCAATTGCAGGTCGATTTAACTAAAATTTCCGAATGGGCTGTTTGTTGGGGTATGTCATTTAATATTAAAAAATGTCAGGTCTTGCACATGGGATTTAAAAATAAAAAGGCTTCTTATTATCTGCAAAGTTCTGAGATTAGTGCCAGTGACATTGTTAGTGATCTTGGCGTTTCGGTAAGTAGGGATTTTAAATGGGGACACCATTGTGGGACAGCCAGTAAGAAGGCGAATAGAATGCTGGGATTTATTAAAAGAAATGTATCATCTAAATCTAAGGACGTAATTTTACCACTATATAGGAGTTTGGCTAGGCCCCATCTAGAGTACGCAGTACAATTCTGGTCACCTTATCTCAAAAAGGATATTGATTTATTAGAACGGGTTCAACATAGAGCTACAAAAATGATTCAGGGTACTTCAGGAATGAATTATGAAGAAAGGCTTAGAACTCTAAATATGTATACATTCGAGGAGAGAAGGATTAGAGGGGATCTTATTCAGTTATTCAAATTTATAAAATTGGGTGATGTGGCGGGATTGGAATTTAATATTGCCAATGTGACTAGAGGTCATGGATTTAAATTATACAAGTCACAGCTTAATCGGGATGTTAGAAAGCATTATTTTTTTAATAGGGTTATTGACAAATGGAATGGTTTGCCTGAGTATGTTGTTAATTCTTCAGGGGTGAGTGGTTTTAAAAAACAATTGGATCGGCATTGGGGAATCGTGAGGATGATGGATTGACAGGACCAACCTTGCTGGGCCCAGAGCCTGTAGTTGGTCGACATTATTTGTATTTGTATTTGTATTTGTATTTATTAGTGTTTATTTTTATGGGTAAATTTTTTTTTACATTTATTAGAGTGTTTATTTTTAAGGGTATATTTTTTAAACATTTACTATAGAGTGTTTATTTTTATGTGTACATTTTTTTAACATTTATTAGAGTGTTTATTTTTATGGGTATATTTTTTTAATGTTTATTAGTGTTTATTTTTATGGGTATATTTTATAACATGTATCAGAGTGTTTATTTTTATGAGTATATTTTTTCAAACATTTATTAAAGTGCTTATTTTTATGGGTATATTTATTTAACATTTATTAGAGTGTTTATTTTTTATGGGTATATTTTATAACATTTATTAGTGTTTATTTTTATGGGTAAATTTTTTTTTACATTTATTAGAGTGTTTATTTTTAAGGGTATATTTTTTAAACATTTACTATAGAGTGTTTATTTTTATGTGTACATTTTTTTAACATTTATTAGAGTGTTTATTTTTATGGGTATATTTTTTTAATGTTTATTAGTGTTTATTTTTATGGGTATATTTTATAACATTTATTAGAGTGTTTATTTTTATGGGTATATTTTTTTAATGTTTATTAGTGTTTATTTTTACGGGTAAATTTTTTTTAACATTTATTAGAGTGTTTATTTTTATGGGTATGTTTTTTGTAACATTTATTAAAATGTTTATTTTTATGAGGCTAGTTTATAGGTATTCCATAAGCATCCTCTGGTCAGATAAAGTTTTGTTAACCGCACTCTCAAAATAATACTCATATTTTTGAGAATTCTACGGCCGCCATATATGACAATGCTTTCGTCATTGAATCGTGACTTTCAAAGAAACAAGATTTCTCGCATTATTAATGAATTTCAGTTACTATAATTCCTTGGAATTAATTAGTTTTTTCCAAACATTTAAATATCTATATTGTTGAAAACTAACACACGCTATTAAAATTTGTTGGAAATGTTTTCGAGTTTGCAAAAATAAAAAATATCTTTCTCGTAAAAAGTAAATAAATGCATTATTAGTCTTCATTGGAAGGAACACTTTTGAAATTTCAACCCAAAACATGTATTTTTTTTATTGTTGACTAACACATGGTTTATTATTATTATTATTTTGACATATTTTCAAATTTGAAATTCTTGAAACGGATATTTGTATATTATTGGAAATGACGGTATACATTTTTTTTTAGTTTTAGATCCAACAATACATTTTCTTATCAAAAACCAATATCAGTGTTTTAGAAACCTTTTTCTAGTTTTCTCAATAAAATGCTAAACACTAAAAATTAAAAAAAAATTAAGAATTAAAAAAAAACCACTGAGTTGTGAAAACTGTGTGGCTTGAAATAAAACGTTAGGCTTAAAAAGTATTTTTAATATCTCAAAAAATTCAACTCTATTTTTGCCTTAGGCAAGAAAATTATTGATTTGTTAAACAATCCTTATAATGATATAATTGCAGTCAAAATATAACACACATATTTTCGTAAAAATACATAAATCCTTTTTGAAAGTCAGTCATTAAACAAATTTTTAATTTCGATTGGAACAAATTTCTATTGAAGAATTCGTGAAACAAACTCAACACATATTTAAAGTTAGACAATATTTAACTCTAGTCTTTTGTATCACTATTGTATCACAATGCCCATCTTTAATTCAGCCAACCAAATATTCTTCTTTATTGATTCCGAACCATTGCAATAGCCCATTGTGTAACTATAGTGTATCGTTATTTCAAATAACAAAACAGCTCTCATGATTAATCGATAACGGTTACTAATAGCCTATTTTGTATAGGTTGGTTTGTTTAATTAACGTCGCACTAGAGCTGCACAGTGGGCTATTGGCGACGGTTCGAGGTCTATCGAAGGAAAGACCCGAGAACACATACACATTCACACACATTCATACATGCACCTCGTTATTTTAGAACCATGGTCAGATGACGAGGAAACACCTGAAGTGGTACCCAACGCCTTCAATAGGCGTCGGGGACTTTGGACCCTGATCATATATATCGTGCACCAGTCCCGTATACACGCCGGTAATTTTTTGGATGTTATGGACGACTTTTTTAGTATTTTTGTAGCGAAGCCGGCAACCCTCCGATCACAAGATCACTACTTTTTTTTGTCAAGTCCTTCGAGCATGGATCCCTTATAGTAAAGAAATCATAAGGTTATCCATCGCTATCATGAAAGTGAGGCAAACATGTATGGCTTCAGACACGTGGTTTACTACGTCATCCATTTATAATTTTTTTCTAGTTCATTCATAAAAATATTCTGAACTTCATGAAGTAACACATTTACTATTATTCCTAAATCACAAGTCAATCGTGAACGTTTTTTCCTTCATAAATTTGGAAAGGAAGTCACGTGTCTGGTGCCATCAGGTCTGTGATGTTTGCATCACGATAATGACGTCACATTCGCTCTACTACAGTCCATTCATTCTCGAAGGTCAAGTCCGTCGCACAGGATCGAACCAGGAATCCTCTGATTCCCAGCTGACGCCTTTATCCACTGGGCTATACGGCCCCCATTGTTCGCTGTATCTCAATGGTTTAAAGTTATGGAGCAACCAATAATTCAACAAAGCGTGATTTGCAGTGCTAGTAATGCATTGAAATGGGTAAACAAACTTGGCGCATTTTCGCATAATTGGCGTTTGATTAAATAACGAAGGCAACCTAGCTGTAATTTTTACCGACGTTCAGGGTTTTAGGGATAACACAAAGTCAACCTTAAAACTTAAAATTCTAAAATAATTATATAAATATATATACAAATTTAGAACATATATTAAAAATATAAAGTAATTCACAATCGTTATCGATATTTTTTACCTAATTTGGAAAAAATTTCACATATCAATAATTACATTTAAAATTTTTTATTCCAAAATTTATTATTCAAACTAACTGAATCGATGTACAAACAAACAAAAAAAGTAAATATGCTATTCCATTAATACTTAATTAATTTTTTTTAATTAATGCTACCAACGGAGAGGTACTCCTTTGTTATCAAATTCCCTTATCAATTGTTTCTTTAGAAAATTAGAAATGTCTTTGAATAACACAAGTGTGCCCTATTCAGAAGCAAATACACACATTTCTCGGATTAATTAACATGCATGCAGATTGCAAAGCCCGTTATTAGACAGGCTCAATTATACATGTAAACACAACTCTGTTGATTAAAATGATAAAAGCATCGCTGCAAAGATTAAATGATTACGAACAATGCAATGCGTTTTAACAATGAGAGACTTTAGGAATTAGAAGAAAATATTTTAATTAGCAAGAATTCAATCATGAATACTGAATAAATATTTTCGAAGTGAAATTGGCATTGTTTTTATACATGAATGGCATTGTTTTGACTAAATAGACTTTATTTATAAATTAAGTGGCATTATGGCGCAGTGTGTGGGTTTTCGTATTGTTAGGAATTGTTAGTGGGTCGTATTTGTTCTATTTAGGTTGATGTTTTTACATTCAAGATTTTTTTTTCTCAAAAATATAAATGGTGTTGGAAAATTATATGTTTCATGAGAATCCACAAATTTGTACTCATTCCTAGGCAACGCGGGGATTTTGATGAAAATGCTTCTGTTAACCCTTCGCACTCCGCTGTCGCCTCTTAGGCGCCAACAGAACGACCAGTTCTTTGGTTCCCTGTTCTTTAAAATAAACGAGAACAATATGATCTTGCGTATAAAAATTATATTTTTTCAAAAAAATAGATTATGCTTTTGTTTTCCTCTATGAGCAAAAAAAAATTACGGAGAAAAGAACATAAAGAGGAATAACTGTTCCTTAAAAAGAACGCAAAACGCAAAGTGTTCTTGGAGTGCAAAGGGTTAAATTGGTCCGAGTACATCAGACATTGACAGACAATTACGCGTCATAAAAAGCTAACCGAGCTTACGAAGAAAGTTCGGCCGAGCATATTCATATACAAAGCCCCATAACTCCATGAGTAATCAACCTATTTGGAATAAAATACCTACAATCGTGTATAGAAAAGTAGGCCGCGTCAGCCATGAAACCAGTCCCCATTATAACCTTTGTGACTTGGAGGGGATGGGGGATTGAATGAGTCAATTTTAGGGCATCCGATGGCTTGTTTCAATGTTTGGCGAGTGAATGCTTAAATTGAAAAGAACAAGTTCTACAATCAATTAAAGACGTGAGTGCAAGACCCAGGCAGTTACACTTTTTCTGATTTACACTTTTTATCTTAGTTTTATAAAAAACAACCCTCTATCGAAGGTGATAGAACCAGACAGCTCTGAGCAATGGCTAGAGAGATATACTGGTAAAAGATCTGTACTTTTGTATTATACGATGGAATGAGTTTAATTTCTTTAAGGTTTTTTTATATACATTTACAGATAGTTGGGGAAACCACCCTACATAGTGTTTTTGATATAATGCACACATATTTCGTGTTGTAATTCATTGAGCGAGTAGCTCAAAATCATAGTATTTGTTAGAAGTATAGTGATCAACATGTATAACATGTCAAATCTATGGCATTGCAAATAATACGCAAATATCTCAAGGGAGAGGTCGGGTTAAATAAATGGAAGAAAGGTACAGTATTTTTCGTCCTTGCGGAACAATTTTGAAAATTGGAGTTGTCTTTAATTCCATTTGACTAATTGACAGTATAAACCATTTATGTTAAAAGTGTAAGAAGCGAAAGGGACAATTAGTAGAAGATTTCCCTGAAGGCAAAATATCCCAAGTTCAATAAATAATCCTAAAGTTCGTATGGGGCTAAAGAAACTTATGCAGGTTGAGAGAGCAGTTCAAGACGAACAAAATTATACAATAAGTCTAAACTTGTGAAAAGTGCGGAGAAATCAAGAGCTTACAGAAGCTGCAAGAACGGCTGGCCAAGCACAGAGTGAACAAAGCGTTCACGAATTAAACTTGTTTGAAAGCAATTGTTTACTAATACTATATAGAAAACACTGGCAAAAAAATCAAAATACTAAATTGGAGTTTACTATCATATTCACACCGATACAGAATTACGGAAAGTTAATAGAACAACGAACAAAAATCATAGAATTTTATTTTTCAAACGGAAACTCAATTATTCTGAAGCATATCGTCGATATTTTAATGTGCGAACTGGACCCTCAGTGCCAACAATAAATTTCCCGGTTGCAAATTTTCAGCACCAAGGTTCAGTAAAGAACCAAATACTGAAAAACAATATTCGCAGTGAAATCCGTGCCATAACCCCTGAAATTTTGCGAAAAGTCATGCAACATGTGTTGGAACGAGCACGACTTTGTGGAGCGGAAAATGGGCGACACCTGCGAGACGTCTTTTTCACGTTTAAGTCAACCATATTCTCCATTCATATGATGTATTTTGACAAAATAATGTTAACAATTCATTCAAAAATAAAAACTTATAAAGCATTTAAACCATAACGTTCATTTTGCACTACCCTGTATAACCATTTATGCCAAATTTGAAGAAAACCGGACAACGCGTTAGGGTGTAACTGCGTATCAAACTTACAAACAGACGAAATGCCGAATGGTCGTGTTGAAACAGAGACCTCGCTCCGCTGTTTTTCATTAAATTGTTCTTTTTCTAACTCCTTTTAAAAGTACGACATCGCTTGAATATAAACCTAATTTATTAACGCTTTACTTTCAAGCGTCGACTCTAACTAACCAAAATAACGAAGTGTTATTTTATCTTCCATGTTCTTCAAAATGAACAACCTATTATCGAGTTTAAAATTTTATTCTCTCACAAACTTTGTTATCAACATACTTACATATATATGTTGGGTATCTAAAAATTTCTTCTGATTAAAATTCCTCACAACCCCTGATTTTTTTTTAAAAAAAGAACATTTAAAAAAGAACATTTGAAATGTCGTAAACCACTGAATATATGTTTTGTATACAGTCGCATTTATAATCATCCGTCCTAAACGTAAAAATAACACGTCAAAGAAAACCTCTTTAAAAAGAACAGAAAGGGAATATAACTGTTCCATAAAAAGAACTTAATTATCCAACGTATTCCTTCAGTGAAAAGGATTAATTCAAAGTATATTCAAGGCTAAATTAACTCACTTAAGAACTATTAACCAAACGAACAACTTCCCATTTCTCCAACTCCTCATCCATCGAGTTTTCTAAGTGCTAAAACTTCTTTTAAAAGAAAAATAGAATTCACGATCTTCCAGTATAAAAATCCTGGCCCAAATTAAAAAGGAACGTCATTTCTAAAGCGGCCAACTTCAAATGTCCTCCATGAAGAAAAGCGAGCCTCCCCGCCAATACATTTGAATGCGAAGTCCAATATGGACGAAGACGAAATGAAAGTAATAAATCAAATTTATGAAGGCTACATAATGAAAGTCAAACGGACGCATTAGAACGACTGTCATGGAGTCATGAAGAAAAATGGACTTTGGCGAACTTACATCTCATTTGGCGATGTAATTGTGGAATGGTGTTTTTGAGTTAATGGGGTTGAATGAGATGGTGAATATTAGGTTCGACGTTGTATGTGATTCTATAATTAAAAAATTGAGCTTATATATTTTTTGTTGATTAGTTATTTAGATTAAGCCCTGCTAGAGATAACACGAAGATAATATTTGTTGGGATACCCGTAGTCCCCGGGATGTTCTGAAGTGGTCGCGTTCAATTAAATCAATGTTTTCATTTTAAATCAAGTTTACTTTTTCAAAATCGGGTGTTGCCTGAGAAGTATTCCTTTCCAAACTAAAAATATCTCAATTGAAAATCAAAATATCATAATGAAAACAAAATCGTATCCTCATTCTTTGATTGTTATAGCAATTAACCAGAAATGTGTTGGTAATTGTTAAGACATATCACATCAAAAACTGTAAACTTTTTTAATTTATAAATTTATTTACAAAATGTGTATCTATTTAATAAGGAGATATATTTAAGAACCTACAATATTATAGTACCCAAATATTTGTTTTTAATGTTACTAGATGGTGGTGGTTCGCGACTTGCCAAATTTTCGAATTGGTGGTCCGCGACTTGTCAAACTTTCGAAGTAGTGGTCCGCGACTTACCAAGTTATCGAAATAGTGGTCCGCAACTTACCAAATTTTCGTAGTGGTGGTCCGCAACTTACCAAATTTTTAAATTGGTGGTCCGCGACTTTTCAAACTTTTGAAGTGGAGGTCCACGACTTGTCAAGTTATCGAAGTGATGGTCCGCAACTTATCAAATTTTCGAAGTGGTGGTCCGCAACTTACCAAATTTTTAAATTGGTGGTCCGCGACTTGCCAAACTTTCGAAGTGGAGGTACACGCCTTGCCAAATTTTCGTAATGATGGTCCGCAACTTACAAATTTTTAAATTGATGGTCCGCGACTTGCCAAACTTTCGAAGTGAAGGTACACGCCTTGCCAAATTTTCGTAATGATGGTCCGCAACTTACAAATTTTTAAATTGGTGGTCCGCGACTTGCCAAACTTTCGAAGTGGAGGTACACGTCTTGCCAAACTTTCGAAGTGAGGGTCCGTGTCTTGCCAAATTTTCGAAGTGATGGTCCGCAACTTACACATTTTTTAAATTGGTGGTCCGCGGCTTGTCAAACTTTTGAAGTGGGGGTCTGTGTCTTGCCAAATTTTCGAAGTGATGGTCCGCGACCTGCCAAATTTTTTATACGATTGTTCGTGGTCATATTAAGGTTGGGAACCACTGTTTTATAGATAGCACGATATCTACAGAAATGTTTAGGGCAACAACGAAAAAAATACTAAATTCTGGCATCTCTTCCTTTATTCTCAAAATAAAATTACCCAGTCCTTATCAATACAACAAACTAGGATTTAAAGCTCAGGAATTCACTCTCAACAGTAAATAAACAAGTCGCACAGCTCAAAGGATGAAAACGGTATCGCTGCTTTTCCAGTGAGTTCTTTCCCGATACCTTCCATATACTACCTTAAGTTGAGATTTAAAAAGAGGGGAAACAATATATTTTTCGCTCGTATCGTACTTTTGAGCTTTATATTAAACGCCAGTTTTTCGGGATACTTTTATTTGAAAAATGACATGGATTTCGGAATAGTTTTTATCTTAGACAAATCACCGATAATTTTAGTCGAGATTTTCGTTCCCGGAGCTCGACTTTTATCGTTTCCTTTTCCGGCGAATCCGGGATTAGGATGAACCGGATTCAACGGAAAAACTTGTCAGAGACAAAATTTTAGATCGATTTTGCTAAAAGGACTGCTATATTTGTCATAAAATATTTCAAATTCGCGTTAAATGTATGTTTGACTTTTTTGCAGAAAAACACAAAACAAGATTATTAATGATTTTGTAGTAAAAATTAATGTTTAATACTTCTTAGCGAGACATGAATTTTTAGTTTAGCTTAGTAAAGCTGAAATTATTAGTTTTAAAATTAAAAATAAAACAAACAATATCAGTTATAATAATTCTTACACTGTAAAAAAAAAGGTACTTAAAAATGAGTACCTGAACCTACTTGTTTTTCTTTTAGTACAATTGCATCGTAAATGAATCAAATTTAAGTAAAAGTACTTTCTCAAAAATGAGCAGTGTCATTTAACATTCCTAATCTCAGCTCCTGTTTAAGCATCTTAAAGTGAACTGACAAATTTACAATGGTTGTTCAGAAAATGGTTTTCCATAATATTTTTATGTCGATTGCTTAAATGAAAACTGAGTTATTACAACTCAATTATCTTACTTCACATTATTTTGGCACTCCTTTTTAACATTTCTTCTGTCTGTAACTTCGTCAAGACGGCCTGGTAGTTTAACGGACGAGGCTTTGAACTGCGGTGCCGGAGGATCTGGGTTCGATTCTCGGTAAGTCTTGGTTGTAATTGTTGATATTTATTGAAAATGATTTATGAAGTGGTAAACTATGTAGGCTAGCATCTGCTCTTTTTATTCATTTTTACCCAATCTTCTTATTTTTTTTGTACATATCTTTTTCCGAATGAATGAAATGAAACATATGTATTCAAAGGCATGATAAACATCGAATGTGCTTAAAAATGAGTACATTTTATTTATTTTTGAGTAACTATTTTTAACAGCAAATAACTACCGTTATTAATTCTTAAACTTAATAAATATTATAAAAATTATGTTTAAAACTTGACCAGATTTAAATTAAAAGTATATTCATCGATAAAAATAATTAATAAGTTATATATAAGTAACCGATACGATATGCAAAAAATTGTTTAAAAAATGTATTAAAACCTCCATAAATCAAGTGTTAAATATCTTTTTAATGTATAACGCCGTAGCAAGATATGTTTATTCATTTATTTACAAAATTCCATTTACTTCCTTAAAATACAGGGCGGTTACAAACTGTTGGGAAATGGTTATTGTTTAGTTATGATAAACCAATCTTTTAATATGCTTTAATTACTTTGATTGTCGAATTCAAAGCTGAGTGTCTTGTTTAAAGTATAAGCGAAGTAGTTGGACAAAAATAATGTTTATTGTACCGATACAACTAAATGTGATACAGTCATGCAGTGATCATCACCAAATAACAATGATTTTATTTACTTCTAAATGAATCTTTAAGTAACATAAGAAATATTTTTTTAAGTATTACCATACACGAAAAGGTTTATTTATATTCAAAATGAGCTCAATTATATTACTTTCCCTTCTTTATGCCCACTTTTTTAACATTTCTTCGGTTTATAACTTCTTTAAGTCGCCGTGGTAGTACAACAGGTAAGGCTCTGGACTGTGTTGCCTGAATATCTGGGTTCGATTCCCGGCAAGTTATGTTTGTAATTCTACATTTTTTCAAAGCAATTTATGAAGGCAGCCTATGTAAGTTAGCATCTGCTCTTTTTATTCATTGTACTCAGTCTTGAGTAAATAAATGCCTTTCAAAATTGAACTTATGTAATCGAAGCCATAATAAGCATCAAATGTACTCAAAAATGAGTAAATTTTACTTATTTTTGAGTACCTAGTTTTTACATTGCATAAAATAAGTTTACAATCATTACAAATCGCAAAATACTCAGACTATTCAGATATTATTTTCAACAGTATCTACTTTATTTTATAAATAACTAAGAATATATGAGCCGTGTCTGGTTTCAAAACAAGATAGATCCATTTTCATAAATTTCACAATACACTCAAAAAACTATTGACAACCCAGTACTTTTTTTTATCTAAACGCATGACTGTGATTGTTCTTTAGACTAGATTGAGTTTTGGTGAATACCGCTTTACAAGGTGATGTAGTACATTGAGAACTCGTGAAAAATATATATAAAAAAAAGGTTTAAAGAAAATGTGGATCTAACTGGGTTTGAAACTAGACTGCTCATATTGCAGTACGAGGTCTCCGTTGCCGAGTGAATTAAGGCGTCAGCTGGGAATCCAAAGGGTCCCCGGTTCAAACCTTTGCGCGGACTAGACTAAAGAATAGTAAAAAGTAGTGATATTGCGATCGGAGGGTTGCCAACTTCGCTACCAAAATACTAGAATATCGTCCAGAACATCCACAAAAATTAACGGCGTGTATACGGGACTGGAGCATGATACATCTGATCGGGGTCCAAAGTCCCGACGTCTATTGAAGACGTTGGGTGCCAGTTCAGGTGTTGTCTTCGTCATCTGACCATGGTTCAAAAATACGAGGCATCGTTCCCGGGTCTTTCCTTCGAGATAGGCCCCGAATCGTCGCCAATAGACCACTGTGCAGCTCTAGTGCGACATTAATTAACCAAACCAAACCATATTGCAGTACAAATTTAGTTTTGAAAAGTATGTGTAATTATTATTTGGCCGTGCAGAAAAGTTGTTGCCCCTGCGCGGTTAAATTATCATTGGTCAAAACCAACATGAAATGAATCAAATATCCTTAGTAACTCAACAAACAAAACACTCCCATCTTGGCGCCCTCATCCCCCTTCCTTGGCGACCTCACATCTCCGTGCAACCCTGTTTCTCCCAAATACCTTCCCGCGATTTCCTTACTCCTTCCCAGTGTGGTTTATGTCACCGAGTGAAACGGATCGCATCCGAGCCCGAGGGTTTATTTTGTGCCTCCCGTCGCCATGGCAACGATGTGGACCACGTGAAATTGTTGTCGGCCCGGCCACCTGTGACACAACAGCCGGTGAGTAGGGGGGCTTCCCCCACTTTGTGGATTTGTTACCACCCTATAAAATATCGGATATGTGATCAGGTGAGTTGTTTCACCTGGAGGAAAAGTGTGTGAAGGTTTCTTTTGTAATTGTGAAAGGATAACTTACATAGAATTGGAATTTACATCAGTGATATTTAGTCAATGAAATTTCTAAAGAACGACGTTTGATTCTTGTGTTAAATTAAACAGGTGCAATTACATATCTGTGATTCGGAATAAGAAGGATTTATGTCAATATAAAAGTTTTTTTTTATTTTAAATATATCAGTTTTTAACTTCAATATAATAGAGGATAATCATAAAGATTCTCAAACCATTTAAATCAAATAATTCAGAGATTACAATAGCATTGCAAAAAAAGGTTGAACCACAAATTTTAAAGCCATTTTTAACCGACTGAAAGGCGCGCTTACCAAAACGCGCCAAAAGGAGAGAGGTTATCAATTCGTTATGTATTTTTTTAATGTATGTTTGCGCTAGATTTCTGTTTTAATTCAGGTATTTCGAAAATTATGTTTTGTTTGATTGAGAATGACTCACTTGGACACCTTTTGAAAAAATATCCGGTTATCCGGTATTTAAATATTCGGAATTCTCAATTAACCGAATCGTTTGAGAATATTGTCCGATTTCGAAAATTCTTTTTTTGTTAAAAAGAGAAAAATTTACTTTTGCGAAACATTTTTAAAAATTATGTTATCCGGCTGTTAAATATCCGAAAATATCAATTAACCGGACTTTTTTTAATTTTTTTTCCCATTTCAAAATAGTTTCATAGTTGAATAAATATTGTACAATATTTGTATAAATAACGCTCTTTTTTATATTTATAAGCACAACTATATAAATGTCCTATCTAATGTGAATATAACCCATATATTTTTCAAAAAATAATTTTAAGTAACCCATCTTTCACACAAACGCATTTTTCTCATCTTGTTAAGTTTGAACGCAGGTAATATTTCGAAATGTTCCACGCACATTAGTTTTTTTGGTTATAATCTTGAAACTTTTTTAACATGTTCTACGTACTAATAGAAAATAATTTTTACATGTTTCTTATATGAAAAAATAATAATTTTTTATATTATGAATATTGTTTGGAAATATCTGTATTTTTTAATGAAAATCTTAATAAGTTAAAAGTTTTTAAAATAATTTTTTTTTAAATGTTTTACACATGCAAAAATATAGTTAGGTATGTAATACTATGTTAGAAATGTTACAATAAAAATTATCCACAAAAACAAATTGCTCATGAAACATTTAAAAAATTTAAAATTTATTATATGTTTTTTTAATTAAATTAAAAAGTTTTTATTATTTCCAAATCCCAATTTTTGCCATGTTGAATGAGCATTGTAAATACATGGGTTTGAGTGTTAGCATGAGAACTAAAAAATAGTTTTTGATAATCCACTGAATCTTAATAAGCTTTAAAAATTTAAACCTTCTGACTTTTTTCTCCAATATAAACAGCAATTAATTAAGAGAGAGAAAAATTCTTACAATCAAATTCTTTTACTAAAAAGTAGTTTACTAATTGTGTTATTATACTTAAAAATTAAGTTATTCAAGCGAAAGAGTTTCCTTTTCAAGTTCTATTGAATCGCACATTTTTTCAAAAAATTATTTAAATGTATAAAAATGCATAAATATTAACATTTTAGTATTCATCTTCTCACCTGATAATTTTTTTTATATTTTTACATAGCAAAAGGGAATCCGAAGAAATATAAAGTTTATTCAAAACTTAGATATACGATCTTTCATGTGCCATTAAAAAAAAGGTACATACTTTAAAACAACAACCCGAAACAGTGTTTAAAGAATTTTTAATTTTGTGTACGTTAATTTAAGTTTTTTGTTAAATTCATTCATTCAGAAATTCATTAATAAGTAAAAATGTAATATTTTGACATACTTAAGAGATATTTCCAGTAATGTATTAGTATTTAAAAATGAAGGTTTTTATAAATTAAATTGCGCATTGTTAAACTTATATTTTGATCTCGTTTTTTTTAAAGTTACTAAATGGAATACATTTTAGAATAAAAATACATTTCTATGTGATTTAATTAATGTCCAACAGACGATTTGTTTGAGTATACAAAAAAACTTGTGTTTGTTCGATGCATGAAAACTTCTACATAAAAACTAGTTCTAAAAATTCTATATAAAATTTATTTACCGATATGCATGGGTTTTGTATAAAGAATGAACTTTAAATAACTTTTTTCAAATGAAAAAATTGGAATTTATTAAAGTTTTTTTCTTTTTCTTAATGTTTTGAAAAGTGGAAAAAATGTGTATCGAATAACAATGCTAAAGAATAGGAAATTCATAAAAATTTAACAATCTTCGGCAAAAGTGCAATTATACTACAAAAACATTAATTTCGAATCTTCTAAATGACAAGAATAAACACTTTTTATGCGTTAATTTAAGGAATTTACATACCAGGTTTTTTTTCAAATAAACTGTCAATAAAAGAATATATTTCGATTATAAAAATGGACGCATTTCGGATTTTTATTTGGAAGCAATCATAATGTTGTAAATTAAATAAAAAATCGTCTGCGGAACACATTAAAAATAACGTAAATACAGCATAGATTTATTTATGAAACAAAATAAAACAAATTATAATAATAGGTATTTGTTTTCGAATTAATGAATGATAAAAAAAGGCGAATTTTTCAAAATGGATTATAACAACTTACTTTTAGATTAGATTGTTACAAAAACACTCGGGTTAATAAACAGATATATTTAGTTTTTTAACATTGAACATTTACTTACAACATTAACAGTTTTTTAACATTTATTCTTTCTGTTTTATTCAACTTACAATTTTTATTTAAATAATTTTGCTAAAATAATGCCTTTTTTACGAAACATTCCACAATTATCACATGTGATCCATTTTACAATATCTATGAATTGTAGTAAGCTACTTTTGGAATGTAATTATTAAAAATATTTTTAAACCTCAGAATTAAATCGAAATATACGTTCATGTTTCCAATATGTAAGTAAACGTTTTTGTAAAATAATTGTAATTTTACAATTATTTTAAAAAAAAAGAAATTGGACTTTGAACGCAAAAAATCGAGTTTTGACCGAAATTCTCCTACTTTACCTAAATTTTTTTTTTAAATTAGAACACAAAGCTGGCAAAAAACAATCGTTTTCGCTTGGTATTTAAACGTATATATTGTCGTTAAAATTCAAAAGGTCATAGGTCAAAAATTCCTTTTTTTTATTGCTTTATGTGGCATTTTGGGATTTCCACCTAATTGCAAAAACCACTTTTGTCATCATCTAGTCCAATGAAAGATACAACAAATGTTCAAACATTCTATCAAAGAACCCTCATAAGAACACCATTTTTTTTGCTAAATCTCCTGGAAAAATGCTATACGACCTTTTGAACTTGGAACAACGATATACAGGAATATAAAAATAGTTATTATAATTATTACTTTGACTATTGCTCATATTTTTAATATAAACACTACACTATTTTATTCAATTAAAACGAAAAACTTTTTTAAAATTTTGTCACAGTAAAAAAAGATGCTTAAAAAGAGTATACATACTCGTTTTTCTTTGAGTACAATTGTCTCGTAAATGAGCGATGACGTAGTCAAATTTAAGTAATCGTACTTTCGCAAAAATGAGTAGTGGAATTTTATAAGGCTAATCTCAGTTTCTGTTCAAGCCATGTTAACAAAGCGACAGGGTAAATTGTTCAGAATTTAGTTTTTCAAAGTATTTGATGTCACTTGCTTAAATGGAAACTGAGTTACTACAATTTAATAATTTTACGATCCCTGAGGACATGTGTTCGATTCCCGGTAAGTCTCGGTTGTAATTCTTGATATTAATAAAAATTGATTTATAAAGGCAGCCTATGTAGGCTAGCATATGCTCTTTTTATTAATTTGTACCTATTTTTATGTACATGTCTTTTTTAAAATTGAAACATGTATTCGGAGCCATGATAAGCATTGAATGTATTTAAAAATGAGTACATTTTCCTTATTTTGAATACTTTTATTAAGATCTAAGATTTATTAAATCTAAGAATATAGTGGTTTTTCAATATTTGAGACATAGATCCATCATAAACTATATAACTATATAAACTGTGCATGTTCTATTTTTTTAAATTATCTCTCTATACGTAACTAAACCCGAGTTCGCTAAATGTTAGAATACATTAAAATACGATTAATTATTTCAAAATCGAGTGCTTAACTATACTTAACCCATGCAGTTAATCTAAATTTTATTTGATCGGGTTCAAATTAAGTTGTTAAGCAGCCACTGGGGATGCGGTAACCCTTTTATCTGACCAGATAGTAGCATATTGACCAGCGCCACTGTAATTGCTTTACAGTTAAATTTCAACATTGATTGGAAAACCTCTGTTACGCTTTCGATTTTTAATTTAGAAAATGTTTATATTGGATTGCTTACAGATCAGGAATTTTCTTATGATGTTTATTTAATATTAAATTATTATTTACTATTTTTATAAATATTAAATATTATTTAAATTTGCTACCAATTGTTATATATTTTACTTTAACGCGTATGGTGCTACTTTTTTTTTATAGTGTCTACATTGTTAAAAATAGGTATTCAAAAATAAGTAAAATGTACTCATTTTTGAATACAGTCGATGCTCATCATAGCTCAGAATGCATAAATTTCAATTTAAAAAAAACATGTACTCAATAAGAAGTACAATGGATAAAATTGAATAAAAAGAGCATAAGCTGCCTTCATAAATCACTTTCAATAAATATCGACAATCACAACCAAGACTTATCGGGAATCGAACCCAGATCCTCAGGGATCGCAGCTCAGTACCTTATCCGTTGTACTACTAGGGCGACGTGAATAAGTTACAAACAGAAGAAATATTAAAAAGGTGTTTCAAAAGAATGGGAAGTAAGATTATTGAATTGTAATAATTCAGTTTCCATTTAAACAATCAACATCAAATAATATAGAAAACCAACTTCTGAACAATTATTTGAAGTGTGTCAGGTCGCTTTGTTAAGATGGCTTGAATAGAAGCTGAAATTAGCAATATTAAATAATCCTGTTTGTTTTTGAGAAAGTACGATTACCTAAATTTGAGTACGTCATCGCTCATTTACAATGCAATTGTACTCAAATAAAAACGAGTATCTTTAAGTACTCATTTAAGTACTTTTTTACAGTGCAACAATTACAAAATACTAAACAAAATATCTCATGAATTTATATTCAATTACATAAGAAACAGAAAAATTAACGCGTGTAAAGAAATTGCTAGCTATAATCGATTTCTCTTAAAAACATTTACCCAAACGTCCCAAATGTCGTTTTTCATTGTTATGTCGATTTCGTGTGGGGTAAATATGTCGATAAGCTTCTATAGTTGAAGGAAAAACATGTCATATTCATGGAAATGTTTCCTTAAAAGCAATGGAAAATATGTCATAAAGTTGGAGACTATATGGCATACGATAAATAATTTAAACGTCTGTTGATGTCTGCTTTCTGCATTCCACATTTCAAAGATTAAGGAATTCTTTCTTAAGCCCGTACGTCACTCTATCTGTCCACCTCTAACTTGATAATTAAACAAGATACATATTTAATAGTTACGCACACTGTTGAAATTAGGTACTTCAAAATAAGTTAAATGTACTTATTTCTGAGTACATTCAATGCTTATCATGGCTCCGAATATATAAGTTTTAATTTTGAAAGAAGACATGTACTAAAAAATGAGAACGATGAAAATAAAGAACAGATGTTAGTCTATGTGGGGTTCACTTTATCTACCCGATATTCCCGCTCATGCGAGAGTGATCACTTTAGCCTGACCGGCAGAGTATCGGCGTAGCAAGCCGAAGTTCCTCGGTTCGATACCGAGCATAGCCAAGTAGTGCATAATGCTGTATCATCTTAGCGCCACACCTACATAAATAACTTTCAATAAATATCGAAAATTATAAGAAAAACCTACCTGGGATCGAACCAAGATCCGCAGGCACTGCAATCCAGAGCCTTATCCGTTAAACTACAAGAGAAACTTGAATAAGTTGTAAGCAGAAGTAATGATAAAAAGGTGTGCCAAAAGATTGGAAAGCAATATAATTCAGTTGTAATCACTAAATTTCCATTTAAGCAACCGACATCAAATAAGGTGGAAAAGCATCTTCTGAACATTTATTTTAAGTTTGTCATACTTCTTTGTTAAGATGGATTGATCAAAAGAAAAGATTAGTTTGTCATACTTCTTTGTTAAGATGGATTGATCAAAAGAAAAGATTAGTTTGTCATACTTCTTTGTTAAGATGGATTGATCAAAAGAAAAGATTAGTTTGTCATACTTCTTTGTTAAGATGGATTGATCAAAAGAAAAGATTAGTTTGTCATACTTCTTTGTTAAGATGGATTGATCAAAAGAAAAGATTAGTTTGTCATACTTCCTTGTTAAGATGGATTGATCAAAAGAAAAGATTAGTTTGTCATACTTCTTTGTTAAGATGGATTGATCAAAAGAAAAGATTAGTTTGTCATACTTCTTTGTTAAGATGGATTGATCAAAAGAAAAGATTAGTTTGTCATACTTCCTTGTTAAGATGGATTGATCAAAAGAAAAGATTAGTTTGTCATACTTCTTTGTTAAGATGGATTGATCAAAAGAAAAGATTAGTTTGTCATACTTCTTTGTTAAGATGGATTGATCAAAAGAAAAGATTAGTTTGTCATACTTCTTTGTTAAGATGGATTGATCAAAAGAAAAGATTAGTTTGTCATACTTCCTTGTTAAGATGGATTGATCAAAAGAAAAGATTAGTTTGTCATACTTCTTTGTTAAGATGGATTGATCAAAAGAAAAGATTAGTTTGTCATACTTCTTTGTTAAGATGGATTGATCAAAAGAAAAGATTAGTTTGTCATACTTCCTTGTTAAGATGGATTGATCAAAAGAAAAGATTAGTTTGTCATACTTCTTTGTTAAGATGGATTGATCAAAAGAAAAGATTAGTTTGTCATACTTCTTTGTTAAGATGGATTGATCAAAAGAAAAGATTAGTTTGTCATACTTCTTTGTTAAGATGGATTGATCAAAAGAAAAGATTAGTTTGTCATACTTCTTTGTTAAGATGGATTGATCAAAAGAAAAGATTAGTTTGTCATACTTCCTTGTTAAGATGGATTGATCAAAAGAAAAGATTAGTTTGACATACTTCTTTGTTAAGATGGATTGATCAAAAGAAAAGATTAGTTTGTCATACTTCTTTGTTAAGATGGATTGATCAAAAGAAAAGATTAGTTTGTCATACTTCCTTGTTAAGATGGATTGATCAAAAGAAAAGATTAGTTTGTCATACTTCTTTGTTAAGATGGATTGATCAAAAGAAAAGATTAGTTTGTCATACTTCCTTGTTAAGATGGATTGATCAAAAGAAAAGATTAGTTTGTCATACTTCTTTGTTAAGATGGATTGATCAAAAGAAAAGATTAGTTTGTCATACTTCTTTGTTAAGATGGATTGATCAAAAGAAAAGATTAGTTTGTCATACTTCCTTGTTAAGATGGATTGATCAAAAGAAAAGATTAGTTTGTCATACTTCTTTGTTAAGATGGATTGATCAAAAGAAAAGATTAGTTTGTCATACTTCTTTGTTAAGATGGATTGATCAAAAGAAAAGATTAGTTTGTCATACTTCCTTGTTAAGATGGATTGATCAAAAGAAAAGATTAGTTTGTCATACTTCTTTGTTAAGATGGATTGATCAAAAGAAAAGATTAGTTTGTCATACTTCTTTGTTAAGATGGATTGATCAAAAGAAAAGATTAGTTTGTCATACTTCCTTGTTAAGATGGATTGATCAAAAGAAAAGATTAGTTTGTCATACTTCTTTGTTAAGATGGATTGATCAAAAGAAAAGATTAGTTTGTCATACTTCTTTGTTAAGATGGATTGATCAAAAGAAAAGATTAGTTTGTCATACTTCCTTGTTAAGATGGATTGATCAAAAGAAAAGATTAGTTTGTCATACTTCTTTGTTAAGATGGATTGATCAAAAGAAAAGATTAGTTTGTCATACTTCTTTGTTAAGATGGATTGATCAAAAGAAAAGATTAGTTTGTCATACTTCTTTGTTAAGATGGATTGATCAAAAGAAAAGATTAGTTTGTCATACTTCCTTGTTAAGATGGATTGATCAAAAGAAAAGATTAGTTTGTCATACTTCTTTGTTAAGATGGATTGATCAAAAGAAAAGATTATCAAAATCAAATCACATTTCTCATATTTGAGAAAGTACGGTTACTTAAATTTGGGTACGTCATCGCTCATTTACGATGCTATTGTACTCAAAGAAAACCAAGTAGGTTCAGGCACTTATTTTAAGTACCTTTTTTTTACAGTATGTAAAGGTGTGTATGCGTTTTTTCACCTTTTTTTAAAAAAAAAATTTGAAAACAATTTAAAAAAAACAAAATTATTTAAATTCGGTAAAGGGATTATCATTTATTTCTTTACAGAAATCTCCATTCAAAAATATTTAACTTATTGCGACTTTATCTCAATAAAACTCGACTAACATGTAATTATTTCTAATCATGATAATCGAAAACCAGCATAAAAACCAAGATAAACAGATAAAATGAGCGGGAAACTGATACGGTCATTTAACGCACGTCGATAAGGATCACCCTTAATTGGTGCAATTAATTATCATTAAATGCAACCAAAGATATTAATTACTCTTGAGAGATGGAGGTGAGATAGGATATTGATCGATCTTAATTGCTGTGGTATTTTTGACTTTCACTGAGTCTTGGGAATGCTGCATTCGGCTTCTTTAAAATAAGTATGGATAATATTATGTTTAGTTTCTTTATATATATCATTGGTGGAGTTTCAAGTATTTTGTTCAATTTAGTCAGTATTTGTTTTATATTCAAATATCAGGTAAATAACAAGTTGTTCATTAATTTTGTTATGTTAGTGCAGCAATTCTCAGAAGGACCCCCAGGGGTCCGCGGGTCCATGTTAGGGGGTCCACGGGTTTACAAAGAAAAAATTGTTTTAATATGTACACTGTTAAAAATAGGTACTAAAAAATAAGTAAAATGTTCTCATGTTTGAGTTTATTCGATGCTTATAATAGCTCCGAATACATCAGTTTCATTTTTCAAAAAGACATGTGCTCAATAGTAGTATAATTTAATAAAAACAGCTGTTGCTCGCTTAACTCATTTTCAGTAAATATCAACAATTACAACCAAGACTTACCGGAATTCGAACCTATATCCTAAGGCACCGCAGTCCAGTGCCTTATCCGCTGTACTACCGGGGCGACGTGAAGAAGTTATAAACAGAAGACATGTTAAAAAGGTGTGTGAGAAGATTGGGAAGTAAGGTAATTGAGTTGTAATAACTCAGTTTCCATTTAAGCAATCGACATCAAGTAATGTAGAAAACCATCTTCTGAACAACTATTTAAAGTTTGTCAGGTGGCATTGTTAACGTGTCTTGGACAGAAACTGAGATTAGTGATATTAAATCCCACTGCTCCTTTTTAAGAAAGTACTATTACTAAAATTTCAGTACTTCATCGCTCATTTACGATGCAAATTGTACTAAAAAAAAGAGTATGTTTAGGTACTCGTTTTTAAGTACCTTTTGTTTTACAGGGAACATATTAAAGAGCTTGCATTCAGACATGGACGTGATTCCGAACCAAAAAGAAAGATGTCACTTATTCTATACAGTTCCAAAAACAATGGAGTAACTTGCTTAAGTGATTAATACAATGTTTTCTTGTGTTTGAGTGAACGTTAAATATATAAGGGAACAAAAGTAATTAAACTTTATATTGTGGTGTTATATTTTATTTTCTATGCATTTATTGAGCAATTTTGTTCTCATATTCTTAGTAAAAGCTGTGTAAAATAAAGAAATTGTTTTGTGAAGATGGCTTGAACAGAATCTGAGGTTAGCAATATTAAAGATCACTGCTCATTTTTTGAGAAAATACGGTTACGTAAATTTGAGTACATCTTCGCTCATTTACGATGCAATTGTACTAAAAAAAAACGAGTTGGGTTAAGTATTCATTTTAAAGTGATTTTTTGCATTATAATTTAGTAACATGATATCCATTGGTTAAATTACTAAAACAAAGGAAATTTTTACAATATTTCTTACAAGTAATTTGGTAATAAAATATCTTCTGTATATAATTAATCTAAATCTTAATTATGCACAAAAAATAAGAATGTCTGTAATTAAAAATCGACATCAAATAATTAAATGTAATTTTTAACTAACAAAAAAAAATAACCTACAAATATTTAAACTACTAGGGGGCTCCGCCCCCTGCTCCGCTAACGCTCCACCAACCCCCGGAGGATTGCTACGCAATCCTCTTTAGTTTGCTTCGCAAACCAATACCGGCTTCATACACTGTAGGCAATGACAATGTGTCCTAACAACAATACTTTTTTTAGTTATATAAATTATTACTGGCAGTGCCGTCACACAAATTTATTTTTAGTATGTTGAGACAAGAAATTTCCCAACTTAACGATCCGAAATTCCGAACTTGAACGATTCAAAATTCCCAACCTAAGGACATCGGGTACCAGCTGAAGTGTTATCCTCGTTATCTGACCACTGTTAACAATATGAGGCATCGTTCCCGGGTCTTTTCTTTGAGAAAGGCCTCGAACCAAAGCGTCCTTGATGTAGTAAGTAAATACGTACCAATAACAAATCAAGGGCACTTTGCTCGAACCAACGCCAGTAGTTCAATGTGCAGCTCTAGTGTGACGTTATTTAACCAGACCATACCTACCTATTCGAAATTGCACAACACAACAGTGCTAAAAAAATTCCCAGTTCCAACTTATAAGACATTTTCAGCTTTTTTATAGGTAATATTAAACATTTCTTTCGAAAGTATTGATTTGGCGCACGCATGTTCCAATGCAGTGGTCCGTTTTGAGGTTTAATTTAAGTTTCACCTTAATAAAAGTTGGGCAATTTCTAGTAGTCCGTCGCTTTCCTTTGCTAATAATATTAATTTGCCTGAGGCATAAATTTTCCCAACTCAGAGATTTTTAAAACTCGAAATTCCCAACTTTTAAGGTTTCAAGTTTACAGAGGGGGGGGGGGCATGCTTCCCCCCAATCTCCCCCCCCCCCCATAACTGGAAAAACTCAACTGTAGAACTGCTTCAACGCAATTGTGCTCATTGAAAAGCGAAACATGTGTAAACAAACAACAGCATAAACGCGCCAAGAATAAATAGGCTTCATCGCCAACTTATATTTATATAAAGTAAGATAATTGAGAATTGGCGCTAATAATAATTCGCCGTTGGCAGCCAAATACACGTTGGCATTTTGCCAATGTTGGCATTTCCTTCCGGAGTATCTTTTAATAATATTTATAGTACTTCACATAAATAGTAACATCTAATTTATTTTTTAAGATAGAATTTCAGTATTGATACCATTCAAGAAAGAAAGATTTTACGAACATAACTATATTTTTTTAACGGGAAAAAAGTATACTTTTGAACAATTTAGAGCAGTTTTAATTTATCACTTAAAATTTTACCCGTATAATTGACGATTATTTCAGACATTTCGTCAATTATTTAAAAATTTATAACTACAAAACTAAATCGAAATTTCACAAACGCTCTGGATCATTTGTAGCCAATAGTTTAATCTATATCCCTAATTTTTTATTTATTTTTTTGTTGAAAATTGGAAGACAAGTATCCAAAAATGTATGAATTGTTTTCAAAATTTTCTAATATCATGACTTTAACATAAAATAACGTCTAATATACTGATCGTATTGAAAAAAGAAAATATTCATCTTATTACCCAAACATTTCTTAATAAACTGGCATAATTTCATAATTTTAGGACATTTACTTTTTGAGATGCAAGCGGAACAATGAGACAAAAAGTCGCAAATTAAAATTTTCTCGAAATATCCGACATTTTTATCCTTCTTCGCTATTTTTTATACCTATCTTAATTGACCATATCTAATTTAATTGTAAAGATAGAAATATGATCTTTATAACATCAGAAAGAAGAAGTTTTAACGAACATTAATATATTTTTTTGAATAAGAGAATATGTAATTTTAAATTACTTATAGCAATTTAGAAATCACGTTTCAAAAATGAGGGTGAAAAAACTTCAAAAAGTGGAGCGTGTTTAAATGTTTCAAAAATTTATAAATCAAAAACTAATTCGAATTTAAAAAAATGCTTACTTGGATTTCCAGTTCAAATTTATTTCTACACTCCCTAAAAAAATTGGATCTCTCCTCTTAATAGAGTTTCAGAAACTCGACGGACAAAATTAGTTGTAAGCGAAATTTTATCAACGACGACTTTTATATTAAATAACTTATAAACTAATAACAGTATTGAAACAAAACTATATTCTTCTTATTTATCAAACATTTCTTAACAAATTCACTTAATTTCGTAATTTTAGGACTTTTACATTTTGAGATACGATCTGAATAACATTGAAAGAACGGAAAATTCCCCCTAGTACTTACTTTTTCCCCCTAGGGCTTACTTTTTTTTAAAATAGAGAGAAAAGAACAATTTTAATATTCTCTGAATTAAAAACAATTAAAAAAATATGCTATCAAAGAGTTCGTTTGTTTCGTTTGTTTCAATTCGTTTGTTTCAATTTTTTTTTTTTTGAAAAATAAATGAAATGACAGATAAAAAAAAATCACTTACGATAAAACAAAAAAAATCAACTTTTTATTCTAATGAGCAGTTATAAAAAAGTAGTCTTTAATGATTACATATTCTGCAACCACATTGCAATCCTTTGGCAGCGAATTGCAGATAATGCTCATTAATTAAAAAATAATTGTCTTATTAAGAAAACACCCTTTTGTCATATTTCCGCCAAAAAAACGTGCCAATCTCAGCATTTTTTGCTTGAGAACCTTTACCCTGAAGTTATTAAAACTGCATTAAAAAGATGTATAGCTGCATATTGAAAAAAAAAAGGAAAATCATTTTGTGAGACTTAATTCTTAACTTTATACTAATTAATGGCTGTTTTTATGGTTTATGGTCTTTAATAAAGGCCTTTGTTTTACGTTTGATGATCTTTTAAACAGCGGGATACTGGTATTTTTTACTTAAAAAAATAGTTTCTACCTTTGAAAAGGTATTATTAAAGCTTTCGATATAATGTTTAGCTTAATTCGATATAATGTTTGTAATCTGCATTTTCTTAATATAAGTTATTAAAAGCTATTAATAAATATTTAGTTTTTTATCATATTAGGCTTATTTATTTACTGATGTACCTGATATTGTTAGATTTTTGTATTTACAATTCTATTTTGCAATTAAGTGTTTTCTTGTATTTACGTTATTATAATTTTATTACAAACAGTTTGGGTGGCCGAGTGGATAAAGGCATCAGCTGGGTTTGGTTTGGTTTAATTAACGTCGCACTAGATCTGCGCAGTAGGCTATTGGCGACGGTTCGAGGTCTATCTCGAAGAAAAGACCCGGGAACACATACACATTCACACATACATTCATACATTCACCTCGTTATTTTAGAACCACGGTCAGATGACGAGCAAACACTTGAACTGGCACCCAACGCCTGCAATAGACGTCAGGACTTTGGACTCCAATCAGATTTATCGTGCACTAGTCCGGTATACACGCCGTTAATTTTTGCGGATGTGCTGGACGACTTTTTCTAGTATTTTGTAGCAAAGCTGGTAACCCTTCTATCACAAGATCACTACTTTTTTACTTTTCTTTGTCAAGTCTATCGCCTAGGATCGAACCAGGAATCTTTGTATTCCCGGCGGACGCCTTTAACCGCTTGGCCACGGGGCATCCGCTGGGAATCGAAGGGTTCCTGATTCGATCCTGTACGACGCACTTGACTAAAAAAAGTAAAAACGTAGTGATCTTGTGATCGGAGGGTTGCTAGCTTCACTACAAATACTAAGAATGTCGTCCAGAACATCTACAAAAATTATCGGCGTGTATACGGGACTGGTGCACGATACATCTGATCGGGGTTCAAAGTCCCGACGTCTATTGAAGGCGTTGGGTGCCAGTTCAGGTGTTTCCTCGTCATCTGTCCATAGTTCTAAAATAACGAAGTGCAGGTATGAATGAATGTGTGTGTGAATGTGTTCCGGGGTCTTTCCTTCGAGATAGACCCCGAACCGTCGCCAGTAGCCCACTGTGCAGCTATAGTGCGACGTTAATTAACCAAACCAAAACGAAATGAAACCATTAAATTTTTGTTGGCCAAAAAAAAAAAATCTGGAATTTTTTTATATTTATAGTGTAACAGACTAAATTTTACTAACCCTGACCCTATGACACCACTGACCTGAAATGTGATAACTGTAATGAAGACTATCATTGAGGAAATATCTTGCCCCCCCCCCCCATTCCTTTGGCATTTATTTTTAACATTTCTTCTGTTTATAAGTACTTCATGTCGGTAGTACCTGGTGGTTTAACACAGTTAAGGTTCTGAACTGCGGTGCCTCAGGATCTGGTTTTGATTCCCGGTAAGTCTTGGTTGTAATTGTCGGTATTTATTGAACGTGATTTATGTAGGCTAGCATCTACTCTTTTTATCCATTTTTACTCATTGTACTAATTTTTAAGTATTTGTCTTTTTCAAAATTAAAACTTATGTATTTGGAACCATGATAAGCATCGAATGTACTAAAAAATGAGTACTTAACTTATTTTTGAGTACATATTTTTAACAGTGTATGGCTATTATTCTACAACAAATTATAATTATGGGATGTTTATTCTTATGCATTTTGCGTCCAACAACGCCATGTCTTTCATACTCCAACTTTCACGTCATAGTGACTTAACAATAATTTCGTCCTATTCTCCAAATATTTCTAAACACAATAAATAAATTCCGGAATTATCTGACAGTTACTTTTTAAGATGAAATTCATACTAGAAATGCTTCCACCAAAGAGGAAATACGGTTGGATTAAAAAGACAGCAGCAATACTTTTAGTTTGCAAAAGAGATTTAAAAATATAAATGTTTTTTTTTAGTATTCGTTGCGTATAAAAATCGGATTTCTAAATTCTACATATTAGATTAAACTCCTACTATAAATATTATATATAACACCACATCCACACTTATTCTAAAAATAATAGATCTTGGTGAAACGAAAGGAATTAGTAAAACCAATATCGCAAAAACGAAGAAAGGAGAATGAGCGAAAAAGAACTGTCTGACTGTCACTTCATAAGAAGGTTTTCACCGTGTCTTTATCCTCCAAGTTTCCGATAGAGGGCGTCACAGTCGAATATGATCGAGTTAAGTGACGTCAAAGAGACTGTTAAGGGATCAAGAGCTCTCTAGTGACGGAAATTGAAAACTGCCGCACTAAAAAAAATTTCACAACCCATAAAATTTAGGAAAATGTCTCCGGATAGTTTGATGCTGTTGTTTTTTATCGGAATTCATAGCTCACTTGGCTGTCCTTTAAGAAAGGGTGTTAGTGTAAATAAAGTGTAATAAAAGATTTTGGAAAAAGGATATAGTGTAGATGAGGTTTGTTGGCTTGACATCAGGATGAAATGTTTTTTTGCTTCAAAAAATTTAACTACACTGTTAAAAATAGGTACTAAAAAATAAGTAAAATATACTCAATTTTGTATACATTGAATGCTTATCATGGCTCCGAATACATAAGTTTCGATTTCGAAAATCACTTTTAATAAATATCGACAATTACAACCAAGACTTACCGGGAATCGAACCCATGTCCTCAGGGATCGTAAAATTATTAAATTGTAGTAACTCAGTTTCCATTTAAGCAAGTGACATCAAATACTTTGAAAAACTATATTCTGAGCAATTTGCCCTATCGCTTTGTTAACATGGCTTGAACAGAAACTGAGATTAGCCTTATAAAATCACACTACGAACCCAGATCCTCAAGAACCGCAGTCCTGTGCCTAGGGCGCCGTGAAAAAGTTATAAACAGAAGAAACGATAAAAAGGCGTAACAAAAAAATGCCATGGCATCAGGATGAAATGTTTTTTTATAAAAAATTTCAACTATACTGATAAAAATAGGTACTCAAAAATTTATTAAATGTACTCATTTTTGAGTACATTCGATGCTGATCTTATCATGGCTCGAATGCTTATCCGAACTCATAAGTTAATGCTTATCCGAACTCATATAGCTCCGAACACATAAGTTTCGATTTTGAAAAAGACATGTATTCAAAAATGAGTACAATGAATAAACAGGAGCAGATATTTGCCTACATTGACCAAATCACTTTCAATAAATATCGATAATTACAGTTAAGACTTATCGGAATTGAACCTAGATCCTCAGGAACCGCAGTCATATAATCTATATATTCTTAACGAATAATAACAAATTAAAATAATATTTCTTAAAATATATTTTAACAAATTTTGTTTTTAAATAGATAGTTTCTTCAAATATATCGGAACTTATAGCAATTTAAACTTGATCAAACATGGAAAAAAAAGTCATCACCGAGAAAAATGAGTTCGAAGTTACATATTTAGTCAATTTATACCAAAGATTAATGTTGATTCGCAAAAAATAGTTAGTAGTACTTAACGTAGAAATATGATTTTGGCGTCGTTAGATTAAAAATAATATCAGCTATTTTTTAAATTATTAAAATAATTATGGATATTTTTGATGATTTGGTGTCCCTTTCCCCTTAAATTTCAATTAAAGGGGTGTGGAACACCAAACTAAAATTTTTATTGCTTTAATAAAGTCAACAATCTTTTCAAGCAATAAAATAATTACGGATATTTTTGATGATTTGGTGTCTCGTACCCTCTTAAATTTCGAATAAGGGGTTATGGGACACCAAACTAAAAATTTTATTGTTTAAAAAAGTCAACTACTTTTTAAAGCAATAAAATAATTAAGGATATTTTTTATGATTTGGTGTCCCATATCCCCTTAAATTCCAATTAAGGGGTTATGGAACACTAAACTTAAACTTTTATTGCTTTAAAAAAAAGTCAACTATTTTTTAAAGCAATAAAATAATTACGGATATTTTGATGATCTGGTGTCCCATACTCTCTTAAATTTCAATTAAAATTTTATGGAACAACAAACTAAAATCAAAATCAAAAATTATTTTAAAGCAATAAAATTATTATGGATATTTTTGATTATTTGTTGTCTCATACACCCTTAAATTTCAAATAAAGGGTTATGGGACACCACACTAAAACTTTTATTGCTTTAAAAAAATCAACAACTTTTTAAAGCAATTAAATAATTATAGATACTTTTAATAATTTGGTGTCCCATACCCCGTCAAATTTCAATTAAGGGCTATAAAACTAAAACTTTTATTGCTTTAAAAAAAATCCACGATTTTTGAAAGCAATAAAATAATTACGGATATTTTGATGATTTGGTGTCCCATACCCATTAAATTTCAATTAAAGGGGTATGGAACACCAAACTAAAATTTTTATTGCTTTAAAAAAGTCAACAACTTTTTCAAGCAATAAAATAATTATTGATCTGTTTGATAATTTGGTGTCCCATACCCCCTAAAATAACATGATATAAATATAATAGTGGGATTTCCATGACATATTCCCTTCCTCAAGGTATCCCAAAGTATCGCAGTCCCACGCACTATCCCATTAAGATCATTCTTAAGTGACTTAAGAACCCTCGTCCATTGCCTCCCATCCAATCGCATTTCTCTCAGCGGAGACAATCCAACTTAATGGAGGCATCGAGGTTCATTAAGGGAAATCCCATTTATTACCATGGAGGGTCCCTCAATGGCTGCAAGTCCCTTAGTATCCGTGCTGATAAAAAAATACCCGTTTTGTGGTAGTATATATTCTTGAATTAGACGGTAAATTATGCTTTTCAGGTCAAATGAATTTATTTTGTTTCCTAAAATAATTGAGCCCCAGTTGCTCAGTGGATAAGGCATTCAGCCACTAATCAGAGGATTGGTGGTTCGAATCCGTGCGATGGACTTGACAAAGAAAAGTACGAAAGTAGTGATCTTGCGATCAGAGGGTTGCCAGCTTCGCAACAAAAATACTAGAGAGTCGTCCAGAACATCCAACCAGTTATACTGGCGTGTATACGAGACTGGTGCACGATAAATCTGATCGGGGTCCAATATCCTGACGCCTATTGAGGTTGCGTCGGGTGCCAGCTCAGGTGTTGTCCTCGTCATCTGACCATGGTTCAAAAATACGGGGCATCGTTCCCGGATCTTTCTTTCGAGATAGGCCCCGAACCGTCGCAAATAGCCCACTGTTCAGCTCTAGTGCGACGTTAATTAAAAAACAAACCAAACAAACAATCCTAAAATAATTAATAACACCTATTTATGTATATTTTTTATATAATATTTGAAGATAATTTAAATTGCACCGGTCAATAATAGTTTTTCGGTCCCACGTTGCTACAACTTTTAAAAAATTTACTTAAAAATGGGTACATGAACGTACTCGTTTTTTTTAGTACAATTACCTCGTAAATGAGCGATGACGTATTTAAATTTAAGTAATCGTACTTTCGCAAAATGAGCAGTGTGATTTAATATTGCTCATTTCAGATTCTGCTTATGCCATATTAACAAAGCGACATGTCAAACTTAAAGTAGTTATTCAGAAGATGGTTTTCAACACGATTTGATGTCAATTGCTTAAATGGAAACTGAGTTGCTACAGCTCAATTATCTTACTTAACATTCTTTTGGCACACCCTTTTAACATTATTTCTGTTTATAACTTCTTCACGTCGCCCTGGTAGCTTAACGGATATGACTGTGGACAGCGGTGTTTGCAGATCTGAGTTCGATTCCCGGTAAGTCTTGGTTGTAATTGTCGATATTTATTGAAAGTGGTTTATGAAGACAGCCTATGTAGGCTAGCATCTGCTCTTTTTATTCATTTTTATCCATTGTATTTATTTTTAAGTACATGCCTTTTTCAAAATAGAAACTTATATATTGTGAACCATGATAAGCATGGAATGTATTCAAAAATAAGTATTTTTTACTTATTTTTGAATACAGATCTTTAACAGTATAGAAAACCCTTAACGAGACACTTTAATGTCCCGTGCCGGGTTAGGCCCAGGAAAAGTATAAGACACCCACGGCTCGAACCCGCGACCTATTGCTACCGACCACTCTACAAAGGCACGTTCTAGCTATATCATGGAAATATTTTTAACTACGTTTCTTTACGCAATGATTCTTTTAAACACACTTTCAAACAAACCGTTGATATTTATGATATGAACGTACGATTCGTCACTATTGCTCATGGGAAATTATCTTTCTTTTGATACATAACTTATTAAAATGATTTGCATGTAAGAGACGCAAAAGGGATCTATGTAAGATAAATACTATATAAATAATATATAAGATAATAATACATGCCCGTGCGATAATCATCACATTAATTACCCCCTCCACACACATTCGGGTGAAAGATATTAGTGAATCTTTTATGTCCAAATAATCAAAAAGTTTAACGGTCTGCTCGTAGAGGGAAGCATTATCAACGTTTGTTTAAAATAAAACCTTTAAAATCAGTTATTTTAAACACGTTAAAAAAAACTGTTAATATTTGTGAGATGAAAGCGCAATTCGTCAGTGTTCCTTGAAATTCTCTTTCTTTAGATACCTCATGTGTTAAGATTCGTTGTATGTAAGAGCCACAAAAGGGGTCCATACTATACTCGGGGACAGCCTAAGTTGCGCCTAAAGCAATTGAATATTTATACATATCATAGCTTCCGCTTCAGGTTCAACTTAGGTAGTCCCCAAGTATAGAAAATAATTTATATTATGTTCAGTACAGTATATATTGTTTCAGTAATTGTAGGGATATTCCGTTTTCACTTTGAACCGAATTTATGGGAGAAGAGTGGAAAACCAAAAATATTTCAAAAATCATCAATATAAACCTTAAAAAAAATGTTCACTTTATTATATTTCCTACTATACTTAACGAGTGTTCATTCGTTTCTTAGTTAAAATATATCAAGTTGAATCTCCCATTTTTATTATGATGTATATTATTTTTATGTAATATTGATCCCTTTCACGCCTCTTATACGCGACAAATATTAATAAGTAATGTATCAAAAGAAGAATTACCTGGTGTACTGACACTGCTTAGCACGTGCATTTGTAGCATAATCTGTAGCGCGTTGGACTTCATGTTGCTGGTTCGAGTCAAATTTCTCGGCGTGGCCCAGCAACACTGGGCAAACAACTTGTTATTATTCATTTAAACAATGTGCGACCAATATTCCCATTATCTGAACTCTGAAACATATTTGCAATTGTTTTACCCGGTATTGGATTTCTTGTATATGAGCTCCAAATTTGTAAATCTCCCAAACATGTAGACACTCAAACCCTATCCCTGAACCATTAAAAATCGTAACAAAGCGTTATCCTAACAATGCACACAACAAAGCAAAATCTCAAGTATCCCATACTTTTCTTCCTTCCTTATCTTTTACGTAAAATAAATACATACCAAACGACAAAACGCAACACCACCTGTATTCAACCTATCTTTCCTACATTCAAATAATGACAAAAAAGTCCCAGACTTTCGGCAGCAGTCCAGCACTTGAGATCGAATCGTTTCCCCCGTGCATATTAATAAGGGAAGATGCAGCGTGGTTATATTACATCGTCTGCAAAGAAAGATGGCAAGAACGATAACATAATTAGAAACTCGTAACCCCTTTCCTAAACAAACGGTAAACATAAACTAATGAGGTTTCTAAGGCCAGAGAAGGAGATTTTAACCCACTAACGAGCCTTGGACTTCAAAATGTTCTATTTTAGGCGTCCGTTGAAGATGGATTGCTTTCCGATGGTTTGGTTCATCTCGCGATTCTTTCTTTGGAAGAAGTACGGGAAAAAAAATCGAATTTTTTTACTTGAGTGTTTTCTGTTTCGTTTCGATTATTATGGGATTGTTTCTACTCTTTGTTGAAAGTTTAAGTGTTGCTGTTGAGATTCGGTTTGGGTTTTTCGACTGGTTATACTTACTCGATTTGAATTAAAGTTGGTTTTGTTTGAGTTTGTTGTGAAGTGGACTTTTGATATTGTCCGTGATTCTTGTACTGGGTATGGAAAGATATCGAGTAGGGTAAGGTGGGTAAAATTGGGTCGTTCAAAGTCTACTTTCTTTCAGGAAAAAAAATGTAACATTATAATGTATTTTACAAAAACGTTTACTTATTTATTGGAAACATAATCGTGTATTTTTATTTAATTCCGAGGTATATAAATATTTTCAATAATTGTTTTCTAAGATAACATACTACGATTCAAACGTGGGGTAATTTGGGTCGTCAGTGAAAATTTTGTAATTTTTCGTATAAAAACGTATTATTACAACAAAATTTCAAGTCAAATTAGTAACTTGAATCAAATATAATAAACTGAACAAGAACCGTCAACTTTTCATAATATATTTGACTATTAACAGAGTGTTTTATAACAGTCAAGTCTAAAAGCAAGTTGCAATGCGCCATTTTGAAAACAAAAATCGCCTTTTTATTATTAATTATCGTATTCGAAAATAAACTTCTGCAATTATAACTTGTTTTATTTTAAAAAGAAATCTATGCAGTATTTACATTATTTTAAATTTTTATAGACATATAAATAAGAGTGTCTGTTTGTATGTGTTTTGATTGGCTTTTTATACAAATCTTCAGTTTTATTCCGATATTGATGGAATTAAGCACACTTGACCTTCAAAGCAAGGGGAAGGTCACTGTCTACATGAAATTTCGAACAACCACACCCATCCCTCTTTTCCACGCTTTAACTCGCTTAACCTGTTTGACTTCTTACTGAAACCTAATTATAATAATGCAACGCAATATTTCAACGTTGTAACAATATAATTTATTTTGCATAGTTAGCTATGAGGATGGATAAACGATGCATTCTGATTGGCTGATGAGTAAATAGTGCCAATATACCACCAAAATGTCGCCAAATAAGTAAAAATATTGCCAATGTACCACCAAAATATCGCCAAAATGAATAAAAATAATGCCGCTATACCATCAACATGTCGCCAAATGATTTAAAATACCGCCACTATACCACTAAAATGTCGCCAAATATAATATCGCCAATATACCACCAAAATGTCGCCAAATGAATTAAAATACCGTCACTATACCACTAAAATGTCGTCAACTATAATATCGCCAATATACCCCCAAAATGTCGTCAAATGGATAAAATTATTGCCAAATGAATAAAAAATGTTGCCAAATCAATAAAAATGTCGCCAAATAAATAAAAAAATCAATAAATAAATATATCGCCAAATAAACTTAAATATGGTTATATATGTAAAAACATCATTCAGTTTTTCCCCGGGAAACGCCGAACGCATCTAGTTAAAAGAATAAAAATTAACAAATAACTAAATCGAGTCCAATGAATGCAGTAGAAATAAAAAACATCAAAAATTGAAGTCGTAGGTTGTGACTTTACATTTAAAATCAAACTAATATATAAAGGGTAGATTTTTCTGCAGTATAATGAAAAGTTTATGGAGGATGTTGAGCAGTATTTTTCTTAATTTTATGGGTCATTCTATTAAGTTTCGACATACCTAAATTGTCCTTTCCCTTGCTCCAAAAACACTTTTACACCCAGCACTCAATTAATATTTTTTTCCCCATCGTCGCCAATCCCCAATTTTTTTTCTCTTAAGCCCCTCCCCCATCTTACAAGTCCTTGCGATAGTTTATATATGTGAACGGTGATTGATTAAACTTAGGGGGTGTAGAAAAAAAATCTTTTTCTTGAAAAGGGATTTTCTAGCTACCTCTCTGCCCAAGAGTTATGATTGATGGAAGCAGCGCTGTCAACAACCTTGCTTGTGAATGTGTGGGGGTGGTAGAAAAAATGGCGCAAAATAAAACCTTTTTTTTAATGTTTTGGGGTGTTTTTTTATGTGTGGCTGTAAACTTTGAATATCGTACGGTATGGAAATCGCCTGTCTGTATTGGTGTTGTTATTGATGATTGCGTTGAGGACTTAATTTAAAATGTATTTTTTTTAAAGAACTCTAGTTCAATAATTATGTACTTAAAATAGGTGATTTTTGAATTTTTTTTTTTTTGCTTCAAATGAAGAATAATTTTTATGCGAATATTTTTGATAAAGAAACTAACATGAAATATTATTTATTTTGTGTTACAACTTGATATTTCCAAAATGAAATTGAATTTCTGCCATTTTAGCATATACTTTATGAAATTTAGAATATAAATGCATGCGTGTCATTTACAATTTTATAGTTAATCTGTAGTTGACGAATTACATTAGTTGTAGATAATTTTACAAATTACAGTGATAATTATTAACATTAATTTATTTTTTATTCACATAAATAACCAGATGACAGTTTGTTTAAAATGCATACACAATATTAAAAAGTAAAAAAAAATGAGGCCTTGATTTTTGAAAAATAAAAATACGTTTTTTGTGCAATATTTCAAATCTACCGTAAATTTAATTACATAATGAAAAATGAAGTAACAGCAAAACAAACATATTTTTGATTTTAGATTATATTAATTTTTATTTTATTTAATATGCATGAAAAATGCATTCAATTTTATTATTTATCTCAAGTATTATTAGTATTGTTAAATTTGAATGAACTGCGAATTTTAAGTACTCTATAAGTATAATGTTTCGTTTTCAAACAAAAAATTATTTCATTTACATATTAGGTAACAGTTTTCTGGTCCACTAAATCCAATCTCCGATGGAACTCGAACCAGTGATCCATTATTCTGAAGTTCCAAGCGGTACCGATAAGGCAACAATGGAAAAGTGCTAAATATTATAAATATTTTTAATGTGTTTTTTCTGCAATATTTCTAAAATTATTAAAATCATTTAAATATCTAATTAGTATTTTACAAATCTGAGTCCCAGCATAAACAATCAGGTGACACATCTAACACATCTTAGAATGAACAATCTTTGTATATAAAGTGTCAGCCTTTTTTCGTATAATGGCCGGTCTTCATCTAATTATGGTTCATATTGAGAAACAAACATTTAAACGCAGATTCGCAGAGAAAGTAGGTATTTTGTGATCCACAGACTGACTCTTTCTTTTATAATTATAGATTTTTATTCAAACACGTTCCCAGTGCTGTTACGCAAAACATATTTTGGGGGGTTTGAAACAAGAAATTTCCCAACTTAACGATTCGAAATTCTCAACTCAACTATTAGAAATTCCCAACTCAACAGTGCTGAAAATTCTCAGTTCTAACTTATCGACATTTTTCATCTTTTTTTATATATATATTTTAGGTAATATTAAACAGTTCTCTCACAAGCATTGATTTGTTACACCTATATTCCAATGCAGTTTCCGATCTAAGGTCTAATTTAAATGTAATCTTACAAGTTGGGCGATTTCTTATCTTTCCTAGCTTTCATTTGATAATAATAATAATTTTCTTCAGGCATAAATTTTCCCAACTCGAGGTTTTTGGAAGTTGAATTTCCCAACTTTCAGGGTTTTCAGATTATTGGGGGGGGGGGACCCCCCCAACAAACCCCCTAGGTGCGACGGGCCTGTACGCACCCGTAAACAAAGTCCCATTAATCATGTTTGATGTTGAGTGCTGTTGCTTTCCCAAGACCCCCATAAAACTCTAAACCATTAAAACGAAAAGTCAAAACCTACAAAAACAAGATCCTTCGTCTTCGAGGGGCTTTATCTGCGCGACCTCGTCGCGTCATGCTTTGGTAACGCATGGACGACTTCAACACCCTTGGAGAATAGACAGAAAATGACTCCAAACTCAAGAATAGGGGGGAAGCAAATATTTTTAAACTATTTTAATTTTCTGCGATTAAAGAATATGTTTGATTTTTTACATTTTTTTTCAGGAATAGTTACACACCTTTTCTACACTGTTTAAAACAGGTACTAAAATATAAGTAAAATGTACTCATTTTTGAGTACATTCGATGGATATCGTGTCTCAGAATACTTAAATTTCAAGTTTGAAAAAGACATGTACTCAAAAATGAGTACAATGAATATAAAGAGCAGATGCTGGCCTACATAGGCTGCCTTTATAAATTTGTTTTAATAAATGTCGACCAATTACAACCAAGACTTAAAGGGAGCCGAACCCAGGTCCTCAAGGAACGCAGGACAATGCCTCATCCGTTGTACTACTGAACGACGCGAAGAAGTTATAAACAGAAGAAATGCTAAAAAGCTGTACCAAAACAATGTGAAGTAAATTTATTGAGTTGCAATAACTCAGTTTCCATTGAAGCAATCGACATCAAATAATATTTAAAACCATCTTCTGAACAACTATTTTAAGTGTATCAGGTCGCTTGCTTTGTTAAGATGGTTTTAACAGAAACAGATATTAACTATATTAAATCACATTGCTCATTTTTGAGAAAGTCCGGTTACTTAAATTTGAGTACGTCATCGCTCATTTACGACGCAATTGTACTTTAAGAAAAATAAGTAAGTTCAGGTACTCAATTCGAAGTAATTTTTTTTTACAGTGTGGGGTTGATTAATATAAATATATTTTAATTTACTGTGATAAATATATTAAGGCAATAAAATGCGTTTATAAAGAGAGATTTTCCAATCTAAATTGTATGTAATATTTATTGAAAAAAAATTAATTACAAAACAGTGATAGACATGTCTCAGAGTTTTCAATAAAAAGACGAAGTTTCTTTTAATATTATTTCAAAATGAACGAAACAACAAGACATCTTTATCGATTATTTTACAAATCACTGTCATCATAGATGAATCCTCACCCACCAATTTCATCGGTACACAGTTTACGAAATTATTTATCGCCAAATTCGTGGGAAATTTCCAACCTTAAGGGCAACACGTCCGACGAAACCTTAAAATGTCTTTAAAACCCCCCACAGTTACACACCACTCCGACCAATCCTTAAATGAACCAATCGAAATTAACGGAATCCGTCCCAAGCATCTTTCGCCAATCAACCAATTTCCGAGAAAGACCTTGAGGTGAAGGGGGGGGGGGGGGGGTGCCTGCTGTTTCGGATTTGACAAACAACTTCTGGCCCAAGGGAGAGGGTGTATCGGAAAAGAAAACCCCAAGAAATAAAAATCGCCTGGTTGAGACGGATCGAGAAACCAGAGACGCCAGCTGTCGCCGTTCAACCATGTAACGGCATAAGTCTCCTCTTATTGAGGTGCATTTATTACTTTTGATTCTCGTTCGAGGTGTTCGCGCTTAAGTATGTGTGTTCTGGGTCGAGTTAGAAAGTTATTGTGTTCATTGGCAATATTTTTGTGGTTTTACATTGAAGTGTTGCATGGCCGAGCGGTTAAAGGCGTCAGCTAGGAATACGAAGGTTCCTGGTTCGATGCCAGGCGATGGACTTGACAAAGAAAAGTAAAAAAGTAGTGATCTTGTGATCGGAGGGTTGCCAGCTTCGCTACAAAATACTAGAAAAGTCGTCCAGAATATCCGCAAAAATTAACGACGTGTATACGGGACTGGTGCACGATACATCGGATCGGAGTCCAAAGTCCCGACGTCTATTGAAGGCGTTGGGTGCCAGTTCAGGTGTTTCCTCGTCATCTGACCATGGTTCAAAAATACCAGGCATCGTTCCCGGGTCTTTCCTTTTTAAAAAAGACGTGTACTCAAAATTAAATACAATGAGTAAAAACGAATAAATACAGCAGTTGCTTGCCTTCATAGGCTGCCTTCGTAAATCCCTTTCAATAAATATCGACAATTGTAAGCAAGACTTACTGGGAATCGAACCGATATCCTCAGGCACCGCAGTCCAGTGCCGTATCCGTTGTAATACCAGCGACGTGAAGAAGTTATAAACAGAATAAATGTTAAAAAGCTGTGTCAAAAGAATGGAGAGTAAGATAATTGAATTGTAATAACTCAGTATTCATTTAAGCAATCGTTATCAAATCACGTAGAAAACAATCTTCTGAACAACTATTTTAAATGTCGCTTTGTTCAGATGTCTGGAACAGAAGCTGAAATTATCAAAGTTAAATCACACTGCTAATTTCTTGAAAGTACGGTTACTTAAAATTGAGTACGTCATCGCTGATTTACGATGCAATTGTACTCAAAAATTATGTTCAGGTACTCATTTTTAAGTAATTTTTTACAGTGTAATTTTCCTAGATGAAGACATTTCTTTAAACTGATCACCTCCAATATTTTAACTGACAATAATTAGACTAGTAGTAAGATAAATATTAATTCTGTTATAGTGTTAGAAACATTCACGAGCATGAAAAGTGAGAGTTTCCTTACGAGCTGCGCAGTGGTATCTGCGCAGATCAGTCAGTTTAGTGAGACCGGCAGGTGTGGGCCACTAACTGTAACTGTAAATTCGGGATAGAGCAAAACATTTTGTTGACTTGAAGCCAATTGAAGGGGTAACAACTGTACCCCACTTTCACCGCTACCGCACTATTTCGTATGTTTTTCATGTTAAAATAAGCCGACATTGTATTGCTTTTGGATGAGTTTTTTTTAAAAGCACTTTTAAATTCAAACTGCCATTAAAATATAAATTAATTTTTTTCCTTTTTTACCCATTGTACTCATGTTTGAGTACATATCTTTTTCAAAATTGAAACATGTATTCGGAGTTAATCATCGAATGTATTCGAAAATGAGTACATTTTACTCATTTGTGACTACCTATATTTAACAATGTAGATAGACAGAAATATCCAAATATCATTCTAATGATCTACTTTTCAACGCAGATAACAATGCGAATCAACGGATGCAAAGGTTAAAAGGGCATAGTAAATGTATAACTAAATCCCAGGCCCAATCGACACTTTTGAAAAATAGTTCCCAAGAAATCCATTTAAGAGAGAGAGAGAATAAGAAAACTATAAAAGCCGAAATTCATCTAACTGCAACTGTCCCTCGTTAATATCGGAAACCATTTTCGCGAACGTCGGAAAATCACTTCCGATTCCGGTGTGCACAAATGACAGTCACGTGGGTCGTTCTCAGCCAATGGGAGAGCCGGGAAGCCCCGTTTATTATTTATTTCAGTCCCAACCCCGTTTCGTCGCAAAAGAAAATGGCGATATTTCTGGGCGCTTTTTTTGAATTGTTTGTTTTAATATTCACTGTACCTTAATGAAATTTCGAATTTTCTTTTTTTATTTGTAATCTTTGTTCATAAGGAGAATGACAGGTCGTTAGGGACTAGATGGTATTGAAAGCAGATAGGTGTAATATAGATCCAATGGTTACAGTGAAAGCAAGAAAACAGTTGCCCTAGGATCGTGCTATTTTAAGGTATTGCCACTACACCGTTAATAATTTTGGGCCTCACGCGGTACAAAGGTCCGAGGTATAAAGGATAAATGGCCATCCTGGTTGATGCGCCCGCCTTTCTTTACAGGAGGTCATTTATCGCCAAAGGCTGATTCTCCATGGAATTATATCGCCGAAATGCATACTGAAGCCAAGGGCGAAACTCTTCGCCACTCATAGTCAGAAGGAATAATGGGTTTACAATCGACTTTCTACACTATGGTATGTTATGTCCTCACATACTGATTTTACGATTAGTTATGTGACAGAATGCATATTCTATAGCCAAGGTAAACATTCCATCACTCGCGGTACAAAGATCGGAGAGGGAATGAGTAAACAAATAACCTTGTCAAAGCGTCCCACTTTCCTCTATACGATGGTATGTCATCTATTTACATAGGCTGATTCCACGTTGGGCGAAAGCGACACTGCAACCAAGGGGGACATATTTCCCCACGTGGTTTTACGATTAGTTATGTAATTGAAAGCATATACTACAGCTAAGGACAACGTTGCACCCCACGCAGTACAATGGTTGATGGGGTGAATGGGTAAACAAATAACCTTGCCAGAGCGTCTCACTTTCCTCTACACGATTGTATGTAATATATCCGCATAGGCGGATTCCACGTTGGGGGAAAGCGATACTGCAACCAAGGGCGACATCTTTCCCCATGTGGTTCAAATGTGAGAGGACGGAATCGGTTTAATATTCGGGGTGATCGACGCGGCTCACATTCCTCTATAATATGGTATGTCATTTATCCCCATCGGATGATTCTATGTGGAGTTATGAGATGGAATCGTATACTGCAGTTGTTCGAAACTCCCCCTTCATGTGGTACAAAGGTTAGTAGACGTAATTGGTTAATAAGCAACCTGTTTTAAACTTATTATCTTCGTCTACACGATGGTATGTCATATATCCCTATGAGCTGATTCCACGTGGAAATATAAGGATTTGACAAATGTCTATTTTTACTGTGCTACTCCATGTAACTATGTACCAGTACGGAAATGAAAGCCATATTCTTGTCAAAATGCATTCTCATTGTTGAAGAAACTTTCGTCATATTTTGACGAAACGGATTACTGCCTATTACTCCGATTAAACATTTCGTCAAACTGAAGAAATTCATTTTGTCGTGTGTTTCGCGAAATTTATTTCGTCAAAAATGAGGACAATTTCAAATAAAAATCAGGAATCGGAAAAAAAAACTTTCGTTAAAAATTTAAAGATCTTTGTTTCGTCAAAAGCTAAGTGTAATGACGAAATGATTTCAAAATTGACGAAATTATTGTCCAAATTGACGAAAGTAGCCTAGACGAAAGCAGAATTTCTTGACGCAGTATGATACAAATTGATAACGCCTTTTCTGAGAGGGTTGTGAGAAGCTATTATTTTTAAAAATTGAAAAATAAAATTTTAGTTTTCAAATTACCTCATTCTAAAAAGTTATTACAATCAATAGTTAGAGGAAATAAAGGAAATGTCAGTCTCGTTTATGAATTGAAAACGAAATTACACCTATTACTGAATAGAAAAAGGTAAAAGGGACCATATATTTATTTATTGGTGATATAAAATGCTTTGTAAGAATTAAACAGCAAAATTTTATGCAGAAATTATTTAAAATAAAGTTACTTTTAAAACTTTAGTATTAGCTACTTCGAATTCTAAATAACTAAATTAAAACAATGTATTAAGAGTTTCTACGTTTTCTACTCCAAAGGTAAAAAATCCTTAACATGTCTTACTACACTGTTAAAAATAGGTAATCAAAAATAAGTAAATTGTACTCATTTTTGAACACATTCGATGCTTCTCATGCCTCCGAATGCATAAGTTTCAATTTTGAAAAATACATGTACTTAAAAATTAGTACAATGTGTAAAAATGAATGAAAACAGCAGATGCTAACCTACATAGGCTGCCTTCATAAATCACTTTCAATAAATATCGACAATTACAACCAAGACTTACGGGCAATCGAACCCACATTTGCAGACACCGCTGTCCAGTGCCTTATCCGTTTCGCTACGAAGAAGACGTGAACAAGTTATAAATATAAGTAAAATTAAAAAGGTATGCCAAAAACATTGAAGAAAGATAACTGAATTGTAATAATTCAGTTTCCATTTAAAAATTCGACATCAAATACTGTGGAAAACCATTTTCTGAACAAATATTTTAAGTTTGTCAGGTCGCTTTGTTAAGATGGCTTAAATAAAACCTGACATTAACAATATTAAATCACACTGCTCATTTTTGTGAAAGTATGATTACTTAAATTTGCGTACGTCATCGTTCCTTTACCATGCAATTGTACTGAAAGAAAAACGAGTACGTTAATATACTCATTTTTAAGCACCTGTTTTTGCAGTGCATGATAAGTGTGTAATTCTAAGGGATTTGGACATTATTTGAAATACTTGAAAGAAAATGTATAAAATAAAAATAATAAGAATGTATTTAAAGTTTTTAAACTTAAAAATCATTTAAACTTTCTTTAAAAAAAATACTTGAAATATGTATGTTTAAATAAGATGTATATGAGGGTTTTACGTTAAAAATTTGCCATATTCAGGTTTTTAAACCAGTAGAGTTGAATCACTCAATTATAGGAAAATCCGAAATTTACCAAATATATCTACCTCTAATACATCAAAATTCATTAATTATTTTATATTTAATAGATCAAAAACTACAAAAGAATTTTTAGAAAAAAAAATTAAAGTATAAAAACAAAAAAATTAATTTAAATGTTACTTTTCTATAAAAAAAATATCTTAAAATTAAACATACTAATTTGACATTTAAAAAAAAAATTCCTAAATGTGTATCTTTGAAAAATAAATTCAAATGTCCTTAGATGAAAAATTTAATTGTACTTGTATTTACGTCGATATCGTTAGCATCTTTTATATTTTTTATATTACAATAATTAGACATATAGTCGAAGTAACTAAATATTCTAAATTATATATATTTAAAAAATTTTAATACAACAATTGCATTTTTAAATAAGAATATTTGTAAAATAATATTTTAATTTAAAAATAACGGTTTAACCCAGCAAGAGAAGTATATATAAAACCTTAATCAAAGTTATGGAATTGAAGGTTTTATAAAGGAATTCAAAACAAAAAAAAATTCACATTATTTAAGTTTTTATTTTTTTTTTACTAAAAGCATTAAAAAATCTTCATTTTTCCCTTCAATAGATTCAAATCTGAAGATTTAACTTCGAGCATGGATCCTTCATAGTCGAGAAAATATAATGTTATAATCTAGCTGAAATCAAAGTGAGGCCAACATGTATGACTTCAGAAATGTGGTTAATTACGTCATTCCATTCATAAATTTTCACTGTTACACATTTCCCTATTCATCAGCCAATCGCGAGTATTTATTAATTCATAATTTTGAAAAGAAGCCACGTGCCTGAGGCCAATCGGTCTGAGATGTTGGTTTCACGATTATGACGTCATATTCGCTCTACTACAGTCCATTCATGCTCGAAGTTTTTAAAGGTTATATGAAGGATATTGAAACAAAAAGAAATTAATTTAATAAATTTTCAACAACAAAAAATACAATTTTCCTACATAAAACCTTTATTTCCACAATTTTGATGCCGGTTTTATTCTTATTATTTTTGCTAGAAAAACCAAAATAGTTTTAAAAAACCCTCAAAAATTCAATTTGTCCACATCCCCCCATTTTTCCAAAAAGTTTCACTTTCCATCCCTCCGGTCATGTTCAAAACTAATGACCGTAACTGAGAATTCCAAAATGGGGGGTGGGGGCAGACTGTGAGTTGACTATCGGATATTGAATTCCGATACCTTTGCTCCAAGTCCATGAGAAAAGGAATTATTCGAAGTCTTATATTTTAAGTAGGTGACCCAAAAGACTCCAGACCTGATGGATTTCGGATAGCACCATCTTATTTGCTATTCTTCTCTCTTTTTTCTGCTATTGTTGTTGTGTTTAAGGGTATTTTTGTTGTATTTTTCCTGATAAAAATATTCAGTTGTATGTATAATACAGTAAAGAGTATGCTTTTAAATATGTTATTTGACATTGTTTAAGTTTGTTTTATGTTCTTCATTTGTTTTGTTCTGGGTCATTTTTATCCGGTACAAATGTTACCTGTTTTATTAATTCAGTGAAAAATCAATACCCCAAACACATTCAATGTTAACATGCCGCATTTTGATGTATATTTCGTTGAAAACTAACCAACTTAAGAAAGCAGACTTCAATCTTGTATAATATACTCTGTCAAAAATAGGTATTAAAAATAAGTAAAATATGCTTATTTTTGATTACATTCGATGCGAATCATAGCTTCGAATACATAAGTTTCATTTTTAAAAAAGACATATACTCAAAAATTAATAGAAATGAATAAAAAGAGCAGCAGCTTGCCTATAGAGGCTGCCTTTATAAATCACTTTTTATAAATACCGACAATTACAACTTAGACTTACTGGGAATCGAACCCAGGTGGGCAGTACAGATGCCCACAGTCTTATCTTTCGAGCATGCATAGTCTGTAGTAGAGAGAATATGACGTCATATTCGTGAAGCCCACATCTCAAAGTGGAAGGCCCATATCACGTGCCATCTCTTCAATATTATGAATGAAAAATTATTCGTGATTGGCTTGCGAATTGGGAAATGTGTAACTGGGAAAATTTATGAATTGAATGACGTAGTTAACCACGTGCCTGAGGCCATACATGTTGGCTTCACTTTGACGTTAGCGGGAGTGACGTCATGACTCCTCTACTACATAGGATCCATGCTCGAAGATCCCAGCAGACATATTCAAAGTTAACATGCAGCATTTTGACTTATATTTCCTTGAAAACTACTCAACTTAAATGTTCGATTTTTTTTTTTATATTCTTTAAATAAATCTTGTATAATATACACTGTTAAAAATAGGTTTTAAAAATAAGTAAAATGTACTCATTTTTGATTACATTCCATGCGTATCATAGCTTCGAATACATAAGTTTCATTTTTGAAAAAGGCATGTACTCAAAAATTAGTAAAAAGACCAATAGCTTGCCTATACAGACAGCCTTTATAAGAAACTTTTAATAAATACCGACAATTACAACTTAGGCTTACTTGGAATCGAACACAGGTCGGCAGCACAGACGTCCACAGTCTTATCCGTTCAGCAATCAAGGATGTGTGAAGAAGTTATAAACAGAAGCAATGTTGAAAAAGTGTGGGGAAAAAATGGGAAGTAATATAATTGAATTGTAATAACTCAGTTTCCAATTAAGCAATCCACATCAAATAATGTGGCAAACCATCTTCTGAACAACTTTTTCTAAGTGTGTCAGGTCACTTTGTTAAGATGGCTTGAACAGAAACTGAGATCAGCAATATTAAATCACACTGCTCATTTTTGCGAAAGTACGATTTCTTAAATTCGAGTATGTCAACGCTCATTTACGATGCAATTGTACTTTAAAAAAAACAAGTACATGCATGTATTCATTTTTAAGCACTTTTTTTATAGTGTACTAAAGTTAAAATTTTCAAGAAAAAGTTATTTAAAAAAAATTACCTACAATGTTAAAATGTCATTTTTTTATACCTTTACTTAGAAAGAACTGAACCAAAACGTTTGTAATTTTTTAAAAGCATTTAACAACTCTTGTATAATAAGATAAATTTATGATTTAGAAAAGAAAACTATTATATATATATTTTTTAATTTAACTAACTACCCCAAATCTTTTTAAAAATGCCCTATATGTTATATAGGTTTTGATTATAAAAATAATTATAGCAAGCTTAAAACAAAAAGTCTAGACGAAATTTCAAAAACGGTCATTTGACCGCGCGTCGTAGGTTTAGTGTTAAAATAACAGATACTGCAAGTCTTTAACTCGGTTATGTAGACCAATTCCTTGTTTTTTTAGTAATAGTTATATTAATTATAATCTAAATAAGCATTATAATTTATAATCACACCTCACCCCCGCGTTCAAACACGTCCATTCAACTATTTGAGTGGCAGCTTCCATATTTCCCATCAAACCCAGCCGATAAAAATATTCCCCAAAAAAATAAACAAACAACAAACACGGAAGATATTATATACGCCATCAAATTTTGTCATTCATTCAAACTGACTCCTCGATAAAAACAGATTTTCCGCCCAGAACCTTTAGGCTGTTTCTTTCAAAAAGGGGGATTTTTTACTCCTTTTCAAAAAGATGTTTTCGAGGCTCTATTCAAATAGCCCATTGATATGTAAATGGAATACAGTAGGCATACCGTTATGAGAAAAATTCCAGCTAGGCGACCAGCGCCCCCTACTGGGCGAAAGCCTAATCTTCTCTCCTGGAAGCAAAAATGTGTCATATAATGAAAAGCGGGATTTTTCTTATATGATGGTAAATTAATAAAGTTCGTTCAAGAACTATTTCGGAGCCTATTTCAATTATTTCTCCCCCCCCCCCTCCCCTTATACTTTGATGATTTGGATTTTTTTTATTTTAATATTATACAGCGGACGTGAATATTTTGAAAGATTTTCACCGGGATTTAAATTTTGGGAGATGAGGTGTATGCGTATGAGGTTCGGAAGTGATAATGAGTCTTTTGTTATTACAAGGAATTTATTTTTGGGTTTTTTTTTGTTGTTATTATCATTTTTCAAAGAATGCGATGATGGATTTTTACATTTCAATAAGATTACATTTTTGTTTTGTTTATTTGATTGTGTTCCTTTAAGATTTCGAATAACTTTATAAAATTTCGATAAAAAAAATATTTAAAATGTTAAAAGTAACAATAAATATTAATTAAACTGTAAATATTATAAAAGGTAAAATCCTTAAAACTAGTAAACAAAAGTGGTGGCATATTGTTTCATTTCAAATAGGTATTTGTTTTGTTTAATTTAATTGCTTGTTTTCCTTTTGGATGTCAAAGAAACCTTTTGAAGATAAAAAAAATTAATTGGTCTAAACAAACAAATTAAGCTACAAAACTATTGAAAGGTTAACTGTTAATTAAGGTTGAATAAGGTTTAAAAGGAAAAAAACATTAAATAACTTCAATGAATCAATTTACATTTTTTCTTCAATTATGTAAGATCTTGTTCCTAAATTAAAAGTATGCGATGTAATGAATATTTTTTTTCCGTGTAAATGTGAAACTAAGTTTAGATTGCAATTTATGAACTCACAAAACATTATCTTACAACATAATTGCATATACACATACGTCAAATAGAAACTATGTATTAAATTTACCAAATATAAAATGATAAAAACGACCTATCATTTTCTCTTTGTAAAATGTCTACCAGGATAATATAAATATTTTAAAAATCTAACATGTCAATATTTATTAGTTTCTAAATGTAATTTATTTAAAAGTAAATAAATTTTGAGATTTAAAGATTCATTACGCAAAATTCTAATCAAATCATTTTCAAAAACAATGAACCATATTATGCATACTTTTAACTTTTGGTGTTGCTGCTTGTGTTAACCATGCAAAGATCGCGCTCCTCAACTCACTACTACTATTAGGGACCGTCACTTATTGCGCAATATATATATATATATATATATATATTTCTGATGTAAAGATCCCTGTGACGTCCATTGTAAGCAGCACATTTTAACGCTTGAGGTATCAAAAGAAAGAGAATTTCAAGGACCATTGACCAATTGTTCTTTTTTCTTATAAATTTCAACGGATTCTGTTTTAAATTGATTTAAAAATAATTAATTTTAAAGGGTCTTTTTAAACAAGCCGTTGATAATGCGGCCATCTATCAGCAATCGGTTAAAATATTTTTTATGGGGGGGGGGGGAGGTCATGCGATAATTATCTTACGGGCATGCTAGTTTGTATAAATTTCGAAAAACATTTGAAAATTTAAGTGTTTTCAAAGTAACTAAACTAAAAATAATTAGAAAATTATTTTTAATTAATAATAATATCTCACGATACTCATTTCCCTCCAAAATCCTCATAACGAATAATTAGATAATTATTTTTAATTAATAATATACCTCACGATAGTCATTTTCCCTCCAAAATCCTCATAACGAATAATTATTTTTACTTAATAATATATATCACGATACTCATTTTCCCTCTCAAAATCCTCATAACGAATAATTATTTTTACTTAATAATATATATCACGATACTCATTTTCCCTTCAAAAATCCTCATAACGAATAATTAGATAATTATTTTTAATTAATAATATACCTCACGATACTCATTTTCCCTCCAAAATCCTCATAACGAATAATTAGATAATCATTTTTAATTAATAATATACCTCACGATACTCATTTTCCCTCCGTAAATCCTCATAACGAATAATTAGATAATCATTTTTAATTAATAATATACCTCACGATACTCATTTTTCCTCCAAAATAAAAACCATAAAAGCTATTAGAAATAGTTGCATAGTACTATTACCACAAATATAAATGAATTTTTTGACTAAATAACGTCGAAAGACTACTTAAATATTCCTTTAAAAACAATAAATAAACTAGAATTTTTAATAATGCGATTACAAGACATTAGAATAGAATTTTAGATAAAAATATCCTGCTTTTAAACACCGCTTTGTTTGTAGTCTTTTAAGCCAAAATAATCAATTATCTCCACAAAAAAAATAGTAGAACTTTAAAATTTAAGCTGAAGTTATTTGAAACCATTAACATTTTCAAATTTTACATAAAAGCATACACTAAATCAAACAAGGAGCCTATTTATTTTGTCTTACAAAGGTTAGCATCTTAAGTGCAATTTTTAATTTAAATTGTTGCAGATTTACATGTCGCGTATGTAAATTGAGTTTGTTAACGGTTCAATGGAGTAGAAAACCTTTCAACATCTCTAACAATGGCGCCTTCCTCTACCGGAGTTCTATTTTTTTGCGGAAATATTATCCTAGGACATGAAAGCGAAAAATGTGAGGCATACAAGTAGAATTATTCGTGCATGGTTCGTCAAAACCATTTTTGAAATGAAACAGCGGTTACGTTACTACATCTCATCATCCGCCATTGTTTTGGAACAGTAAAAAGAATAAAAAGAGGCGAGTTGAGTTGTTCGCTACCTTCTGGGAAATGTCGGATAGTAGTCGCTTCCATTCTCGTTTCTGTTTTTATACTTTGTTTAATTTTTGGGGGAAAAAACATCGTTCTGTGAATGAAAATGTAGCAGTGAAACGTGAAACAAGATAATAAAAAAAAAGAAATGGCTATATCTTGCGTGTCAACGTTCCGCTATCTGCATATGCGTTTTTGAATTCTATTTTTGCTTGCTTCATGCAGACTTGTTCACAAGAGATAGATAGAATTTTATGCAACAAATTTAGTTCGTTGTGAAGGATATTATTATTTATAAGATCTAACTGTGTGTTACTAGTTAGGATATTTCCAAATTAATAATTAACTGGGAAAACTATTAGAAGTTAGTTTTGAAATTGTCAAAATAATTTACAAAATTCAGGTAAGACACGTTTATAGACAGTTCCATGCCTTTGTTAAATTCTAAAAAATATTCTTTAAAAAATGTCTCGTCGGTTCAAAAAAATATTAGAAACTCAATAAAAGCTCTATATCGGTTTTTGGCTGATAAAAAAATATAATACTCATATTACGAACATTTCCTACTTCGTTTATGATTCATCAAAGATTATTTCTTTTTATAACAATGATAAAGCTTTTTTAAAAAAGAGAAAACGATTTTATGCTTGCTTAGGCATCAAAGGTTTCTACATCACAAAAGCTTAAAGAATTTATTGCAAAATAAAAACACTAATAAAAAAATATAACAAATATAGTATTACCATTCATTTATATAAGTTCCTTTTCGTTTGCTTTAAGACTACAACCATGCACTTTGTATTATATATATTCCCTTATTTTTTTATATATACCATTTAACTAAAATAAGATCACAAACTTTTTGTCAGTATTATTCGTTTCAAATATTTAAAAACAAATCATTATTATTTTCTATTTTGTGGACAAATAAAATCTATAAGAAGCTTACTTAAAATTGTATTATGGTTCTTAATAGTATATTATATACGAATTCATTGTAATATTATATATTCATTCTATTAAAATCTATTCATTCTATTAAAGATAGCTCTTTTTCTATTACAAAGTAGCCTACCAAACATTTAAAATTTCGAATAAATCTTCTACCTTCCCCATTTGTCTCTATAATAACCCCTGAAAACCATCCCAACCTCAAAAAACAACCCCCTAAAATAAGTCCCTATGTCGAAAGTAAAAGTATCCATCTTAAAAGAACAGATAAATTTAAAAAAAAGAAAGAATAAGAACAACAAAAAAGAAGACAAACCAATAGCTACTCCATCGAAATCAATCCGGAAGAACAGTCCGCCTTTTTCGTGTTGCCAGAACGAGAAGAGGTAACTTTCAAACAAAGATCGGAATAAATTCTTCGTAGAGGGACAATTCTTAATTAAAGGAATGGGAAGTGGACCACTTTGGGGCTTCTTGGCTCTTTTTAAGGGAGGATATCTGGCCTTTAATGGTATTGGAGGGTCCCTGGTGTCTCATTTCATTAAGGACTTGTTGTGGTAAAAACACCGCGTTTGTTTTTGCTAACTTTTTTGTGTGGTTTTTTTCTTCTTCTGAAAGTGGCACATTAAACGATCGTTTTGTTTTAATCCGATAATCATAGCGTGAAAGAGATTTTTGGTGTTTCGATTCGATTCGGTGGGTTTATTTGGGTTGGGGTTTTTATTTTTCGAATAAAAAGAAAAGATCGTTGCTTTGCGACTTATCTTGAAATGTTGTATATTATGAAAGTAGTTTATCGGAACTCACGATAATAATTTGGCTTCCGTGGCCCAGCGGTTAAAGGCGTCATCTGGGAATCCGAGGATTCCTGGTTTGATCCTAGGCGATGGACTTGACAAAGTAAAAAGTAAAAAAAAGTGATCTTGTGATCGGAGGATTGCCAGCTTCGATACAAAATACTAGAAAAGTCGTACAGAACATCCGCAAAAATTAAAGGCGTGTATACGGTACTGGTGCACGATAAGTCTCATCGGGGTCAAAAGTCCCGACGTCTATTGAAGACGTTGGGTGCCAGTTCAGGTGTTTCCTCGTCATCACACCATGCTTCAAAAATAACGAGGTGCATGTATGAATGTATATGTGTTCCCGGGTCTTTCCTTCTAGATACACCCCAAACCGTCACCAATAGCCCACTGTGCAGCTCTAGTGCGACGTTAATTAACCAAACCAACCACGATAATAAGTTTTGATATCCTTATTGATAATCGATTTAATATTAAAGTACATTTTTTGTTTTATCATCTCTATGCATTTATATCTCTGTTTTTAAATATTCAATTTAACATGTTCAGTGCGGACCATAAAATCCGTATTTATCCACAAGTGCAACAACGCAGTCCAGTGTCTTATCCGCTGTACTGCAAGGGAGACGTAAAGAAGTTATAAGCAGGATAAATTTTAAAAGGTGTGCTGAAAGAATGGGACGTAAGAGAATTGAGTTGTAATAACTCAGTTTCCATTTAAGCAATCGACATAAAATAATATGGTAAAACATCTTCTGAACAACTACTTTAAGTTTGTTAGGTCTTTGTTAAGGTGCCTTGAACAGAAGCTGAGATTAGCAATATTAAATCACACTGCTCACTTTTTAGAAAGTACAATTATTTAAATGTCAGTACGTTATCGCTCATTTACGATGCAATTGTATTCAAAGACAAACCAGTATGTTCAGGTACTCTTTTTAAGAATAAACGTTAAAAAGTTTCCAAAAGTTGCCAAAGAATGGGAAGCAAGATAATTGAGTTGTAATAACTCAGTATCAATTCAAGCAACCGACATCAAATAATGTGGAAAACTGTCTTCTGAACAACTATTTTAAGTTTGTCAGGTCATTTTGTTTAAGATGGTTTGAACTAAAGCTGAAATCAGCAGTATTAAATCACACTGCTCAGTTTTTAGAACGTTAGATTGCTTAAATTTGAGTACGTCATTCCACATTTACGATGCAATTGTACGGAAAGAAAACGAGTACGTCCAGGTACTCATTTTTAAACACATTTTTTTTTTATCGTGTTAGTGGATAACGACAAACAAAACCTCAACCCACCAATTACACGATTGTGGCATTTCTCAAAGCAATAATTCAACACACAACCATCCAATTAGAAGCCCGGTACTATTCCAAACAACCAATCGCAGTCCTGTTTCATTTTTAAGCCAAAATTTAGTCTAACTTTCTACGCTATAATAATTACGGTTACGAAATAATGGGATCAGAACAAAAAGTGTCCAATTTGTCCGATCCCGAAGGATGTAGGTGTAGAAAGAGCCCTAGTTTCATTTCAGTCACGGAAAGGGGCAATAAAATGCGTCTGAAAGGTGCACGACTCTTTTTGCTCTCTGAGGCGAGTTCTGGCCAATTGCCACGCGGCATTTCCAAAACTTCCATTTTGAGTATGCTTTATTCGGACATTTTTCTCGTTGTATTCTATTTCTGTATAATTTTTGACTTACCTTCTTGGCTGGAATTTGAATGGTGGTACCTGTGTTGTGTATTTCCTTTTATGATGGTTTTTATATTTCAATTTGTTCGATTTGGAATAGTTTGGGAAATTCATTGACCAATTACCATTTATATTGTTTTTATTATTGTTCAAATAAAACTTTTATAAATTTTAAAAGTGTATGATGGATTGAAATTGAGCTTCGCGTTATAGAGTTTAGATACGTTATTTATTGTTGTTATGATAAGTTAGTTCTACAACTACTCTTCGCCTTTTAACGGAAACCGGGAAAGTGAATTTCCTCAAAACATCGTTTTTCTTTTTACTGCAGTTTTAGAATGTTCTAAACCTTTTCCTAACTCATTTTGAACTTTGTTTATGCGTAAATTAAAAGTATGTTTTTTATTTTAAATTCGTTCAATTAAAATTGCCATAACAAACCATAAAGAAAATTTATTTTTTTTGCATTTTTTATTTATTTAATTTATTTTGTATTTCAGAACTATGTTTTATAAACTCGATGTACCTTTTCTCAACAATTACCATAGTTAAAACAATCAAAATTTTACAAAACCATTTCAATAAATACTAGTTTACATTAAGGCTTGATTTATGCAATATTACAATAACTAAATAAAGTTGCGCAACTTTTAAAATGAAAAAATTGTATTTTTTGAGTTTGTCAAGTAAATATATTGTTAAATATTAAAATATTGGGATTGTTAAGTAAATGCTGGCTGGGGAATGTATGTAGAACTGTTCCATGAGTACATATACACTGAATTTATAATTGTATATTTTCAAACTTCCGAGAAAGAGTTATATAAAAAAGTATCTTTTAACATGGGAAAAATAAGGCTTTCTGATTCTTTTTGGGTCCCCTTAAATTCGTATTAAATTTCGTTTTTGAAGTGCAAGTGTTCACACTGTAAAAAAGGGTACTTAAAAATGAGTATCTGAAACTACTCGTTTTTCTGTTAGTACAATTGCATCGTAAATGAGCGACGACGTACTCAAGTCTAAGTAACCGTACTTTCTCGAAAATGAGCAGTTTGATTTAATATTGCCGATATAAGCTTCTGTTGAAGTGATTTCAACAAAGCGATCTAACAAACTTAGAATAGTGGTTCAGAAGATGGTTTTGGCTTTTCAGAAGATTATTTGATGTCGATTGCTTAAATAGAAACTTACTTATTAGAACTCAATTATCTTACTTTCCATTCTTTTGTCACATATTTTAAACAAGTCTTTTGTCAATGACTTTTTTACGTCCTGATAGTTTAACGGAACGGATAAGGCATTGGGATGCGATGCCTGAGGTTCTGGGTTCGATTCCCGTTAAGTTTTGGTTGTAATTGTTGATATTTATTAAAAGTAATTTATGAAGGCAGCCTGTGTAGGTAAGCATCTGCTCTTTTTATTTATTTTTACTCATTCTACTTATTTTTAGTACATGTATTTTTCAAAATTGAAACTTATGTAGTTATTATTTTCGAGTACCTGTTGTTAACAGTGTTGCTAGATACCTTTAGCCTCTCTTCAAAAACACATTTATTTCTCAAAACAAAACATCCTCCTCTTTCAAAAAAAAAATAACACATAAAACATAAACACCACAACAATCAGTACCCGATTCCGAAAGCGATATCTTTCGTCCTTTTCAACAAGATTCCAATGAAAAGCTTTCAAGGATATTGGGGTGTCTCTATATCCACGGATCGTCTGCCTCTTTAGAATGGGAAGAATAGAAGAAATTTAAGAAATTGGAATTTCGCAAAAATGAACAGTGTGGTTTAATACTGCTAATTTCAGCTTCTGTTCAAGCCATCTTAACAAAGCGACCTGGAAAACTTGAAATAGTTTGTTCAGAAGATGGTGTTCTACATTATTTGATGTCGATTGCTTAAATGGAAACTGAATTATTACAACTCAATAATCTTACTTTCCATCCTTTTGGCACACCTTTTTTTTTAACATTTCTTTTGTTTACAACTTCTTCACATCGCCCTAGTAGTACAACGGGTAAGACAATGAACTGGGAGACCCGAGGATCTGGGTTCGATTCCCGGTAAGTCTAAGTGGTAATTTTCAATATTTATTGAAAGATATTTATGGGAGCTGCCTATGTGGGCTAGCATTTGCTCTATTTAATCATTTTTATCCATTGTATTTATTTTTGAGTACATGTCTTTTTCAAAAATAAAACTTATGTATTCGGAGCTATGATAAGCATCGAATGTATTCAAATTCATTTTACTTATATTTCAGTACCTATTTCTAACAGAGTAGCAACGATGAGTAACGTATCTAAACTCTATACCGGTGCTATATGGGGACTTAGGGTCTGAGTTCGATTCCCAGTAAGTCCTGATTGTAATTGTCGGTATTTATTGAAAGTGATTTACGAAGTCAGCCTATGTAGGCAAGCTACTGATCTTTTTATTAATTGTACTCATTTTTGAGTGCATGTCTTTTTAAAAAATGAAATTTATGTATACGAAGCATCGAATGTAATCAAAAGTGAGTACAGTTTACTTATTTTTGAGTACCTATTTTTAACAGTGCAATAGGAGAATATTATGAAACCAAAAACGCGTGCAGTAAAATAAGACTATGTACCTATGTAATTTTGTTCAAATGTTAGCCTGTAATTTCGTATAAAGTAGTTTAGGGCTTCTTAGGTTATTGAGTTTATTTTCATGATTAACGTTCATAACTGAATAAAGCATATTTTGTGTTTACGGTCATTAATTGCTCCATCTATTTTATATCTATCAACACAAATTACCGTAAGTTACATACACGTTGCTTTTCTTAGTTTTAAATTCGAATTAAATTATCTTGTAACAATAACGAACGCAAAATGAATATAATTCATTGCAAAATGGCTATAAAATTTTATAAATGAAAATGTCAAGTAATTAGTATTAACAGTTTTTAAAATCATATTTTTGTTATCATTCGCATTTGTCCAATACATACGCAACTGAAATACATTTACGTTCTACATATCCATAAGTGACAATTTGGCTGAAACCCTTTTCAGTACACATCTTCCAGTATACCTAGAAAATAACAATCTATATTAATAAAAACAAGTTGAATATGCGTGAATCAAAACACATCTTCTTCCTCAATACATCTGAAAATGCATATACAGAGTGGTGCAAAATGAACGTTATGATTTATATGCTTTATAACTTTTTTATTTAATATTGGATATTTTCTTTTGCTTCAGAATTGTGTACAGAAGGCTTGGGGAATTTAAAATGGAACAGTACACAATAGAACAACGAACAAAAATCATTGAATTTTATTTTTCAAACGGAAACTCAGTTATTCTGACGCAGCGTGCATATCGTCGATATTTTAATGTGCGGACTGGACCCTCAGTGCCAACAATAAATCGCCTGGTTGAAAATTTTCAGTAACAAGGTTCAGTAAGGAACCAATAACTGAAAAACAATATTCGCAATGAAACCCGTGCCATAACCCCTGAAATTTTGCGAAAAGTCATGCGATATGTGTTGGAAAGAGCACGACTTTTTTGAAGTGGAAAATGGGTGACATCTGCGAGACGGTTTTTTTTCTCGTTTAAGTTAACAATAATCTCCATTCATATGCTGTATTTTGACAAGATAATGTTGACAATTTATTCAAAAATAAAAAAAGTTACAACGGATTTAAACCGTAACCATTTTGCACCACCCTGTATATAAGTACCAGTCATCCTCAAGAAGTCCGCCTGAGGTTCCAATTTTTAAATTTCCTTTAATTTCTTTAAATGATCCTAACAATTAAAAAGAAAATTCATAAAAAACATCATAAGTAATTATTTCTAATAGTGCCTTTGAATCTTGGTTGGTAGAGCATGAGACTACGGAACAATAATTCGTATCCCGATGGCGTCCATTCGATTTTTTTTAAATAAATATTTACCTTTACGAGTTCCCCAAGCCAAACAGCTAGTAACCCATAACTTCAAATGAATAATTCAACTTCAACTTTCACCAAACATAGTTACGAAAACTTTTTTTTTATCACCCCTCATATTCAACCAAGAAACTGGTCCCAATCGTCAGTCATGCCACATTCCACCAATTGGCAATCTTCCACCTCCACCGTTCAAAGTCACGAGATTAATCCAACCAATCCCTTCCCATATCGGCGTCCGAAGTCTCCAGAAAAAAAAGAAACTTGAGCGCCCTGCTTTCGAGATTAAGGAACTTGATCACAAAGAGTGGCCTTACCCTCGAACCCATAAACTGTGGGATTACGATGAAATGAATCGTAATCGCCGCTTGTCACTCTCTGATGTTGGGGTGGAGAGGAAGGGGTTGGGGGAGGAGCTACGTTTTTGGGTTTGGTAGAGATTTTTTTTTCCCCTTAGAAAATGTTTTGATGTTTTGAAGATTTAAAATAATAGTGTATGGATAAAAGTTTCAATGTAAATTTTCTGTATTTTGTAAATTTAAAATGTTTAATAAATAGTTAAATCATTTATAATAATTCATTAATCTCAAAAGAACATTAAAAAAAATTGCATGCATTTCACTTGCTTTTTGATTATATATATATATATATATATATATATATATATATATATATATATATATATATATATATATATATATATATATATATATATATATATATATATATATATATATATATATATATATATATATATATATATATATATATATATATATATATATATATATATATATATATATATATATATATATATATATATATATATATATATATATATATATATATATATATATATGTAATGTTTATTATTTATAGTTGCAGTCGTTAGTTATTAGATGATAAGTTCCATGATGCAGGTATAAACTAAAGACCGAAATATCAAGTTCACAACATTTATTTATCCGGACTTCACAGCCCGACTTGATAGCTCTAGGTTACATCGTGAATCTGTGTATCAAGATGGAGATTATGAGAAGGAGAATTCACCGTGGACGCCTCTGATTGGCTTCTCTAATTTTGGTTCGCATTTTCTAGGTTTGTTTTCGGGATTTTGAAGTGGCGTGGGTGGGAAAGCAGTCACATGAGATATGTTTTTGTACTGGGAAAAGGGGCGATATACTAAGTTAAAGAAAGTTAATTAAAGTACATTTTAAAGGGGGAAAGAGTTATAAAATATATTTTATATATATATATATATATATATATATATATATATATATATATATATATATATATATATATATATACAATGATTTATTTGTAATCTGACATTATCATCATAAACGAAATTCAAAGTAACGTTCATTAAATTATTTTGTTATTGCACCAAAATCGATTTATTTATTATATTTATACACACTTTAAAAATACAATTTTAAAATACTGGAACACTTTCTTAAGAATTTTAAAATAGATAAAAAGACGCATTCCAAATTAGGCTTTTGCTTTGTTTTATTTATTATATCATTAAAAAATCGCCAGTGAAATAAATTAAAAACTACGTAAATACAGCATTGAATACTGAATCAAAATAATGCACATATACCAGCAGGTGTTCATTTTCAAAGAAAATAAATAATAAAAATTTTAATTTTTAAAAATTGGGATTTATAACTAGTTTATAAAAAGACTGTTACAAAAGTAATCCCTTAATAATCAAATATATTGAGTTTTCAAAAGTGGACGATTATTATTTATTCTATTTTATTAAAGTTTCTAAATTTTACTAAAAAAATTTTAAAAAATGCCCTTTTACATAAAAATTCTATGATTTAAAAAATTACCCATTTTTACCACATTTGAATCGAAAACAAAGAGAAAAGAAAAATATTTATTAAAATATTTATAACGACAGAATTAAATAAAAATAAAGGATTGTGTTCTCAGTGAAAAAGTAAACGTTTTCTAAAACAATTATAATTTTACAATTTTTTTTCCAAAGGTAAATTGATCTTCGAACATTAAAAAATCGAATTTTAATGCCCCATTTCCCCGCACCTTACATTACTTAGTAATATTGTGTCCCTAAAAATAGTTTTCCTAGCCAGCGTCATTCAATAACTTAACCTTTAACACAGAAGAAATGTCTTTGAAGTTTGCCGTACATGTTGTTTCACTGTGGGTATTCAGTTACCGCAGTGTAGCGCTTAAACTGTGGTGTATTTTAATCGAGGAATAAAATATTTATTTTAAATTGATCTTTTTTTGGTCTGCTTTGCCCAAATAAATAGACATTTTAAAATCTCCAGTGAATTTTGGGTCACAAACCGAATAAGACAATTCCAAATTATGAATTTGGATAAATAGGTAAACGGTCTATGGATGGTATTTTGTCCTTCGAAGAAGTTATCAAATATAATATATAAAATATATTATAAAATGAACTCTTTTTTATATATTGTATATATATATATATATCGAAAATTCAAACATGTTTGCCTTTTTTCGGTTTAATTATTTTAAAGAATTATTCAAAAGCGAATTAGATTATTTTGATGTCATTTTAGGTTCTCTTTAGATTGTTATAAATAAAGTACGTGCGCAAAGTTTCCAATACTATTCAAAATTAAGAAATTGCCTTCCGTTTTAAATTCCTAGTTTATTACCAACCACTTAAATATTAAAAAAATGACTATGTATGAAAAATATAAATACCTAATTTAAGACGATATATTTTCAGTTATAATAAATAAACCTGCTAATATTTTAGTTAAAATTTGGTTTTGCACAACTAACAAATTATATTTTGATTGGAAAGACAATATATATATATATATATATATATATATATATATATATATATATATATATATATATATATATATATATATATATATATATATATATATATATATATATTTATATATATATATATATATATATATATATATATATATATATATATATATATATATATATATATATATATATATATATATATATATATTTATATATATATATATATATATATATATATATATATATATATATATATATATATATATATATATATATATATATATATATATATATATATATATATATATATATATATATATATATATATAAGTCTTTAAACTAGCTAGTTTTTTAAACAACTATATTGAAAGCATATTCAAAAAACCCATCAACAAATCCAAACATCCGCCTATACCCAAACTTACGATAGACTCCATTCTTCCCAAACTAAAATCGAATAAAAGTTTTCCCAAAACTTCGAACACCTTTTATGATCAAATACGAATATAATTGTCAAGCTCCCAATTTAATTAGGACCCCCGTAATTCCAATCTTTCTTCTCGCATTTGAGCGCCACTTCTGATATTGGGGGGGGGGGGAGGGGGGCGTGAAATATTAATGAGATGAAGCATTAAAGGTGCGCCGACTAATGACTCTTCAGTCCTCAGCAATAAATTGGAAAGTTCCCCGTTTCGACGTATTGAAAAATGCGCCATTTTTGGACAATGGATCCCTCTCTATCTTTCTGCAAATGAGACTGTTTCATGTGTGTGATGAAAGAATTGTGCGTTCCGTAGTTTGTGGGGACAATAGGGAGTAAAATATGAAAAAAGTGAATTCGATGTTGGAATTTAAAAATGGGGTGCCCTTTCGACGATGGGTGAAATATTGTGTATGAGGGTTTAGTTGGATTTTTGTTTATTTGAATTGAGCTTTCAAAAGCGATTTCTAGTGAAATAAAATCTTTTTTTAACCCCTTTCATTCCTACCGTTTTTGTCGTAATAAAAACATTCTTTCTTTTAAATTGCGTTTTATAATCATTTAAAAAAGACCCCTAATTTCATACAAAATATTTGGGTCACCCATCTCAGAGCATTAATGGAGTGCATGATTTGTTTTCTTTTTTTAATGAAATGATTTTATTTTTCGTTTTCTGTTTGCCCATGGACCTCTGAAAAAATATACAAAAAAAATCCTATGTGCCTATTTAATTAAATAATTAATTAAAACCGTTGTGTAGCGTATATGCAACGTCATGTCTATTTACTAATATAATTTTCAAAAAGCATGAAAATATAGTTAAATACAATCTACATATTTCTGGTTTTTGCTAGGATTTTTTTGTAGATCCAGATTATACTTATAAGTAATAGAACAATCTTCGAAAATTTCCAATTTACGAGCCGGTTTTAGAACAACAGACCTCGAAGCAACTGATTGCCTTTATCACAATCTTCTGTTATAAAGGACCTAACGGTGGTTGAAAGAACTAGGTACATGGTTCCCTTCGTGATAATACTATAATAGCTAACATAAAGTTCAATAAGTGCAACTAGCGTCATTTTAAAGTTGTGTAGCACATATGCTACACTATGTACTAGAGGGTTAAAAGTATCCAATTTTCATTTGTACCACCAACCTAAATTAATGCTAATATTATATTATCAGCAAAAAACAGTCAAATATTAAATGATTTTAAATCAAATAACAATAACAAAAAAAACCTTGATTTCGTTGCACAATTCCCTGTGAGTGTGACGAATTTACCGCTGTTATTTACAAATTAACCTAACATTTTCACTGTGCGTCAAAAGATTGCGCTCTACGTTTCCTATTCACGCATGTGGTTACCTTAGAGACCCCTGGGTCTCATCCTACAAATTTATAAATAGTTTGTTTTAGTGTGAGACCACCAAATACCTTTACTAAATACAAATGAAGGACAGTTCATTAAATATATTTTTAGTCGCCAAATAGAGAAATATAAGCATTGTTTTCTATAGTTTTACAAGAAAGAGTACAATTGCTTCTTAAATTAGCGATGACGTAACGAAATTTAAGTTACCGTTCGTACTCAAAAATGAGCAGTGCGATTTAATATTCCTAATATCAGCTTCTGTTAAAGCCATCTTAATAAAGCTACCTTAAAAACTTACAATAGGTGTTCAGAAGATGGTTTTCCACATTATTTGATGTCCAATGCTTATATGGAAACTGAGTTATTACAACTCAATTATCTTGCTTCCCGTTCTTTTGGCACACCTTTTTAACATTTCTTTTGTGTATAACGTATTCAAGTCATCCTTGTAGTTTAACAGATATGGCTCTGAACTGCGGTGCTTGAGGATCTGGGTTCGATTCCCAGTAAGTCTTGGCTGTAATTGTTAATATTTATTGAAAGGGATTTATGAAGGTAGCCTACGTAGGCAAGTATGTACTATTTTTACTCATTTTTGAGGACATGTCTTTTTCAAAATTGAAACTTATGTATTTGGAGTCATGTTAAGCAGTGAATAAACTCAAAAATGTGCACAATTTACTTATTTTTGAGTACATGTTTTTAACAGTGTAGCTCTAGTTAGTCCATGTTAGCTCTCTCTTATTTACAAGAAAAACGCCAACTAAAAATAAATATATAAAAATGTAATTCATGTCATTTATTTACAATTACGATTTTTTCACAAATATTTCATTTGAAAAGCATTAAAACTATGTATTCAAAAATCAAATCTATAAATGTAAAAGAAAATAATTTTAATGATTTATAGCTACAACCAGCAGTTTAATCTTATTTTCTTTTATCTCTAGTATTATAAAGTACTTAAGGAGACATATTTTGAATGCCCTTTTTATATTTTTGTTGAAGAAATTTTACGGTGCCAAATTTTCATACTTTTAAAAAGTCATTAATGTTTGATGCTTGTTTTGCACAGACAGTCAAGTATGAAAATAATATTATGGAAAATCTTTTTACTTTATATACCCTCTATGAAATAAAGAGCGGTCGTTATCACGATTTTACTGTTTCCACACATTTCAAATTTCCCCAAGCTCAGAATATAGTTTTTAAAAATCCTTCTGTGCGTGTGAATAATAAAAGTGAAGAACGTTTAATTTAAGAGATAAGTTGATGAAAGATGTATCTAACAAAAGGTAAGTTTTGAGATACTGTTTCTTAACACTAAACCTACCGACATTTCATGTATACCTAATCTTACCATGAGCAGTCAAATGACAGCTTCAAAAAAAATATATGTATCTTAATATAGAAAGAGATTTTAGCCAATTGGATAGAAAAAAAAACAAATCTATTTAGAAAAATTTTATTTACATTTATGCATTTTCAGCAAATTTTTTTACAAATTACAGTATTTTGTATTGTACATTTTTCGTTGCCGTCAGCGCCGCCTGCCGGAGTCGGTCTGCCCCCGTGCCGCCTGGTTGGGCCGAAGCGGTCTGTACAGCGTTGCCTGGTTGGCCCGCAGGACGCTTGGTGCCCAGATGGCTTGATTACCACAACACTGTAGATCCACAATTACATTGTGGACAATTTCAGGGTTGCGCTTTCCGAAGAATATAGTCGTAACTAACATGAAATGTTCAAATGGTCAAATGACCGCTCGTGGTAAACTAGACATGTTATAACATTTTTTCGAAAAATAAACACTAAAGAAAGTTGCGAATATTGAAAAATGGGTTGTATGTATATTATAGGAAAAGTCAATAAGTCACATGGCGATACAGTAACGTTATATGCAAGATATTCTAAACGAAATTTCAAAAACGGTCATTTGACAACGCGTGGTAGGTTTAGTGTTAAAGTATTTATCTTAATTTCGTATTTGGTTGTGGTTGTATACCTCCTTCAAGACACTAGCATCTCTGATAATAAGACTTCTACCATGATACTGTCAGTTTAAACCTTCGAGCATGAATTGATTCTTATGATGTCACCATCGTGATGCGTCGACTGTTGTTTGTAGCTGTAAATCATTAAAATTATTTTGTTTTACGTTTACAGATGTCCTTTTTGAATACATAGTTTTAATGCTTTTCAAATGAAATATTTGTAAAAAAATCGTAATTGTAGCGAATATGACATCACCATCGTGATGCACACATCTCAGACCTGATGGCACCAGACACGTGACTTCCTTTCAAAATTTATGAATGAAAAACCGTTCGCGATTGACTTGTGATTTGGAAATAATAGTAAATGTATTACTTCATGAAGTACAGGATATTTTTATGAATGAACTAGAAAAAAATAATGAGTGGATGACGTAGTAAACCACGTGTCTGAGGCCATACATGTTGGCCTCACTCTGATGTTAGAGAGATTATAACCTTATGATTTCTCTACTATGAGGGATCCATGCCCGTAGGTTTAAACACACATGAAAACACGTACCTATTTCAGTCGTGACAATAACTAAATTTTTTTAATTACGTACCTTCTTCGTTTACTTACCAATTTAATTAAACTAAAGTTTTTTATAAAATTTACTAGCAGTTCTGGGTATTTCGCGCACAAAAAAATTTGAACGGTCCGATTAATTGAGAATTCCGGATAGTTAGTTAAATGCCGGATAACTGAATATATTTTTACACAAGGTTTTAAAGTGAGAAACACTCTATCCAAAAACAAAAGAAATATATCCGAACATTAAACAGGTCGAATTGATAACCTATCTCCTTTTCGCGTTTGGCGGTATTGGTTGGCGCTGAAGTCGATTAAAAATTATTTACGTCGATTTGAATGATTTCAAACAACATTAATGCCAAATTTGAAGAAAATCGAACTACTAATACAGCCATAAATGGGTAACAAACAAATTTACAAACAGACGAAATGTTGAAATGTCGAGTTAAAACAGGGACCTCCCTGACGCTCTGTCAACAAGTTGATTACAAATTTTTCGAGAAGGCTCCAACCATTTCATTTACAATTATTATGCTATTACATTTTTAACTGTATTTTTGTTTGAAGTCAGAGAAATTCACAAACAATTCACCAGAAGCTGTCAAATCTAATTTATAAAAAAAATCGAGTTTGTAACAAATGTTTTGCCTACAGAAATAAAGGCCACCAAAAGAAACATTTGAAAATGGCGAATTTAAAGCAAAATCGATACAGTATTTTTAGAAAAATTCGGAATGTAATAGGCATTGAACTACTTTAACATGGGTGTAGTAAAGAGAAACACAAATTATGTTGCGTTGCATGTCAATTTTATTTTCGATTTAGAATAATGGAACACAAAATAATAACAACAAATACGCGAATTCAATAAAAAACATACAACAATTTCCATCCATCATATTATCCACAAGCATAAAAATCCCCACCCCAATTCATTCCTAAATCATAAACAATAAATCAAATTCTAATTCATACACTTCTAACATTACACATTACCATAAATAAAAACTCCCCACAAACCAATATCCCCACAGTTTGATAAACAACCACCCAATATATCTCGAAATACACACTTTCATAAAACCGCCCAAACAAATACCTCCCGACAGAAACCCCAAACACACAAACCCAGCACTACATCAAAACTCAAAGGAAAAGAAAATATTTCATTTCCAACCTATGAACAGACGCACTCGTGTGTGTTGGGGGCGCGTTCTATCCTTGATTGAAGAATAACAGAGCGTTCCCTATGCAAGTTCTAGTGCTGACACAACACTTGTGTGTATTCGCAGCAATTTCATATCGTTGTGCCGTCCTTCTTTCTTGTACTATTCCTACGCCATCAATGGTGTATTTGAGAAATATTTTTCAAGGTACATTGCACCGTTTGGAAAATTTTCATATTTTTAAGGTGGAAAATGTAATAACGTTCACTTCTTTTAGGGGGGGAAGGGGTTGATAGTGGGAAACTCAAATATGAATTTCTTTGCGTTTGGGGTCCATAGGGAAATTGTTATTTTGTTTCATACAGAATTTATTGATAATACTTTGATATTTTAGAAAAATATTTTATATGCTGTCTAGTTATTCTTAAAGGATATTTTATAGTGATTATTGCTTTCTGTTTGAATGTTTATAACAGTTAATCAATTCGTAACTTATTTGCAATGCTTTACTACAACGTCATGTTCCAACTAATGTAACAATAGTAGTGTGAAACTTTCTCAAAGGATTCTTCGAAACATTCAAATAATTTACCACACATTAATTGTTTTACTTCCTTGTTTGAGTTGATAATCTTTTCGTCATTGAATCACGTGACTTTGACGAAATAAGGACCCTAAATGTTTAAACGAAAGTAATTTACTCCTATTCCTTTCCCAGTGGTATAATTTCTTTCGGCTCTGAGTTTGGCTCCTATATTCCCGCAATTCAAACTAGCTTTTCTGGCGCGATCGATAGCGCGATCGACTTCGGACCAAGATAATTTTAATTTGAGTCGTGCCGTCGAGTTTTATTTGATCTCGCACTCGTTTTTTACGAAGTAAATTTCATGAAGAAATGACAAAATAAATTTCCTCAATTTAAACGAAATACTTTATCGGAGCATTTAGCAGGCATCTGCCCTGTTAAAAATAGGTACTTAAAAATAACTAAAAATTTACGCGTTTTTGATTATATTCGATTATTATCATAGCTCCGAAGACATAAGTTTCGTTTTTGAAAAAGACATTAACTCAAAATTGAGTACAATGAATACATAAGATGCTTTCAATAAATCACTTACAATGAATATCAGCAATTACAACCAGGACTTACCGGGAATCGAACCCAATCCGTTTGAATGTCATCCGATGTCATCATATGCCATCCGCACCGAAGTCTAGGGCCTTATCCGTTGTGCTACCAGTGCAGCGACCAGAGAGACATGAAGAAGTTATAAACAGAAATAATGTTAAAAAAGAGTGGAAAACAAATGGGAAGTAAGATCATTGAATTGTAATAACTCCTTTTCCATTTAAGCAATCGACATCAACTAATGTGGAAAACCATCTTATAAACAAATATTTTAAGTTTGTCTGGTTGCTTAGTTAAGATGACTTGAACAGAAGCTGATATGAGCAATATTAAACCATACTGCTCATTTTTCCGAAAATACAGTTACTTACATTTAAGTACGTCATCGCTCATTTACGATGTAATTGTACTCAAAGAAAAACGAATACGCCTATGTACTCATTTTTACGAACATATTTTTTACAATGCAGAAAAGGAATGAAATATTTAACGGCCCTTGCGTTTTGATAGAGGATAATGATAATCTAAATTGGTACGAATTAATATTTCCAATATTCTCGTCAGTACATATATCCATACTGCTCATTTTCCCAAGAATACAGTTACTTACATTTGAGAACGTCATCGCTCATTTACGATGCAATCATACTCAAATTAAAACGAGTACGTCTATATACTCATTTATAAGCAAACATTTTTTACAATGTGTTTTGTCAAGAAAGGCAAAAGTTTCTTCGAAACTAAGAATGCAATTACTTACACAGTTACTTACATTTGCGTAAGTCATCGCTCATTTACGATGCAATTGTACTGAAATAAAAACGAGTACTTCTATATACTCATTTTTAAGCACAATTTTTTTACAGTGTGTTTTGTCTAGAAAGGCGAAAGTTTCTTCAAAACTAAGAATGCAATTTTAACAGTGCATAGAGTGACCCTCTCCACACTCCGAAAATTACAAATGCATTACTGTTCACCAGAGTTGTATTAATTGGCGCCCTCTAAGGGGTCAGCTGCCCCGTGGGGAAGGGCGGCGCCTGCGCAGTGGGTGACTCATGCCCCCTTCAAAAGGCCGCCCCTTATGGTGAGAGGAACCCTCAATTGTATTACGCTTTTATTGGGAACTGATGAAAATCAGGAATCGTTTAGCTTAATAGAGTTGGTTAGCTCAGAGACGTGATTTTTTTCTGTTTGATTTGTATGGACTCGGGTTTGTAAGGCTTCAAAATAAATTATTATTCGAAAATTGTAGAAAAAATCTTCTAAATTTATAAAATTGTTCATTTTACGTATTGCATTGTAAGTGAGCGATGACGTACTCAAATTTAAGTAATCGTACTTTCGCAAAAATGAGCAGTATGGTTTAATATTGCTAATATCAGCTTCTGTTCAAGCCATCTTAACAAAGAGACCTGGCAAATTTAAAATATTTGTTCAGAAGATGGTTTTCTATGTTATTTGATGTCGATTGCTTAAATGAAAACTGAGTTATTACAACTCGATTAATTTACTTCCCATTCCTTTGGCACGCCTTTTTAACATTTCTTTTGTTTATAACTGCTTCTCTCGCTCTGGTAGAACAACGGATATAGTCCTGGACCTCGATGTGGACGAAATCAAGTAGAGGGATTGGGTTCGATTCCCGGTAAGTCCTGGTTGCAACTGTTGAAATTTATTGAAAGGGATTTATGAAGGCAGTCTATGTAGGCAAGCAACTGCTCTATATACTTATTGTTGAGCGCATGTATTTTTCAAAAATGAAACTTATATGTTCGGAGCTATGATAAGCATCGAATGTAATCAAAAATGAGTACATTTTACATATTTTTAAGTAACTATTTTTAACAGTGCAGAGATTCAAATGTGAAGGCTTCAAATTAAGTTATTCTATCGAAAATTGTAGAAAAATTCTGCTAAATTTATAAAAATTACTAATTTTTTTAATTTTTATGGTGTTGTGAAATTATCGACAGGGCACAAACATGGACAAATAATAACACCTTCTTTTGGGCTCTTTAAACCTCAACAAGTCAAAACGTTTTACAATAAAAATTTAAGTACGATGCGTCTATTGAGACGGACGAATGGTGTGTAACATCAAACTCAACGTGTATTCGGGTGTAAAATTTATTTATTCAAGAATTTACAAAATTTGCTTAATTCTTTATCGTAAATCAGGTTAGGCATTTATTCGTTAGAATGTGGCAGACACAAGCGAATGGCGTTCATTTTTCTTTGAAAATGTGTCCTTCTTGACAGTATGTTTTTTTTTTTTTAAAAACCATGCGAAAGATAGCTGCTTTAGTTAGAAAAAAAATAGTGTAGATTTTCTTCTTTGCATTCCTATTTGCACAAAATGTGTAAAAAATAAAAAATAAATAGTTGTTTTTCTTAAAGTAACAAATATTCCATACACTTATACTTAGATAGGGTAAATGTATCAGTAACCTACCATTTGGAAAAGAACATAATGTTTTTAAAATACCTTTCAACCAACCTTACTCGACCGTTTTTCAAATTTAGGTCATTTTACGAGTGCGAGTTCAGTAGTCACAGATTTGGCACTGGTCAGAAAATGGGCTCAATTGGTCGTAAAATAGTCTTCACTTGTCGTAAATTGGTCTTATCTAGTCGTAAATTGGTCATAAATTGGTCGTAAATTGGTCTTAACTGGTCGTAAATTGATCTTAACTGGTTGTAAATTGGTATTAACTGCTTGTAAATTTGGTCTTAACTGGTCGTAAATGGGTTTTAACTGGTCGTACAATAGTCTTTACTGATCGTAAAATAGTCTTAACTGGTAGTAAATTGATCTTATATAGTCGTAAATTGGTCGTAACTAGTCAAAAATTAGTCGTAACTGGTCGTAAATTAGTCTTAACTGGTCGTAACTAGTCAAAAATTAGTCGTAACTGGTCGTAAATTAGTCTTAACTGGTCGTAAATTGGTCTTAACTGATCGTAATTTGATATTAACTGGTCAGTAAATTGGTCTTAACTGGTCGTAAATTGGTATTAACTGGTCATAAAATAGTCTTAACTGGTCGTAAATTGGTATTAACTAGTTGTAAATTGGCCTTCACTGGTCGGAAATTGGTCATAACTGGCCGCAAATTAGTAACTTCACCTTCGTGTTTTAATTCCCGGGATAAGCATTATATTTATAAAAGCACTAAAAGAACACTTGAATACGTTTAATAAATCATCAATTCGCTACAAATTAATTTTCACTGTTAAAAATCAAAGCAACGAACAATGACATAAATATTCAAGATAATTGAATTCACTATTTCTTTTTTATAATTTATTTTTTCCCTTCCAATTCTTCAATTAATTTTGTGACGCACTCAATTTCCAATCACCGGAAAGATAAAATCCCCAGGTAGCTTCTCAAATTTTAAAAATTCATGAAAGAAACGCGATGAAGATTAAGGCAAAGAAATACACGAGCATTGTTTACAAAGGCAAGTTTTACTTCTCAAAATAAGTAAGAGATATTATATATTTATATTTGAATCCCTGCGTATCGAGAAGAATATATAATTTAAATTCGCTCCGTACCGTGAAGTAACAATAATATTTATAGATCAAAAATGTTCGTAGAGTCATTTATAATTTACGCATTCGAAAAAGAATCTGTGCCTCACAGATGAAGGAACGGAACGCGATTTAAAAATCGAAAGAACATTCAACTAATTTTTAAGCCACACTCAATTTAACATGTCTTTTTTATGTGTTTGAAGAGCCAGATTGAATTGTTTGTGCTTCGTAAAATATGTTTCAAGCTAGTTCTTTCTTAGTACAATCTAGAATAAATATTTGATGAAGAATTATATTTAAATGGAAGTTGAAATATTGGTTTTGATTCTATTAATATGTAAATGACAATTAAATTATCAATTTAATTAGTCATATATTTTTTAATATTTATTGCTTATATATTAATATTGTTATTTAACATTATTAATTTTTTTCTAAAAATAAATCTATGTATTGTGTTTCAAAAACTGAAAATGCACATGCCCAGCAAAAAAAGTCAGCATAAAACCTTCACAATTTTTTTGTAATTGAAGGTTCATGCAGGAAAACTGTAGTTTTTTTGAAGATCTATAAAATTAAAGGTTTTTGTTTCAATATCGTTCATAAAAACTGTAAAAACCTTCATGAAAACATGCAAAAAAAATCAATTTTTAATCATGAAGGGAAAATGCAGATATTTTAAAGGTTTTATGCAAGAAAATTAAAAACTTCAAAAGTCTGCAGTTTTTTGTTTCAATATTCTTTATAAAACCTTCAAAAAACTGCAGTTTTTTTTTTCAATATCCTTTATAAAACCTTCAAAAACCTTCAATTTGACAATTTTGATGAAGGTTTCATGCTGACTTTTTTTGCTGGGTGGATAGATTATAAATTATTATAAAGCCCATAATTTTTTTAATTTTATATTACATGATTAAATTTAATCCAGCAAAACCTGCGCTCTCTTCAATGCAAGGTGAATCGAAAGGGAGGCGAGGCAAATTTGAAAGATTCTTAATGGAATGACGTCACTTACTTTTAAGGACCGTCACTTATTACGTTTGAGGGGATCACAAAAACGAACAAATGAAGGGAAAAGTGAAAGAAGAGGTTAACTAACATTTTTGAAAAAAAATCTAATTTTGATGTAGGTGAAAGCTTTAAAGGACATGTGCGCCACAAAACCTTTTTTATTAAAAAACAAATCCATGCATTGATATTTAGTTGACAACAAACACACTGAACTCGAAACCTTCCAGACATCTACCTTTACACTACTCCCCTCTTCCCATCGCAATACCTTTTCTCATGAAATCTCATAAGTATTCAAAATACGCACGCCCAGTATGCAAGTTCACATCCCAAAGTAACCACCAATGCGAGCTTTCAATGTTTCAAATCCGATTGCCCCATCAAGACAGTGAAGGGCCAGAGACATAAGCCCCCTGGTGCGCTTTTTACGATTCTTTTGAAACAACGGCGGAATGATGCCACGGAAAAAGATATGAAGTATTTCAATTTTATTCTACGCCCCCTTCGAAAATCTTGTTATATTGCGTAAACAAATGCCGTGCATCGTCTGAAAAAAGTATAGACTTCCATCTAAAAGGAGTATCCGATATCAAAAAATGGATGTCGAGAAATTCTGAATTTATTTTAGTATTTTTTTTTAAAGGTTCAAAGATTATTAGGGAAAAGTCGTCTTAGAAATGGAAAGGCGGGTTTGAATGACAGAGAACTTTAGGTATTTTTTAATTCTATACTTTGTAAAATAATATGATTTGTTTTTTATGTATTAGTCTTCGATATTCAACTGCTACAATATATTCTAAATATGAAAGGAAACTTTATACAAATGTGTTTAGTTCAGGGTTATTTCCTGAGGTTTTTTTTCGCCAAAGATTGGAATTGATAAATTTTTCCAATTGATTAATGCTCTAAAAAACTAATTTGAATTATTCTTCATTTTTTTTTATAAATCATAAATAAAAGGAGTAGTAATAGCTTGAAGATCACGTTTCAAATATCGGGACTAGAGAAATTTGAGTGTGATTCTGCGTTCACAGTAAAAAAAAGGTACTTAAAAATGAGTACCTGAACTTACTTAACTTTCTTTGAGTACAATAGCATCGTAAATGAGCGACGACGTACTTACATTTAAACAACCGTACTTTCGCAAAAATGAGCAATGTGATTTAATATTGCTCATACTCAGCTTCTGTTCAAGTCATCTCAACCAAGCGATCTGACAAAATTAAAATAATTGTTCAGAAGATGGTTTTCCAAGTTATTTGATGTCGATTGATTAAATGGAAACTGAGTTATTACATCTTACTTTCCATTCTTTTGTCACACATTTCAAACAAGTCTTTTTTCAATAACTTTTTCATGTTGTCCTTATAGTTTAACGGAACCGGATAAGGCATTGGGCTGCGGTGCCTGATGATCTGGTTTTGATTCCCGTTGAGTCTTGGTTGTAATTGTTGATATTTATTAAAAGTGATTTATGAAGACAGCCTATGTAGGCAAGCATCAACTCAATTAGCTCTTAAATTCCTTATTACAATTCTTACTTCCCATTTTATTGGCACACCTACCTCTGTTTATAACTTCTTCACGTCGCCCTGGTAGTACAACGGATAAGGTACTGGACTGAGGATCTGGGTTCCATTCCCGGTAAGTCTTTGTTGCCATCGTTGATATTTATTAACAATGATTTATGAAGGCAGCCTATGTAGGTAAGCATCTGCTCTTTTTATTTATTTTTGCTCATTGTACTCATTTTTGAGTGTATGTCTTTTTCAAAAATGAAACTCATGTATTCGGAGCCATGATAAGCATTGAATGCACTCAAAAATTAGTACATTTTACTCCTATTCGAGTATTTATTGTTAACAGTGTATCTACCTTTACCCTCTCTTCAAAAACACATTTATTTCTCAAAACAAAGCACCCACCTATTCCAAAAAAACAAACAATAAAAACATAAACACCACAACAATCCGTCTCCAGAAGCAGTATCCGATTCCGAAAGCGATATTTTCAGTCCTTTTCAACAAGATTCCAATGAAAAGCTTCCAAGGATATTGGGATGTCTCTATATCCGCGGATCGTCTGCCTCTTTGGAATGGGAAGAAACCGGAAACACTGGATGTCGCCATCTTGTTTTTTTTATGTGTATTCTATTCCTTGCATCCAATGGACCCGTATTTTTTGCGCCCCCTTTGTCGTGAGAGTTGAAGAGATGTCGCGAAATCGATATGTGAAATGGCCCGTCTTTATTTTTCATGACTGGAGTGACGGATTTCTCTTCGAGGAGGGTGTGTAACTGGGTGTGAATGGGGCTGGGAATAATTCAGGAGAACTTTTATTCGAATTACAATTTTTTTGTGAAAAAAATTTGAGAAAAATAGTGGGGTTAGTTATCAGTTATCATATGCTTAATTGTTTATCATCATTTGATTATTTGTAATATAATATTTAATTTGTTATCTAATATTATATTAATTGTTTTGTGATAAAATATTATAGTAATTGGTTTGTTGTCTAATATTACAGAAATTGGTTTGTTATCCAATATTAAAGTAATTGATTTGTCATCTTTTATTATAGTATTTGATTTGTTATCTAATATTATAGTAATTGATTTGTTATCTAATATTAAAGTAATTAATTTGTTATCTAATATTAAATTTTTATCTAATACTTATTTGGCAAACTAATATTTATTTGGCCATCTGATATTTAACTTATAATGTAATATTTCATATTAATTATTCTATAATTCAATTGTTCATCTAATATTTAATTTATTATCTAATATTTAATTTGTTATTTAATATTATAGTAATTGATTTGTTATCGAATACTATAGTAACTGATTTGTTATCGAATACTATAGTAATTGATTTGTTATCAAATATTACAGTTATTTATTTGTTATCTCATATTATAGTAATTGACTTGTTATCTAATATTACAGTAATTGATTTGTTATCTAATTTACTGTAATTTATTTGTTATCAAATATTAAAGCAATTGATTTGTTATCTAATATAAAATTTGTTATCTAATACTTACTTGGCTATCTAATATTTAATGTATTATCAAATGTTTAATTTGTTATCTAATTTTGAATTTATTATCTAATATTTAACTTATTATGTAATATTTAATATTATTTATCCTAATATTCAATTTGTTATATAATATTTAATTTATTATCTAATGTTGAACGAATGATTGAGATGCCCGTGATGTGTTATCACGTGGGCAGTTTCTCGGGTGCTTCATATTTTTTGGATAGAAGGTTGCGTTGATCTGCAGTCCAGGAGTCACCAATTGTTGCTCTATAGCTAATACTGCATTATGCACAACTTGGCTAAGCTCGGTATCGAACCGAGGAACTTCGGCTTGTTACGCCGATACTCTGCCGGTCAGTAAAATAATAACTCTCGCCTAAGCGGGAGTATCGGGTAGATGAAATGAACCCCACAAAATTATAAATAAGAAAAAAGTGGAGGCAGCCATGACTTCAATTATAATATGTCACTTCATTATTTATCATCTCTTATTTTATTATTGTATATGAGCAGTTGTATTTTATACGATTCAATAATTTTAACTAAATAAATCTTAATTTTTAATCTAATATTCGGTAATTTGTTTTTTATTTGATTATTTATCAACCATTCAACTTTTATAAAATAAAAGATACTAAACAAAAACTTAAAGAAATACTTATTTGTATTAATAAATACATAACCAAACTCATGATATGCAAAAATTGGATACTTGATTATTTACAATAATAAACTTCATTTGCGCCCAAAAATAATACCTAACTTGTAAAGTTGTCTGTGACCAGTGCCCAAAATAAATATTACACTAACTAATACAGTACTTACAAATCATAATCAATAAAAATTTTAAAAAAATTGTAGCAGCATTTATATAATAATTGCATTTCTTTATATATTAAACAATTTAGTTTTATTTGAAATATCGACAAATTCTGTATAAAATTCCCAATGTCTCAAAACATTCTAGAATTATTCTGGGAACGTAAAAAAGCAGACTTTTACAAATTGCACCGTCTCAACTGAAAGTGGGATCATTTATATTTTTGATTTCAAATACGAAAATTGCTTTGGCCAAGTTATTTTCCATTTGCAAAATTGAGCTCTATGTCTGGCCGCTGTGAATGAACTTTGTGTTGAAATTTATGTTATGAATTGTTCTAAACGTGCCAAGTAATTCAGTCCCATCCCCCCCCCCCTTTTTTTCTATGTCAAGAATAAAAATCTACATGTTCTAAAGAACCCTTTATGAATTTGATTCAGAAGTTTAGAAACAATGGTATTCTTGCATTTTTTTAACTATATTTAGAATCCTTCATTTATTGTTTTTCAGAAATTTAATAATTATTTAAAACTCATAATTTAAAGTACCTCAGAAAGAAGGTAGAAGGTCTTTAAATACCTTAACGAAATTCATAATCAGCTGCAAGTTTCGAACCTTTACACTGTTAAAAGTAGGTATTCAAAAATAAATAAAAAGTACTTATTTTTTATTACATGCTCAGCATGGATCCGAATACATAAGTTTTATTTTGAAAAAGGCATGTACTCAAAAATGAGTAAAAATGAATAAAAAGGGCAGATTCTAGCGTGCATAAATCACTTTCAATAAACATCGACAATTACAACTTAGACTTACACGGAACCGAACCCTGGTCTGCAGCACCGCTGTCCACAGTCTTATCCGTTAAGATATCAAAGCGACGCGGAGAAGTTATAAACAAAAGAAATGATAAAAAGGTGTGCAAAAAATGGAAAGTAAAGTAATTGAATTATAATAACTTAGTTTCCATTTAAGCAATCGATATCAAATAATGTGGAAAACCATGTCCTGAACAAATATTTTAGGTTTGTCAGGTCGCATTGTTAAGATGGCTTGAACAGAAGCTGAGATTAGCCATATTAAATCACACTGTTCATTTTTGCAAAAGTACGATTACTTAAATTTGAAAACGTCATCGCTCATTGACGATGCAATTGTACTCAAAGAAAAACGAGTCCGTTCATGTACTCATTTTAAGCACATTTTTTTACGGTGTACTTTCACTGAAAAAATTCACTTTAAAAAAAATGTCGTCATACTTTAAGTGATTGAATGACAAAACGATTATCAAAATTGGGAATGTTGCCATGACGACAGCAAAATAAAATTCTCAAAAATGAGGTTTATTTCCGAGAGTGGCGATTTTATAACTTGTTGGCGACATCGTGGCCAACAAGTTATAAAAATCCTGACACCACAGAGCAAAAGCCTAACTGCCCATAAGTACTTTCCAGTGTCACACAAACAACACTGTCAGATAAACCAAACAAAGTGGGGGTGGGGGGGGGGGGGGGAGAGGGGACTTAGAAATGCACCCACCCATCGGATTAGATCACAGGTAAGAAGGGAGGGGGGGTATTGACACCTATCTTGTTAGCTAGACACGAATTTTCACTTTTCTCTCCCCTCCTCCCTATTCCAATAAGAAGAAAAAACAGCAAACGAAAAAGAAAAGAATGGAACTTTTCCTCTTGAAGAAGAAGTTAAGTGAAGGGAAGAAGCACCTCGAAAGAGATCTGTTTCGATTCGCAGAAATATGAAGACAGGGAGTTCGAGTTGAGGAGATTTGCTGCTACTGGCGACTTTTCCCTTCTTCGGCTCCTTGAAGAAAAGACGTCGTCGGGTCGTTAGGATATTTGAAGAGTGGAACTGAAGGGAAGTGAGGAAGTAGAGAATTCGAATTGGTAAAAAAAAAGTTATGGAAAGTTCGAAATATAAAAATTTAAGAGTGAGATATTTTGTTTGTTTGTAGGGGTATTTCCTAAGGTAGTATTGTCAATAGCGTAGGAATCATTTAGCTTGGGAAAAGATTCGAAAAAGCTCTTTTTTCTGGGCGTATAAAATGAGCGGGAAAACGTTCCGGAAGTTCTTTTTGTTTGTCGTTCGTCTCAAATGCACAATGCAGATTCAATGTTCCGTTTTCTGATGTTTATGACTTTGGCAAGGGAACCCAGCAAACAAAGTCAGCATAAAACCTTTATCAAAATTTTGAAATTGAAGGTTTTATGCAGGGAAACTGCAGTTTTTTTGAAGATCTATAAAATTAAAGGTTTTTGTTTCAATATCCTTCATAAAAACTGTAAAAACCTTCATAAAAACCTGCAAATACCTTTTTTTGCTGGGAAGCTTACCATAATGGCTGATACATTACAAAAAAATTTAACCCATGTAGCCACATTTTTTTAATTCTTGGATTTCTTTTACAAATATTCCAATGTATCGACACTTGTAGAAATAAAGTAAAAAAAAATTATGACTTTCGTGCGTGAGTTGTGTGTTACTCACAGATCATTCTGCGACTCACAAAAAGTTACTTTTCAAGAAAAACTCAGGGCCTACTTCAGGTTTTGGTCTTGAGTGCCATGCAGAATATGTCTACATCACTGAACTCTAACTGTAACTGCTGGAAGGCTCAAATCTTGTTTCCTCCATGGGCGTGTTGAAGCCAATTGAAAGCAGCCATGCTGTGCCCCAACATTTTTTTAAAGAGATTTAGTCGCGTGTTTTATTACCATAGCATTGTAGAAATATTAAATGTATATAAATATTATATTTTCTTCTTATAGAATTAATTTTTATATTGCCAAACAAATATTTTTCGTTCTTGCTTTTTATCTACTTCGACTTTGACTTACAAATGACTTTCTATTTTAATAGCAGATTGCATTTAAAATGGGTTTCAAAAGAAAATAGAAAAGAACTCAGCCAAAAGCAATACCCGTCGTCTTATTTTAACATAAAAAATATACGAAATATTGCGGTAGCAAAGAAAGTGGGACCCTTCATGACTGCCTCCACATTGGCTTCAAGTCAACAAAATGTCTTTCCCAATCCAGAAGTTACAGTTAGGGATCAGTGGTCTACCTCAATTGTCCAAACAAGACGGAATTGAATACAACTCATCAAAATTAATAAAAATAATAATAATATACTTTATTTTAATGACTTCAAGGAACATTCATGCCAAATTTGAAAAAAATCGAACAACGCGTGTGGTCGTAACTGCATAACAAACATGTGCCGAAAGGTCGAGTTCAAACAGAGACCTCGCTGTCGTTCGGTTAATTGTGATCGGATTTTAAATGTAATATTAGTAATAACACGTCGAATTCTAAACATTTTATACATAAAATATTTTTATCCGATATAGATATTTATATAAAAGGTCATCTCAATATACAAATAAAAAATTATAAAAAGTTTAATCCAAACTTTTTATGTGTAAAATTAACTATTTGTAAAAAAAAATCGTCGTGTGGGCCCAGAAGATTTTCTTATACGAAACGTCAATTCAGTAGGTTATAAAAATAGGCATCGGTCACCAACACAAAACATTTCTGGCAAAATGAAGACAAACAAGCTGTTGCTTCTGACACCTTGAGCCTTTATCCACGCTCCGTACATGCATTAGTAGTGGTATATGAACCATACAATAGAAGTGGCCACGCTCATTTAAAATGAACTCTATACCCCAAATTCGACCCTTCCTGAAAAACACCACATCAAAAACAACTCAACTCCACTCCACACATAACCCTCCTCTACGAGTTCATGTCCAAAAATACGCAGGGAAGGTGTTCAAAGTATTAAAAGTATCAATCACTCTGTGATAAGGGATGTATTATATTGTCCTCTTATTTATCTGCTCTATTTAAGAACTTGAAGGATATATGTGTCTAAAATAAAATTCTTGCTATATTCATAAAAGTTCAGTTTGGTTAATTAACGTCGCGCTAGAACTGTTCAGTGAGAAATTGGCGACGGTTCGGAAGCTATCTCGAAGGTTTGGTTTGGTTTGGTTTTGGTTAATTAACGTCACACTAGAACTGCACAGTGGGCTATTGGCGACAGTTAGGGGCCTATCTCGAAGGAAAGACCCGGGAACACATACACATTCATACATGCATCTCGTTATTTTAGAACCATGGTCAAATTATGAGGAAACACCTGAACTGGTACCCAACGCCTTCAATAGACGCCGGTATTTTGGACCCCGATCAGATGTATCGTGCACCAGTCCCGTATACACGCCGTTAATTTTTGCGGATGTTCTGGACGACTTTTCTAGTATTTTTGTAGCGAAGCTTGGCAATCCTCCGATCACAAGATTACTACTTTTTTACTTGTCTTTGTCAAGTCCATCACACGGGTTTGAACCACCAATCCTCGGATTAGTAGCTGAACGCCTTAACCGCTCGGCCACGGAGGCCTCCTATCTCGAAGGAAAGATCCTGGAACGATGCCTCGTATTTTTGGACCGTGGTCAGATGACGAGAACAACACTTCAGCTGGCACCCGACGCAACCGCCATAGGTGTCAGAACATTGGACCCCGATCAGATTTTATCGTGCACCAGTCTCGTATACACGCCAGTATAAGTTATTGGATGTTCTGGACGACTTTTTAGTATTTTTGTAGCAGGCAACCCCCGATCGCAAGATCACTACATTTTTTTACTTTTCTTTGACAAGTCCACCGCACGGGCTTTAACTAGCAATCCTTTTATTAGCAGTCCTCTAGATTATTCTGTGGGTTGACAAGGTCCTTCCACATATCAAAATATAAAAAGTTTTGAAATATTTTTCTAACACGCGTATTTCAAACTTTAAACTAGTTGATTCGGCGAGAAGAAGAACAGTACTAGTACTTAAAATAAGGTACTTAAAATAAGTACATGAACCTTTTCATTTTTCTTTAAGTATAATTGCATCGTAAATGAACAATGGCGTACTGAAATGGCGTACTTAGTTAGAAGTGTACACTGTTACAAAAAGTTACTTAAAATGAGTAAAACCCGTATAAGTACTTAAAAATGAGTACCTGAACCTACTTGAATCGAGATCAGAGTCCATTTTCGTAGTTATTATTTATTTAAATTCACATGATATTTGAAGAGGAAAGTAGTTTCACTTCCAGCGTGCGTTTATGGGAGGGGGGGAGGGGAGGCACACGGTTTTAGTTGGATATCTTTTTTCATTAAATAACATATTATCAAAAGTAAAATAACGCAAAAAGAAAATCACAATTCATTTCAAAACAACTTGTTTTCAACGAACAAAGAGTATATTAATCATAATTTTGTTTCGAAATCTACACCCTTCCCCCTCACTTGTTTCATAGCTCAAGGAATAATTCAAATTATGTAAGTGTAAAAGGGGGGGTGAAGGTATCCCGCGAATTTCTCTACAGCAAAATAAATTCCATTACACATCTCGCTCCCCCTTTCCCCCCTCATAGAACCCCCCCCCCCCTCCAAGAATCCCCCAATCTGAAACAAGAACACCGACTAACACATTTCGCCAAATTAATTGAAAAAATTCGCCAAGCTCTGAACAGATTCGACGCTTTCTTCTCTTTACTAACTTTTAAAAATCTTGTATACTTTGGTGAATGTAGCATGATTGAGAAGTTATCGTTAAATAATAGTCGTTTACATCCATATAAGTACACAATATATCCTTTTGCGTAACAATCTCAGCAAAATTCAGTCGTATTCCATTAAACTTAAAATTGCTGTAAATTATTTAAAATGTAATACTTTATAAAAAAAATTAACGCAGTGAATAGTAATCATAAATTTTTTTTATGATTATTACACTTTAAAAATTTAGTTTTTTTAAACAATTTAAAATAATATACGTTTTGGGGGGTTTTCTCAAAATTAATATTTTTAGTACATTGGAAGACTTTTCTCAAATTCTATTCAATATTTTTATTTTTTTAACAATAATAAAAATACGTATGTTTTACATAAAAAACCTAAAATATTTCTTAAATTACGAAAAATGAATACTTTATGTGACATTTTATGTTGCAAAAAACATAAATTTTTGTACATGCAAAATAATTTTTTTTAAATATTTTTTTAATAATATTAGAAAACAATTAGGTTTACTGTTTGAATTAGAGTGCTTACTTGCATTTTGTTAAAGTTTTTTTATAACCTTATTGCATATTTATTCCGAAAAGTGTACCGAACCAAAAGTTGTAAAGTTGAAAATCACTGAACTCTAACTGTAACTTCTGGATAATGCAAGACATTTTGTTGACTTTAAGCCGATGTAGAGGCAGCCATGATGTGCCCACTTTCTTTGCTACCACAATATATCGTATATTTTTCATGTTAAAATGAGCCGACGTGTATAGATTTTGGCTGAGTTTTTTTTCTATTTACTTTTAAACCCATTTTAAATGCAATCTGTTATTAAAATAAAAAGTCATTTGCAAGTCAAAGTAGAAGTAGATAAAAAGCAAGAGCAAAAACTATTTGTTTGGCAATATAAAAATTAATTGTACAAGAAGAATATATAATATTTATGAACATTTAATATTTCTACAATGCTATGGTAATAAAAAACACCACTAAATCACTTTAAAAAAACGTTGCGGCACAGCACAGCTGCTTCCCCATCGGCTTCAACACGCCCATTGAGGAAACAAGGTTTGAGCCTTCCAGAAGTTACAGTTAGAGTTCAGTGTTGAAAATGGAAGGTTTATTATTTAAAATTGTTTATACAAAACTAAATTTTTGAAGTGTTATAATCATAACAAATATTTAGTTATTGACAATATTATTTTTTTTAAATAAAATATTAAATTATGTGGAGCAATTTTAAGTTAAATGAAATAAGGCTGATTTCTATTATCGAGGACTTTGTCTCCCCTTAAGGCCATCTACATTTCAAAAACTCTTTTAGTGGCCCCCGTTCGGCCACGAACCCGCGACCTATTGTTACGAAATCCCGAGCGTTTCTAACTATTCTACGACGGTACGTTCCAGCTAGATATTGGAAGTATTTTTTTAAAAATATTTTATGCAATAATTTTTAAACAAACCGACAGTATTTATGAGATGAAAGTACGATTCGTCTGTGATCTTTCTTTTGAATCCTCACTCGTTAAGATTCGTCGTGTGTAAGAGACATAAAAATATATGATGATGGTACACTGTTAAAAATAGGTACTCAAAAGTAAGCAAAATGTGCTCATTTTTATTACATTCAACGCTTATCGTGGATTCGAATACATAAGTTTGAATTTAAATAATACATATACTCAAAAATGAGTACAATGAGAAAAAATTAATATAAAGAGAAGAGAAGATTGGCTGATGAATTGGGAAATGTGTAACAGTGGAAATTTATGAATGGAATGACGTAATTAACCACGTGTCTAAAACCATACATGTTGGCCTCACTTTGATGTTAGCGAGATTATAACATTATATTTTCTCAACTATGAAGGATCCATGCTCGAAGAATCACATACATCGAAATTCACCAAACAAGCAATTAATCTCCAAAACTTACACCCCTGTTCCTCCCTCGCACACGTGAAACCGAATTCATTACTGGGCTTTTGTCT